>CM053769.1:162746799-162769490 GCA_028658325.1 Potorous gilbertii | reverse complement strand
GTTACTTGACTTCTGAGAGTCCTCTCCACCCCCTGACCCAGATCCGCCCGGCTAGTGCTTGGGGTCTGAGATTCAAATGGTCCCAGCCAGTTACTTGACTTCTGAGAGTCCTCTCCACCCCAGCCTAGGTCCACCCAGCTAGTGCTTGGGGTCTGGGATTCAAATGCTGCTCCCCAGCCTCAGGGCTTTTGGGGGCAGGCCTGACTGCTTTTCAATGGGAGCTTATCTGCTGGTTCTCAGGTGGGGGCAGGGCCGCCTCTCAGGCTCAGTTCCCTCAGGGGGTTTATGCAGCGACCTTTTGTAATGGAGCTGCTGTGGAGCTCCTGCCTGCTCCCAGAGCCTCTGGCCGAGCTGCCTCAGCCTCTGCCGCAGTGGCGGCCTCCTGAGGGGGTCTGAGTCCCGGAGACACCCCGCTCCCCTCTCAGCCCGTCTCTCTCACTGACCTGTGCGTCTGTGGGTGGAGGGACCTTCGCGGCCGCCGGAGATTGCGGTCCCTGAAGCCTGCTGGGATCTGCTCGCTCCTCTCAGTGCGGTGCGGCCGGGGCAGGGGGAGGGGAGGGCTCCGCTCCCGCCTGGGGCTTGATGGACCCCTGGGGTCGGTTTTCAGGGCTCTCTGCAATGGAAATCTCCTTCACTGTGTTTCTGCGCGGCTTCCTCTGTTCCAGAATTTGTCTTTTTACAGGAAATCCATGGGCTGTGGGTTCGGAGCTAGCAAATGTGAGTCTTTCTACTCCGCCATCTTGGCTCCGCCCCAAGGCTTCCTTTTGAACTCTGGAACCAAGACTATTCATTGTAGCTAATTTAAATTTAGCTACGTTTTAGAATTGTTTTCATTTATGTAACTAAAACTTTTGTTTTTACTGTTCTCTTAGCTCTCATCACTCTGTATCATACTTCACAGAAGTCTTTCCATGCTTATTTGAATTCTCCCTAATGATCATTTCTTACTGTACAATAGTATTACCTGCCATTCACATAGCACAATTTGTTTGGTTGTATCTTGACTGATGGGAAGTCACTTTGTTTCCAGTTTTTTGCTATCACAAAAAATGTTACTATATTTTAGTGCACCTGGGATCTTTCTTTCATTAACCTCCTTGTGTTATGTAGCTAGTAGAGACATCACCAGATTTAAAAAGTTACTTTTCTCTCATAATTCTAAACTTTTCCAGTATGGTTAGATCAATTCAGAGGTCCATCCATATCGTACTAAAGTAGCAGTCTGCACCATTGCAAAAAAAACAAAAACAAAAACAAAAAAAAACTTTTTTTGAGCATATATAAATATACTGCTGTACTAATACATTACATATACTTTAAAATATTAAAAAAGGTGAAGGAGACAATAAACCACATTTTATAAGTTATTAATGGTACAAAACCTTGTTTAAAAATTATTGTTAATATTTTTGGTGATATCACTTTGAATATATTTCATTATTTCTGAAAACCTTGGTTTTTAACACTGTGATAGACATTTGAAGGTTTAGTTCTAAGTTTATTTTATTTCAATACTTAGTTTTAATAAGTATCATAGCAGAAAAATATACTTCACAAAGATAACGTAGATTCTAATGGAAATGCCCACTGTTGGCTTCATTTACTAAATCATGACAATCATATTGTGATCAAATGAGAACCATATACATGTAAAGTGCTTCACAAATCTTAAAGCACTATATAAATGCAATCTACTCTTATGAAAACTCATAAATCCTTTGGCTATTAACTACTGGCTACCTGTGCTAATTCCCTACATACCTTACTGCAGTAGTAACAGTTTTTCTACCCCGTTCCCCCATTGCAGGGTATTGAAACCACCTTAAAAATTTGATTGGGTCAAGAAATTAAGGCTTAAATTCTCATTATCATTGCCTAGTTGCCCAAGTACAAAAAAGTCTCTGATGGTTGGCAGACCACAAAATGGGCAGCTCAAGCAAGGAAACATCCACTAGTTGAATAAATACAAAGTATTCTCAATGCATATCTTCCTCTTGCTATGGCTAAGTAAATCTCTTTTCTATAAATGTGATGAATGGCCCTCAAGTATAACTTTGTTTCAATACTAAACCTAAATTACCAGGGAACTGACTTAGTCACTCATATCCAACCCAGAAAACCTAGGATAATGGACTTTAATCAAAGCTATTTGATAGAAAAAATATTTCATTCTATTAAGTCTTTTTTTCTATTAAGGGATATCCCTTGGTTCTAAGGTTTTAGGAATTGGTAGGTATACCTATTCTAGCTATATATTCTTCATTAATGAATGATTTTGCATCATATTACATCTTATTTTTGTCTTTCTAGGTGAAAGAGTTCTAATTCTAGTTTTGAGGAAAAAGAGCAACTCCCTAAACAACTGAATCATTATGGCTACCCTTATCTGGACTTAAACCTTATGCACAACTACTAAAAAAAAAGACCTAAACATTCAAATGACCTGTGACCTCATTAATGTGAATATTCTCTCCAAAGGAGCAGGTCCTAACTTGATCGTTTCAGCTTGTCCTAGGTGACTCTTGTCCAAGTTCTTCCCTAAGTTCACCCCTAGAATTCCACCCAACATGCTGGGAGTCATCCTCAATTTCACAAGCCCATGGGATTCAACTTCTAAAGGCAGAAGGGGATTTCAAGATACTATCTACTTCAAATCCCTTATTTTACTGATGAAGTAACTGAGGCCTAAAGAAGAAAGTTAACTTTTCCAAGGTTATATAGGTTTTAAGTTTCAAGACTCCAGTATAAACAGAATCTAATTCCAAATATGGTACTAATGGAACACACAGATTGACCATGATCATCCATTACTCATCATGGCCAAGGGAGGATATTTTCTATTCTGTTGCTGATACTTTTTAAAACTCAGTAGAAAACTAGAAAAAAGCTTCAAAAAACTTTTACCATGACTCTCAGGTCCGTTCCCTAGGTAATAATGAAAAACCTGTAAGTAGTTTTAATTAATTTTAATTTTTCCCTAAATAGGCCTTGCCAATAATAAAATATACAAAAAGACGATCTTTCATGGTTTATCCTCATTTTTCAATTTTTTTTAATTTACCAGGAAAAGTATGATCCCTTGTAAACTTAATAAATGTCTTCCAGGTTTAGAAAAAAAGTTACAGGATATGAACCTTCAACACAATATGCATACTACTCCAATCAGAAGAATGTCAATTTTTTTTTAACATTTTTATTTAAAGTTTTGAGCTCCAAGTTCTTTTCCTCCTTTACTCCCTTCCAGAGATGGTAAGCAAATATAGGTTATACATGTGCAATTATGTAAAACATTTCCATATTAGTTATTTTGTTCAAGAAGACTCAAATAAAAGAAAAAGAATAAAGTAGAAAAAAGCATGCTTCAGTTTATATTCAAATATCAGTTCTTTCTCTGGAGGCAGATTGTATGTTTCATCATTAGTCCTTTGGAATTGTCTTGGATCATTGCATTGCTGACCAGTTAAGTCATTCCTAATTCTTCATTCTACAATATTGCTGTTATTGTGTACAACATTATCCTGGTTCTGTTCACTTCACTTTGCATCAGGTAATGTAAGTCCAGTTTTTTTCTGAAATCATCTTGCTTGTCATTTTTTATAGCACATTAATATTCCATTACAATCATATACCACAGTTTGTTGAGCTATTCCCCAACTGAAGGGCATCCCTTCTATTTCCAATTCTTAGCCACCACAAAAAGAGCTGCTATAAACATTTTTGTACAAATAAGTCCTTTTAAATTTTTTGGGCTATCTTTGGGATATAGAATTAGCAGTGGTATTGCTCGATTAAAGGTTTTATAGCCCTTTGGGCATAGTTCCAAATTACTCTCCAGAATGGTTGGATCAGTTCATAACTCCCCCAACAGTGCATTAGCTATTCCTAACCTTTACTTTTGTTTCTGTTAATTTTAACTTTGGAGTTTAAAAATTACTAATTTTTCTTAAAATATTTTATAAAAATCTACATAAATCATATTTACTTGTTCAAAATTTTAATATATATTTGCTATTCAAAAGAACTTTAGGTATGATTTCTCTTTAAGAGAAAATAGTCTTATTTTCTCCTAATAGGTTTTCTCTGATTAAGTTTTCCACCATCAATACAAACAAATGAACATCAGAGTATAGCATAAGAAGCAATGGACTTAATGTCTGCAGGACCTGTGATGAACTCCAAATCAGACAATTACTTGATGGATGACTATGGGTTGTAGCTAGGTGGCACAGCAGATCTAGTAGGGGGCTTGGAAACAGGAAGACTCATCTTCATGAGTTTGAATCTGGCCTCAGACACTTACTAGCTATGTGATCCTAGGCAAGTCACTTAACTCTGTTTGCCTCAGTTCCTCAACTGTTAAATGGGCTGAAGAAAGAAATGGTAACCCACTCCAATGTCTTTGCCAAGAAAACCCCAAATGGGGTCATGAAGAGTCAGACATGACTGAAATGCTTCAACAGCATTACAATGGGCAGGCTACTATCTCTTGGGAGTTCTCAGTTTTCTAAATCCGTAAATTGTACATAATATGTAATTCCTTCAAGGAACAATTACATAGACACACATGTGCGGTTAGGTGAGAGATCATCTGGAAAGGGTTAAAGGCATAAGGGTAAGTTAGTGACTCACTGTCCACCTAAAAGAAAAGACAGATCAGCTGTCTTTCTGGGGCACACCAAATATAAAAGAGAATAGACTTGTTAACAACAAATGACCCACATCTGAATATTCACTTGAGCAAAAATTATGCTACCAGAAAGAACTTAGAAACTATTACCAAAGATTACTCTTAGGCAAAAAATTAAACACAATAAAGTCTTTATTCTTATTACTAATGCCCATCGAGGGCAAGGGATGCAAAACAGAAAAGTATATGAGAGGGGAACAAATGATTAAGAACGAGGTGTCTGAGAAAGAGAATTTAAATTTCTACAGTTTGAAATAGTATATTTAACAAGAATAGATAACAATTTGTTTGACCAATGTCTTGAAAAATCTAATCAAATGGACTTTAAACTTAAAGGGAAGAAGGAGGGAGGAAAAAATTATTTACTTACCAAGTTAAAAACCAGAAAATTGCTACAATGTAGAAATAGAACTTGTTACACCCAAAAGCTCATAGGACCACAAAATTTAAAAAAAGGAGTTAAAAAAAACCATGGTCTCAAAAAGAAGCATGGAGGAGTACCATAAATTGAGAAGCCAATTCATGCGAGGAAACTGAAGTGGGAGTGAGCAAGGCCTCTGCTCCGCTATGGTCACAAGTGCTAGTGCTCCTTGGAACTGCCTATGTACGGACAATGTAACAAGGTCTTGCACCCAGTGCCAGCAAACAGTTCTCTGTAATCAGTTCCAGACCTATTCTAAGATTCCCTTACCATCCCTGGGCTGAAAACTCCCTAATATTTCCTGTCTCGCTGCTAGCGAAGCTGCCCCACGCATTGTGCTGCATGCCAACCCCAACCATGGTGTCATAAGACTCGTTTGCTGACCTCCCAAATTGTCTTGGGCATAAATATCTTACCCAACCTCCACAGATTCTGCCACTCCATAACTCAATTTGAGGCATTAAAGTTGTTTGAAGAGGTATGTTGGGAGAATTCAGCTGAATTGCTGCCTCTTCACAATATTGGCTCCGCTATTATAACTTCTTGATTGGCCTAAATGATCATTTTTGAGAAAAATTGATATATTATTATGTTAAAAACTTAATTTGTGATCCACTCTCTTTCTTTTCCTTGTTAAAATGCAATTTTTGAAAAGGTCAATCAATCTCTTAAGGACAAGGATGAATGTTAAGATTAGCTCCTAGCCCCCAAGGCACAAGCTAGTTAACTTTGGGCAGGACCCCACTCAACTAGGAGCTGGAATTTCTGTTTAGAATTTCAAGAGAATGCAGTCAGGGTGAGCCTTGGCTGAGGGGAACCTCCAGTCCCAGATCCCCTCCATTGGAGTTTAGGGCAACTCAGCTCACCAAGGAGAAAACTAGCCAGAGAGATCCAGATAGAATGGCTAAGCTCCTCCGCCTACATGCCTTGAGGCTTCTGAGTCTCAAGATCAAGCCACATTCTCAGCAGGAAGAGCTGAGCAGGTGGATGAGTCCACCATCTCATTAAATGTTCACCACTCAGGGTTGATTTTTCACTTGTGTCTTTCAAAAGGGATTTAGGCCATTTTCATGTCATCCCTTGCCATTACCAGTTACAAAGAGAAACCACTGACCATCAACTCACTGAGTGATGACTAGCCTAATTAATAAACTGATAATTAATTACAATGAAACGCTTGTCTCTCAGAGTTACTCTTTTGTCACAATTTCAGCCTTAAAAATATAGAGAAGCCAACAAAAAGAAATTCTGTTCCATATTTAATTCTCAGTGACAGGGTTATTTTATGGAAAATTTTATGGGAACCTGGGGGAGGAAGTGAGTAACCATTTTAGAATATACAGCACAGAAGAAAGTCAGACATATTCACACACCCTAAATTTTAGTAGAGCATACTTCAAAGGGTTAAGAGGAAAGAAATCTAAGATTCCCATGGGCTAAAATTCTAAAAGGGAAGCTCAAGAATAAACATCTGAAGACACAAAGAGAAATTCTGATGAAGACAAAAGAAAGTATCTGAAAAGACCCCAACATAGATGAAGGTAATTCCATAAACAACTTAGATTAAGTCCTGTAGAAGATGGAAGTAAGAGTCACATAAAAGATGAACACAAAGGTATGATACAGTACTTTTAAGAAGAGTATCAGGGTCCCAAAAGCTCTGAATAAGCTAAGTAAGATTGGTAAGGGAAGCTAAAGGGAACAAAAATTTTTTTTGTTGTCATTTTAAACTATTATAACAGGAAAAAGATAAAGAAAAGACAAGGAAGATCTTTGTTCAAAGTTAAGCAATATCACAATAAACAGATAACAGAGGAAGGGTAAAAGAATTTGCTATATATTTTGCTTCTGTTATCTCTTCCAAGGAAAATGAACCTATTATAAAACAGGAAAAAATGGCTAATAATCTAAAAGGAGCAGAAGCAGGCTGAAGGACAAATATCTCATTTCCATGCAGACCTAGGGGCAATGAGTGCAGGTGTCAGGTTATATGAACTAATGTAGAGTTAAGTGGGCAGAATAAGAAGAACAATTCATACGACAGCAGAGTTTTTTTTTTTTGAAAGGGAACAGGGGTGGAAAAGGGAGGGGGCAGAGATAGGGTGATCCCCCAAAAAACAATAGGACAAAGTGAAAACCAGAAGGAAATTACAATCAGAGCAGCTCTGAAAGTTACATGCTCGATTTATCCAAAATTAAAAAGAAAAGCACGTTATACATAATACAGATTTTCACTTTGAGGAACAATCCCCTCCTGTTCTTAAATGTATTGTGAAAATGCTTGTTTTTTTTTGGGGGGGGGGGGTTAAATTCAGATTAAAACAAATGCTTTCTCAAAACAAAAAAAATAGTTGGCGATGGCTGTCAAAACATTAGTAAGGGGAGAAATCTCCAGGGGTGTGGGCCACAAAAGAAAGAACAGGGTGTGGGCCACAAAAGAAAGAACAAAGTTTGTCAATCAGTCAATAAATATTTAAGAGCCTGCCAAGTGTCAGGAACTGTCCAAAGTGCTAGGGATACAAATAGGAAAAAGATAGGCCCTATTGTCAAAGAGCCTACAATCTAAAGAGATAAAAAATACAAAAAGATGCTGAAAAGTGGAGAAGGAGAGAAGGGAACCTAGGCAGCACAGGGGCATGGTGGAAAAGTCCAAAGAAATCCAAAAGAGTTGTAGGTAGGTAGAAAATAAAGAGATGAGTAACCAGGGGAACCCTCCTTAAATAAGAAGTTTTGCAGTTCATTGTTTCATCCTCAAATGAGAGAGTACTGATGACATGTTGAGTGCTAAGGCTGATCAGATCTTGCAGGATAAAGAAATTTCTTAATGAGGTTCCAGGGATCAAATTGGTAAAGTCCAAATAAGTCCAAAAGAGTGCATTCTGAACAAAATGAAAAGATTGCTGAACTGGTCCCCTTCCTAAAATGGAAGTTTTAGAATTCATGTACCAAAGATTTTCCCTCCAGGATGTAAAAAGAATAGACATAACTTTGTTGTGCAGTTGTTTTTCAGTGATGTCCAACTCTTCATGACCCCATTTGGGGTTTTTTTGCAGAGATACTACAGTGGTTTGCCATTTCCTTCTCCAGCTCATTTTATAAATAAGCAAACTGAGGCAAAAAGGGTTAAAGTGACTTGACCAAGGTTACACAGCTATTAAATGTCTGAGGTCATATATGAACTCAGAAAAATGAGCCTTCCTGACTCCAGGTTTTGTACTCTATCTACCATGCCACCGAGCTGCCGAGGTAACTTTACCAAAGACCTAAATAAAGTGCATTATGTTTGGTCAATCTGTGCTCAAAAGCACAGAATGGTATCTGTCCTAGAAAAAGCTTGAAGACCATCTCTCTATTTTCTAAGTTATCTGAGAGAAAAAAAAATATTCTTTTTGTAATGGGGGCAATCTAGTGAACCCTCCCCCTCCCCTTTCCATCCTTTCTGTGAGACCCATTTATGTTCTTGTTTAGTATTGAATGGAAATCTAAGGCCAACATAGCAAACCTGGGGGCACTAGCCCTACTCTCTTCTATGGGAGGGTTGTTGTGTCAATTCGGCTTTTTGTCTTTTGTCACTTTCCTGATTGTGCTGCAGCTCAGAACAGTTTGCACATGATTGTCGGAGCAAGGAGGGAGCCTGAGAGGCAGGATCTAAAAGCTTCCTCTTTGTTTTGTTTCTTTCTCTGAGAATAGGGAACCAAACAGTGATCATGAGAGATAGACTTTTTATGAGTGAGTGGTTACCTTGAGAATATTCAAGTGTTCTTAGTGTTAGATGTTACACATCTAACACCTCAACAACTACTATGGCCTTTCTTCAAAAAGATTAACAATGACAGACGAATGAGCACAACCCATGATCTGGCAGAAAACATGGACTTTGAGGGAGTTCAAACAGTAAAGAGCCAGAAGATGACAAAACGTCTAATACATCTGTTCTGGGGGAAAAATTTTTTCATGTTTTGATGTTTTTGGTATCAACCTCCTGAAATAGTATAATCAGAATTAAGTTACGGTTTTATGTTTAAGTTTTTATCAATGACTACTTATGAATCTCTTATGGGGAATAAATTACTGTTCTATGGGGAGCAAGGGGTAGGGGTGAAATGGGGGAACCAAGATACCCAGACTCAGTGGCCTCTGAGGTCCTTTCCAACTTTAAATATGTGATCACAAGGCCACCCCATGGTTCAGATTCTCAACAGCTTCTGCCTGGAATATTGTAATAACCACCAACTGGGCTCCTGAACTTTCTAGTATATCTTAGACATAAGCACCAAAAATCCTCAATGTCTACTTACATCCTCAAGGATCAGATACAAACACCTCAGCTAATTCCTTAAGGTCCTCTCCAATCTGGCTCCAATCTACTTTCCCAATCATTTCATAACACTACTCATCACTTACTTGTGGTGTGTGGTGGAAAGAGCTCTGGGCTTAGTCAGGATGACTGTGGTTCAAACCCTACCTCAAAATGAGCTATGTGAACCTGGGAAAGTCAGCTACCCTCTCTGCACCTCAGTTTCCTTATCTGGAAAATGGGAAGGTAGGATTTAAACCTCCATTTAAAGGGGAAATCTCATTTTGCACTTGGCTTCACAATTCTAGGACATCGGACTTTTCTACCAGGAAGCTCTTTATTAGGAAAACCTCATCCTCTTACCTTAGTCCATCAGTTCTAGCAATCTACCTCATCACCACCCTCTGCCCCTCTAACTGGAGGGCAGATCCATGAATTTCAAACTTCCACTGAAGGAGGGAGCTCAGATCAGAATATCTCATCTCTCACCTGGCTGCTCTATGCAGGAACTTTTCTACCATTTCCCCTTGTTAGATAGCTTCTCCCACTCCCACCCCCTCCTTTCAGCATCCATTTGTGTGTTGTCTTGTCCCACTAGATTTAAGCTCCTTGAGGGCAGGGGCTGTCTTTTTTTTTTTTTTTAAAGTATTTGTATCCCCAATTATTAGCAAGAGCCTAGAACACAGCAGACATTATGTGAAGCAGTGGATAGAGTGATGAGCATGGAGTCAGGATGATTTGGGTTCAATTATCACCACAGATACTTAACATCTATGTGGGCAAGTCACTAAACCTCTGTTTGCTGTAGTTTCCTCCGGTGTAAACAATAAAAGCAACTACCTCCCAGAGTTGTTTGCCATCACCCAAGGAGAAGGAGCTAGCCAAGCTAAAGTAGATTTAGAGTGTCAACTACTTGAAGGCAGGGGCTATCCTTCACCTCTTTCTATAACCCTAACCTTTAGCACAGTGCCTAGAACACAGGTGCTTAATAAATGCTTACCAATTGACTGTCTACTAAAGTAACAAGGGAACTTGTTGACAGAGACAGAAAGTGGTGTGTGTGAATAAATCCACAGCCATCTCCTTTCAGAGACCAACAGAAACAGAGTAAGACCCTGAATTCAAGAACCCTAGGAATAACAATGGTCCCCTCCTCTTTTCTCTACCCTTCCCTCTTCAGACAACCATTTCTGTATTCAGCCAGGACCTCAGAGCCATCACTGAAGGGATCAAGTTGGGGAGAAAGTGTACATAAACCAAAAACACCAATCTCTAATTAACTGCCACTAACAGCCAGGTAAAATCAAGCCAGAGTCCTGATCATGCCAACGTCCCCTAGGTGGACCTGTCTATAACCTTATCTTTGAAGCCATCATCTATGGAAATAAACCCTAGGGAGATGCTTCTCCACCTCCTCAGCAAACACAGCTACTGACAACCCAGAAAAAGAAAGTTCTTGACATCAAAGTCCTTGGTACTGTCAAATGGTTTGAAATCAGAAATGATTTGTCAGTGAAATAACATTAAAGAAAATGCAACATCTGCAATAATGCTACACCCTAAGGATCACAGGACCTTTCCATCTGACTCACAGCTGAAACTTTCTACATCAGATAGTTCTCCTATTAGAATATGAGCTCCTTGAGGGCAGGGTCCACTTTTCTATTTGTATCCCTGATGCTTTGCACATTGTGAGCACTTAATAAATGTCTTCTTATTCATTCATTAAGTAGGGAGTTCTAAGAGGCAGAATTGAAAAAGGAGAACATTCTGGGCAAAGGGCACAGTCTACACACAGAAACAGTGTCAAGAGTTGAAATGTCATGAGTGGGAAGCAGCAAGTAATCCCATTTGGCTAGAGTGCCTGAGGGAGGATGTATAATCAATCAAGAAAGACAGGTTATAACAATCTTCAGAAGAGCTTTAAAGACAAAGAGAAGAGTTTGTATTTTAACTTCAAGGCACCAGGGAGCCACTGAAATTCATTAAGTGTCATCATTCCCTTAAATTTAGGAATTTGGCAGGTGTGTGGAAGACAGATTTTAATGGGAAAGCTTTGAGGCAGGGCAATCAATTAGGAAGCTAGTGCAATAATCTAGGAAGAAAGTAGTTTTGGTGCAAGTAGAGAGAAGGAGATGGATGTCAGAGTTGTTAAAGAGGTGGCATTAACAAGACTAAGCCAGTGAAGAAGTATGAAAGGAGAGCCGGGATGACCCCTGGGTTTCAAATACGGATAACAGGAAGGTGACATCCTCAAGACAAATAGGAAAGTTAGATTAGGGGACAGGGTAAATTTTGGGGGAAGGATGTTGGATTTGAGATGCTTATGGTAAACTGAAATGCAGATTGTCTAGCAAGGAGTTGCAGTTGTGTGACTACAGAATAAGAGATAAAAGACCTACTTTAAACGGAGGTGAGAATCACCACATAATCACCACATAAATTGATAAAAAAACTAAATAAAAGAGTGTAGACAGAGAAACGGGAAGGACCAAATCCTGAAATCCTCATATGAAAGTTGGAGATATGTGTGATACACTTACAATGGAAACAGAGAAGGACCCGTCTGACAGGTAGGAAGAGAAATACAACAGAGGAGTATCACAAAAATGAAGGGAGGAGCAAATAGGAGCGGGGAAGGGGTATGAATCAAGAATGTCAAAAGGCTAAGAGGGGCTAAGAACAAAGACACATGAGAAAATGCCATTGGATTCAGCAAAAGAATAAAAAATGCTTTAAATCACTGATGACTTTGAAGAGAGCAAATAATAGGAACATAAGACATTGCAAGAGATTGTACAGTGAGGAGAGAAACTAGAAGCAAGAATATAGGCAACGTTTTCTAGAAATCTGATTGTGAAAAAGAAAGGATATTATTTCCTCTACTAGAACTGTAGGCTACACAAGGACAGGTATCTTTTCCAATTATTTCTGTATTCCTCACTGTGCATGACAAAGAAAAAGACTCAATGATAAGGAACCTCCTTCTATTAATATGGATGGACAACTGTTCTGCAATTTAAAATTTTTTTTATGTTGAGTATGGAGGAAGAAATGTGAGGTTAGATGATTTGTTCAAGGTCAAGGACAGGCAGAACTTTAATTTGTCTTCTTGACGTAGGGACCAGCTATCTAGCCATGTACCAGATTGTTTCTAATCTGCCTAGCAGACAGGGGCCAAATAAACTTTTGTATAATGAATCCCTTGGATGAGAAGACTGAAAATATTTTTACACCTCCCTCTCCCCCCTTGGTCTTTGGAATATGGTTTTATTCAAATAAGATTAATATGTGTGTGAAGTAGTAAAGTGCTATACAAACAGTATTATTTATAATTTCAAGAACAGATATACCTATGCTCAAAAAATTCATCCAAATACCACTTACACATAGTTTTGGAATTATCCTCACCACTGCTTCCCTTCCTGGGGTTAGGTAAGAAGTAACTTTATGATTCATCTCATCAAATACAAGAATGTCAATTTAATTTTGAGTTTAAATAGTCAATAAACTAAATGCTTAAAAAACTCATTACCGAGCCTACAGTAACAGATGACTCCATAAACATACTAGGATATTCAAGTTGGCAAGGCAAGTGTGTCATGCATTATCTTAATTTAATTCCAACAAAGTTTCTCAGCTCTTCTTAAGGAAAAGGCATCTGCTAAGGGAGGTACTGGAGTACAAAGATGGGGGAAAACAACAGTCCCTGCTTCCAATGTATTTACAATCCAGTAGGAAGAATAAGAATAATTTAATAGAAAATATCAAGGAACTATGTTTCTTTCCATTAAGTGCAAAAATTCTTAATCTGGGGCCAACAATTAAAAAAAAAACCAAACATTTTGATACTTATATTTCAATCTTTTACTTTGTAATTCTTTGTATTTGTAAAGGACAAATACATGGTGCAACAGATAGAGTGAGGGGCCTAGAGTCAAGAAAACCTAAGTTCAAAACCAGCCTTAGTCACGATCTGTGACCCTAGCCAATTCACTTAACGCCGTTTCCCTCAGTTTCCTCTTCCCTAAAGAGGGGACAGTAACAGCCTCTACCTCCCATGGTCACTTGAGGATCAGTTAAGGTAATAATTGTAAAGTGCTCAGCATAGCTCTTAGAACTTAGTAAATGCTGCATGTGAGTGTTTATTTTATACATTTTTAAAGCATTCTGAGGTCCACAAGCGTCATCAAATTGCCAAAGGAGTCCCTGACAAAAAAGTTAAGAACCTCTGCATTAGCATGGAGCATACACAGAGGAAGCTATTAAGTGATAGTTATCTTTAGGGAAAAAGACAAGTTTCAATTACTAATAGGCAGTAAAGGGGACATATGGAAGAACTCTGGAGAAACGGGAAGTTTAAAGGGAGTTCTTTCATAGCAAAAAGATTTCTAAAGGGTACCCTGGACAGAGTGTGGAGAGATTATATACCCTGAGCTATCAATAATTATAGGGGGCATTCCACAGGCCTAAGAGGATACCCAATGCTTGGTAAGCCCCTATGCTATTTCTATGGGATATTAATGAGTTCATGTCATAAAGTACACACAACAAAGCCTTGGTTAGGCACTTTTGGAAGAAGGCCACACAACAAATGATAACATCTCAGAATCACTAAAGTATTTAATAAATGTTTATTAAAATGGGTCAAACTGATGAAAACACAAAAAAAATTAGCAAGAGGAAGGAGTTTACCCAGAGAGTGACTTTAGACAAAGAAGCAGTGAGGCAGCAATTTGGAAAGTTAAAGGACTTGCCAGCCATAAGACCAGGTAAGTCTTCACTTTATTTCTTTGAATATGTTTTCACTAGCAAAATTCAAAGCTGTTGACTGATTTTTCAGTAAGAAGAATTAATTACCCTTCAAGATTATTTGTTCTAAGCAAGCTCAAAAGTTATCCTTATTTTTAAAGAAAATTTAAGGTTACAAAAATCTAAGTTTCATCAGGCATACTACATGAAAACAAAAACTTTAAAAATCAGATTAAGTTAAGTTTTATCATATCCTGGGTTACCAAGCACTAACTTTAACTCAGGAGGTTGTAATGCCAATGATCCCAAATATTATAGCCATATGGACATAACAGACCATTTCATATATTCCTTTTAAATAATACACTGTTCCACAGTCTTCATTCCTAACCTCCATGTGAATATTTGTCCTCATAATTTTGGAAAGAGGTAGATTTACACTTTGATAACCTTTTTTTCTTCTAACTTAAAATGACTGGCATCTGTCTAACCTAAAGAAAAAGATTAAATTAGGTAGGATAAACAATGTAAAACATTGTTTTATCAAAGCCCAATGACATCAAGCATTTCATCCCCAATTAGCTTATGTATCCATGACTTTATACATGGTTGACAGACTATCTAGAAGATAATTATTCTTCTGTTCATTTTTATGATAAACCATACAACATGATGGAAACTGATTATAAAGTAATTCATTTTATACCATGGAATTAGATACTACACCAAAGTGCAAAACGAGCCAACTTATTGGGAAAATGAACTATGTACAATTCAATATAATGTGGTATTACCGGTTTCCTGAAACTTGTATCTAACAAGCTTTTAAAACCTCCAAATTTTATGTCACAGTTAATATGCTGGGTTCGTCAAAGAAAGAGACTGAATCTCCTCTTTCCTCAGCAAAACGCCTTGGGGTAATGTCATGAAACTTGCTGATATTTAATGATCAAATGGTTGTAAACTATAATAAAACTGTAACCTTTAACTTAACATCTGAATGTAAGATGAGTTCATTTAATTAAACAAGACCTTATTTTAAATATCTTATATATCCAAGGCTGGGATGTAAAGACAAAACTTTAAAAGTTCCTAACTTCAAGAACCTTGCTTTATACTGAGGAATGCATTTCAATTGATAAATGAGATATTCTGAAGAAGAGATCAAAATAACAAGCAGGGTGATCAGGAAAGGTTTCCCTAACGGAAATTAGGAATTCTAAAAGATACCTTATCTTAGAAATTATAGAAGCCACTGAAAATTCTTAAACAGGGAAGTAACATGCTCAAACCCATGCTTTTGGAAAATTATTTTGACAACTAGGCAGATCATAGAATGTGGATGAAAGAGAGACCCTGACCTAGAGTAATTGTCCATTTAAGTGGAGTTAGATTCCAGAGAAGTTATGAAGACAGAATCAACAAGACAGGCAATTTATTCGACATGGAATATCTGTGTATGTGTCACTGAATTTAAATTCTTTGGAGACAGGGACTGTTTCGGCTCTGTCTGTACAGCTAAGATCTAGCATGCTTCTTCATTCATACTAAATACTAAATGATGCCTGCTGAATTTAACCAGTGGAGACTGGAGTTCAAGAAAGAGACAAAGGCTGGATATATTTATTAGGTTTGGAAGTCATCTGCAGAGAGATAATTACACCCACAGAAGGAGATGAGAAAGTGAAGAAAGGCATACAGAGAGAAGAGGGCCCAGGACAAAGGAATGAAAAATAAAAGCCAGTAACAGCTAGCCAAGAACATTGAAAAGGAATGGTCAGACAGGAGGAGAATCTAGAAAGTTGAGAGAAGAGAGTGGTTTATTTTTCATCAGGAGAGGCAATCTACACCACTTGCCAATGTGGATGGAACAAGTCTGCACCGTATATACCTAATCTTTTTGTCTCTTTCTCCCTTTCCTCCCTTCTCCCCCTACACTTTATACCTTTTCTGCCTCTCTTTTTGTCCTATTCTCTTGCTTATGCCTAAGAGAGGAATCCATAAGTAATATTTAGTTTGGTGTCACTCAAGACTAAAAAGCTATTCCCTTACTAGTTCATCCACATTAAAAAATATAATGCTTTCCTGAGCCCAGAAACAGATATAAAACTAAAACTGTATTATTAATTTTGTTCTCATCTCTTTCTGAATAAAGTGTCTCACTATAAAACAGGCAAAAACAAAAGTATTAGAATTGAAAAACACAGAAAGTACTTTCAAGGTCATAGCACACATCAAATGAACCCAAGGAAGCTGCTTCCAGGTATGTTACAAAGAAATAGTTAAAACTATGAGCAGGCAATTTCAGCATGATAACAGGTCATATTTATATGGTGCTTTAAGGTGTATATAGCACTTTATGTTCTTTATCTCATTTCATCACATTAAGCATACATATAAAGGTTTCAAGTATAAGAGAAACAAGATGGTAAGTTCTATGTAGAGATAAGAAACCAAGGGTACAATATGAGTGAAAAGTCAAGAGGAAGAGAGTGCAAAGAACTGAGGATCAGCATTAGTAAAACCTTAAAGAGGAGACAGCCATGGACTTATAGGAAAGAAACGAAACCAAGGCTTCTTTAGGAAATATGTCACTAACCAAGGAGACAAATTCAGGCTGTCACCATCACTGCAAGCCACTTAGGGCTTATGGCCATGACAGTGTAATACACCTTTGGTACAAATGAATCCAAGCACTACATTTTAAAAAATCAGAACAGCATTTCATATCACTTAACTAAAATCTAACATTTTATCAATAAAATCAGAATCATTTCAGTTTGACAGGAGTCAAAACTTGATGATTTTCTAATGGCCCACATTAGAGAAATAATGCAGCCAGCATCTGAACTTCTGCAACTGAGTTTAATCAAGTGGACCTCCTGATCTTACAACCTTTTCTCTTTATCATACCATTTTCTTATTTTAGCTGTTACATATCCTTTGTTCAAACTGGTCCACAACTATGGAGTCATCTTCAAGTATGTATTCTCCCTCCACTGCCCTCTCCAAATGGTTGCCAAGTCTCATCAATTCCACAGTCTCTCTTGCCTCTTACCTCTTAGGTTTGTTTATTCATGCTGCTAACTAGACCAGGGCCTCATCACTTCTTGCCTAGTATGTCTCTTAATTGGTCCCCCTATCTCCAGTCCACTATCCACTCACAGAGGTCAAACTGATTTTCCTTAAGTCTTGGTGTCTTACCATGCCAGTCCTCTATTCGAGGAACTAAAGTTCCTCTACTGCCTGTAGGATAAAATACAAATTCTTCCTTTGGCACTGGAAGCCCTTCACAACCTAGCTCTAGCTTACCTTCCTTGGCTTAATGCACATTAATCTCTTTCAGGAACACTACATTCCAGCCTAAGTGACCTAGTTGGTGTTCCCCATACAGGGCATTCCATCTCCCACCTCTGCCTCTGCAAATACTGTGCCCCTAGCTTGGAACATATCCCTCCTCACCACAGCCTCTTAAAATCCTTGGCTTTCTTCAAGGCTTAGCTTCTCAGAGGCCCCATACTATTAGTGACCCTCACCTCATGCCCCTCCCATCATCCAAACTAATAACTCTGTGATTATTTTGTACATATTTTATAATTATATACACAATTTTCTCCTCTCTTTTCTTCTCTTCCTCAAAAGAATGTAAACTCCCTAAGAGCAGAAGCTTAAATAATTGTTTTGTCTTTTTATCTTTTGCATTTAGCACAGTGCCTGGCTTACACTAGGCCTTAATAAATTTTGTCAAATGAACTGAACTGACTTAGAGAGTGCTTTAAGGTTTAGAAAGTATTTTCTTCTTAACAACCTAATGAATAAGTATAAAATTTGTTCCCATTTCATATATAAGTAAGGCAAGGGATGGAGCAGGGAAGGTGACTTAACTGTGATCCACAAAACCAATGTTTGATTCTCTAACAAAACTGCTACAAAAAGCTCTCCCACAAAACAGGAGACACTAAGGAAACCAACAGCTCAATAAGCAATCCAGAAAGCACACACAAGCAAAGAACCATGAGGTTTCAACATGTATATTTATGCGTGATAAATAAGCAACAAGCACATTATACTGGATTAAATAAAAGTAACAAGAAACCCATCTAGGATGTTGGAATTAAAGGTGGCTAATGCACTTAACATAACATAAGCTAACTACATATTTGCTTAATAAATGATTTACACATGTATCTAAATTGACTGAAGGAAATGAGACCTCATCAGAATTGTGGAACTATCAGAATTCTTAAATGATGATTAAAAATCCATTTTTTAAATTGCTAAATTTTCTTTTTTTATGAGGTGTCAGCACAGCATAATGGAAAGCTAGCCTTGCCAGAAAGACTTGAGTGTAAGTCCCACTTCACACGCACACATACACAAGGACTGTTGTGACTGTGGACATGTCACTTAAGTTCTCTGTACTAAGCAACTCTTTGGGACTTCAAATTGCATTGACAACGGGTCTACTTTAACAACATGAACCAAAAAACTCATAATACCTTTAAAGACTTATAAATGAATGCCAAAGAACCTTGTCTAGAATGAAATTTTAAAGCATGAAAAAAAAATCGCTACTTGTAGCAGAGTTCTTCCAATTAAAAAAAAATGGAGCTTTAAATGACAGCTACAGATGACACTTAAATGACTGCCTTCAAAAAGAGGAACTACTTAGCAAGAGTATTCTGTAAGTTGTCCAATTAAAAGTAGTCAAGTTAATTTTCATTTGGAAAATGTCACAAATCAACTCTAGAATTCCCTAATAGAAATGAAATGACAGCGACAATCCAGAACATGAAATAACCCAAAAAATATTTTATAATTGACTTTGGAATACATTTTACACATGAATACCATATACATACACAAAAGAAAAGCAGGCCCAGCATCAGAACACCAGCTTTGTCACTTTATGACCTTGGGTAAGTCACGAGATTCTGAGCTTTAGTTTCATCTATAAAACTTTAGGATTGAACTGATTATCTCTGAAGTTCAGTTCTAATATGCCATGACTCTAGTTTTAAAATACTTGTAATTACCAACTTCACAGTGTTATGAAAATAGAAGTATTTAGGATCAATAAAAACTCCTATGCAAAATGTAAATTATTCACATAGGACATAGATGTATGTATATGTACATGTGTGTATATAAAAATTCTGTTGTGTACATAGGCACATATAAATATACAACAAAATTTATATATTTTTATTAATGTTTGCAGATTTGCCTTCATATGTTGAATAAATTGTTTGCATTCCACAAGCAGGAACTTTCCTGGCAACTGGCTTAGCTGAGGGAAAGTATAGAAAAACACTTTTGATTCAGATAAGCCTCAAAGTAGAACACGTAAGTATGAATATATTATTTTTCAAGTCATTTTAGGACACTGTTCTATGTGCCAAAACATTCTCCCTAAGAAAAATCAAAGTTAAATTTTACAATACAATATGGAAAACAAAAATTATTTCTAATTAATAATGAATAGAAAACCATCCATGAAAAAGCAACTGCCAAATCTTTATGGGTAATTTTTTCAGATACAGAAAAAATTGGTTTACAACTTTTTCCTTCATAAAGCTTTACTTTTATAGTATTCAACTAACATTTTGTATGTTATTTCTTTATACATACATATGCCTAAGCTCAAGAAGGCACAATGATTTTTCCAGTTTGCTTTATCTTAGTGAAATTTACAAAATTAATGGTATTCGTGTGCGCATTTTCTGTTGCTTAATCAGATGTTTAGATGAATGTTATGTAAAAGCAAGATTATTAATCTTGAGAAAGCTTCTGACATTAGGAACCCCTACTGTTAGAAGACATTCAACCTGATTTTGGAAATGCTTTCTAGGGCCCTCAGCTACCACCATTTACCTCCCAGTCATTAATAATTTTCTATGAAGCAACTAGAAAAAATGCTTAAACCTATAGCTTTAAAAAGGCAAAATATGATAAAGTATCATTTCCAAGCACATTTAAACTGATTATGGACTAGTTAGGTCGAAGAATTTTTTTAAAATGTAAGAACAAAACAATACAGTGCAAACGTTACATTGTGAGGTAGCTGAGCAAGTTCCTGAAGCCCAGAAGTGTCAGTTATTAGAAATTAGTACGATATTTACACAAACAAGGCGCAAGCACTCGATCTAAAATAACGAGTGACGGTCCAGCTAGTCCAGGAGGAGCTCCTCGATCCGAGAAGCACGTCCAAGTGTCAAAGCCAGCTCACCGCACCAAACCCGCCTCTCCAAAGTTTGGGGCATCACTCAGATCGGAGCTTAGCCCGTTTCTCGGACGCAGTCTCTAAATGCAGCCCCCTCCCCCAGCACCCTAGGGCTTTAGCCGCCCCCTCCCCAAAGTGACCCTTTAGACAAACGCAGGGCAGAGACCTCGCCACCGCATCCTTCGCCAGCCTGGGTCAAACGACCCTCTCCGCTCGTCTCCATCCCGCAACCTGGAAGGCTGGGACCGGGACCCCCTTCCTCTCCCCATCTGAACCCGCCCACCACCCCCACCGCGGCCGCCGCCGGCCCCCACCTGGAGCCTTCCCGACCTTCCCAGGTTCCCCGCCAACGTGGTCCGTCCAGTGGCCCGGGCCCCCGGCGCCCGGGCAGGAGAGCCCACCTCCCTCCCCAGCTGCGCCCGCCGGCCTCGCTGTCACCTCCTCCCAGGGCCCGGGCTCCTTCGGTAGTCGCTACCACAAGCCGGCCCCACAAGGACGCCGCGCAGTCCGAACCCGAGCTCTGCTCCCGGAGCCGCCCATCCCGGCCCCCCGGGGCCGCGCAGGGGGCGCGGGCAGCACACGCCGGCGCGCGGGGGACGAGGGGACGCGATCAGCGGCGGGGCGGCCCCGGGGGTACGAGGCCGGCGGCCGTTAGCGGCGGCGGCAGCGCTGAAGGAGGAAGGCAACGGGGCCAGGGCCAGCGGGCGGCGTGCGGCGAGCGAGCGGGACACTTACCGGAGGGAGCCCCAGGGCGGCCTCCTCTAGGGGCACCTGCGCCCCGGCAGGACGGTCCGGGCGGCGCGGCCAGGGTGCGGACGAGTCCGGCTGCCGGCCCCGTCCCGACTTCAGTGACCGCCCGGGCGCCTTCCCGCTTCCTCCTGACTGAGCCTGGGGGCCCCGGCTCCACCGGATGCCCCCCTCTTCCTCGGTCACCTCCCCCTCTCTTAAGGCCCCCCACTCCCTCCTCTGCCTTTTCCCCTCCCCCCCCAACCCCCACCGGAATGGAAAATACCTCCCGGGGCTGAGGGCGGGGGGGAGGGGCGGAGGGAGAGTATGGGAAGGAGGGGGAGGGCCGCCTTGAGGGGCAGCGCTCCTCGGCCAATGGCAGAGGCCGCTTTTGAAGGGCGGGGCTGTTCCCAGCCAATCGGGAGGCGTGAAGGTGAGGGCCGGACAAGAACCGGAGGGACGGGAGTCGCGGGGAAGGGGGGGCCGGGCAAGGGAAACAAGGAGGTCCGGCAGCTCGGGCGCGCGCATTGAGCGGCTGCCATTTTGGAGTCGGGCAACGGCTAGATGCAGCCCGGTTCTATTCGCGAGGAAAGGGAGGAGCCAATCACATTGATAGACGGGATCACGTGAGTCTGTCATCAGGAAAAGTGGAAATGGGGAAAAAAAAAAGGATTGGAGTCACGTGGGCTTAAGGAAGTGTCACGCGGGAAGGCGGAATCTGTCAGCTGGCGAAGGGTTGGGAGGTTCAACATAGGTGAGGGATGGGGGAGGAGAGAGATGTCAGTACCTACCTTGACTGTTAGGTGGAAGGGAAGAAGCAAGAAAATAAACATCCATATGACGCCTACTGTATGCCAGGCACTGTACTAAGCACCTTATGGTTATGGCATTTGACATAACAACCAAGGGATATGGATGCTGATGTGCCCATTTCACAGTGGAGGAAACTGAGGCAGAGAGAAATTGACCGGTCCAGGGTCATGCAGCCAGGAGACTTAAGGTAGACACCAATACTAAGTGACCCCCAGGCAAATCACTGAACCTGCTGCAGTTTCCCCATCTGTATAACGGGGATGGTGCTAACAGCATGGGGATCCAACTGTAGTGTCCAGCAGTGCCTGGTGTAAATACTAGCAGTTGTAGTAGTCATGAAGTGGTCGTATAGCAGTTGTACTAGTAGTAGTAGTAGTAATAGTGGCAGTGGTAGGGTAGTAGTAGTATAGCAGTAGTACTACTACTAGTAGTAACTACTAGTAGTAATAGTATATTACTAGTAGTAGTAACAGTAGTGGTAGTAGTGATGTAGTAGTAGTATGGTCGTTGTATTACTAGTAGTTATGGCAGTAGTAGTAGTGATATAGAGTAGTAGTAGTACTACTACCAGTAGCAGCAGTAGTAGTAGTAATGGTGATATAGTGGTAGCAATAGTAGTAGTGATATAGTAGTAGTAGTAGTGATAGAATAGTACTAATCGTAGCAGCAGTAGTCATGTAGTACTAGTAGTGATGAAATAGTGATACAGTAGTAGTAGTAGTAGTGATAGAATAGTACTCATCGTAGCAGCAGTAGTCATGTAGTACTGGTA
>CM053769.1:162724003-162746299 GCA_028658325.1 Potorous gilbertii | reverse complement strand
CAGCAGTAGTCATGTAGTACTGGTAGTGATGAAATAGTGGTACAGTAGTAGTAGTAGTGATAGAATAGTACTCATCGTAGCAGCAGTAGTCATGTAGTACTGGTAGTGATGCAATAGTGATACAGTAGTAGTAGTAGTAGTGATGTAGTAGTAGCAGTAGCAGTGATACAGTAGTAGTAGTAGTACCAGTCATAGCAGTAACAGTAGTAGTAAAAAGTGCCTCAGGTCTTCCTGCCTCCAGGTCCACACTCTACCAGCTGTGCCACCTGGCTGCCTCTGGGTCTAAGGCAAAAGTTGTGAAAAATCAGTATACAATGGGAGTCAATGCCTTTTGGGATCTTGCAGACTTATCTAAGGTTGGTGCCACTCAGCCAAGTGTAGTGGCTCCTAAAAGGGGCCCTGTCACAGATTTCTGGCACCTCTTTTAGACAATTATTTCCCTTCTCCTACCTAAAACCTTCACCAGAGCTGCTATATGGTGTTTGTCTTCCTGCCCCACTCTTTGGGGAAGGGCCAGTCAAGGAGAATGACCAAAACGCCAGGAGTGGTAGGAGGGCAGAGGTCACCCCACCTTTGCTGCTCCCATCCGCTAGGTAATCATGTGTTCTTTCCACCTTGTCTACAACAGATGTAACTGGAATGCCTAAGGTGCTAGGCCAGAAGAGTACAGCACCCTTGCACTGACAGACCTTATAAACCACATGTCACCCCAAGGAAGACTTTAAGAAGAAACCTTGACTCCACTGAACTAGTAGCCCCAACAGGTTGTGGTGTCTCCTTCCCTTAAAAAGAACAGTCAATTGCTCCTCGTCCTGGACAGAGGTTAGGTAACCGTTGTGCCTGAAGGCTGAGGAATAAATGAGATAACCGCAGAAGTCCCTTCTAGGCCCAGGACTCCATGATTCTATACCACCCACATGTGGTAGCAGTTGCATGGTAAATATGATTTCACTTCATAGTGACAGGCTCACATGGGTACTTAAAAAGTACTCTTTGTTTCTGATGATCAAGCCCAAAGAACTGTGGGTAAGTTGCCAGGATAGGCTCCACAGGGGAAGGTTGCAGTCCCAGTCTCATTTATGTTTCCAGGCCCCTGGGTGTTGTACCCCCAACAGGCAAGGAGCTGGTGCCAGTTCCTTTCATATTCATTGGAATTAAGTCCAAGTTCTGGCAAAAAGTAGCACATAATTATGAGGCATTATTATGGTTTTTATTATTATTGGGCACCCAGCTGCCCAACCCAGGAAACCACAATAGTAAAACACTGAGAAGCCAAGCTCCTCTTTCCAGGTGGCATGAATTGATACCAGGTGTATTGGCATGTCATCCTAAAGTGGCACCAATGATCAGATGAGACCTAGAATCCTCTCTTTTGGCAAGACACATTTTCAAATTAATGAAAAAAAGAGATGTGAAAAAACGTTTTAATAACCCTGAAATATTTCCCTTCTTTCCCCTTCCAAATACAATGTACAAATAAACATAAAATAAATTAAAATGAGAAAAGAGCATATGAGGTGTCAAAAAGGATAGACAGTGAAAGAAGGAGGTGATCTCCTTTAAGTGTGAGGTTTATTAACCTCACTGAGGAAGAAGGGAGAGAATGCCTGAGCTACTCATTAAAGGGAAGGATTTTAGCAAGTGGAGATATCGGTATTAAGAGACTACCGAAAGCTAGGCACTGAGTTAGTCAAAGACGGAAGTAAAACTGCCTTTTTCCTCAAGGAGATTCCATCCTAACAAGGAGGACACCATGAACATAAGTAATACTGAATATTTAAAATGAATACAATATAGGATTGGGAAAGAGTATACAGGCAGCTAGGGGAATAATAAAGTCTTCATACAGCATTTGAACTGAGTCTTGAGAGAAACCAGGGATTCTGAGAGGCAAAAATGTGGAAGTGGTACATTCTAGGTATGGGGGAAGAGTTAAAGGCATGGAACAGGTAGCTCAGTACAGCTGGAGCAGGAGTAGCTGGAGGGAAGTGATGTGTAAGAAAACGAAAACTAAAAAAGTAGGAAGGACCCCAACTAAGAAGTCCTTTAAATGCCAAACAGGCATTTTCATTCGATCTTAGAGGTAACAGGAAGTCACTGAAGTTTAACAGATGGAAAACAATGTTCACATTCATTGTGCTTTGTCGAATTTTAGAACTGGAAGGGAATTCTATCATTCAAGAGTTGAGGAAACTGTGACCCAGAGGTTAGGTGACTTCCCCAAAATCATTCAGCTAGCCAGTTGACAGAATTTAGGTCTAAAATGCAAATGCTGCCATTGTCCTCCATGCTTCTTTTCAAGATAATAGAATTGATTATGTATGGTACCAGTATTTTTTCCTGCTCTGCTCTGTTCTGTGATTTCACTAGTGTAGGGAATTTCCATGGATAAAGCACATTTTACCAGTGTAAAGATCTCCAACTTTTAGAGTTGCCTGGACACTGAGAGATTGACTAGCCAAGAATATGTGAAGGAAAGGATGGGTGAGAAGACTGGAGAGGTTTGAAAGGACCAGGCTGAGAGGAGGATTGAGCGCCAAGCAACCCAACACTTGAATCAGATCTTCCTGTGTTCACACCCCCTGCACAATTAACTCTAGTAGTTCCCTTTTCTAGAGTCAAGGACACATCCCTTTTTGGCATATCTAGCTCTTATCAAGGCTGTTCTCTTCCTCTCTAGTGTTGCATGTTACTTTCCTGCATGCATTCTACATTCAACCATCTTAGTCTGTTTGCTGTTCCACACACACAATGCTCACTCTCTGGTATCCAGACCTTTGCACTGACTGGCCCCTATGACTGGAATGCTTTCCCTTTGCACTGCTGCCTCTTGGAATACCTGCTTTTCTTCAAGAATCAGTTCAAGCACTCCTTTCCTGGAACATTTCCTGGTTGCCTCAGCTGCTAGTACCTTCCCACCTAAAGTAACCTCATAAGTGCTTTGTATGTATCTTGTATATAACTACCTGTGCATGTGTTGTCTTCTCTTTCAAGCTTCTTTAAGGCAGTGACTAGCACAGTGCCTAGAAGACACTGTGCTTCATCAATTGACCCCAAGTTGGCTCTAATAATATAAAGTCATTTGCATTTTATATGTAGTTTTAACTTCTCTATTAGTAAAATAACTACCACCATTGCTTAAAACCCCTATCCATTCCATTATCTCAGATATCCAATCACTATTTTTAGGTGGAAGGGAACTATAGGAAGTAGCAGTAGGTATCATAGAATCCGGTTGAGAGGCAAAATGAAAGGGGAATGTCTGTGGGTCTGTTTCTACTTATCATTCCCCCTACACACATCCCACAGACATATGCCTTCGGCTGCTATCAGAAGGCAGCAAGGGGAAGGGATCCAGTATTCTTTTTATGACTAGACCTATAACTTTTACCTAATTGTTACGTGGTAGTTGAATCCCATAAATCTGAGATTCTACTGCCAAAGTTTTTTGATAGAAAATTCTAAAGGCATTTTCTATCATGGTATAACTGGGTTGGTAAATAAAAATGTCTTTGCAGGGTTGGTGAACATGTTCCAATGAGAGCAGCTGTTCATTGTGTTCCATAAATTGTACCTTTAAGCTATGCACAGGCTTTGAATTTTCCATAAACTCCTCCTCACCTCCCTTAACAATAGTAGCATGGTTAATCTTTAAAAAACAAAATAAAAAACTAAAGAAAGAAAAATCCAGTGTGTTATGTGCTCTGGTTAGATAAGTGTTGGTCTCTAAAGAGTAATCCAGTTTTTGTCATTCATAATAGGGTAGCAGAGGTTCAAAGTATCAGTTGGAGGTTGTAGATTCCAAGTTGGAGTCCATCACACACAGTCTTAATACTCACATCTCTAGCAACAATCCAATCCTGATGTCACAAAAACCTTTTTAAACACATTCCATTCATATCCTCTCTGAGTTTTTCTTCCCAGGGATCCATCTTCTTCATGCTTGTCTATGGAAATGGCTTTTAGGGTAGGGTGAGCAGACATGACTGTGGTCTCCAGATCCTCTTCCCTCACATTTCACTGAGCCAAGAAATTTTTTATCAGTTGATTTTCCATCTGAAACCTCCAATGATAACATGGAATTCCATGGAGAGCAAAAGAACCATTTAAAATTAGATAGTGTCAGTGAACTAAAATTAGGAGACTTTTTTAGGCTTATTGGCCATATATAATAGAATAGTCTATCTTTACTCCAGAGGTTTTAATTATAGCATTGGCAAGGGGGGTGAGGGGGAAAGCATTCAAGGTTAGTAAAAGTAACACATAGCAACCCAGAAGTCTTTTATTAGCACTAGCTTCTTTCCCAGTGATCATAAAAATCAAAGCATTATAAGACTGAAAGGGAACCTGAGGTTTAGCTTCTAAAGTAGATGAAATCTCCTAAACCATCACAAATGATTTTTCCTCCACTCCTGGAGAAGACTTAGGGGGACATAATCACTACTAGTATTTAAAGGATTTTAAAGTGGAAGATGGATTAGACTGGTCCTGCCTCAGTGGTAGATAGAAACTGCAAAGGGGCAACTTTAGAATTTACGTAAGGAAAATTTTTCTAACATCTAAAGCTATCCAGAAATGAATCGCTGCCTCAGGAGGCAGCAGGTTTCTCTTCCCTGAAGGTTTTAGATAAAGGATTGGTTAATCACTTATTTGCTACCCCACTAGGGGAAGTCTTCACATGCTTGGGGTAGACACCCCTAACTTACAAAGGGTGAGCCTCTTGGTCACCCTCAGCCTGGTTTAGCCTGTGTGCCAGGACAGTTTTGCCAGAGTGTGGCTGCTGCACATGCTACAGCTTCTTAGAACCACAGGTGAGAGTTGGGTGAAAGGTGAACACAAAGGTGGATGAGCAGTTCTGAAAAGGACTCAGCAAGCCCTTACACCAGAAGTGCTAGTCTCCTTGAACTCCTCATAAACCCCTCATGGAGCTTATATTCTAGTAGGAAGATAATGCAAATAACTTTAGCAAACAATATTACCTAAATGCACCAGAAATGTGTGAACAATGCTTTTTGGATTTGGAAAGCATCTTGCTTCTAATATGGGATATCAAGGAAAATTTCCTAGAGCAGAAGACATTGGAGTTGGGATTTGAAGAATAGGTAAAGAATTTAGCAGGCAAAGTTAAGAAGGGAAAAAATAAATGTGATTTTTAAAGGAAGAAATAAAAATCAGGCCAGAAGAGTAGCAAGATGCTGTAGATTTCCAGTCATGAGACTCCAGAACCAATGAGGAGCTAGATGTAGTGGTATCAGCAGAGGAACACGAAGACAACAGGATTTGGTGACTGGCTAGAAACAGGACATGAGGGAAAGGGAAGACAAATACAAAGCAGTGAGTGCAAACCAACTCTACAATTTTTTAAGAGTTTGTCAATGAAGAGGAGAAGAAAAAAGGGTGCTAGTTTAAGAGCATGACAGGGTTAACATCACTGACCTAAGACAATGCTTATGAATTTGAGTTGAAAGGCACTTGCATGTGCTTGGCATAGATATCCCCCTAACTCACCGGTCAGCTTGAGGGCTGTCAGTTACCTCAACCTGGTATAGGCTCTATACAGAGACAGTTTCACTAGGTGTGCCTGCTGTACATGCTACAGCTTCCTGGAGTCACAGGTGAGACTTAGGCGAAGGTGGATACCCAAGGAGGATGAGCAGAGGGGCCAGTCCTCTCTTAATCCCTGATCGGACATCAAACATGCCAAGGTCACCCACTGCAGCCTGGGCATTGACAGTTGTTCTGACCTTTTATCTTACCACTGAACTTTGATGATTGTGGAAGTGAGAGTGAGGCTGAAGACTTTGCAACTCCTCCTCACAAATCTAATTCACGGATGAATAAGACATCACCCTGTGAGATCATTGGTCCTCTTCAAAAGTGAAGAATCAAACCACCACTGCCACAAGTTCAGTGAGGCCAAGAACAGTGTCTTACTGATGGCTTTGGATTCTGAGGAGCTGGGTCCTAATTCAAACACTATTATTTAACAGCTGTGTGACTTTCCTCATTTTGCTTAACTTTTTGTGCCTCATGTATCTCCTTATTACTGAATGATAGACTGGTAGCAACCTGTGATGGTGATGGGTATTTCCATAGCAGTATGATCCCTGTAATAATGAAATTACAGATTCTTTTTTATCTTCCTATATCTGACACCATATCATGCATGTTATGTCATGTGTCACCATGTCACATATCATTTTACATTGTGTTACATGCATGGCATGGCACCATCTTTCATTATATGCATGTGTCATTACCCTCACATCACCTGTCATCATGTTATATCATGTGTGCTACTTGACATAAGTCATGTGTTATAAGGTGTCACATTGCATCCTCTCATGTAATCACATGTCACAGCATTTCCATGACAGTCACTCTCACCATGTGTCATCACATGGCACTTATCATAACATGTTGCTTATTGTATCTTATCACATGTATGCCATGTATGTATAATCATTAATACTTGATAGGATATGATCTCATATGTTGCATAATAGGTGATGACAGCTGCCCCAGGTGTTGCATAACATAATGGCAATGTCATATTTTGTGATATGTTAATATGTTATTTATATTTCATCATGTCATTCTGATTCCATGCCTAGTGTTTTTGTAATACCCTCTACTCTGGTCCCATTATTTGCCTATATTTTGTTTGGTCAAGTAGACTGTTATATATCATGTCATGTCATCACATGTACAATTTCATTGAAAAGACTAATCTACAGAAAACAACAGCCCTTATTTTATTAAGGAGCCAGATATCTGTGAATCTGTTTGGGGGTACATGACAGTCCCTCAGGAATGCACTCTACTATTCAGCATTTTATATCTTGCTTTTAAAAATACTAATTTAGCAATAGATTACATTCCTCGAAGCAGAGTATCCAGAATGATACCAATGATGGTAAGACAACTTGAAATCATAGCATTTGAAGATTGCTTGAAAAAATTGAAACTGGTTAGCCTGGAATACAAAAGGCTATCTTTATGTGGTGAAGGGTTAGCATATAGAATATGAATTAGATTTGTTTTGCTTGGTCCCAAAGTACAGAACTGGAACGAATGCATGGAAGTTGCAGAAAGGAAGGATTTGGCTCATTGTAATACTATCCAGGGCTGCCCCAAAGTGGAATGAATGCCCTACTTTGGGAGACCTCACTGGAGTTGTATAAGGTGAGATGAGGAAATGTTGTAGAAGAGATTACTGCTCAGGTATGGGCTAGAATAGTTGTCCTCCAAGATCCCTTGTTACTGAGATTCTGTGAGTCAAAGAAGCTCCATGGAACCTTAGTATTATTTTTAAAATTACAATTTCATATATATATAGTGTGTGTACACACACACACACACATATATATGTACATATATACACATATATAAAATCCAGAAAATGTGTATGCATACATATATATATTATGTATATCATTGATAGTGTGATATAGCAAAATGTATAATGGATTTAGAGTCAAAGAATCTGCAATTGAATCCCATCTTCCCATTTAGCATGTATGTGACTTGGGACAAATTATTTAATGTCTCTGAGCTAAAATTTCCTCACATTGGTAAAATGGGTCCAATTTACTTCCATTGCTTACTTCACAGGGTTGCAAGAAAAGCACTTTGTAAACCTTAAAGTACAACATAAAAACAAATTATAATTTTCATCATTCATTTGTGCTTTTGAATAGGCATGGAACCTTTGGAAGTCATGTAACTAATTCAAGCCTTAGTTTCATAAATTGAAAATCATACCACCTGCTAACAAGCACCTATGAAATTTATAAATAAAGCATTCTAAAATTCTTCAATGAAAACATGTTGTTCTAGACACAATAACAGAACACCATCATCAGTAATCACTGTTCTACTGGCACAGTGCAAATATTGGTATTTTAAAACTAAAGCCAACTTGAGTGATATCAATGACTCAAAATTCACTTTAAAAAAGTTATAGGCAGTTACTGTTATTTCAAAATTAGATAACCTTTTTTAAGAGACAGAATTTTATAAAAATATTCCTTCATATGGTATTTAGTAATTTAGAGAACATTGTGTAATATTTAAAATTTCCTTATAGAGATCTTATATATAAAATGTAGAATTTATGATACTATTCATCATGGATGCAGTCTATCTTGAATCTTTAGAATTAAATACAATATTAATTAACCTATCATGATGATGCTTCTTATGGCTTTAAAAAGATGTAATTATATTACATATTTGCTCTCACTGAAATTAAAGCTCAGTTAAAATCAAGATTGATTTTGGTTTATTTGATTGATGGGAAATGGGAAAAAAATTAGATCAGCCCCTATGATTATAGACCTGAATCAGAAATGCTTTAGAAACAACTCCATTCACTGCTAACACCAAACTAGTACTGACTCCCTAAAATAAACTGGCTGAGTTCCTTGTAAGAGGAATACTGGGTAAGACCATCTGTTCCTTTCTTTAATTTTGACAGTGCTCACTAGACCAGTACAAGCACTGAAAGAGTTACTGAATGGAAAAGAAAACACCTGTGCCTGACTAGGCATACAGTTGTGCAGCAAATGATAAAGAACTATGCAAAATGGAAGATGAGGGAGCCTTTTGGAATTATCTAGAAAAATATTTCAATTACCATAATATTGCTGGTTGGCATTATCATAACATACATTGTCAAGTCAAATTCTTATTCTGCTGGACAGCTCTGCCATCACAGGTATCTCAAGATCACTGTGTCTGAATTAGACTTTATTATCTTCTCCCCTAAACCTACTGCACTTTTTCACTACCTATGTTTATGGAAGGCATCCTTATCCTTACACAGGTTAGCCACTATGGAGTCAACTTCAGCTCTTAATTCCCCTTCATACTGTCACTCCCACCTCCATAGCCCATCAGTTGCCAAGTCTTTTCAATGCTGAGAGACAGCTCGATATAGTAGAAAGAGCAAGAGATTAGGAGTCTGAGGATCTGGATTCGACTATCACCTCTGACACTTAACTACTTGTTCTAGGCAAGTCACAACTTTTCTGGGTCTCAATTTTCTTCCATACACAATGAAGGGATTGGACTAGGTGGCGTCTAAATCCATAATCTCGCACCCTTACCTCCTATATTCAATCAATTGCCAATCATTACCAATTCTACTGCTATAGCATCTCTTGCGTCTGCCTTTTCTCCACACATACTGAAATTTTAAAAGGTACCTTTATCCTAAATCATTTTATTGTACTTTATTTAAATCAGTTTCTTTGATGACTATTTGTTTAGTTACTTGTGTTTCAACATTGTAATGACTTGATCTTACCCAGAAATATCTTACTAGAACGCTAATGAATCTTTAAAAACTATTCCATACGGGTCAGGACATTTAATTTTAGAAGAATTACCCTATATAAATACCACAGTTCTCTGAAGAACTGAAGTTCAAGATCACACAGAGGACAATGGCATAGGCAAGGTCAAGCTGCAAAACATTCTAAATGAAGAATTTTACAGGAAAAGTGGCATGAAAGATGTTATCGATTTAAATCAACATGCCTTTATTAAATGTTTACTATTTGCCAGGCACTGTGATAAGAACTGGAGATAGAAAGAAAGGCAAAAATAGTACTGGCTTTCAAGGAGCTTATCTTCTAATAGGGAGACAACATACAAATAATTATATACAATCAAACTAGGTAAGACAAACTGCTGGAGGTGTATTTCAGAGGGAAGGCAAGGCACTAGTATGAAATGAGATGGATAATGGATTGTCTTGTATGAGGAACAGTAAAGACAACAGTGTCACTGGATGATAGGGTTATGTGGAGGGGAATAAAATGTAAGGAGACCGAAAAGGTAGGGGGGAGTCAGTTTATGAAAGGCTTTAAAAGCCAAATAGAGAATTTCATATTTGATCCTAGAGGAAATAGGGAGCCATTGGATTTTATTGAATGGGAATAGGCATGGGAAGGTGACACTGTCAGACCTGTGCTTTAGGAAGATCACTTTGATAATTGAGTAGAAGATGGACTTTAGTGGAGAAAAAAGCAGGGAGACCAACCAGAAAGCTATTGGAATAATCGAAATACGAGGTAATGTGGGCTGTACCAGTATGGTGGCAATGTCGGAGGAGAGATGTTGGTAAGAATCAGCAGGACTTCACAGCAAATTGTGGGGTGGAGATGAGACGGGGCTGGTGAGAGAAAGCTAGTTGAGAATAACACCTAGGTTGTGAGCCTTGGGTTACTGGGGGGATGATGGTATCCTTGATAGTAATAGCGAAGTTAGGAAGAGAGGAAGCTCATCAAAGAAATGTATGGCTGAGGGGGCGGGAAAGAAAGAGAGACTGGTCTGATAGTGAGTAGAAAGAGTAATTGATTCATAGGCCACATTTTCCATTTAGTGTCCATGTGTTATTAAGAGAATTAGAAGCCCCCTTGACTGAACCCCTGTGGTGGTAATGATGGGAGTGCAGGTTTAGAAGGTACAAATGACTGGAATTTGCATCAATAGAGGCAGTAGCCACCTGATAAGATCACAGATTCTTTGAAGTAAGGAAGGTACTACTTCTCTTATTTTTATTTCAGGACACTTGCAAAAGTGTTTAGGTACTGGGATTGTATTGTGGGTAGACAGTATGGAAACAACTTAAGACATAGTAATAATTTCTATACTTTGTAAAACACTTCTTGTGTCTGTGAATGTAAGTAGAGCATATGCTTTGACAAGATGACAAGAAGTCCACTGGTAATACGTGTAAAACATACCTCCATAGGCTAGTGGGTTTTTAAAAAACTTACTTGTTACATACACAAATATATACATATGCATATGCATTATATATGTATGTACATAATGCATATTAATACCTTTTGCTCTACTCCTAAATTGTCACTTGTACAGACAATGACAAGCAGAGGATGGTCCAAGATTAGGTTAATTCAGACTATTTAAGTGGCCAGAACAGATAGTTTAGTCCAAAAACTGGCACATTCCCCATAGTTGCTACCTCTTAAATGTAACCCACAAAGGTTTTTGTGAATTTCACTCTTCCCCTAGCCTTAAGTCATTTAAAGTAAAAATTGAATTGAAAACCCTTTATTTGGCTCCACCCAGAAATAACTTTAATTATTCCTTTAGCATTAAGATTATATAGTTTTAAGAAAGAAAAATTTGTGTTCTTCAAGATGGCTTGGATCTACATAATTTAGATTCTCTAGCCCACCATTCTCTGGTGGTGATAGAAAAGGAATTTTCCAAGAAAAGGCCAAAGAGAAACTAATTTGTCTCATATTGCTTCTGTTCTTTTGTTCTTTCAGAATCTAAAATTAACCAACATCTGCAGTGTCAACAGGGACTCCATATGTCATTCAAATTCACATTCTTCTCCAAAATGCATGTGAGGCAATGCAATCTGGTTGGAACTCTGAAAGAAGCAAAAATACTAGCATGAATTTATTGAAAAACTGACCATTAAAATAAATGAAGAAAATGCCCTATGCAACTTCATTGCATTGTATATGGTACATAGTAAAGAAAACAGTTCAGAATTGCCAGAAACTACAAATAAAACTTGCATATGTTTTAGTTCGTTTAAAGGTGAAAAGTAGGTTTGCAGAATTTGGTGGATTTCATATGCACAAGTTATTAGCAAAAGATTTACACAGAGATTCATTTGATTTCTCTTATGACTTCTTATTTTACTTAGCCAGTTGACTTCCTATGCCTGGATTTTTCTTGTAAAGCTTCACCTCATAAATCCTTCTCTTTTCTGATATTATGTAGACCAAACTCAAGGCTGTTTTCTGTAGAGAATTCAGTGACAGAGTTTTTGTACATAAGATCTTCCAATTAAGAGTGTGTTCCTCAAAATAACAAATTACATTTTGCTGCTATATGTCTTGAACCATTTCCTTTGTATCCTAAATTTCCATTTCTTAAAGTATATACATCACAGCTTCCACTGAGAATTCCTGACACAAAGAGAAGTTGCTTGAACTTAAAGACTTTGTCAGGAAGATAATTCATGAATTAATCCCATCAGATTTAAAAGGACTCAATAGCTTTTTTTTTACAAGCATCAGCAAACTTACTGCTTATCAACAAGTCATAGAAATTTCTATTAATGTGGTTTTAGTAACTAAAACTGAAGAATAACTCAGTGATTTCCATTTCTAGGATTTTTTTTGCCAAAAATATTATAAATACTCAAGTTATTTTATCAGAGTGTAATAACATTGTGAGGTACTTTGTGAAAAAGGTATTGGCTCTTTCAAAAATGATGAGCAATTTTCAACATTAGATAGGGATGACTCCAACAAGAAGGGCTTTGAGAATAAACTCAGAAAGAAGAGTTGACAACAGGAAGGAAAAGCCTGAAAACATTTATTAAGAGTTGATGTAGATCCTAGTGGTTATTTGAGAAGGCATAGTGAGTTAGAGATGGGAAAATGTGAACTTTGTAGAGGGAGTGGTAAAAAGATGGCATGAAACAGAAAACCTCACAACAGACTGCATAAGCTTTGGAAGGTCCTGATTTTTTCCCTTCAGGTTATTTTGTCTTTACCTTTTCTTAAATCAGCTTCAAAATTTGGTAGGATATAAATAGGCCATGTCTTAATGCTCTATCCACTCCATGAGGAGGAAAAGGGAAAGTATTTTATCTTTGATGAGGTTATAGAAAGAATGTTCCAGGCATAAACACACTTGGATGTGGGAGTGATTAAGAGACTTAGGGAGAAGATATAAGATGTACTAGGTCAGAGATGACCAGAATAATGAAAGGACATGAAGGAAGAGATAGAGAATGGAGATAGAGGAGCCCTGAAATTGAGAGAAAGTTTAAGTCTGACTCAGGAAAGCAGTAAGAATTCCACCAGTGTGGACACTGGAACTGACTTTGTCAGTGGCATTCTGAACTGATTGGATTGAAGAGGGTTATAAATTGGGGACAGCAGAGAAGAGGCTTTTGAGTTGAGAAAGGAAGTGGTTAAGACACAAGCGACAGCTTCCCTATCCAGAGTATAGTCAATATGGTGTTTTCTCACTGTGAAGTCATTGTTCTTTTTTCTTTTACAAGAAGCCCTGACCTTCAAGGCTTAGGTTTGTCAAGTTTCAAAATGATTTATTCAGCGAATGAGGTACAGAGATCCTAGCTTGATAATCATTTTTAGCGATGACTTCAGCACCAATCAGTCAAAATTGAAATTCCCAATTCACACACTTGCAGACCACAAAACTCACCTCTTGTCCTGAAACCAAGCAATACTGTCCCTCCTGGCTGTTCTGCTGCTGATTAATGGGTTGTGCAGAAAAATGTTTGAAGAGCCATTACAGTCACCTCCCTTCACTCTCACAAAGCACAACATATCTCTGCCAGATTGGCTGAAACATGTGTAGTTGATCATTTCAAACCATTCTGGCCAATACCTGTATGGTCTGGCTAAACTATAACACAAGGAAGTACATGCCGTTCTCTTGGAAGTACTACTTAAAAAGAATAGCATAGAGAGTTTGACTGCCTATATCATACAAAATAAATGGAAAATTCAGTATGGACCTGTCTTGCCAACATGGATATCTCATTTACTCACTAATAATTTTAATGTTTATTCTGTGTTCATTTATGTTTCAATCATGTGTATCTGATCAGCTGAGCAGGCATGTTGAAATACAAATATTAGAACTCTTGTCTTTTTTTCCTGCTTGGGGGAATAACTAATCAATTAACATTTTGGTAGTCTTTTGAGGTTTACAAAACACTTTCCTTCTCACAACTTTGTGAGACAGGAGGTGGAAGTGCAATCAATCACTCCATTGTACAGATGCCCAGTGTTGACCCCTCCTCTTGTAGTCTCTTTTAATTACAGTGTGAGTTCCTTGAGTTTTGGTTTTCTATTTAATTACTATGTGATCCCTTTGAGCCTTGGTTCTTCATTTGTATCACCCATAGGAAACACAACAAATGCTTTTTCCATTCTATTCTAATCTCTCTCTCTCTCTCTCTCTCTCTCTCTCTCTCTCTCTCTCTCTCCGTATGTGTGTATATATATATGTATATGTATATGTATATGTATATGTATATGTATATGTATATGTATGTACATATATAATGTTTGTATCAAAGTCTCAAGAAACAGAGGACCTGGGTACACTTGAGGGAATTTTCTCATTTGCCTTGGCTCATAGCCAAGGAAATCTGAGAAAATGAATTCATGACACTTTTACTTGAAAACATGGAATTGATTAGATTTCACTGAAAGAAGGAAAAGAAACAGAAATATTGAATGAGCATCCCATGGTTCAAACTTGTATGCAAATTTCTAAAGTGAATTGCACTTCTGAGAATGAGGGAGGTTTCTTTGTCAGAGTTCGGTTCCTTCCCTGAGCCTTGTCTTGTCCTGCTGAGCAAAGTGTGAAGCTCACTTTGTAATGTTTTACTTCCCTCTCTCGGTATTCTAGATGTTTCTTATGCTGCTTCTCAGCTCTGTATACTAGCATGGCCAGACTATCAGTTTCTCAGATAAAATGAGGACAAATCTCATCTTTCTGTGCCATCTCTCCCCCAAAAAGAAAGGAAAACCCATCCAAGTGCTGCTCTCCTCCCTGGGTGCCATTTTTACCCTAAGGGGCTTTCTCTTTTTAGCTTTTCCTTCCTACCAGCTACCAATCCCACCCATCATAAATGCATATACTTTGATGGGGGGAGGGGAGTGGAGCACCTCATAGATTACAGAAGAAAGAGACCTTGGAAGTCATGTAGTACAACCCACAAATGAGGAAACAGAAGCTCAGGGAGAACCTAAACTGACTTGCGATAGGACATCCAAGCATGCAGACTCACAGGAGCAGAGTCAAGATCCAAACTCAGATCCTCGGGTCCTAAATCCAACCCTTTTTCTGCCATTATTTTCTCCATTTACCCAGACAGGAAAAAAAGGAGGAAGGGAAAATACCAGCACACTGGATACATGCAAACAATCACTTTGTAGTATCTGACAGGTGAAAAAAAGACTCAGGGAGGCAAGAGAAGGTGGCTGTTCTAGCCAATAATCAAAAGATCAGAGAGACAAATACATATTTACACTTTTCTTAAAACGCCGTCCTACTCCTCTCAATTGCCAAAGCAAAATGGGTGCAACACCTCCTGCTTCTTTGTATACAAAGTCTCTTTCTGTGCCTTTCTTTCATAGTTGCCTTTGATGTTGATTTTAGCCTGATTTTGCAGGTACAAATAGAATGCTGGTCCCTAGAAAAGTTGCCTCAGGTTCTAGGAACTCTGTGGATCAGTACCTACTCAAAACTGTAGCTGATGAGCCTCTCCTGAGCTTTACTTTTACCAGCCAGCCAGAAGATACATTAGTTCAAAGCAAAATACATTTACTTGATAAGGATAAAAAAGTCACAATAAAAAATTTTCCCCATAGCTGAGATTTATACTCTCACATGAGTTATCACACCACTAGTAGGGAAGGGCTTGTACTCAGAGAACACATGTAACCACAGAACATGCAAAGAGGACAAAATGGGCCAGTGTACACCTGTGGAAGGTACCCATGTAGAAGATATGTTTGACTAAGGCAACTCATACTTCTGACTCTACAGGATTGCTGATGTGCTTTAATGGTGTTATCATGCTATACTTTGCTGGGCATCTCATCTGTAATGGTCCTGTGACTGCCAGATCTCTGGAACCATCTTCCATGCTTCAGATTTTCAGGACTACCTGCTAAGGTATATATATATACATATATATATATGTATGTATGTATGTATGTATGCATGTATGTATGTATATGTATATAGCTGAGGCCAGGAATTCCCAAACCTAATTAAGGGGAACCAACAAAAGCCAGCCATAATACACTGGGCTAAGATTATTTATTATTTTAACTGCTTGTGTTTGGTCCTAATTTAAAGTCTACAGAACCAGACAACTATCTGATTTAAGGTTAAAAAATTCCTTTAAACAAGGGATTCTTAACATTTTTTATGTGTGCATCATGGATTCCTTTAGAGGTCTCTTTAAGCCTTGAATCTGCCCCTCTTCCCTGCCTTTTTTTTTTTTTTTGAGACTGGGTCTCCACATCTCACTAAGACTGGAAGTGCAGTGACCACTTACAGGCCTGTTCCCGTTGCTAATGGTCATGGAAGCTTTAACTTGATCCATTTCTGACCTGGGTCACTTTGTCTCTCCTCAAGCAGCCTGATAGCACCCAGGAGTTTACCCCACTGGTGCTGCACTTAATGTTAATATCCAATCAACTTTAGCCCTACCACACAACATACAACTCACGAATTTAAGAGATCTATCAGCCTCAGTCTTCCCCTGATAGTAGGGATTACAAGTGTGTACCACTATGCCCAGTTATGAACTCAATCTCAGAATTTTTTTTTTAATTGAAGGAAATGTTAAATATAGAGTTTAGTGAAAATAAAGATGCAATCCCCATCCAAGTTCAGTGATCTCCTAAAATCTACCTACAGATTCCAATTTAAGAGCCTCTGCTTAAACACTCCCTTGACCCCTGGGTACTCTTCTGTCCCCAAAATTCATTGCAGACACTCTTCTCCCCAAAACCTATCAGAAACTTTTTGGAGACTGGGTTTAAGAAGCCTCCACCATTATTAAAACACTCACTAATATCATGCAGATGAACTTGAACAAGACTATTTTAAAAACTACTGGTAAAACAAGATAGAAATCTGGCAGAAACTAGGTCTAGGCCAGCATTTCACACCATAGACTAAAATAGGCTCCAAATTATCATATAGGAATGTAATGTAATACTATTGTGCCATTAGAGAAGAAATGGTATTACTTCTTTTCAGGGATATCCATAATACCCCAAGGTAAGGACATGTAGCTAGATTAGTATGGGCTATACCATCTTTGACTTCCCTGGTTTATTTGTCAATAGAGCTTCATATGTTTTTAATTGATTAGGCATAAGTAGCCTTCATGATTGGAAAACTTCAAAGGGTGAAATCCTTGATAGAAAAGTAAAGTGCAAATATTTAAGATTAAGTTCCATCATTCATTTTTTAATTCAACAAACATTTATTAAGTGCATAAAATGTGCTAGACCATGAGGATAATACAAACTTCCCTCCTGAAACTCATTTATAATTTAATAAGGAAATAAGACATAAACACAGATAACTAAAATGCAATGATACATTGGTGCATAAATTAAAAGGGTAAAGTAAAATAATTAAATCTATTGACACATAATAATTACAATTTTTACATTAAAAAAATTAAAATACAATTAGCATTTCCTTATGCATAGTAAAAAGAATAGAGTTGTACATGAAAGTATAGATCTATTATGTACAGATTGCTTTTCTTCTAAATATACAATAAATTATAAATATATATATATCATAAAGTTATTCTACTTGTATGTGATCCTTTCTGAATTTCCTTCCATTTACTTCCGTGCATTTTTAAAAAATTATGCTTCAATGATGTTCTTTTCTTTCTTTACCTTTTTCTATTTTGATACATTATTTCTATCCTTCCTCCTTCTCTTCCCACAATCACCCCCACTGGGGTGAAAACAAACAAGGAAAAAGCTATTGCAATACATACACATTTAAGAAAAACAAATTCTCAGATTGGCCATATGCAAGTTTATGTTACATAATCTTAACTCTGCTCTCTCTGTAGCAAGGCAGTCCTTTTATGCCTCACTAATTTGCTCACTATATGGCTCATCACAATGACTTTTCAAAACATTTTCATCTCTCCTCAAAGTTGCCATGGTTTCCCCTTTTCCCCACCCTTTCAGTTTAGAACTTTACCTCATATTTCACTGGAAAAAATACTAGCCATTTGCCAAGTGCTCCAACTTCATATGTCCTCCTGTCATCCAGATGCCTTCTACCACTATATCTGCCTTCACTCCTTTATCACATGAAGAGATAGTGAGAGAGTGGAGATGATAAAGAAGGTAATCTGTTGGAGAAGACAGAATGGAATGGGATCACTTAAACATGTAAAGAAGATCTTTTACTTTGGCAAGGAGAGTACCACCCCTTGTCAATAAAAACAACAACAAAAAGCCTCACCAGAGATATACAAGTGAGTAATTGAAGAGCACTGCAATTACATAGACAGGTAGATGGATAGATAGATAGATAGAAATAGCAAATTCAATGAAAGATTGGTTATAAGGAAAACAAACTCTAAGCTTAGAGTGGAGAATTCTGAAGAGGGTTGTAGAAAGAAAGAAGGGAAGAAGGAAGGGAGGAAGGAAGGAAGAAAGAAAAAGAGAAAGAAAGAATCTGAAACTTGAGTCTGGGTGAGGGAGTGAGACAAGAGCCAGTCATAGAGCACTTTTACTTGGCTCGTTCTTCCCCTACTATCTTCTTCTTCTTTTAAAGACAGGGCAGGGAGGGAAGAAAGTGGGGAGAGTATAAAAGAATAGGATGGAGGGAAGTACAAAAGTACTCATTATAACTGCAAATGGGAATGGGAGGGATTCCCCTATAAAATGGGAGAGGATAGCAGAATGGAATGGAAAGCAGAATCTAAAAATATATTGCTCACAACAAACATGCTTGAAACATAAGAAGTTTGGAACTGAACTCAAAGAGGTAATAATTATGATTTTAGACAAAGGCAAGGCAACAAAAAAATAGACTTGATTAAAAACACAAGAAGGTAAACTATGTTTTGCTGAAATGTATCACATAGAATGAATTAATATCAGTACTTAACATAGATGAACTGAATAGCATAGCATCTAGATATTAAAGGAAAATTTAAATGAGTTATAGGGAGAAATGGCAAATAATATTAAGGACCTCAATGTACTCCTTTTAGACCTAATTTTAAAAGTGAAGAACAAGGAAATTAAGGACCTGAATAGGATTGTAAAAAAGTTAAACAAGCCTCTGGTGTTTGTTAAATGGGAACAGAAATGAATATACCTATTTCTCAACTGTGCATAGCACCTTTACAAAAATGAACTATTAGGGCAGAAAAACCTCACAATGAAGTGCAGAAAAGCAAAAATATTAAACACAAATTTTGCTTGCAGGAGACAATAAAATTTTATTCAATATAGGACCACTGAAGAAAGAATTAAATAACAACAATAAAAATTGAATGAATCAAAGAATGTATGATAAAATCAATAAATAATTTTATTAAAGAAAATGACAATAATGAAATAACCTACTAACATTTTTGGGATGATGCCAAAGCAGCTCAGTGGTGAAATATTATTACTCTAAAGACTTTCATCAACAGGAGAGAAAGAATAGATCAACATATTGGCATGTAGCTAATTAAAAACCTAGAAAAACAAGAAATCACAAAAATTAATAATAAAACCAAAATTCTAAAAAATAAAGTGGAAGGCAAAAATTATTAGTATGACAAATACAACTAGGGAGTGTTTTTTTGGGGGGAGGGAAAATAAAATAGATAAATCATTAGCTAATTTGTTTTTTTTTTAAAAAAGGGAAACACCAAATCAACATTACCAAAAATTAAAAGAATTCACAAAAATTGAAAAAGAAATAAAAGAAATTAGAAACTATTTTTGCTTGAATGTCAATAAAACCACTTATACAAAATAGATGAATCTTTACAAAAATACAAACTTCCTAAATTAACAGAGGAAGAAATAGAGAACTTAAGTAACCCACCCTCAGAAAAGAAAGTGAACAAGCCATAAATGAACTCCCAAATCAAAAACCGCCAAGACTAAATAGATTTAGAAGTGAATTCTTTCAGACATTTAAAGAATACTTAATTCTAGTACTACAGAAGCTGTTTGAGAAAATAGAAAAAAAAGAGTCCTATTAAATTAATCCTACAAAACTCCAAAAATAGTGTTGAAACCTAAAGCATAAAGAGTCAAAACAGAAAGGGAAAAGTAGAAATCAAAATCTTTAATTAATATTGAAGGAAAAATTTTTTTTTATTTTTTATTTTAAATAAATTTATTTAACTTTTTACATTCATTTTCACAAGATTTTGGGTTCCAAAATTTTCTCCCCATTTGTCCCCTCCCCCCACCCCAATACACTGGACATTCTAATTACCCATATCACCAATCTGCCCTCTCTTCTATCATCCCTCCCTTCCCTTACCCCATCTTCTCTTTTGTCCTGTAAGGCCAGATAACTTTCTATTCCCCATTACCTGTATTTCTTATTTCCTAGTAGCAAGAACAATACTCAACAGTTGGTCCTGAAACTTTAAGTTCCAGTTTCTCCCCATCCCTCCCTCCCCACCCATTCCCTTTGGGAAGGCAGGCAATTCAATATAGGCCATATCTGTGTAGTTTTGCAAATGACTTCCATAATAGTCGTGTTGTATAAGACTAACTATATTTCCCTCCATCCTATCCTGCCCCCCATTGTTTCTAATCTCTCTTTTGACCCTGTCCCTCCCCAACAGTGTTGACTTCAACTTGCTCCCTCATAAGGAAAAATTTTTAAGTAAAATTTTAGCAAGGAGACTACAACAATATATCATAAAGGTTATGCATTATGAACAGGTTGATTCTAAACCAGGAATGCAAAGTTGATTCAATATTGGAAAAACTATAAACATAATTGATCATATTAATAACAAGAACAACAAATATAATATTATTATCTCTATAGATATGGAAAATGCTTTTAACAATACGCAAACATTCTTTCCTGTTTAAAAAAACAAACTAGAAGGCATGGATATAATTGGATCTTTTCTTAATATAAGTGCTATCTACCTAAAACCAAGAGCCAATATTATCTGTAATGGAGACAAACTAGAGACCTTTCCAATAAGATCAAGGATAAAGCAAGGTTATTCATATCATCATTACTATTCAATATAGTGCTAGAAAAACTAACTATAGCAAAAAGTCAAGAAAAAGAAATTAAAGGAATAAGCATAGGCAAAGAGAAAACACAATTATTGCTTTTTGCAACTGATGCCATGTTTTGCTTAAAGAATCCTAGAGAATCAATTAAAAATTAATTGAAACAATCATTTCAGCAGTTGAGATATAATAAACAGATACATACCATCCACATTTCTATGTATTTCCAACAAAAGTTGTCAGAAATAGGTAAAAGAAGAAATTCCATTTAGAATAACTACAGAAAATATGAAATATTTGGGTGACTACCTGCCATGAAACACACAGGAACCATAAGAATATAACTTCAAAATATTCTTTAAACAAATAAAGATATCTAAATAATTGAAGAAATGACCATTGTTCATAGATAGGGTGAACCAATACAGTAAAAATAATAATACCACCCAAATTAATTTACTTATTCAGTGTCATTCCAATAAACATGGCAAAGGTTTATTTTGTAGAAGTAGAAAAAACAGTAACAAAATTTATCTGAAAGAACAAAAGGTCAAGAATCTCCAGGTCAAAAAAAAACATATAGGAAGGAAGAGGGTTTGGCAGTTTCAGATCTCAAAGTATAGGATAAAACAATCATCAAAACAAGTTGGTACTGGTTACTTAATAGAAAGGTTGTGTCATGAAATAGATTTAGGTATATAATGCATATAAACAAATGAGCCCAGTATTAAACAAAAAAAAAAACAAAACTCAAACTACCAGCTATTGCTGTAAAAGCTCACTATTTGACCAAAATTGTTGGAAAAATTGGAAACTGGCCTGGCAAAAACTAGGTACACACCTACATCTCACACCACATATATATATATTTCTATGTATGTTTATATATATATATATATATATATATATATATATATATATATATATATATGTTTCCATATATGTGTGTGTGTGTATGTATTTCATATACCTCCAAGGGTACATGACAGATATAAAAATGACATCACAAACAAGTCAGAGGAGCAAGGAGGAAATTATCTGTGAGATTTATAGATAAGAAAAAAGTTTGTGACCAAATAAGATAGATAAGATCACAGAAAGTAAGATGGATAATTTTAATTACATAAAATTTAAAAGTTTTTGTGCTTTTTGCACAAGAAAATCAAAGCAATTAACACTAGAAGAGAAGCATGTAAGGTTTCTGTGATAAAGTTCTTCTTTCTAAGAGATAGAGGAAACTGATTCAACCTTAAAAAAATAAAAGCCATTCCTCAATAGATAAATGATTAAAGGACATGAATTTTCATTTTTTTTTGTAATTGAGAAATATTTATTTATTTTTTGTTTATTTATTTTATTTCAATATAAATTTATTTATTTAACTTTTTACATTCATTTTCACAAAATTTTGGGTTCCAAATTTTCTCCCCATTTGTCCCCTCCCCCACCCCAATACACCGAGCATTCTAATTTCCCCTATCAC
>CM053769.1:162658323-162723503 GCA_028658325.1 Potorous gilbertii | reverse complement strand
CATGAAAGATGATGTCTAGGCTCTTTTTTTGATCATGGCTTTCAGGTAGTCCCATAATTTTTAAATTGTCTCTCCTGGATCTATTTTCCAGGTCAGTTGTTTTTCCAATGAGATATTTCACATTCTCTTCCATTTTGTCATTCTTTTGGTTTTGTTTTGTGATTTCTTGGTTTCTCAGAAAGTCATTAGCCTCCATCTGATCCATTCTAATTTTGAGAGAACTATTTTCTTCAGTGAGCTTTTGCACCTCTTCTTCCACTTGGCTAATTCTGCTTTTGAAAGCATTCTCCTCCTCATTGGCTTTTTGAACCTCTTTTGCCAATTGAGTTAGCTTATTTTCCAAGGTGTTATTTTCTTTAGCATTTTTTGGGGGGGGTCTCCTTTTGCAAGGTATTGACCCATTTTTCATGCTTTTCTTGCATCTCTTTCATTTCTCTTCCCAATTTTTCCTCCACCTGTCTAACTTTATTTTCAAAATCCTTTTTGAGGTCTTCCATGGCCTGAGCCCATTGGATATCTATTTCGAATGTTTGGGATATGGAGGCCTTGACTCCTATTTCTTTCCCTGATGGTAAGCATTGTTCTTCTTCATCAGAAAGGAAGTGGGGAATCATCTGGTCACCAAGAAAGTAACCTTCTGTGGTCTTATTTTTTTTTCCCCCTTTCTGGGCATTTTCCCAGCCAGTTACTTGACTTCTGAGATTCCTCACCACACCCTCCTCATCTCCAGATTCGCCCAGCTACTGCTTGGTGTCTGAGAATCAAATGCTGCTTCCCAGCCTCAGGGCTTTCAGTGGGGGCAGGGCTGCTATTCAGGGTAAGATTAAATTAGGTTCTCAGGATGGGGCAGGGCCACCTCCCAGGCTCAGTTCCCTCAGGGGATTTATGCAGAGACCTTCTGTAGTGGAGCTCCTGCCTGTTCTGGGACCCTCTGGCCACCCGCTGCCTCTGCCGCTACCTCCCGAGGGGGCCTGAGTTATGGAGACACCCCGCTCCCCTCTCGGCCAACCCAGAAGTCTCTCTCACTGACCTGTGCATCTGTGGGTGGAGGGACCTTCGTGGCCACTGGAGATTCTGTCCCTGAAGCCTGCCCCAATCTGCTCCTCTCTTTGCTGTGCGGCCTGGGAAGGGCTGGGCTCCGCTCCCATCCAGTGAGCAACGGACCTTTGGGATTGGTTTTTCAGGGCTCTCTGGAATGGAAATCTCCTTCACTCTGTTTCTGTGAGACTTCCACTTCTCCAGAATTTGTTGGGAGTTCTTTTTACAGGAGATCCTTGGGCTGTGGGTTCGGAACTAGCATATGTGAATCTTTCTACTCCTCCATCTTGACTCCTCCCCCCAGGACATGAATTTTCAAAGGATATAAAAACGTTCTAAGTCATTAATAATTAGAAAAAGACATATTAAACCAATCACACCATCAGACTGGCAAAATTGACTGAAAAGGAAACTGAAAAAATACCTGAGGGCCTCATGGAAAATAGCTATATTAATGCACCATTGGTGGACTGGGTAGCCTGGCCTGGCTTTTCTGGAAATTATGAACTGTGTTCTAAAAGTTATCAAACAGTGCAAACTTTTTCACCCAGTGATACCACTAATAGGTCTAGATCCCAAAGAGATTAAGGAAAGAGAAAAAGGGCCCATAGAAAATATTTATAGAAGCTATTTTTTTTTTTTTTGCAGAACTGGGAACTGGACTGGTGTCCATCAATTGGGGAATGGCTGAATATGAATGTTACAGAATGCTAACCTGGGAAAACTTGTATGAATTGGTGCAGAGTAAAGTGAGGAAAACTAGGTAAGCAATATAACTTACAATAACTATAATGTAAAGACAAACATGTTTGAAAGAATTAGGAACTCTGACCAACCCATTGATCAACTATGATTCCAGAAGATATATGATAAAATATGCTACCCACCTCCTGATAAAAAGGTGCAGATTGAGACTTGAAAAAAAACAAAACATGGTCAGTGTAGGAATTTGCTTTGCTTGGTGATATTTATAAAGGACTTTCCCCCCCAATGAGAGAGAAAAAGTAGAAAAGAATAGAAAGCATATTTTTGTTTATTGAAAAAAGAAGGAAGTGAAGAAAGGTAGTACAATAGGCTAGAGAAAAGATATCTGTGAAAAGAAACTAAATACAAAGTTTATAAAGTATGAATTAAGGTCTGGAAGATTCTCAAATTTCTTTTGTGTGTGTGCACAAGAATGCATCAAGGTAAAACAGCATCACAGGATTAAGCTGAAGAGTTCTCCCAATCACTCTTATAAGATTATAGTGTGTGGATTATTTTTAGTTTCTGATCAAATTGAAGAATTCCCCCCAAAAATTAATTACAGGGTATGGTCTATTGTTTGAAGACAGTTGATGTGACATTGGAAACTACTCGTGATTGACTCCCTGAGGTTGAACCACTCTTCTTCATGGCTTATAAAAAGTACCCTGGTTCATCTTTCTAGGGTTGGCTGCCAGTTCCTCCAATACAAGCCTTTACTACACTGGATACCACATAGCACCCATCTCTGACATTTTGGATTTGGGGATCTGAACTTGACTCTCCTCATTCTTCCTTTCTCTCCCTCTTGCCTTAGTTACAATTTCAGTTAATAAATTAAGTCAAATAAACAAGAAAATAATAAACCTGAAGATCATTTTCAACTGAAAAAGAATCTTCAATGTCAAGCTGAAGGTAGTTGAGTAATAAAGAGGTTAAAATAAGGCAAATTGGATATGCACTATAAATATTTCTTTAAAATATTGTGGGTTTTCCATCTACATTACAGGTGGCATATAGTCCCATCAAAGGTGACAATGTTTTGCCTCATTAATTTCTAAAGTTTTCGCAGGAATGCGTGATAGGCTTTGCCAAAAGGCAATGATCCAATGGATCTTTTCTTGCCTTTCACTTCTGCATGGAGCCCAATGAGCTACTTTTTAAAAGACAGGAAGCACACTGGAAGTTCTTTGGAGAAAAATGCTTTGTAAACACAAGATACTCTCTTAAGAACAATTGTGTTCTTCCATGTCTTCAGCTGACTCTCTTTTGTCATGGTATTGCTATCTTATTTGGTTCAGATAACACCTAGAAAATGGGAACACATTTCTCTTGGTAGACCTCTGGAGCTGTGAACCGAGAATATCCCTTCAGAAACTGGGCATCAGAAATTATTGGAATAAGTTGTGTCCCAGTTGAGACAGTTGAATGCTTGTGAACCTCCAGTTCAAGCCAGCTTGTTCCATAAGAATAATTGCATTTTGTCTCTTGTATGAAGTTGACTGGCCTTTGCCAAGGACCTCTTTTAAGCTCAGCAGTTGCAATTGCCAAAGGAAGCCTTGCTTTTGTCAATCTAGTTTAAGCTAGAAAATTTCTTAAAATGAAATGAATTGCTCTCCTCCTATGAAGAGAGAACAAGCCTCTTTTTTAACTGATCTACTTCTCTTTGAGTGACTTCTTGGGCATTGGAACTTAAGTCTTAGGGGTTCATGTTTTTAGTATGGTCCTTTGTTCTGAATTGAAAAAAGGTGGTTGGGCCTTATTAAAAAAAGGAGTAAAACTATGGTCCTTGTTCCCATTTAGAGCAAAGAGACTAGCAAAAGACACCACTCAGTTTCATCCATAAGAACAATATAGTTTGAATTCTGGAAAATGTATGCTGCATCTTTCAGTATTTTCTGTCCTGCCAGAAGATATATGGCAACTGGTTCTCTGAAGTTGTTCCCTTTTTCCTCTTGGCTACTCAAATTATCAGATGCAAGGTCTGGCATGAGGCTGTGATGCACACAGGTACTAACCTCCCCTAAAAACTGCTCAAATTTGAACTGCAGATATCTGGAAGTGAAAGTTTGGCTCAAAGCTTAGGGGAAGGCTCCTCTTTAACTCTACCATTTTGGAATATTCCCAGTTTTCTTTAAAAGCAAACATATTGGACCACTGATTTTTCCTCTTTAATTCTATTGACTTCCAGTGGCAAAAGAAAGGATGTTTAGGCTATATATTTATTATGCAATGAGGCAAATGATTCTCAGGTTAATTCTTGAATGTGGGATTATCTAATTCAAGTATAAAATGAAGTGTCCAGATTGCCTGTGTGTATAGGCTCATGGTCTTTCCTTCGATGGTTAGTTCTTTTGCTTTCCTTCTCCACGTTAAGTATTGTCTATGAAGGTTTTGTGCAGCACCCACCTCATTTACATCTGGTACCATAGTAGGAAATTATCACCTCTATCCCCATGCAGCACTCAGTACATTCTGCATTTATTTCCTGGGAGCCATTCCTGTGGAAACTGTTTGTATTACTGCAATAGAAGTTTCCCTGAGTCTCTAGGGAGTTTGATGACTGTGGTTATTCTCTAAACTAGTTATTCTCAAAGCATAGGCCAATTCTATCTGCAAGTAGCTTGGATAGAACAGGTAGGTCCCATATTTCATACAGCAGTTGCAGGAGAAGTACTTGTCAGTAGATACTCAGTGACAGGAGAAAGAAACACTGTCCTCTCCATGCCGGATGCAGCAACAAGGACTCAGCAGAAAAGGGAGTAAGGCCACATTTACATGTTCAAAGTGGTTGTGGAACAAATGCCTCTTAGCAGAGTAAGATGGGGCCAGATGCTTCCCAGCCTGAAAGTCATGATTAAAAGCAGGCATACATATGGCAACATCAAATCACCTTCTGATGTTGGTGATCATGAAAGTGGTCATTTTGCTCTACTGGAGCCAGAGCAAGGTTTTAGTATTACTGAGGGTTGTGCTTTCCAAAGCAAATTGACCATGGATTACAGAACCAAGGTGCTACACTCATGGAAATGTTGGGTTTACATTATGATACTTCCTTGTGTATGAAATGATATTACTTCCTGGGATTTGTACCTCAGAGAATTGGGAGGGTTTGTGTGGAATAAGGGACAGCAAGTATTCTAGGATGGGCCTGACTCAGGCTCTTCCTCTCACAGGTAGGTGGCACAGCAGATAAGTTCTGGGCCTAGCGTCAGAAAGGTCTGCATTCTAATATGGCGTCAGATACTTTCTCATATGTGAAACTGGACAATCATTTAACCTCTTGTTTGCCTCACTTTCCTCCACTATACAATGGGAATAGTAACAGCCTCTACCTCCCAGAGCTATTGTGAGGAGCAAATAAGTTAATATGGGATAATATTCCTGAAGTACTTAGCACAGTACCTAGCACATAGTAGGTGCTATATAAGTACTTATTAAACCCTCCACCACCATTTAAGTTCAATACTGGAACAAAATGATATGCTCATAGGTCTTTCAAACAGTAACAAAAAGAAATGTACTTAGCCACAGCAGAAAAGGGATATTCAAACAAGAATAGGCATTGAGGACTCCAAGTGGACTCAGCTGAGTGGTACTCCATCCTCCAGCCATGAATCAAAAAATGAACATGGGGCTATTTTGTGATGTGGTGTGATAGAAATGATGTCAGCAGTGTGATCCTTGAAGGTCCAAGACAGCTAAGTCTAGAGGATAGCCTCAAGAGCTAATGCTCCTACAACAACAGAGATTCAGGGAACTCCTTGTGTCCTGGACTATTCAGATTACAATTAGAATTAGCCTATAGTAATAGCTATTTGATAGGTTCTACTGACTTAGGGTCTGCCTTATCTTGCCTATAGGCAGTGGTCTTAAGAAGGCAGTATATGACCCAACAGGAACACAGAGCATTAGAATCACCTACCCCAATCCATTCTTCCTTGGCATCATTAAAAAAAACAAACAAACAACCATCTTCAACAGAACTAATGGAAGAACAGCATTCTTTTAAAAAAATATATGATTGTGGTAAGGTGATATGATATCTGGATTTTTCTTGAATACCTTAACAAATTATCGAGCAATGCCAGAAAAAGAAGCATTAACATCATCATACTATAAATAATCACTCTACAAAATATTAGCTTGTGGGCCCTATCCAATCCTTGCACACGTTGGAAACTCATAAGACCATGTACTCCTTCCTATGTCTACCATTTCCCTAGAAGTTCACCAAATGTTTTTTGCACCTGCAGAACTATTTCCATCAGGAATATGGATTTAGCAGTAAAACCTCTTTTATACAGCAATATTTACTCTGGACTGATTGAGGTGGATCCCCAATCGACAATCAGTAGAAAAAAATGTTATTAAATGCCTACTAGGCTTAGTGCCAGTGTACTATATGCTGTGTATTCAGTCTAAGTCAAAAGAGGATTATGTGAAATTTTCATCTAACTTCCACCTAATTATTACATAATAATTTTTTTTTTTACAATTGACATTTGTGGGGTCAGTTGTGGGAATCTCCTCATGTAGCACTTAGGAATTACTCTTACATATGGCCATCCAGAGAACTATCTGAGGCACTTTGTGGTTAGCACCCACTTAAAACCATAGCTCACAAGCCCCAACCAATGTGTTTCTTTTATTAAACCAACAGAGAAGACATTAGTTCAAAGCAAAAGATTTTTAATCAGACAGCATAGTGAAATAATTGGCAAGAAAGATTGTCTCACACAGAGGGGTACCATAAGTTATCCCAGCACCAGTGAGGAGAGAACACACATAAGGAATACAAATGACCCAGATAACACATGGAGGGGCACACAAGCAGGAAATACATGTGGCCAAAGTTATTCATGCCTCTACTGCAGAACCATTAATGTTTGAGGAATTTGTCATTCTACCCTCTGCTGTTTTCTGCTGCCATCTTTTGGTCTTCTGCTATGACATAACTCTTCCCTGAGCTGCTTCTGCTCTCTGCTACCCTCTGCTTCTAGTCTTTTATGGTGGTGTTGCTTCTTTTTTTACAGGGTAAGGGTTCTGCCAGCTCTTTAGCTTATTACCCTGTAGACCAAAGTTCTGTTCCCTCCACACACCCTCCATAATTCCTGCTAAGGACTCTAGGTTCTTATAGACTAGGTTCAATCTCAAGAGCCAACCAAAGATTATCTTTCTTTCTTTAGATCCTTGCCCAATCTGGAGTTCTAGGAAATCTAAAATACTCATGGGCTAATTCATATTTAAGTCTCCTTAAATGAGGGAGAAAAGGGGTCCCTGTATCCTATACAAACACTCAGGGTACCACAGGCAAAATGAGACTAGAACAGCCTTTATTTTACTCCACATAAAATACAGAAGATGCAAATAACTTTCAGGAACCATAAATAGACACAGAAAACATATAAAGCACTGAAATTGCCTATTAACTCCCACAAGAAGGGAATTAATTTTGGAGTTACTATCATTGCAACCCTTTTATGTTCTAGTGAGTACTTCTCCATAAAATTGCATATAATGGTCCCCAAGGCTTTTAATATCATCTGTAATTTACATTGCCCCAGAAGGTAGTAATACTTTTGGGGTATACTGGGCAAGCTATGCCTCTTCCAACTGGACTTAAACTATCTGAATGTCTCATTCACTTTGCTCTCCAAGGAGGGCACGGTACAAGAACTACATGAAAAAGTCTTCTGTCTCTGGGAGCACATTGCTTAGAGATTCCCTTCTCTTTCTATCAGATATGATCTCTAAGTTTTTTACTTGAGGAATTCTTGAACTTAGAGTTACCTAAAAGATAACTCCCAAAGTTCGTATTACTCAGAAACTCCACCTTCTCTGGCTGGAAATGCTAGGTTCTTGATCACACTTCCTAGAGGATTCAGACTCTCCCTTCCCCAGTACAGAAGTAGAAGTTAAAGAACATTGCCCATAAACTACTCCCTCCATTAGCTGTTCCTAGGGTAAGAAAACTGCATGAGTACAAGTCTACCCCCCACCCCCAACTGAATACAGGTCTATTCTTCTGAATCTAGATTGTTTTCTTGAATTCTAAGATAGAGTTAATGTCAGCTTGCTTTTGTTTTTTGTTTTTCCCAACTATAGAAAAGGATTGAGCTCCAACAACAGTCTATTCTCCTGGGTTTTAGCCAACCACTTATCTTGAATTCTCTGTGACTTATCAGCTAGGTAGGTGCCAAAGGAGAATACCTATTTGTGGGAAAATGTTCTTCAATTACTCCCAAAGGAAGGTTTATGCCCTATAATTTTGTCAAAATTGTTGATTGAGAAATAGAAGAGAGTTTCTCCTTGACCAGTTCCTTTTACAATTCATCCAATTACTTAGAATTTTAAGGGTGTAGTCTGAATTGTTTTTCTCCTACTCCCTCTCTGAGTCAATTAAAGTCTTATTTGTCTTGAGTGACAAATTCCTTTAAATTCCTTGCTATTCTTAAGATGCCATTTGTGGTGGAAGAGACTGGACAGGGTGTGGTGATTTTTGCCCTACTTTACTAAACTAAACTAAATTATTGTATTCCCCTTATTCTCATCTTCCTTCACAGAGATAAGGGTCAGCTGCTTAAGTTTGACATGAAAGCCTTCTTTACTCTCATTGAATCTACTATACATCAGCTGGGGATAGGAAGTTGTTTGTTGTTTTATTTTGTTTTTTTACAGTTTAGTTGTTTTTAAAGATTTTGAAGATTGTACTGGGGAGTAGAGGCAGAGAAGTTAATATATATTTAAAGAGAGGTTACAATTTAGAAATGGACTGGACATTGTTGAGGAGAATGGAAGTAGCCTGGGAGATGAGAGAGAAAAGGGCGTGTGTGTGTGTGTGTGTGTGTGTGTGTGTGCAGGAGTTTATTGCTACTAGCTTTAAGATAGCAAAGAAAACTTAAGGCAATTTTAGAAGAAAATTAAAGGAAAAATCAAAAGGCTGGAGTATCCTTCCCTGTGCCATCTACCTATATTACTTATGTATAGATAGCAATTGTGTGAAATACTGGCATATTTGGCACATTTCTCACCAATAAAACATTTTTGATGTAGACTTCACCTGAAAGGTATATAAAATTGGTCATTTTTACCTGAAATACTACTTGATGATCTAGTAATTACATCTCAACAAAGACATAAACGCCCAGGGAAGAATTGCTAAATTGGATTGGATGATAGAGATTTTGTATATGATGGCAAGCATAAATTAAAAGTTAGGGCTTAAGTTTGGAAACAAAAAAATCTGAGGAAATGATTGAAGTTTGTAATCACAACAGACATAGGTAAGATAAACATAGTTTTATTCATTATATATTTGAACACTATACGTGAAGGGGACTCTCCTTAATCTCTTGGTTCCCAACTACTTCCTATCTACTGGTTCCTCCCCTCCTATTTACAAATACATGTATCTCCCTCATCCATAAAACAAAACACAACAAATACAAACAAGCAAAAACCTTCCTTGCTAGACCCTATCATTTCCATAGTCTATTGACCAATATTTCTTCTCCATTTTCAGCCAAAAATCTTGAAAAAATTAGCTATTCTCATTGCCTCCACTTTCTCTTTTTTCACTTATAAACCTTTTGCAATCAAGCTTCCAATCTCTTCACTCAATTGAAACAAATGCTCTCTCTCCAAAATCACTAATGGTTTCTTAATTGCCACACTAACGATCTCTTCTCAGTCTTCCCTTCTTTACTTCTCTGCAGCCATTGACTTTGCCAAATTTGTTAACTTTTCTCCCAGATATTTCTTCTGTTTGGACTGTTGGAATAATGGTCTATCTTCATTCTCTACCAATCTACCACTACTCCTCAGTCTGCTTTTTGGCTCATTATCCATGCCATGCCTCTTAAGTGTAACTGTAAGGCAAGGCTCTGTCCCGGACATTTTTCTCTTTACAGTTTTTCACTTGGTGACTTCGTGTGCTCCTATGTATCTAATTATTCTCTAAAGATACATGTAATCCCAGTATCTCTCCTGAGCCAAAGCTCAGTCTCCTTGCCAACTACCTATTAGAGATTTTGAACTAGCTTCCTATAGACAGCTCAAACTCAACATGACCAAAACAGAATTTATCTTTGCTCCAAGCCTACCTGTCTTCTGACTATTTCTTTCAAAGATACCATTATCCTTTCACTCACTCAGGTTTGCCATCTTGATGTCATCCTTTATTTCTTGCTCTCACTCACCCCAAATGTATAATCAGCTGCCCAGTTTTGTCGTTTCTACCTCCACAATGTCTCTTGTATCCTTCTCTCCTCTAACAAAGTACTACCCTACTTCAGGCCCTGGATTATTTCTGTTGAGATTCAATTGAGAATTTATACTGTATCAAGTTCCTAATTCACTGGTTTTGTAAATATCATTCAATCCACAACGAGTATGTTTGGAATACCCACAATGTTCTAAGCACTGTGCTTGGCACTAAGATTACAAAGACAGAAGTGATGGAGACTGAGTTGAGGAGCTTACTTTTTATTGAGGAGATAGCACACACATTTGTGGGTAGAAAAACACATACAAGATAACTGTGTAGGAAAAGTATTAGTGACTGGAGGGAACAGGGAAGCCCTCATGCAGAAGTTGGCACATGAACTGAAACTTGAAGGAAATCAGAGATTCTGAGGAAAAAAAATGAGGCTTTTTCACAGCCAGTGAAAAAGTGCAGAGATGGAAGGAAGGAAACAAGTATTTACTAAACTTATACAGCATGCCAGGCACTGAGATGTACACTTGGGATAAAAATATAGTCAGTTCTGCTATAAGGCTGGTTTTCAAAATATGAGTTTGTTCCATCCAAATATTAGGGAATAATTTGAGCATAACTTGAATTTCACATTTGCTTATGTGCAATTTTGTCCACAACCAATAGCACAGCGCAAAATACCGAACCATTCACTCAAAACCTGAAGCTTTTCTGATGCCCAATTCTCCAAGTGAGCTTCAAATCTTTTGCAAGGTAAAAAGTACCATATTTGTGGCATATCTTCTGTGGATAGAAGACTGGTCTGCATTCTCATACTCCACTCTTCCTGCCCTGCCCCCTGCCCACACACATACAATGTCTGCCGTAATTTTAGCCCTGGCCCCATATCCCAGAGATCTCAAAATGTAAGGATTTTTTCCCCGAAGTGGTAATATAGGCTGAAAATATAAATAGGTTTTAGAATAGTTTGAATAAATGGACAGATTTATGATTCAGCCTTACTGAGTTATTAAAAGGGGCTGTGGGTGTTCAGAGTACATCTCTGACCTTGGAAGGCTGATGTCATGGTACACCATCACACCCTGCCAAAAACATGTTTTGGTTCCAACTGTCAGAATAAAAGACTAAATGGACTCTGTGTGTTCTCAGGAGGATTATACTCTGGAAAATTGATATTGGCTCCATCACACTAATCTCAATTGGATTGTCATTTTAGGAATATTGTTGATCATCACTGATTATTAACTATAGATTACATTTATTACTATTATTAACTACATGCACATTTTACGGGTAATAGGTAATATACCAGACTGAACCAGGACTCTTGGCTTGCATTCAGACTTCTCCTTCTCTCCAAAATAAACCATTTACCATTGACTAAGTAGACATAGTCAAAGCAAAACAGAGAGTGGCACAATTATCTAGAAATTTTGACCAATTTTTTTTTATATGGATTGGCTGTGTCTAGACATAAGATAAATTGTCTCATAGTTCACACTATTAATTAATTTCTATCCAAAAAAGGAGTGTTTGCAACCTTGGAACAAGAACTGATCCTTTGATAGAGTGATCCTGGATTGTTCTGGTTCCATTCTCATGGGCCAGATGGGCAACATTTTCCCTCAGGGTTCTAGGATACTGGTGGTTAAGGTAACCCTTTCCACTGCCATCAGCTCAGTCCAATATCAGCTATGTTCTTTCCATTATTAGGAGGCTAGTAACTAGCATCTCATTTTATTTAACCATTTACCATTGGTTAGCTTTTATAAAAACATATTTATTTCAAAGACATCCAGAACAAACATATAAGTATCTTTACCCCAATACCTCTGGGACCTACTCTCCATTATGTCACCTCCTTGGTCTGACTAAGGTGAAGGAAAAGGAGGCTCAATTAATTCAGTTTTTACATGATAAGCCCTCATCTAGCTTCCACTAAATGGGGAAAGAAGGAAGAAAGGAAGGAAGGAAGAAAAAGGTAGGAAGAAAAGAAAGAAACAAAGAAGGGAGGGAAGAAAAAATGGAGGTAGGCAAGAAGGAAGGAAGTTTGTTCAAGTTATTAACCTCTAAGTGCTCTAAGTAACTACTTATAAATTTTAGGGAGGGTGCCAACCTGCATTGGTAGAGAAAATTCACCTAGGAGTTCCCTGGTTCATTCCCCATCTCCCTATCTTAATTGATTGCCTTATTTACTAACAAGTAAGCTGATTCATAAACCCTAGAAACAAAACCAATTTTAAGATTCTCAAAGGGACAGAAAGAGAACTTTGGGTGAAGTAAGACATGAATGATACTGACTAGATTGAACTTGAGTCGGTCTGTCAGAAATGAAGGTCTGACGCTTAGGTTTCTGAACCAATATGGTATTAGTAGAATCTACACTATTTTTAGTATGGTCTAGCAGCAAGGATGGGGAATCTACAGGTTTCCCTCCCTTACTCTAGTGGAAATAGCCCTGGAAAAAGAATCAGCAAACCTGAATTCTAGTTGCAACTTTTCTATGAACATATTGTGTAACAAATTATTTAACCTCTCAGTTCTTCATTCATTTGTTAATTAATAAATATTTACTGAATGCCTACTATATTGAAGACATTGTACTTTGGACTTGAGGAATTCAGAGATGGAAAATATGTGACTTTGGCCCTCCTGAAACTTATATTTGAAATATATATAAGATAAAGCACATATTATAATTATAACATAAAGTCTTCTATACTGTCTTGCTTGGCATTTTTATCAATGACTTGAATGAGGCCATTGCTGGTATGACCATCAAATCTGTAGATGATACAGAAGTGGGAGGGATAGCTAAAATGTAAAATGACAGAATTAGGATCCAAATAAAAGTTCCACATGTTAGAATATGAAGGGTTAAATCTAATAAGATGAAATGTGTTTGAAAGTGTATCTTGTTATGGTCCCCACAATGACCCATCAGTTAGTATAGTAAGTATATAAGTAGCCAGGGCAAGGTAACAATAAATAGGAAATAGAAACAAAGAGTATAAGGGGGAACACAGAAGCCATTTGCCAAAACTACTTCCTAAATTAATTAAGGCCATACCCAGAGACTATGTACTAAATTAAGAGAATTAGGACCACCTAGGTCCTAATAATAAATGGCCCTCTACCCACAAACTGTGGATAAGCACCAGACGTGCACAATAGAACTAGAAAAAGTGGTAACTCAAAAGTGATATTGATAGCTTTCAGATGACATTGATATGCTAATGAATTAACCCTAAGGTGGTGGCATGAATAAGACTTAGTCCCTCAAACTCCTCTTGAACTGTCTTAGGGTGGGACCCTAAAACACTGCCCCTTGAGCACTCCTCTAGCAACTATGAGTCCATGCTACTCAAGTGTTCCCAACTCTAATCAGCAGTTACCTTTATGTGCCCTTTTTCATCCCCCCATTTATTTCTCATGCTGCCTGACTCTTTCACCCACACCATTGTGGGCTGTTCTAGTGTCGTCTACCTCTGTATTCTCTATGCCTTATTAAAGTGTGATGGAAGTACTATTCCCTGCTAGCTGCCAGTGTGATACTTCTCAGAGAATATCCAAAGACCCAGGGTTGTTCACCCTGACCCATCCTGAATGGAGGTTCCTTTCCTTAAGGCATAAACCAGACAACCTGGAGTAGGATTTGCTTTGTCAGAAGACATACACACCATGGGGAAGTAGACATGAGGAACCCACTGGTAGAAAGCAATAGATGACAAAAGAATCCTAGGCCCTTCAGGTAGAGACCTCCTCTCAGAGTTGGGCTTAATAAAATAAAATGTAATAGGGATACCTGTAGAGTCCTGCACTTAGGTGAAAATAATAAAATATATTAAGTATAAGATGAGAGAGATATGGTTTAATAACAGTTCCTCTGAGAAATACTTAGGGGCTTTAGTTGACTATGAGCTCAACATGTCAGAATCATAATGTGGTAGCCAAACAAACTAATTCAATCTCTCAGGCTTAATTATTAGCTGTATAGCGTCCATGTAGAAGAGAAATAATAGCCCCACTGTACGTGGTACTTACTGGTCAGACAACACATAGAATATCATTTTTACTTTTAGGTGACATGTTTTGGGAAGCACATTTATAAATTGGAGCATAACTGTGGAAGGGTGACCAGAAAGGTGAGAAGACTTAAAATATTGTCATATGTGTGTATTTGTCCTTCATTGCAGAAGAAAACTATGCCATCAGAGAAATGATGACATGACTTGCCCTTGACTTTGTTTTGAGTGAGGGAGGGCTGTGCAGGTCACCAGCCTCACTTGTCCTCCAGACCCATCTGAATCCAGTGACCAGATATTCATCAGGATGACTGGAAATGACCCAGGATGAGGCAGTTGGGGTGAAGTGACTTGCCCACGATCACACAGCTAGTGAGGGTCAAGTGTCTGAGGTGAGATTTGAACTCAGGTTCTCCTGACTCCTGTTCTGGTGCTCTTATCCACTGCACCACCTAGCTGCCCAAAAAATATTATCATATGAGGACTAGCTGAAAGGACTAGTCATATTTAGCTTTCAGGAAAAAAAAATGTGTGACAACATGATAGCTGTCTTCAAATATTTGCATGACCATCATGAGGAAGATGGATTAGAGTCATTCTGTGTGGTTCCAAATTGTTGAATTAGGGCCAATATTTGGAATAATAACAGTTTACATTTATATAGGACTTGACACCTTACAAAGCACTTCCATATATGTTATCTTCTTTGACCCTCATGACAACCCTGTGTGGCCTCCAGTATACCCATGAATGTCCCTGTTTTTATAGATGAAGGAGTAGAGGCCCAACAAATTTAAGTGACTTTCAGTCAATCAACACTTATTAAGAACCTACTATGTGCCAGGCACTTTCTCAGGTTTATACAGAAAATAGCAGACAGAGTTCAAACTCAGGTTTCTAATTCTAAGGTCACTGTTTACTATGCCACACTGCCCAATACAATGGTTTAGTGCAATATAAAGAAGAAAAAGTCCAGTAATGTGAATTGTACAGAAATGGACCAAGGTGCCTGATAAGGAAGCAGGTTCTTTGTCACTTGACATATTCCAGGAGACACTAGAGGACCACCTGTTAAGGATGCTGTAGAGAGGATCCATGTACTGGGAGTAAAGTTGGACCTGGTCTCTCAGGACCCTTCTAACTCAGAGAAAAGTATCAAGTCTTCAAAATGCAAGCCAAGGAGGAGAACACAGAGAGCAAATGGTGCAAATTACTGTATTAGAGTTGAAAGTACTGAGTTCTCTTTAGGGGCTTCTGAAGACCTAATGGTAGCTAGCTTCTGTGCAGTTGTCTATCTCATGGCATCCCAAAGGTGTCCTATTCTTCGCCAGCAATGCCAATGAAATACAGCAGAGACTAAAGTTTCAGGCTAAGTATAAAAAAGAATCATAGATTTGGAACTAAAAGGAATCTTAGTGGTTATATAATCCAATACCCTCATTTTACAGATGAGGAAAGAAAGTTCTAGAGAGATTAAGTGATTTATCCAAGGTGTAGTAAGTGACAGAAGTATGACTGAGACTTAGGTCCTCTGATACCAAATCTACACATTTCTCACTATCATATTACCTCCCATAATTCAGCATAGTTTGAAATATCTCCTTGAATGACCATTGACCAATAAATTCTGTTCTATCTGTGTGGACAGACTGAAGGCTTTAAAGAGGTGGCAGATACTGTAAAAAATTATATGTATTTCTAAGTTTCTAAGGTCAGCTAGATGGTGTGGTGGATAGAGCACTGGGGCTAGAGTCAGGAAGACCTGAGTTCAAATTTGACCTCAGACATATCCTAGCTGGGTGACCATGGACAAGTTACTTAACCCCAGTTACTTAAACTGTTTGCTTCAGTTTTCTCATCTGTAAAATGAGTTGGAAAAGGAAGTTCAAATGCCAAGAAAATCCCAAATGGGATCAGGAAGAATTGGATATAACTGAAAAAAAAACTGAACAACAACATACATAATAAAGGTAAGAATTTAGAACAAAGACTCCAAAGTGGAGGTAATTAATAGCCCTCTGACCACTAGCTTCACCTACCTCTTTTGTTCTTGTTCCCATTTTTATTTGAATGGCTATAAGAAATACAGTAGAGATTGAGGGGAGTCCCACTGCCCCAGTTATACACAGTTTTTGTTCATTTTTGTTAGGAGTCTTCCTAATGATTTGAGGGAATGCAAACTGTCAAGGATTTGACAGGAGTTAAGAACAATTTTCTAGCCCCAAATCAGATCAGTTGGCTGGAAATAGAGGCTTCTAGAGAAAGTAACAGAGATTTAGTTAAAAAAAAAACCCAGACAGTTCTAGTCTTAGGGTTTTGGGGGATTGTCAATATTGTCCCATTGTCAAGGTCTTAGGCCATATGAACTAGAAGAGTTTTAACCATCTTATAGCAAATTAGTGCATGCATGCCAGCATACAGTAGCAGAAGGAAGCTCAACAAACGGTGTAAGTAGAAATGATGGGAGACCCAACACCCAGCAGAGATGAGATGCCTAGATGATGTCATACTCAGATGAGAACAGAGTAGCATGATGGCATCACCAGAGAACATCAGCAGCCCCTCAGCATGAGAAGTGTAAGTTCCCTTAGACATATGTGTCCTAGCCAAATGTGTTCCTGTGTGCTCCTCTTCTATAGCTGTGTATTGGATGTGTGTCTCTTCACTTTGACTGAATATAAGCCCTTTGATGGCAAGGGCCATCTATTTATATCTATCTATTTCCAGTGACTGGCACAATGCCTGGTATTTTGTAGATCTTAGCAAATTCTTAGTATATTAAATTGAACTGAATTCTCCAATTGTATGTGTTCCATGAATGTACCACTCCATGCATATTCCCTGGCTATGTATTCTCTGTTTCTATGCACTTCCTTTAGTGGTGTAGCAACTTGTGAGAGTGCATATCCTTGGGTAAATGGGAAAATCTTTTCTTGTTACTTAATTTGCTATGCTGTATGGATAACTGTTTTTTCCCCCTCAACTAGCATGTCCATTCTGATTGGCTCCACATTGTTGGAGAACTGTGAGGTCTAGTTATGAATTGGTGTTTCAGATATGAGGTGGGGTCTACAAGCCAAGGGACACATATGTACTACATCTGGTACACATGAAATTCATAGAAAATACTGATCACTGAGTGAACGGTCTTTATAGGCTAAGGATGTTGACAATAGATACTGCTTTGAGTCCTTGACACCGAAATACTAGACGAAAAAAACCAACAAACAAACAAAGCAAGATGCAAGCATTGATTACTACCTACCAAAATCTAGTCACTTATTCATTATGAGGGGAGAAATAATAACATATGTGGTAAGCAGCCTCTGTTCATTAATGGAAGATCAGTTCCCTGGTAATCAGATGTAGCAGTAAGAACTGTGCATTTCAAATCTCTAAAGGTCTAATGAACTTTCTAATCAGCAAAACAAAGCTGGTTTAGAAAATCTAGAGACTGTCATTACCAAACTCTCACAATAAAGATGTCTCCCCAAATTGGGTTTGGTGAAATGACTATGAGTAATGGCTAGGCCATCAGTTGATTACTTCTCTGAATATTTAGAGGAGTTCACTTCTCAAAGGGCAAAAAGACCAGTGAAGAAACTTGTGGGAAATAAGCTATCTGATCCCAAAATTGAAAGGACCCTCAGAGGCCATTTACTTTAAGAAACCTTCTACCATGTTCCCAGTGAGTATTCATCCAACACTTCATTAGAGACCTCAAATGAAGAGGAATCCATGTCCTCCTAGTGAAGCTCAAATTTTTAGGAAGATTCCCTTAAATCAAGCCAAAATCTGCTTGTTTTCAAATTCTATTCATTAATCCTAGTTCTGCCTTCCGAAGTCAAGCAGATTAAGTCTGATCCCTCTAACAAATAACCCTTCAGATAAGACTAAATTGAACAGAGTCGTCCATGTCTTCTCCAGGCTAAACAGCTTCGGTTCCTTAAACGAATCCTCATGTGACAAGAAGATACCTTCATCGTCCTTGTTGCCTGCCTTTGGACCCTCTCCAACTGATCAATGTCTTTTCATATATGTAGTGCCCCAGACTCAACACAATACTCCAAATCTTATCTGACCAAGACAGAGGAGCAGGATCCTCATCTTATACTTAAGTATACTATACCTTTCGATGTAGTTAATACTGAGTTAGTTGTTGGACTACCTTCCATGCCACTGCCAACACCCCTCTTCAGTTTGTTTGTTTTTTACTGCTTTGTAACACTGCTGACCCATATCAAGTTAATAGTTCACTAAAACTGCCAAATCTTTATAAGGAACTGTTGTTAAGCTACACCTTCTCCATCCTATCTTTGCAAAGTTTACTTTTTGAACCCAAGTTTAGGATTTTGAATTCATCTTAGTTAAGTTTAATCTCATTGTATTTGGCCCTTCCATTTAGCCTGTTGAGTTCTCTTTGGATCCTACCATCTGATATGTTAAGTTGTCCCTCTTAGCTTTGCATCATCTGCACATGATACGGGTCACATCTATCCCCTCATCCAAGTGATTGATTAAAACATGAAACAATGCAAAATCAAGGTCAGATCTGCGGGTTATCCCACAAGAGACCTTTCTCTAAACAAACATCAACTCATTAATCATTAGTGTTAGTGTCTGGTCGTATAACCAGTACTGGGGTCCACCTAACTATACTATTATCTGGCCCATATCACTTCATCTTGTCCTCAAAGGTAATATGAGAGACGTTGTCAAATGTTTTCTTGAAAATGAAGTGAACTTTCCCCTGTTTTGCCAGTCTAAACTCTGTCAAAAAGAAAACAGCGCTTCTTTTGTATGGTTGATGAAACTATGCTGGATTTAATCATCACCACTTTACTTTCTAGATGTTCGCATACCACCTCTTGTGAATCTGGTCTATAATTTTGAAGGTTATCTGGTTCAGGCCACTAGAATTCTATTTTACTACCTATTTCTCACATGGAAACAATCCTGGGTTCTCAAATCTGTGTTGCCAAAGCACAATCTATCTCTACAAGATGGAAATGTTTTGACTAGGGACTCATCAATGTATAAGCTTATTACCCAAGGACTAGTCTAGCTAGTGATCACAAGAAAATTAGTCACAGGTCAATTATTCTTTTTTTGGCTTCAGGAACTAATGAATAACATCTACTAAACTTTATAGGGGTTGTGGTTTACATAGCTCACACCTTCTTGTTGTTACATTGGTATGGTACCCACACCTTCTTCTAAGAGTTATAGAAATAAAATAAAATAAATAAACAAAAAAATTAGATAAATAAAATGAGAAGGGAAGGAACTTGGCAAAGCTAAACTGCTCTTAAAACTGCTCTGAAAGTCTATTTGAAATTCTATTTTCCACCAGAAGCTTTTCCTGATATCTCTTAATACTATTATCTTCTCTCTATTGATTATCTTTAATTTATCTGGTATATATCTTTTTTTTTGTACATAGTTGGTTTTGTCTCTCTCATTAGACTGTGAGCTTCTTGAAAACAGGAATTGGTTTTTGCCTTTCTTTTTGTTCCCAGGCACTTAGAAGAGTTTCTGGTAGGGTAGGCAGACTGACTGACTGCAAGGTAGCATTCTGACATATGGCACCTGACCACGTGCTGCCATGGACTAAATCAACTTAAATATACGTGTTGACAGGTCATTACAATGTGCGCTTTATTCAAGGGGGCTTATTGATCACACAGTGCTCTCAGTTATGACTCATAGAATGGGAAATATAAGAAAATCCTAGATTTCTTGTATTTCTAAGTATGGAGTTTTACCTTCCTCTCGCAACTCCTTGATAAGGTATAAAATTCTTTTTCCCCCTACTTCATTCTGGCATTATCTAAATCACATACCTGAATTTTTAAAGGGCTTGGCCTTTAAAAAGGTACTGTGTTAGGATTGGCAGACTGGAGAGCTACATACAGACATGTTGTAGCAGTTTCCTCAAGAGAAGCTTGCACAAATCATGTGCTACCTCTACCACCACATGGCCCCAGGATGGAAGCAGATGGAAGTAATAGTGAAGTAGAAAGGAGTTTCTGGACAAAGTTAACGATCTGGCTTGAGTTAGGAGTTGCAAGAGTCATGGCATAATAAGGAACAGAGCCACAAGGAGGGGGAGGAAATCTAGACCTTGCCTTTCACTGGTACTGCCAATGGTGTGCAGGTCATGAGGAAGAGGCTTGACCCTCTAGTAACCCCAAGTTCTTTCCCTGCTTTGGGGAACCTTAACCTCAGGGTAGTGCTATAATATTGGTGTGAGTATACTTAAATGCTGAGGAATATACAGCTTATTCTAGGACAAATTTGCTTAACTTCCTGCTGCAAGTTCTTTCCCCTTGCTGGCATTGGAATGGATAGGCTTTCAGGATAGTTGTTCATTCTTCATTCTTGAAGAGGACCAAGGATATCACAATGTTGGGATCAAGGTACAGTGTTTTTAACTGTGGCTGATCAGTCCAATACTAGCCCAGAAGGCTCCACCATAGGTCAGGGAAAGGGAAATATATATCCAAATGAATGCATAATTCCAGAGAATAGGAGGGAGAGAGAAGATGGTTTTCTTAAATGAGCAACACAAAGAAATAGAAAATAATATAATGGGAAAGCCAAGAAATCTCTTCAAGAAAATTAGAGATATCAAGAGAATGTTTCATGCAAAAAAATGGCAGGATAAAAGACAAAAATGGTAGGAATTTAACAGAAGTAGAAGAGAGTAAGAAGTGGTAAGAATATACAAAATATACAAGAAAGAGTTTAACATCACTAATAACCACCATGTTGTGTTTACTGATCTAGAGTCAGGCATCCTGGAGAATGAAGTGAAGTGAGCATTGCTAATAATAGTGGAAGTGATGTAAGTCTAACTGAGCTATTTAAAATCGTAAAAGATGATGCTGTTAAAGGACTCAATATACCAGCAAATTTGAAAAACTCCACAGTAGTTACTGGAACAACTGATTGATTTAAGATTGGAAAAAGAGTAAGATAAGACTGTATATTGTTACCTCATTTACTTAACTCATATGCAGAATGCATCATTCAAAATGCCAGGATGGAAAAATTAAAAGCCACAATTAAGGTTGCCAGAAGAAATAGCAACACTCTCAGATATGCAGATGATACCCCTCTGATGGCAGAAAGTGAAGAGGAATTAAGAAGCCTCTTGATGAGGTTGAAAGAGGATAGTGTAAAAGCTGACTTGAATTTTAAGATTAAAAAAATAAAAACAAAGATCTTGGTAACTGGTTCCATCATTTTATAGCAAGTGGAGGGAGAAAAATGGAAGCAGTGTCAGTTTCATATTTTTGGACTCAAAGATAACTGCAGATGCTAACTGGAGCCATGAAATTTAAAAGAGACTTGCTCTTGGAAGGAAAGCTATGGCAGAGCTGGACAGCATGCTAAAAAGTAGAGACATCATCTTGCTGACAAAGGTCCATATAGTTGATGCTATGGTTTTCCCAATAGCAATATATGGTTCTAAGAGTTGGACTATAAGGAAAGCTGAGTGCCACTGAATAGGTGCTTTTTAAGATGTTGGAGAAGATTTTGGAGAATCCCTTGGACTGCAAAGAAGTCAAATCCATCCATACTTAAAGAAATTAATTCAGACTATTTGCTGGAAGATCAAATACCAAAGCTCAAGCTTGAATATTTTGGCTGCATAATGAGAACTTGGGACTCATTGGAAAAGACCCTGACATTGGGAAAAATTGAAGGCAAAAGGAAAAGAGGATGGCAGAGGATGAGATGGATAGATAGTGTCATGGAAACAATGAACATGAAGTTGGACAGACTTTGAGAAATAGTGAAGGATAGAAGGTCTTGGTGTACTATGGTCCATGGGATCATGAAGAGTTGGACACCACTGAGTGACCGAACAACAACAAGAAGACACAAGCCATATTCTGATAGTCTAAGGGAAACCCCGGTTGGAGGCACAAGTCAGAATTAGTCACTGAGAAGTCCCCAAGATGGAACTGAATCCATGTGAGCTCTGAGTTTTTTAATGAGCCATTGGTTATAAAGTAAAGGAATAATAACAAACTGCTCTGGATGGAGAAAATCAGAAATACATTTTTCAACCTAGAATGAAAGGTTCAGGGAAACACCTGGGAAGAAAGCCAGGGGATAAAGCATTCTCGGAATAGCAGGTCAGATGGATGAAATAGTTGAGCCGTGGGAGCCTCTGATAGCAGAAGCCTGCCTACTCCCTCCTACTTCCTCATAGTTCCTCTCAGGAGGCCTATGACTCACAGATTGCTGGTACAGCATGGAGAGATATTCTCTTCCTTGCCAGTGACTTACCTGAAGTTAGTCAGCTTCCATAGCTTGAAACCTGGTCAAGATGAAGGTTCTATTTGCAGCTTCTATGGTGTCCCTTATTCATTTTAGACAACCGTTCTTTGTGCTTAGGATATAGAGCTGATTGCTTTTGATGTGGAAAGTCTGATCAGCTCTTAAATTAGATTTGGCTTAGCAGTCTCCCACCTTGATATTCCATTCAAAGTCAGTTGCTCACTGAAACATCACCTCTGCTCCTGGATTTGCAACATCCTAAAGTGGGTTCTGGTATCTTTAAGTGTTCACACTTTGTGGGAATAAAGCTACAGACTCATCAGTGTGTCATGTGTCAAAGCCACACAGTGAAACAGTCATCCTCTGAGGGAGAGACTTGCCTTAGCATTCCTAAGGTAAGTTGCTGTCACTTGTCATGCCAATGACAGAAGAGCTGGTGATTTTCATCTAAACCTCTACAGGGCCCGAGATGAAGGGAAGGAAGTAAGGAAGGAAGTGAGAGAGGGAGGGAGGAAGTAAGGAATGAAAAAGCATTTATCATGCCAGAAATTGTTCTAAATTATGGAGATACAAGTACAAATAGCAAGGAGCTTACATTTTAATGGGGAAGACAACACATACAAGGAAGTGGTGGCCAAGGAGGTGTGTTATGGTAAGGGATACTGCAGGGATGGGAAGTGAAGCTGGAAGGCAATTGATTGATGTACCTTATTGGTATGATAGTGGATTTGATTGTAATTCACAGAGCCAAGATGTAAAGTAGCAGCCACAGTCACATAGCTAAGCTAGGCTGGGCTACTTATGGTAAACATTCAACCATCAGAAATGCTAGGGTCCAGGATGGTAGTACTTAATGAGAGGGGGAGGCTGAAGTTCTGGAAGAAGCTACGAGAATGTAGCAGTAGCAGTGTGGAGGGTCTTAGGCTAATTATGAGGAAAGCTCACTAATCTGAAGGGAGAGGTGGAGGAGATCCCAGTTGGGAGGTAGAGGCTGCAGCACAGAATCATGTGTTAGCTTTCCAAACAAACACTGGAGTTATCTTGGTTGAAATTAATGGGCAATCTTGATAAAGGAGAGGAGTGGTGAATGGTGATAGTACCTCAGGGGGTCCAACAGATGTTTGTGGTCCCCAAGGTTCCATGAGTCAGGCCAGTTTAAACTACCATTATCTGAACATCTGCTGCTTTTGTTCCATGGATATGCCAAATCAGGGTAATAAGGATTAGGCTGCTCTGTTTCAGATGAGCTAAAAGAAGCCAGTATGGGATTCCAAGAATCCTTTTCTTATTCTTAATTTCCAACTGAGCTAGACCTTAATGAACTGCGGAGAAGACACTCAACAAAGTGGGAAAGGTAGGAGTTAGAAAGGAAGGAATCTAATCCCCAGTGATAAACTACCTGAGAGTCCTAGCCTTATAGAGAAAACCAGTAGCACGAATCACCAGAGAGTTGAAAAACAGCTTTACCTCTAGTGTCTTTATTATGTCTTCAAGCTCAGCAATTCTTGAAATAATAGTCCATTAAAATTAGATCCCAAATCTCCTTTCATGGAGTTGGCAAGGTCAAAACTCTTTTTCTAATCATATTAAGATATTTTAAGTGCTAATACAGTAAATTGATAGACATATAAATAAAAACTTTTGGGGGTGGGGTGTGAGGGGTTCAATAACTTTTAGAGAACTGATATTTGAGTAGATAGAGGCTAAAATACTGACTTGTAAGACTAATGAGGGGGTAAAGAAAGTCAATAAACACTAATATACTGCCTACTATGTGTCAGTCACTGTACTAAGCACTTTTGTAAAAAACCCAAATGTTATCTAATCCTCACAACAACTCTACAAGTCTAGGTGCTATTATCCTCATATTACTAGGAAACTGAGGCAAACAGAGGTTAAGTGACTTGTCCAGGTTTACATAGCTAGTAAAGTGTTTGAGGCTGGATTTGGATCCAGCACTTCCTGACTCTAGGCCTACTGCCCTATCCACTGTGCCACCAACTATCTTAGTGAATGTGCAGAAAGGAGAATTTAAAAATCTCTTTGTAAGCGATCTATATTAAGGAATAGAGCAAAATAATGCTGGCCCATACCTTCAGAGAGGCTCGAAAGCATAACTGACCGAAAAGTCTTGTAGCTAACAGAGTCAGGTTACAAAGAGTCCTCCTCCATACAAGTTTACCTAGATTTGGGGTATGATACAATTTAAACCTAGAGGTAAAACGTATCTATTTCATTATATTCTTGTTACTTAAAGCAGTGAACAGAAAAGTTTGTGGTTTTTTGCATGCTTGAGCCAGCACAAGATGCTGGAGTTTCAGAAAATTATCATTAATGACATTTGACCAGTTGTCAACGTTCTACTACAATCATGCAAGGTAAAGGTCAATACAGATGCAAGATTCTAAGAAGAAAAGCAAAGATCCAAACTCTTGTGCTATTAAAAGGACTGGCAATTTGTGGGTAGCACAGCCATGAGCAAGAATAACATTAATTAAAAACACCTTGGCACAGAACATGGGTTTGTTTAGCATCCCAGAGAAACCCTTTGGAGATAGGCTAAGATCTCACCCTTTGGTCTAGATATTTGTATGCTGAGCTGTTCATCAGAGACTAGGATCAAACTAGGTCCCTAAACAATAGGAGTGACAATGGCTTTGACCTACTACCTGCAAATACTGGCAGGAGCAAACAAGGAAAGCTTTGTATATTCAGGTATGTAGTATATATGACCTACTTTGTGAGCTGCCCCTAAAAGGCGTTGCCACAGAGTAAGAGGAGATAGGGGGCTACCTTCTGCCAGACAGTTTTTTCCTCCAGAGTGCAGGCTCTTAGGGTTCTTGAATTTGAATTGGGGATAAACTCCTTAGAATACCACTGATGCTGACCTTGGAAAGGGTTTGCGGGAAGGAAAAGCAGGAGACAAGCAAGAAGAAGAAGGAAGCAGAGGCCAGTACGAGCAAGAATTGTGAGTGTGAAACCATGGAGCAAATGATGATGATTCCCTCTGAGCCAGAGTGGTGTCCATTTAAGATCCAAACACAAAGTATGATCTGGATGACAGCAGAGAGACTAATGAGATACCTTCTTCCCTTCCTTCTCCCCCCCTTACCCATCTTCCTTTCCCTTCCCTTTTCTACCCCCGTCCCCCAAATATAGCTTGTCTCCTCTCTCTAAACTCCCAGCCTACCCTCTTCAGAGGCTGTTAACCTTTTTCTAAATGTTACTTGATTTTTTAAGCTTTATCTGTTATAAAATTTTAGTGAATGGAAACCTTAAATATATTTGGTAGTCTAACTTAAGGTACATACATATAAATAAATAAAAAAACAAAACAAAACCAGAAGAGTTCCTTGTTTTAAGGATCAAACATTTGGTTCAAATTGAACCCGGGACAGGGCCATTTGGGCAAAATGGGGAGACTGGTATTAGACTTTACAAGCCTGGCAAAAGAATTCAGATCCTGGATGAATCCCCAATATTTAACCCACATTTTGAAGGAGGGGTCCCCTCTTCTCACAAAGAGACCCTGGTTATAGATTCATATGGATCTAGTTCAGTTCTACTGAGTGTTGCCTGTCCCCCCAAAAGTAGATCAGACTTTTCTCATATTCTCTAGTTCATCACCTCCTCCTCTATCTCCACATCTCAAAATAGAACTTTAGGGAAAAAAAACTTTAAAACAAAGTTTAGAAATGGATTATATATAGGGTCTGCTTGAAAGACAATACTTTCTGGATAAGGGTTCAATGTACAAAATAGATCAGCCATAATATAGCTTTTTATTTCCTTTACCATAAAAAGAAATGCTTGAAACACAAAAGCACATAAGCATGCATTCACAAATGTTAAATAGTAAATCATCCTTCTGGTTAATCTCTCCGGGGAGTTGATACTTAAAATATTACAGCATGAAATACTATGTGAAACTTTTGATAGGTTATGTTCTTTAATGCTGAGCCAGAGCAGATGTATAATCAGAAGTGGCCAGGGTACAGGCTCAACTTGATTCATGCTCCATGGGATGGTCCCCAGAGGCTCATGCCCATACACATTCCAGGGATATACTCTACTCCAAAGTCCTATACTCCCCACCCTCACCCCCATATATACACATGTATACAGACTCGTGAAAAGTATTCACTGGAGCCTATGTCACTTGGATCTCTGACTTGGGCTACCCGTATGGCTCTCCTGGCAATCTATTCCCTGACTTGGCTTTCATCTGAAGTGTACCCTTCTCTTTTGAGAAACTGTTGCACAGATCATCCCTTGCTGGGAAACTAGCACTTGGAGCCAGAAGGTACTGGCCTCTAATGTATGAGATTGCTATTGATGCTAGAAACATCATCTTGGGAATCAATATTTGGTCACGTGCTCAGGGAAAAGAAATATAGAGCACGAGAGGAGCTATGGACTTGAGACTCCCATCTCAGGTTCACCTAGGCAAGCATGTACACGCACTGTCATATGTGAGCAGCTTCTATTCTTATTGGAGAGGAGTAGGGGAGCCAAGAACAGAGAGAGACCTCCTGCCTACCTTGCCAGAAGTCTGAGAGACAATTGGAATAGTCTCCAAATACTTGACAAATTGAAAGAGAGAGTAAAAGGATAGTCTCTCCTTTTAAAAATTACTGACTGAACAGTTCTTCCTGGCTCAGTGACCAATCCTCTGGTACAGCCCTTACTCCTGTTATGGTGGTCAGTAAGATATTGCTGCATTATCCCAAAGCTCAAGTCCTTCCATGCTGAAACAAAGCATAGGTATTGCCAGAAGAGGCCAGAGTATAGGTTCAACCTGATGCATGATCCATGGGATGATTCCCCATAGGCCCATGCCCATACATGTGCCATGGTACTCCAATCCAAAGTCCTGGTCTTTTCCCCTTACCCTCAGCAATACAAATACATACATACATATGCATATATTATTAATTAGAGTCTAATGGCTACTTCTCCCATAGGCAACAACATATGGATCTCAAAAGGCCCTTAAAGATTATTTCATTTGACTTTCTCATTTTAGAAATAAGAAAACAGAGACCCAAGGTCACATAGGTATTATATAACAGGTCCAAGGCTCAAACCTAGTTCCTCTAGCTCCAAGTCTAGTGCTCCTTTTGCTATGCTATATATTTTTAAAATTTTAATTAAATTTTAATTTTTTTAATTTGTGGAATAAAACCAACATTTCCATAACAGTATAACTTTTAAAAAAGGATCGTTGCACATGAAATTGCAAATCTATTCTGTACAACTTGCCATTCCTTTAAAATATATAATAAAGTTATGATATAAATCTTTTTTCTTCCCTTCCCCCACATCCTGTTGATGACTATCATTAGACACAAATAAGTATACACACACACACACACACACACACACACACACACACAAGATTATTCTGCACATACTTCCATTTATCATTTCTTTCTCTGGATGCAGAAACCATCTTTCTTCATATCTTGTTTTCTTTTCCTGTGTACTTTTGCCTGCTCTGGATCCAGAGAGGGTGAAGGTCACAGTTTACCCATGGAATGGGAACTGTAAACTGAACTGCTGATGGAGGAAGGACTTCCTCTCTCCTCTTCTCTACTTTTAGGCTCTGTAGCCCCAAGAAACAGGCTTGGTGTTTCTGTATGTTCTGTTTTGTTTGTGGTTCTCAGTTTTAGGTATAGGAGGTATAGGAGGTAGAATTCCCACTGGACTCAGAATCATTAAGCCATGGTGACCTCAGGGCTAGGGCTGCAGGCAGAATTTGAGGGCCAGCCAACCCAGCAGGGAAACCCAGAGAAACAGGATGCCTGGAATTCAAACCTAAGGGGGTTTTGGTTTAGAAACTTGGAACTGTGTTACATGGGAACTAAACTAAAAACCATGACTCCTATCCTGTTCCTTCTCCTAAGGATGAAGTAGTCCAGGGGAATTAGGACCTATGTGTCCAAAAGTATGTTTACATATTTGTTGTTAGCTATTATGAAAGTTAGATAAGGGTTGAGGTGGTGGGGTGCCTCCGAAGCACTTATTTGTTAAATGGTTACATGGAACTAGGGTGTAGGAAACAATCTTCTCTAAGTTGAGGGAATACCCACAGAGAGTTCTGGATCCAATGGCAGAGAGTCTAGATATCCTCAAACCCCTTTAAGGGTACCAGAGAATCTGAGGGGAAAGCTGAAATGAAGCAAACCCCATTTTCAGGTAGTGGGGGCCAGGGTAGTAACTGTTGCACACTCATTGTATATCACTTTTGCAAGTGTTTTCTTCTTTTTTTGTGCAGAGATGACTGTACTCTCTTTCCCCCTTCCCCCAGGTGATGGCACACTCAGATGAAGCATGTCTGTGGAAGAGATATTCCTTGCTTAGTGAGCAAAGAAGAAATAATGATGATAGAGTATGGAGCAGATTATTCACCCTATTCATTGTGTTTGCCTTTGAAGGGCAACATTTGGCAATAACTATCTGCTCCCCATGGAGAAACCTAATGGACCTTATTCCAGAATAAAGGGACAAATAGACAGGGAGAGGAATGAGGGTGACTGAATGACCTGGGATCCATGACAAGACTTTGGAACCCCACAGCATTCTGTCTTCTGAATGTCTACGCAGCTGCAACCAGGGAAGGCTCCCTGAAGGTCTACAGCACCCCAAGCCTGCCTCGAGTGAACGCCCTGCCTAGATTCTGTTTTATTGGGAGTTGGGAAAGCGTGAAGAGAAATTGGATCCTACTTGCCTGTGACCCACAAGTCATATAGTTTGCAGTGTCTGGGTTTGGGGGAAAGGACCTCAGACTAGAAAGAGCCTTTGTCTTTAGAAGGATCTAAGTCTGAGGATGAAATGGAACAGAATGCCTATATTATGTGTTAGTATGGCTTAAATTATCCTTTATCTAATCTTATAAAATGTTTAATCAATTCCCTTAGGAGAGGTGAATCAGTCAATCACAAAATCTCAGGGATATGACTAATGGGAGTTGCTAATTGGCTACCAGTAATAAACAAAGCAATCTGATCAGTGAAAATACAAATCCCCATTCCGAGGATGATGACAGATGCTCAGCTTGTGATTCCTTAGAAAAGGAGCAGAGCTGAGAGTGTGACTGGAAGCCAGATGATCTGACAACCTAACAGAAAGGGACAGACAGGCTGACTGATAGCCACAGAAAACTCTGCTTTGGAGTTGGCCACATTGAACTCATATATGCTTCATCTTTAATTTAGCATCACATCATTATGCATGGATTGTACAAGAGCATCCTCTTCAGCTTCCTTTTCCTTCTCTCTTTATCTAAAATGCCTAATTTGGGCATGGAGTCACGAAGACCTAAATACAAATCTGACTTCAGATGCTTACTAGCTGTGTGACCCTGGGCAAGTCACTTAATCTCTGTTTGCCTTGAGTTTCCTCATCTATAAAATGGGGATACTAATAACACCTGCCTCCCAGAGCTGTGAGGAACAAATGAGATAATAATTGTGAGGAGTTTAGCACAGAGCCTGACCCGGAGTAAGTGCTCTCTAAGTGTTAGCCATAACAGTCATCATTATTGTGAATACAGGGTCCTCCCTCCACTACAAGGGTTCAAGCCAAATGTCAGCTGACTGTAGTATGGTAGAAAGAGCTGAGAATTGGGTTTCAAATATTGCTTCTGCCACTCACATGTTGTGGGAGTCACCTTTTTGGCTTTCATTTGTAAAATAAGGAGGCTGGCCTAGAAGACCTGAAGGTCTCTTCTAACTCTAGTATTCTCTCTACTTCACAGCTCTGTGTTGCAGCATCCTAAAGTTTCTTTTGGATCTTGTACCTTGGCTCTGTCACTAAAAGGCGGTTAAGTGGCAGAACTGACCTGGAGTCACTTACTAGCCTCCGCTTACTAGCTGTGTGACTCCGGGTGAGTCACTTAAACCAGTCGTGTCAAACTCATGTAGAAACAGATCCATGTCAACCACATATTGACTTAGAAAACAACAAATTAGTTTCAATCACAATCAATCAATAAACATTTATTAAGTACCTACTATGTGCCAAGCACTTCACTAAATGTTGAGGATACAAAAGGAGGCAAAAGATAGAATTTGAGTTCGAGGACTTTACAATCTAATAGGGGCGACAACATGCAAACAAATATATACAAAGCAAGATATATACAGGATAATAGGAAGTAATTAACAGAAGGAAGGCACTAAAATTAAAAGGAGTTGGTAAAGGCTTTCTATAAAAAATAGGAATTTAGTTGAAACTTAAAGAAAGCCAGGAAAGTTAGTAGGCAGAGTTAAGGAGGGAAAGCATTATGGATGTTGTACTGTATTTTTATTTATTTTGTTAAACATTTCCCATCTTCATTTTAATCTAAGTCAGTCCCCACCTGGGAATTTTGTCCTAGATTTTGGCCACAGGCCCCAAGTTTGACGCGTCTGAAAAAAAAAATTCTGCCTCAGTTTCCTCATCTGTAAAGTGGGGACATTAATAGCACCTAACTCCCAGGATTGTTGTGAGGATCAGATGAGATATCTGTAAAGTGCTTTATAAATGCTAGCTGTAATTATCTGTGTATCCTTAGGCAAATGACTTTAAATCTCCATGAGTCTCAGTTTCCCCACTAGAAAAATGAAGATTTTAGAATAAGTTTTCTTCCAGTTCTACATCTTTTCTATTCACAGACCAGCCAGACATGTTGCTGTTATGTCGGTGCCAGTAACAGGGAAGCTATAAGCAAAATTCAAAGTGACTGAGTATTATTACTACAGAACTCTACCCTGGCAAGCGCCATCTTAGAACCACATTGCCACCCATGACTAATACCCAAAGAACACATGCCCTCTAATGACACCACAGCACCCCCTGCTGTCTTATCTAATGGCTAACTGGTCAGCAAGTCCTAAGATGCATACAGGTGTCCCTTCTTACACATACACACACACACACAGCACAGATGCTCTGAATGACTCACAAACTGTGATGTTTCATTTGTACTCAGTTGTGTGGGAAGGCCTCCCACTCCTGGCCATTCTCCAGTATTCACACTTTCTCAGACCTCTTATCACACACATTGATTGTGTCATGTCTGAATCCCTTAAACTGGGAGGAAGTCACTTCATGCCAACCTTCTATATTTTGTTTGTTTATCACAGGCTGGCTCCAAGAGAAATCAGCTGTGGATAAGACATTTTATTAGAATATTGTAAGGGGGGATATTCTACAAAAGGAAAATGTACTGCCTAGACATTAGTATTATCTTTTAGGCTACAAACTGTCACTGCCAAAATGATTTCAAGGACCAGAGTAAGTAAGTATGCAAAGGCATAAGTAAGGAGTCTGATAGAGTTTTGGAACTCATCTTTGAATTTCTCCACGTCCTACGGCCCAAATGGATTTGGATCCAGTTCAGTGTAACTACTTGGGTTAGAATTGCACCATGGTGTTTTTTTAATGGACTGTATCTATTTAGCAGTGTAGAATTTGTGTTTTTTAATAATAGCCCAGAAAATGATATCCAGATGCTGTGCACAAGAGTAGAAACCCCTTCCCTGCAATGCAGAGCCTGCCATAGTGAAACAAAGTCCCGGGACCCTCCGACCTGGATGGTTGCCCTAAGCTCTCTCTGGGGCTACTTTGGGAGGCTGCCCAAGAACTCCAGCTGGACCAGAATCCAGAGAAGGCAAGCCATCTGGAATATATCACCCAGATCTGCCTTCAGGCTGCCCAGCAGCTCTGCCTGCTTTGGGGAACAATTTAAAGCATTAAGTTTGAATCCATGAAAGCTTCTGAGGCCTAGGCCCCTATTTCCCTCCCAAACTCATTATCTATACAGGCACATTTTGGCCTGATAATCACGTCCAAGTTTGAAGTCAAAATCAAGGCCAGGATATTCCTGAGAGTGATTTATCAAATCCCCTCTTTTTGGGGGCAAGAAAGAAGTAAAAAGAGTTGAATAGTTTGATGATCTCTTCCTGTTCTCCTTTGAAATTATACTGACCATCCACTTCCATCATAAAAGGAGAGAAGAGGTACAAGTCCTGTCTCACAGTGCCATGAGCTTCCACCTCATGTCTATCCCTTCTCAAGCACCGCTTCAGAGAAATGGCAGGATCTCAAATCTGGTGTAGAAGAAGAAAAGGTCTGAAGTGATGCCCACAGCTAGAATGGTGGAGAAGAGGCTAGGGATATATTCATTTTGTTTATAGTTGCAAACTTTGGTTGAACTATGGCTCTACCAGGATGGAGACAAGTATCTTTTTTTTTTTTTTATGAGCACTGCTAAAGTGCTCATAGGTATAGAGCTGAAAGGTACCCAGAAGTCATCTAGTTCAACTCTCTTATAGATCACAAGACTGGGGCTCAGAGAGATTAAGTGACTTGTCCAAGGTCACAAGATTTGAACCCAGTGCTTTGGACCCAAATGAGTGCTCTATATACCACATGGCCTAGATGCCTCTATGCCATATCCCTTTCTGAATCTAAAGGCTTGTTAGGCAAGTAACATTATGTAAACTGTTCTTGAAGCATTTGACCTCATGGTTTTCCTTCAAATGGATGCTCCTAAAGTTTCTTTGGACAACCAAATGGTGCAGTGGATAGAGCACCAGTGCAAGAGTCAGGAGGGCCTGAGTTCAAATATCACCTCAGACACTTGAGACTCACTAGCTGTGTGACCTTGGGCAAGTCACTTTTAACCCCAACTGACTCATCCTGGGTCATCTCCAGTCATCCTGATGAATGTCTGGTCACTGGATTCAGATGGCTTTGGAGGAGAAGTGAGGCTGGTGACCTGCACAGCCCTCCCTCACTCAAAAACAAAGTCAAGTGCAAGTCATGTCATTATTTCTCTGATGGCATGGTCTTCTTCGACAATGAAGGACAAACACATACCTAAAGTTCCTAAAAGTAGCATATTTCTTCACACAGGTTAATCATCCTTGAAATCTTGTTGAATTGACTTACTAAGGTGCTTTTTTTTTATAGGGAAAGAAAGGTTTAGTTTCATTTTGACATCTGTCCAAATGATCAGAAATCAATTTTAGGTACACATTAACAGAATAAAAATTAATGAGATTTTTGTCCTGGTTATCTCAGAACTCAGTTCCAGGATTGTGGACTTGATCCCCATAGGAGTGAGCTGCCTTGCAACACTTACTGTAATGCCTTGTGACACTGACTCTGTAAGTCAGTTATTAACTAGGTTATTACTTGTAACAAAAAGAGGCTAAGGGATTAGCCCAGTATCTCCTAGCTAGTGTCATGGGTACCATTTGAACCCGGGACTCCTTGACTTCTAGCCCAGCATGCTGCTCCAAGCCCTGTCAACCCAAGGTATACACAAGCATACACTCAGGCACTATTTTTGTTGGCTCAGAGATTCAGCCCCAGCTTCTTTGTACTGCAGGAGGCCTGACTAAAGCACCCAAACTGTAACGCTCTTAGCGCGGTGCCTGGCATATAGTAAGCACTATCCAAAGGCCAGCTATCGTGATCATCATTGCTATTATTGCTTAGACAACAGTTTGTCAGAAAAAGATCTAGGGTTTTACTAGAACAGAGGCTCAGTATGAGTCAGCGGCGTGACAGAGGAGCCAAAAGAGAACCAGAGCTGCGTGAGCAGGCACAGCGCTTCCAGGAGTAAGGAATTAGTAGTTCTCCTTAACTCTGCCCTGATCAGGCTTCATCCAGAGGATTCTGTTTAGCTCTGGGGATGACATTTTTAGGACCGATATTCCCATGCTGGCGAGTATCCTGAGGAGAGCAATCAGGATGGGGGATGGCCTGGAGTCTATGGTGTACAAGCATAGGTTGAAGCAACTGGGGATGTACAGCTATGAAATAGACTCCGTGGGGGACCCTTACGTATATTACTTTGTAAACTTCAAAGCATATATAATAATGACAGAAATAATAGCTAGCCTTTATATAATGCTTTAGGGTTTGCAAATATTATTTTATTGCATAACATTATTATTACTTATTTCACAGAAGAGTAAACTGAGGCAGAGAGAGGTTAAGTGACTTTACCAGGGCAACACAGATTGTAAATGTCTTAGACTTGATTAGAACTCAGGCCTTCCTAACTGCAAGTCCAATGCTCTATCCGTTGCATGTTGTTATGATCATTTATTATTGAGCAACTAGGTGGCACAGCAGCTAGAGAGCCAGGCCTGGAGTCAAGAGGACCTGAGTTCAAATCTGGCCTTAGATACTTCCTAGCTGTGTGACCCTGGGCAAGTCATTTAACCTTGCCTCAGTTTTCTCATCTGTAAAATGAGCTGGAGAAGGAAATGGCAAACCATTCCAGTGTCTTTCCCAAGAAAACCCCAGATAGGGTCATCAAGAATTGGAAACAGCTGAAAAAACAACTAAACAGCAATATAGTTGGAAAGAAACCTCCTCGAGAGTAGGGATTTCCTTCCTTTCTTTCTCCTCTGAGCCTAGGACTGTGCTGGCACAGAGTAGGTGCTCGATTGGTTCTATTTGCTTTCAGGTACGCAAAGGGTTCTCTGTGAGAGAGAGATCAGATTTGTTCTGTTTGATCCCAGAACAATGACCGGAAGCTTCCAAGTTAAGTTTGGCAGAAGGAATGTCTTGTTAATAATTAGAGCTTTGGGGTGTCTGGAGTGTTCTTGGGTCCTTCCTCCTTGGAAATCCTCAAACACAGGTTGCATGACCACTTAGCCGGGCTGTGACTGTAAGAATCCCCTCTCAGGGAAAGGTGGGATTAGATGGCTGCTAAAGCTTCCCCTCATTTCTGTGATTCTGTGAGTTTGGAATTGTAATCCAAAAATTTAGGCTCAAACCATAGACTTGCTAAGGACCTTTAGAAAGTCACTTTGGTGACAGAGTGGTTAGAGGGCTGGACCTTGAGATGGAAAAGCCTGAGTTCAAATCCAGCCTAGACACTTATTAGCTGTGTGACCCTAGGCAAGGTACTTCACCTTTCTGCCTCATTTCTTATCTTTGAATGGGGCTAATAACAGCACAACTCCCCCCACCCCCCTTTCCAGGGTGTTGTGAGGATGGAATGAAGAAACAAATATTTGTAAAGCACTTTGCAAACCTGAAGGTGTAATATAAACGCTAGCTTTTATCATTCTTTTTTTAGAGGCTTCAGATTTCTCATCTGCAAGGGGACGGTCTTGGATGGTCTCTAAGATTCTCTTTTAGCTCTAAACCTACAATCAACTCTGATCCCCCTCGCCCAGTCTGCCTGTCCCTAAAATTAGAAATGGATGCATCGGTCGGTTAGCAGGGAGGCCACGGATTGAACAATAAATTCTTGTCTCTTCTACCTCGTGCCTAATTAACTGGAGGTAAGATGGGAAGATTTCCTCCTTGCCACAGCCAAGGTCACAAACCCAAGTCATAACAGAAGCAGTTTTCCATCCTGGCTTGCCTGCAGTGAAGGCTGCTAGCTGATTGGCTAACTGGCAGCCTGATCTGCCCGGCAGCACGGATTTAATAGGCAAAGGGAACTGAAGGAGAAGGGAGGACAGCTGCTCTCAGCCACCACCTCCAAGTTGGACAGAGAATTTTCCCCCTAACCTTTGGCATCTGCTACCTATGACTTTCTGGCTCAGGAAAAACAAAACAAAACAGTCTAAATCTTATTAATTCCCATGGCTTGGTGGAGAAATGCAATGAGACTCCATTTTAAAAGTATCTCTTTGTTCATCCCCTCTTTTCCTCCCACCAAACCCCACAGAGAAAATGCAGTTGGTGAAAGTCTCTCTCTCTCTCTCTCTCTCTCTCTCTCTCTCTCTCTCTCTCTCTCTCTCTCTCTCTCTCTCTCTCTCTCTCCCTCTATTTTTTGCCCTTGCATGGCATTTCCCATCCTTTTCACTCTGACGGGGTCAAAAATGGAATCTATTAGTCAAATACTTAGTTTAAAAGTGTTTGTCAAATACAAGATGTCCCCAAATTCTTGGAGCTTTACCCTCCTAAGACTTTTGGGACAACCTATTTTTTTACTTAAAGGGAATCAGCAACAATGACCCATTAGGTAGCTACTACTGTGTGGAAGGTACTTAGCAAACCTTAGTGTGCTATAGACCTGTGAGCTGGTAGTGTTGTTACTGTGGTTATTTGTTACTTCTCACTTTTGATGGAGTTCAAATAGAAACACTCCTGGGGCAAGTCACTCTGCTGCTGTGATTCATTTATGGACTCCTGTGCCGATGATAAAATAACTGTTTTTTGTGTTAAATAAAATATTAGCACATAAGTTTATGCTCTGGAAGCAATCAACCTTACCATCATCAGTATTATTGTTGCCGTGACTCAGATTGGCATGGAGAACTGACCTTAGAGTCAAGAAGTCCTGGGTTCAAATTCTGCATCTGACATGTTGTTCTGTCTGTGTGATCCTGGGCAATTCAACTTAATTTCTCGGTGCCTCTTTAGAGTGATTATAAGTTGCCTTGCTAGGAGGAGTTCACTGGGAGCTCTCTATAACTAATGAAACCATAGGTCCAATATATATCTTTGACCATCAAACTGAGTTGCTGTAGCCTCTTAATCTTAGAACTGGAAAATCCCTTAGATGTCATCAAGTCCAATCTTCTAATTTTATAGATGAAGAAACTGAGTCATAGAGAGTTAAGTGACTTACCCAGGTACACACAGCTAGTAACTGGATGAGGCAGAATTTGAACTGTGGGCTTCGTGATTCCAAGTCCAGCACTCTAACTACTATGTTAACCCTAGTGGCCCCTACACCACATTAGCTACTTGAATCTAACTGGCTTGTTTGGGGGATAACATCATTAGAACTGTGCTCTAATTAGTTGAGCTTTGTCAACACGGATGTAACCAATAATTAAATCTTTTCTAGGTTTCTTTTGTCTAGGATTTAAAGCTCTAGTTCCTTTCTGGGATTCTTAACCTTTTTATGTGCCATGGCCTGCTTTGGCAGTCTGGTGAACTCTGCAGATGGATTCCTTCTCCTAATATTTCTTTAAAATTCATAATTCAAGAAATGCTAACTTTTTGTTAGAGGTCAATGAAAATAAAGATGAAATGTTTTCTCATTCAAGTTCATGGACCCCCTAGAATCTATCCATGGATCCTTGGGGGTCCATGGACAGAACCTAGGTTGAGCCTTTGCCTTAGAGTGTATAAGAATGGGGTGGGAAACTTTGGACCAAGAGATCAAATCTTTACTTTATTTCATCTGGCTCATGATGATGTTCTAATTTAAGAAGATACTCTTTACCCTGGTCCCTCAGGTCTGGCCCTGTCTGCTCATACTTTGTAGGCCATTTGGTGATATTCCACTTCAGCTGTGCTCATGTTCATTTTCTCTTTCCCTCTGTCCCTGTGGCTTTTTAGGTCCCTCTCCTATTCCCTTGACCTCTCAGTAAAGTCTCTCTGGCCAGCACTTGTTTCTTGCAGAGAATTCCTCTTAGCCTTAGGTCTTGGCATCAAAATTGCTGCTCACTGACCCCTCATATTGCATTTCAGTGGGGTTCTGACAGATTCTTTCTCATTTGTCTTTTCAGTCTCTCCCTTCCTGTCTGTCCCTCTTTATTCTTTCTCTTTTCTCTGTCAGTCACTGTTTATCTGTTTCTACTCATCTATCTCTCTCCTTTTCTTCCTTGCCTTTCATTTCATTCTTTCTCTCTCATTGACTGGTTGTTATTCAAAACCAGAGTCTTTAATTAGTAATTTTATCATCTGGGACAAGCAGCATGAAAAGTGCCCTCAAATTAACTTTGTCATTCATGATGTGAAAATAATACTAAAGTTTTGTGTAGCAGATGATTGAAGATTAGTACCAGACAGAATTCCTGCATACTTGTCTATTAGAACCCTGGGGACTTTGAGACTGTGACCAATGAGATGGCCCTCTCTTAGCCCTGGGGGAGAGGGAGAAGTGAAACTAGGGAGAGACCTGTGTGCAGAAGAGCCCCGAGGGGCGAACTGCCGAAGGTCCCAGGAAGCCACTACTCTGTGATGAAAGAGGCAGCTGGAGCACAAATTCTTTCAAATTTTCAGTTCTCTTCTTTCCCATAAGGTTGGTAGAGAGCCATCTCATCAGTCACAGCCTCACATCCCAAGGGTACAAGTAGACAGACACTGAGGAATTTCAATCTGATCTCTGGTAACCCATGACCCCCACAAAAATACATTAGGGCAACTTCAGTTGAGTCGGAAGGAGGATTAGTTACTATAGTGTCTTAGATAAAATCTCAGAGTTGGAAGGGACCTTGGATGTCAGTTCAATTCATGAAACTGGGAGGTCCTGTGCTGTTTCCTGTATGAAATAGGTCTTGATAAGCATGTGGGAGGGAAGGCAGCAGTAAGAGTATTCATTATTCACCTTCCCTGGAGGTGGGAGTGGAATGGAAGTGTCTCTGCTTTTACTGGGTAGGTGGAAGAAAGGCTGGACTACCTGGAAAGGAGGAGAAGGGAAAGCCCTGGAGAAGAAATGGGGTGGGTTTGGTGGGAGATTTCTTTATGGAAGTAGGGAGAGAGGAAAATAGGAAACAGGCTTCAGTCTGTTATGTCTTCAGTGTTGTCTCCTCCCCTCTACTTGGCTGGGACCTGAATTTATACTCCCTACATCTCCTACTCCTCTGGAGTTCATTGTTAAAATGTCTGCACCCTTTAAATGTGGTGCACTAATTATGGCATTCTAGAGAACTGTAGCATGTTTGTGTACATATGTATATGTATACATATATATGTATGTGTGTACACACATGTGGTTGGTTGTTGTCCTTCGTCTTTGAAGAGGACCAAAATGACATCACCATTGTAAAGTGAAATTTCAGTGTGTCTGACTGTGGCTGATCAGACCAATATGAGTTCAGAATGCTCTACCACAGTTTGGGCACAGAGAGTCTGTTTGAATATTTGGGGTGGATATCCCAAATTTGTGCATCCTGCATTTACTTTGTGCTGTCTCAATTCTACTTTACTCAAAGACCACAGCACCTTTTCTTATGTGGGCATGTGCGGTCCTGTGCCAGTATCTCCCATGTTGCACAGTGAAATCCAAAGCTCTTGAGAGAGACCTTGAGAGTGTCCTTATATTGTTTCTTCTGGCCACCGTGTGATCGCCTGCCCCATGCAAGTTCTCCATAAAATAGTCTGTTTGGCAAGCATACAGTTGTCATTTGAATATCGTGGCCAGCCCATTGGAGTTGCACTCTCTGAAGCATAGTTTGAATACTTGGCAGTTCAGCTTGAGCAAGGACTTCAATGTCTGGTACCTTATCCTGCCAGGTGGTCCTCAGAATCTTCCTAAGACAATTCAAATGGAAGCAATTCAGTTTCCTGGTATGGTGCTGGTAGACTGTCCATGTTTCACAAGTATATAATAATGAGGTCAGCACAACGGCTCTGTAGTCCTTCAGTTTAGTAGTCAGTCTAATACCTCTTCTCTCCTATACCTTTCTTCAGATCCTCCCACACACTGAGCTAGCTCTGGCAATGTGTGCATCAACCTCATTGTCAATGTGTACATCCCTGGAAAGTACACTACCAAGGTGAGTGAACTTATCCACAGCATTCAAAACTTCTCCATTTGTTGTAACCAATGGTTCCACGTATGGATGGTGGTGGTGGCTGATAGAGCACCTGTTTTTTTTGGTTTTTTGGTGTTAGTTATTAGGCCAAAATTAGCAAGGGAGCAGAGAATTGATCCATATTTTGTTGCATCTCAGCTTCAGAGGCTGCATTGAGTGCATAATCCTCTGCAAACAGAAAATCATGCACCATCACTCCCTCCACTTTGGTCTTGACTTGTTACCTTTTCAAATTGAAGAACTTACCATCAGTATGGTAGTTGACTTTGATGCCATTTTCATCCTCATTGAAAGCATTTATCAACATGGCTGAAAACATTATGCTGCTAAGTCCTACTGCTGCTTCCAGTAAGAGACGACCCTATGGCCTGGGCTGCCTGTGTGCAGGGTCATGACTAAAGTTCCCAGTGTATCTGCACCTGCTGCTTCATCACTTGCCTGTTGCCACAGGACTTTGAGGTATAATAGTGAAATGGTATGGGTGATGTCTTTTGATTTGTGCATAAATTGAATATAAGTGAGGCAGAATTGCACTAAGTCGTTAGCCTCACTCTCTCCTCCTGAATCATCATAGTCCAGTGGCAGGACAGAGTCAAGATGGCTGGTGATGGCTCAGGATGCAGAGGATGACCTTGGCGTCTTTGGTGTCTAACCAAGCTCTAAGTGCTCTGCATCACTTGCTTCATCTGCCTTCATGGTCGTTGGAACAAATTGTTCTCATCTGTCCATTCCACCAGATGAAGTGTTCACATACTTGGGGTAGACACACCCTAACTCACCAATGGGTTTGAGAAACCTTGGTTACCCTCAACCTGGTTTGGCCCATCTGCCGAAATGGTTTACTTGGTTGCGGCTGCTGCTCATGCTGCAGCTTCTTGGAGTCACAGGTGACAGGTGGAAGGGGTGGACACCAAAGGTGGAAAGAGCCCTGAAAAGGGCTTGGCAGCCATCACACCAAAGGTACTGGTGCTCTCTAAACACACCCTATACCCCATATTATACCTGCACACCTACACACATAGTATATATATATATATATATATATGTATATATATGTATGTATGTATATATGTATATATTTACTTGTATTCATTGAATAATTCCATTTCCTGTCCTTAGTTTTTTAAAATGGATAAAGAAAATGTTCCATATACAAGGTTCCCAAGGAACTCCTAATCAGTTTTCTTTTGTGAAAGGCTTAAAACTGCCCTAAAACTTTTGGTGACACATATTTCCTTAGAAATACTCCAGATGCTTACTTGAATTACTTTTACTCAAGTGATCCTCACCTTGTGGGTGAGCAGCTCTCAGTAGGCGCAAAGGCTCCTCCCAAATCCATCATTGGTTATCATTTGCTCTTCTCTATATCTAAGAATCTTCTAGTTCCTTCTCAAGTTGTCCACACTCTATCTCAGTTGTGGATATCAGACCTAGATCTAGGCCTCCACTAAAGGCAAGGGTGTGTCCTAGAACCAGCTCAAACTGGCCGGGGCCAATTGTTAAATTTTCAGTATGGGCATTTACCATTCAGAAATCAGCAGGCTATAAATCAGGGCTTGATTTATTATTTTGCTGATTATTCGGACTGAAGAAACTTTCAATAATACAGATTAAACTTAAAAGTGTGAGTAAAGACACACCCCTTCCCCACAGCTCCCAACCTTGTTAAACATTTACCAACATATTTACCAACATTGCTCTAAAAACATTGCTCAGCAGGCGTGCAGGAGAAAGCTCAGAAAATGACAGCATCCCCAGACTGTAGGCTAATAAGAATAAACAACTGTCATTTATATAGCACCTTGAGGTTTGCAAAGTGCTTTACATACATTCTCTCATTTAAGCCTCTTAACACCCCTGTCTAAAGAGCCAACTGAACTCACAGTGGACAAACCAATCTCCTTGAAGTTTTAGTGGTAATAAGCCAGCTGTCTTGTATATTAAATACCCATTTTCCCCCCAAGGTCCTTTGCTGGGAGGCTTAGCAGAAGAATCAGGCAAACTCCTCAAAGTTAAAAACACTTGTCCTGTGGTTAACATGGAGATGACCAGGACATAATCTTAAATGAACAAGTTATCCTGGGAGTTAGGATTCTTTTCCCCACTCACATTGTGGGAATTTGTGGGAACAGGAGGATCTTTCCCTCGTGACTTTCTTTGCTAGTCATGTCTCATATAAAGGTTTGCTGTAGGGCTGATGGTTCCTGGTCTGCTGACAGAATATATTGATTGGGGAGGATAGCGGTTTGAGCTATATTTGCTTAAACACCACTAGTGGTGTTAGTGAAGGGGCAGAGGCATAGAAGACCTTTGTAATAATATTATTTTTATTTATAATAATAAATGTTATAAGTAAATAAAATTTTAATAATAATATGATGGTGATGACATTTATGTAGCACTTAACAGTTTTCAGAATCCTTTCCTGTAACTCCCTATGGGGTAGTATGTGAATTTGAGAGATAAGGAAACTGAGGCTCTGAAAGTTTAAATGACTCGATGATAATTACACAGTATGTATTGGAGGGAGGAATCAAGCCTCTGATTTAATATGGCACACTCTATCAAGTAGATCACACAGATTTTTGAGACTCAACTAAACCCCTTTTAGCTTTCCTGGTCATCCCAGTCAGTGATAATCTTCTCAATTCTTCTAGAGGAGGTGCTGAAAGAGTGGAAGGCATCTCCATCAAAATTTTGCCTCCAACTGGGCTTGCCTCCAGTAAGTATTCAGAGCAGTGACTTCAGTTTCAAAGTACCCTAGGGATGGAAGAACTTCAATTATCTCTAAAAAGCATCAAAACTAAATTGTTTACTTTAATTGTATTATGTTATATAACCTTTAGGAGGAGGCAGCAGCATTTTTATAAAGCCCCCTAAAAAAGTAAAGAGGGCGAGCAGTTAGACCCTACCCAATAGAGAAAAAGGCTCAGTTTTCTATGGCTTTTAGTTGATCCATTGTATTGAACAAATAAGAATATTGTTTCTGCATATAAGAATTAGTTAGCTGTGTGGCTCTTTTGCTAAGTAAATCCTATTACTGGAGGTAGATTAGGTGGTCACCAGATGGTATAGTTAGAAAGTTCTTCTTTCCCAAAAAGTACCCTATCTATTCCCAGCTACCAGCTATACCTGGAAGTATCTTATTAAAATGCAATTATTGATGAATGGTTTAACACCTTAAACCCTTATAGTATATTAGTGGAAATTTGTTTATCAGGTCTTTTCTAACCATGGCAGAAAATTGTTAATTAGGCAATAGCCTACAGGATAAACTCCAGGTTACTCTGAGGTATTCAAGCAAAGACTGGATATGCATTGGGGGCGGGGAGGTATTATAGTGGGAATTCTTTTTTTGTTTTCAGGTATGAGTTGAACAAGATGTCCTCTGAGATCCCTTGCAACTCTAAGCTGTCTCCATTCATTGCCTCCCATTTCTAATCTCTCACCTTTCTAGTCCTTGAAATCTGGCTTCTTACCTCTTCACTCGGTGGAAACTGCTCTCTGTAAAATTACCTATTATCTCTTAACTGCTTAATCCAATGGCAATTTCTCTGTCCTGGTTCTACTTCATTTCTCTGCAGCTTTTGGCTGTTAGCTATTTTCGCCTCCTGGACACCATCTCTTCTTGGCTTCCATGACTATTTTTTTGATTCTTCTCCGACTTACTGACTACTCAATTTCCTTTGCAAGACCATTATTTTCCTTCCTACCTAGCTTGGACATCATCCAAGGAATGATCCTTGGCCCATGTCCCTTCTCTCTACATACTCTTTCCTTAGCTTCCATGAGTTCAGTTGGCAGTTTTATGCAGATAACTCCTAGATCTATTTATAGTTTTCTTTTCTCTCATATTACCAATTATCTGGACTTCCCACTGGTATCTCAAATTCAACATGTACAAAATGGCATTCGTGTATCTCTTCCTAAATTCCCCATTTCTACTGATAGTACCACCAACCTTCCAGTCACCCAGCTTTGCCACTTTGAACTCATCCTTGACTTTACCTTCTCCTCCATATCCAATCAATTGCCAAGTCTTGTGGATCTTAACTTCATGACTTCACTCACATTTGTCTCTGCTCACATAGATGTTACCTTCCTTTAAATTCTCTCAATAAATGTGTTTCGAATAGAATGGAACAGAATTGATTGATTGGGAAATGCTAGGGAAGACAAAAGAAAGCTTGCCTACTTCAAAAAATTTGCTTCCAATAGTCCTACCCATGTCTCAGCCATTAGGGCAGGTCAGGCAGTTAGACTAAAGCTTGCCTGAAAGCAAAGAATTAATCAGTGCTTTGTCTTTCCTGGAGAGGAAAGCTGTCATCCACTTTGCTCCATAGGAGATGATTCCCCCAGTGCAAAGAGCTAATCATAGCACAATGATCCACTAAATCTTAATATAGCAAAACCATTGAAATTTTTCACTTCCCCTTCTTAAAATCAGAAGGAACTTTAAATCTGCCCCTCTTTACTCCTTTTGGTATGTCGAGTTGGGCTGAGTGATTTTTCTAACCTGACTTGTCTGTGATAGGCTCATGCCTTGGGGTGATTGCTGTGATACACACACAGTCTGAGGTCTGATTGAAGTGAGCACATGCTACCTTCTCTTCCAAATCTTTCTGCTAACTGTTCAGGACTCTGCCTCTTTCTTGAGATCAGAAAATAGTCTGTAGTTCTAAATAGCTTTGTTTGTCTTGGATTGCTTTTACATTCTGGTAGAGTAACTAAAAAAATCAGTTCCAGGTTATGGGGCATAATTGTGGTTTCCTAGAATTATTTATTCTTTACATGAAGTGGTTATCAAAATTTGAGGATTTTATCTATCTATCATCTATCTATCTATCTATCTATCTATCAATATCTATCTATCTACAACCCCTGCCTCAACACCAAGAAGAGAAGAGATTGAATGGTGAATAAGGAGATACCCATACGTTTTTTGGCCCCTAGAACTTCCTAACACCCAAAGGTTGCTATAGATTTTATTGTTCTCCATAAATAGTTTTTTTTCCCCAGAGGTCCTCTCCCTTAGGATAAGGGAATATACAAAAGTTTCAACATGCTGGTGCTAAACTGTAATGGGGTGCGTTTAGCACTTGGCTCTGGAAGCAACCCTACAGCTTATTTTGAATTAATTTGGAAGCTGGGGAACCAACGTTAGAGGAGAATAAGGCAGTCCATGAAGTCTAGTCATTGACTCTAGCAGCACCAATATCATGGCTGGAGGAAGGAGACACTCATAGGGCTCTTTTAGGATAGCCAGTCCACTACAACAACATACTCTGCTTATCACAGTCGTAAAACCATTTCACCACAGTCAAGGAACAGGAATCCTTTATGCTGGGAGTTTAACTATATGACTATTAAATCTTTTTGTTGGGTGAGATTTAGACTCAAGAGAGATTTGGGCTGGACCCATACAAAAAATAGTTGCCTTGAGAGTCAGGGCAGTTGAATACTGGGGACGGGTTACAATAAAAAAATGGCATGGATTTATAAAAGTTAGGAGTTATAAGGTGTCATGGATATCATCTAGTTCAACTCCCTCAGAGGAAACTGGGGAAACTGAAAAATACACTGACTTGTCCAGGATCATGTAATGGAAAATTGAACCCAGATCCCCTGATTCCCAGTCCAGGGCTCTTTCTTCTAGACCATGCTATCTTAATCTCCCCCAACCTTAGAATTTAGAATCTTCATTCCTGAAGAGCTTCAGTCTTATAGAAGTCCCCATTCTCAAACAGGAGTTTTAATTAAGGGCAAGGTGATCCCTAGATTTATGTTCATTCTTAGGACTTGTTCTTTTGGAAAAATTCATTCATCTGTTAAGGTATTTATTGAACACTCTGCAGATTTCAGCAGCTTTATAGTCTTTGTAATTTAGTTTTTATTTGTTTATGTCTTACTTACCTCAGCTATTATTTCGTGTTTGAACTAACTTTACTAGGCAATCCTCTTCCTCTTCCCCACAAAGTTCAGCACTTAGGATGTATATGTGACTGAATAGTTAGGAGAGTCCATCTGGGTTGAAGTTGAGAGCCAGGGATTAAATGGGGGAAAGAAAGGAAGGATATTATCAAAATAATGGGAATAGTTCGTGTAGTACCATCTCTGGGCCACTTCTAGAATTCATGAAGATCAGGTCCCTTGGGAGACAACTATCAAAAGTACAAGATGTTCTCTGGTTCTATATTTCTAAAATTCAGAAGCAGCTAGATGGCATGATAGAGAGAGCACTGGGCCTGAATTCAGGGAAGACCTGAATTCAAATACTTCTTCAGACCCTTACTAGGTGTATGACCCTGATTAAGTCATCTAAACACGCCCAGCCTCAGTTTCCTCAACTATAATAGAACCTACCTCAAAGGGTGGTTCTCATTGAGGTAATAATTGTAAAATGCTTAGCTCAGTGCTTGATACATAATAGGTGATTAATACATGCTTATTCTCCAACCCACCCCCATGAATATCCATCAATGTCACCTTCAACAGTCAAATAATTGATACAATTCACTCAAATAAAAGTCATTTACCAAAATGGCATAGCAAGAACAAATGGAGCAAAACATTCATCCCGTAAACCTGGGGAGAATTCTCACAATTATACACAGCGCCAGTGGGGAGTGGACACACAGAGAGTACACTAGTAGAAAGGTACGTACACAAGGAACACACGTAGCCAAGCCAAACCACACCTCAAGCACTGCAAGACTGAGATGTCCTTCCTCTCCCTGTAGAGGTCCTCCCAGAAATAGCATCATTCCTGGGCAAGTTGCTTAGCTGGGTTCCTTGAGACTCTCAGCTCTCTGTTGAGCATAGATGTCTCCTACTGTATGAGTTATTCCATAGCAAAATGTTAACTTTGTGCAACTCTGCCTCACTTCTATCCAGTTCAAGTGCAAGTGAAGATATCACCCTGTGATGTCACTGGTCCTCTTAAAAAATGAAAGGTGAACAACATCAGTGCCAATGGTGGTGAGATGGGGGAATTAGGAAAGAGAGAAATCCCTTTCTTCTTTCCTGGATTTTTGGAAGATGTGCAAGGGATAAAGCAAAGGGAGATTCCCTCTTAAAATATGGGTTCATTCTCCATGCCTGACTGTCCTCTCAACCATGAAGGATTCTCCTTTCCAATGACAAAACCCCTTCACTTCATTGTTTCTCTGATCACTTTTAGATAGCTATCTTTCTATTTAAAGGTCACTAAGGATGTGGTAGATCTTTCAGCTAGCCCATGGCTAGCCCTATCATTCCACAAGTTTAATTGAGGAATCTATTCATATCTCCTAAAGGAGATAGAAGTATAAACACTTCTTTACAGACTTCAAATGAGACACTCCCAGTTTTGCACCCTTCATTAGCCATGAAGGTAACCACTCAAAATCTGAAAGGCACAAAATCTTAACACTTCCCTTTGTCAATTATTTGAGAGACTTATTCAGTTAAGGTCCACTGATCCATTACTCATCTACATTCACATTTAGATAGAGCTTAAAAGTTTGAAAAAGTCTTTAAAATACAGTGATGTCTTGAGATTCTTAAAGCAATCCTATGAGGTAAAGTACTGTTCTTACCCTAATTTTCCAGATCTAGAAACTGAGGTGCAGAGAGATTATTTGCCAAGGACCACATAACTAGTAAGAGTCTGGAATTGGATTTGAACTCGGGTCTTCTTTATAGCTCCAAGTGCAGCACCCTATCCACTTCCTATATTGCTTCTTGGTACCATAAAGCATGCTCAAGGGAGCTTTCTTGGTGGAACTGTGGCTGTCTTCAATGTACCCTGTCTCTGCATATGCCTGAAGCTATCCCTGCTGCCACCAAACCCCCCAGACTAAGTCTGCCTACTGCCTATAAATTCAACTGCTTAGTATAGTATAGTTAAATACTATTACAATGGCTCTTTGCCCCTGAGAGGTCTTTCAAAACAGTTATTAGAACCACAGGAAAATACTTTCCCTGTTTTTAGCCTGGGCCATTGTGCTAGGAATGGACACTCTCAAGACTAAATTAACCATATATCACTTAGCCATTGACATTATAGATCTCTGGTAGAGTTAAGTAGTTCACAAAGTGATCAAATCCACTGTGCTCTAATCCACTGAATTAGGTGATGGAAAGATTCTCTTAACAGGCCTCCTTGTCTCCATTTCCTACCTCTCCTGCTGCTCTTCCCCAAATATCTCACATCATTCTGCCACTCGAGAATCTAAAATGTTCTCTAATTTCCACTAAATTATATTCAGTCTCTAGCTTAGACATAAAGCCCTGTGTTAAATATTTCTCCACCTGCGTTTTTATCCTGCAGACATAACTAATTGGACAGAAAGAAGGCATGATGGACAAGAGAATTCCAGGGTTTTGGGGTGCCTTGCACCTAGTAGAAGCTTAATGAATATTTATTTAATTGGATTGAGAAGATGGGTTAAGATCAATCATCAAATATTTATTGAGTGCTTACTATGTGTCAGTAACTGTACTAAATTGTAGGAGCCCAAAAAAAACTGTAAAAATCCCTGCCCTCAAGGAGCTCACATTCTAATGAAGGAAACAAGATATAGAAATCAGAACATAAAAGATAAACACAGAGTAGATGGAAGGTAACCTTACAGGGGATGGCACTCATAGCTGGGGGAAGAGAGAAAGGTCTTTTGAAGGAGGTGGCACTGAAACTGAATCTTCAAGGATAGCAGAAGTATTCTAGGCATGGGGAATAGTCAGGTCCAGAGATAGGAGATGGAGTGTCACATAGACCAAGAGAACTGGGTAGGAGAGTGGGTATGAAGGAGTAGAATGTGAGAAGATTGAAATGTTGCAAGAGTTTTAAATGCCAACAGGAGAGTAAAAAGAGAGAAGGATAAAAACACAGGTGGAGAAATATTTAACACAGGGCTTTAGGTCTAAGCTAAAGACCGAATATAATTTAGTGGAAACTAGAGAACATTTTAGAGTCTCGAGTGGCAGAATGATGTGAGATATTGGGGGAAGAGCAGCAGGAGAGGTAGGAAATGGAGACAAGGAGGCCTGCTAAGAGAATCTTTCCATCACCTAAGTGTGAGGTAATGAGGGCCTGGAATAGGTTGCTGACAGTGACAACAGACTGTAACTAAGGAAGTATCAGTTCATAAAGTTGACAGTTATTAGCCTCATTAGCAGCAATTTTAAAATATCATCTAAGTCAATTGCCTCTTTTTATAGTTGAGAGAATTAGGTTCGGAGAGATGATATGATTTACCTGAGGCCACACAATTAGTTAGTGGCCTACCTCAGTGGAAAACAATTAAATATTCTGGGAACATTTGAAGGCTCCTCAACAATTCAGTCCAATTAATATTTATTACGTATCTACTAAGTTTGGGTAATCTTCTAGGTGCTAGGAATTATAAGATGAATGACAGATCCTGCCCTAAAGACTATAATAACTGCCCCAATAATTATAATACAAATATAAAGTTCTAGTCCAGGATTCTTAGCCTAGAATCTCAAACTTTTTGAAATATTTTGTAACTATTTCAATATAATTGGTTTCCTTTGTAATCATATATATCTTATGCATTTAAAAACATTATTTTGAGATGGGAGAGGTCTATAAATTTCACCAGATTTCCAGAGAAGTCTATGACAGAAAAAGATTAAATATCTTTGGTCTAGACAAAGCACTGTGAGGAAATATGAAGAGGGAGAGATCATGTTCGGCTGGGCAGGTAATAAAAAATGACCTTTATAGTTTAGACTAGCCAGCCCTGTTATTTATTTCATTAGCATTGGGAGCTTCTCTGCAAGGAAATCCCTTTTTCCAATGAAGATTGGCACCTGCTCTTCAACCTGGAGTCTTACAGAACTGCCCCTGGACAATGAAAGATTAAGGTACTTGGCCAGAGTCTCAAAACCAGCACCTATTGAGGACTGAAATTGAAACTCATCTCACTGACATTGAAATTCTTGCTCTGCCCCTTGCACCACACTACCCCTCATATAAAATAACCTTTATAAAATACTTACACACATAAGCTCTTTTAAGCCTTGTGACAATTATATGAGATCTCTACTGTAAGTATTATCCCTATTTTATATATGAAGAAATTGAAAATTGAGGCTCAGAAAGCCTATGTCTAGGTGGGGATTTAAAGCCATGTTTTTCTGACCCCAGGTCTGGCATTTTATCTACTATGATGGCCACAGTCTAGGAAGGTATGGGGAAGAGGTGGCACCTGAACAAAGGGAAGAATTCCAAAGGGAGAAATAGAATAAGGGAGATCAAATCTATTTTGTGGCATAAGAAAGGGATAAAGGCTAGATAGGGGAGAGGGCAGGATGAGAATGAAAGATGCTACACAGTCCAATTTGGCTGGAGTTTTAAACCTGCAAAAGGGGAGAAGAAGAAGATATAGCTGGAAAGGTAGAGTGGAGGAATTAACCCTTTAGTTCCTGGACTGTTGCAAAAAGAGTGGTGCCATAGAGGTATCAGACTCTGGAAATGGCTAAATAGACTATGTTGCAGACTTCACCAGTTTGGCGATGTCTTTTTGAGATTATTTTGGAGACTTATGGGAAAGAGAGCCTGAAGAGATGCAATTTTAGGTGCCAGCTGGGAGGAAGAGAGGTGTGTGATTTTGGGGTACATCCTACTCATTTGCTTCTAGACCCCTTGGATGATAGCTCCTGCCTGGTCAATGCTTCCTCTGGAGCTCAGGTGAATTGAAGCTCTAAGCCCATGGCATTTAGAATGGTGAGATGCTTGATTCCAGCTCCATTCTGCTCCTATATGGCCAAGAAGGAAGAGATAAAATAAAAGACAGAGGAATGACATCCCAGCTACTCACTCAAAGTGGCCAACATTGACCTGAATTGTTCACTTTCCATGCAAGTGTTGTGTTTGTCCTTCGTTCTCGAAGAGGACCATGACATCAAGATGATGACATGACCTGCAGTTGACTTTGATTTGAGTGAGGGAGGGCTGTGCAAGGTCACCAACCTCACTTTTTCTCCTGAGCCGTCTGGATCCAGTGGCTTGATATTCATCAAGAGTACTAGAGATAGCCCAGGATGCAATGTGAGACCCTGACCCTTTCAGGCTGAAGTCTTATCACATTCTCAGTTTGAGTGGGATGCACCCATTCAATGAATAGGCTTCTTTAAGTTACTCAAGGGATGACCCATTTAATAAAAAAAAAAAAATTCAAACTGGGAAGGAAAGACTCCCAGGGTTCCTGAGTAAAAGAGAAAACAGTTACTATTTAGTAATTAAGTGTACTTGCACTATCATGTAGGACCATGTACCTGATTATAGACAAAAACCCCGGTGGAGGCTTATGTCTTTATGTGATTAATGCCACCAAAGATAGAGATTTATAGAAGACAGGAGACACTATTCCTCTTTTACAATGAACTGAAGGAAGCTCAGGGGAGAGATGGATACATATGCCTCTTGGACTTCCCAAAAGCAAGAGAGATGTACTATAATTGTATCCTCTGGGTAAACAGTTTCAACTGGTTAGAACTGAAATAGATTCTGGAAATGGCCAAATAGACTCTGTTGCAGATTCCATTGTTGCAGATTCCATTGTTGTAGATTCCATTGAGTACATCCCTTCACTTGATAGAGAAAGACTTTGAGACAAATGACATCCCAAGCAGTATAAAACTCAAAGAAGGAACATTCTAAGCCAACCTAACCACCCTCCCTTTGGGTGAGGCTGCTGAATCCTGCCCTTCATTCATTACATGAACTCCCCTATATCTATTACATATGGATCTATTACAAAGAGATTATGGAGAACCTTGAATGATAGCACAAGGTGTTATGTTTTATATGGTAAGCAACAGGGAGTTATTTATTTTTCAAAATTGGTGATAAGGTCAAATCTCTGTGCGCCCTCTGGTGTTTGATGAGGATACATGAAAAGGGCTTTGCAATCCTAAAGCTCTCTATAACATCCGTTACATTTGTTGTTGTTTTGCTGTTATTTAGTCTGAGAAAAGGAGGACTTAAGAGAAACATGATGCTGTCCTCAAGTATCTGAAGGGCTCTTATATAGAAGCAGGAACAGAATACAGGCCTAGAAAACCTTAGAAAGCAAAATTGAACCCTTGATCTCATTCCCTCTTCTCCTCTACAGCAACTGCCCCCATTTCTCATTGCCTTCCTTTCTTGAATCTTTAGCATCTCCCTATCTACTGGTTCCCTTCCTCCAAACGCATTTAAATTTCCCCAGTCCTAAATAAAACCATCACTCTAGCCTATCATCCCTGCTTAGGGATGGTGTTGTCCTCTGCATTGTTATTGTGTATAGATTTTTGTTACTATGATGGATTTGATTTTCTGGTGTCTGAATCAGTATTTTGGTTCAGTCTTAAATGTAGCGAGCCTGTTGAATTTCATTATTCAGAATTGCGCCAGGATATTCATGGCCCCCGTACATGCTGTGAATATGGCAGAAGCTGAATTTGTACTGAGGTCTTCTGGCCTCCAGGCCCAGAGCTCAATCTACTCCTCCACTAGCTGCCTCAATAAGAATCAATGACATCATGGAAATCAAGGAGAATTAAAGATACCCTAGAAATATCTCTTCTTCTCAGGATAAATTTGTGGATATTTGACCAACCAAGATCAAGTCAATTAAATATCATGACTGAAACACAACCATCTCCATCTAACCCACCTTGAGAGTTACTTTTTTCATGAATAGATTTGCTTAGTTATAAAAGATCCTGATCTCTTCCCTTAAACATCTCAGAGTATGCTGGTACATGTTTAACGACCTGCCTTCTGGAAAAAAATTGTATATATAACCCATTTTCAATTTGCATTAATATTTTCTCCATCACTTTTTCAGGTTCAGACAATGAACAAAAAATAAATAAAGCCCTGATTTGTAGTTTTGCCAATTTCTGGGATATAAATGTTCGCAATGAAAATGTATCAATTGACTTTCAAGAGCTGGTTCAAGTTGGCTATTATTCCAGGTTTGGAAACCTCCTTGCTTCCATCCCCTCCTGTCTTCTCCTACAGATTACCTCCTCAATCTCTCTCTCCCTCCCTCCCACTCTTCTCCTCCTCCCCCTTTTCTCTCTCTCTCTCTCCTGTCTCTGTCTCTTTCTCTCATCCTCAATCTTTATTTATCTGCTGATTCCTTCCTTACTGCTTTCAGATATGCCTATCTTCCTTATCCATAAAAAGGAAAAAAAAACCAAACCAAAAACCTTTAACCAGAACTGACTCCAGGCCCAGCATGCTCGCCATTGTGCCACCTACCTGCTACGTTAATTCTCTTCTCTCATAAGGAGGAAGTCAGCAAACATAAGGAACTTATTCTAGTTGACTAGAGCTTTTTGAGTGTATCCCAGTTCTGTCTCCATAGCTGCAGCAATTGAGGAAGCTCCTTTGCACTACATGGTTAGCAGACCAGAGATAGTTAGAGAATGTCTGGACCTGCTCCAGAGCCCACTGGAAAATTGCATCAGACTAGTGCTTTATTCAGGGTCATAAGGAATGAGTTTATTGGCCAGTCACACATTAAACAATGATCTCTTAATTGCTTAATATTATGATTTAAAAAAGATATATTTCCAGTCCTCATCCTTCTTAACACCTCTGCTGTATTTGACACTGTTGACCATCCTCTCCTGAATATTCTTTCCTCTCTGGCATTTCATGACACTCTTCCCTCCTGGTTTTCCTACCTACCTAACTATCCTTTACTGTTTCATCATTGATATCATGCCCCCTAACTGTTACACTACTTAAAACTCTGTCCTAGGCTCCCTTCTTTTCTCTCTCTAGGCTCTATTTCTTGTGTTCTTGTTCTCCTCCTCCTCCTTCTCCTCCTCCTCCTCTTCCTCTTCCTCCTTCTCCTTCTTCTCTGTGTCTCTCCCAACACTGATAGGTTTGAGGTAGTACCACTGAGTTGTTTTAGTTTGCATTTTTCTAATCAAAAGTGATTTAGAGCACTTCTTCATATGCCTATAGATAGCTTTGATTTCTTCATCTGAAAATTGCCTGTTCATATCCTTCGATCATTTATCAACTGGGAAATGGCTTGTATTCTTATGAATTTAACTCAGTTCTCTATATATTTGAGAAATTAGGCCTTTATTGGGGACACTTGCTGTAGAGATTGTTTTCTAGCTTTCTGCTTTCCTCATAATTTTGTTTGCATTGATTTTGTTTTGTGCAAAAGTTCAAATTTAATACAATCAAAATGATTTATTTTGCATTTTGTATTGCTCTCTATCTCTTGTTTGGTCATGAATTCTTCTCTTCTTCATAGGTCTGGCAGGTAGTCTAATTCCTTGCTTTTTAAATTTGCTTTATGTCTAAATCATGTACCTACTTTGACCTTTTTTTTTTTTTGGTATACAATATGAGATGTTGAATACCTAGCTTGTACCATATTGTTTTCCAGTTTTCCCAGCAGTTTTTGTCAAATAATGAGTTTTTGTTCCCAAATCTCTAGATTTATCATATAGTAGATTACTATGGTCATTTACTATCATGTAATTTGTACCTAATCTATTCCACTGATCTACTTCTCTATTTCTTAGCCAGTATCAGATTGTTTTGGTAATTACCACTTTATGATATACTTTGGGATCTGCTATGGCTAGACTCTCTGTTCCTCTTGAAGAGCATTCATCTCCCATCTCTATGGCTTTTCACTGGCCATCCATCATGTCAGGAATGTACTCCCTGCTCACTTCTTCTTCATAGACTCCCTCTTTCTTCAAGATTCAGCTCAAACACTGCCTTTTACATGAAGCCTTTCCGGATCCACCAAATGCTAGTAGTGCCTCCCTTCCTAATTAACTTATATTTAATTTGTCTTTTGTTCATTTGTAGTTATTCTCTTTATACTTATCCTGTATTTTTTTACACATGTACTTATTGTCTCCTCATTAGCATGTAAGGTCCTTAGGAGTACAGATTATTTTTATCCTTTATATTTGATCCCTAGTTCTTATGACTGACAGTTGGTAGGTGCTTAATAAATGATTATTAATTGATTGATTGGGTACTCCGCAGGGATCTGTACTTTGTGCAGAAGTTGTGTTTTTTTTTGAACATTTTAATCAATGATTTACACTTGAATAGAAGCATAGTTTGCAGTGTTCATCAAATTTGCAATTGACAAAACAATGTGGGGAATAGCTAACCCTCCATATAATAGAATCCAAAAAGATCTTGACAGGCAAGAGTCTTCTGCTGAATCTACTAAGGTGAAAAACATAAAGTCTCATACATCAATTCAATCATCATCTTTGCAACATGGGTAAGCATTTAATAGTCTAATAATCAGCTTCACAAATGCAAGATGGAGAAAGCATATTTTAGACAGTTGTCTAAAAAGATTGGGGGCTTTTAGTGGCTTGAAAGTTCAAGTAGTAAAACAAGGTGGCGAAAAAGACAATGAGATCTTGGGCTCCACCAAGAGACATATAGCTCTTGGGAATATATTGATGATATTCCCACTATACTTTGCCATAGTTGGTACATATCTAGTGTAATATGTTTAGTTCTGTGTGCTGTATTTTAGGAAGGGCATTGATAAGCCAAAGAAAATCAGAAGGAAGACAGCCAGGGTGGTAAAGGGTGAGGAGAGCTATATTTGGAGTCATTGGACCTAGGTTTGAATCCTGAATCCATTGTTTAACAGCTATATGATTTTGGATATAAGTCCCTCAGGGCCTCAGTTTCTGGAGTAGTTAACAGTTAAGGCCAGCTCTACATCTATGATTCTATTATGGTAGTTCTTTCATTTACTCCTAACACCCTGCCCCTCCCAAGCTAGACAATATGTTTTGAAAGCAGAAAGCCTTCCTTCTACTTCTTTTGTATTCTTCCACAGGCTCTAATGCAGGCTGGGCACTTGCAAGAAGGGTGAGGTGAGCTTAGCTGAGAGTCCCATCAGGTTCTGGGTAGATGGCAGAGAAGTGGTCAGAATTTGAGAAGGAATCCCTTCCATAGTGGAGTGGGAAGGCACTGAAGACAGATTTCATTACGTTATAGCCTTGCAGAGGGCAGTTCTCATGGAGTGATGCAACAAGAGGAATCTTTAATCCCCCATAGCATGAAGAGAGGGAAAAATGCAGGGTTTTTGTTTTTAATTGTCCAAGGCTGCTTGGACAACAGGGTGACACTAGATGGAGCTAATGCTCTGTACACATGTACAACCAGTATTAACCAAAGTAGAGGTATGATGGGTTTTATCTTGGATATACCACTTTTATCAGAGATGTTTTCTGCAAGGCGTTTTAAAAAAATCAACTGCTTTTCTTTTACTTCTATCTCTGTGGATTTTCGTCATTCATAGAACTGGGACTGACTCTACATTCTCTACTCCAAATCCGTGGATCCCAACATGACTTTGGAAAGAAGTGGCTCTTTGGATAATATTCTCTCCCAAGCATGACTTTTCTTTAAACAAAAGAAAACAAAACCTGAATTAAAGGATATGGGAAAGTAGAAGGAAGAGTAGTCTTCACTCAGACCTCATTTCTGTTAGGCCCCTACCACTGATCTCAAATAAGTCTTTTACCATATTGCATAGGACTAAACTTGAGAGTCAAGAAACCTGCATTCAAATCCCAACTTTGCCTCTTATTCACTGTGATTGTGAGGTAGTCACTCAATACTTCCGAGTATTAGTTCCCTCAATAGTAAAAATGGGGGAGGGTGTTGACCATAGGGGTTCCCTTACCGTATTATAATAATTATAACAATATTATTATATTTTATTATATATTTATATATAAATATATTTATATATTATAAATATATATAAATAACAAAATTATTATAATTATATTGTTATTGTTATAAAATAATTTGCAAACCTTAGAACAAAAAAAAATAAGCTGAGCTTCCATCATGTCTCAGAGATCCTGCTGAATTATCATAAAAAGATTAAGTTATACACCACATAGTTTTGTATATTGTCTCATATACTCATATCATAAAGTCTTTCTGTTTTGTCTCATCATAGGCTGAAGGTGACCCTGAGTTCTTAAAGTCTGGGTCAGTGGAGTGTGAGCTCTGGCAGCTTATGCCATGCCAGAAGGATTGAGTAAATAATTCAGCTGAAAAAACTGGAAAGTAAAGAGGTCAACATGATAGATTTGGAGCACAGACTGAATAATTAACCAATCTATCAACAAGCATTTATTAAGCACTCACTTTGTGCAAGGCCCTGTGCTAGGCATTGAGGATACTAGACAACAAACAGTTCTTGAAATAGTTCCTATTCTAATCTTTTGTGAAAGACAACATGCACATCTATACAGCATCAAGGTATGCTGAGGACTTCCACTTTTCATCTCCAGGCTGGATCATTTACTTAACCTGCCCTTACGCTGGGAAGTCTGGAGTTCCCAGAAAAGGGCCTTCACATGATGATGATTCAAATTCTCTCAGGGTCCTAATAGTAGCCCTGTTTTGGGAGAGTTGAGGAAATATACCCTCACTATTCACCCTTATCATTCCTGAGCCCCTACTAGTGCATTTCCCATTTTTACAAAATCAGTCACTATCACATCTTTAGCTCTTGAACATAAAATATTTACCTAATGATCTGATAAATGCAAGATCAATTATAATGTTACACTTATAAGGCAAATATATATATTGCATATATATATATATATAGCATATATATATATATATATATATATATATATACACACATATATAAGGCAAATGCAGAAATAATCAGAACATCACAGTCCTCTGATAAACCTGGGTCACGCTATCCAAATGCATGTAGAGTTTGAGAGTCCGTAGGGGAGAGTATGTACACAGTTATAGAAACCTATCAGAAAGGGATATGAGTAAGGAAACCTATATGCTCAAGGCAACTCAAAATTACAAAGTGCAGTCATTGATGTGCTTGGTAACTTCAGGAACAATTTGTACCACATGAGGTCACTTTGCTAGCTGTTCCCTTCTAGTCTTCACTGCTCTCCTTCTAGGAAAATCTTCTCAGCTTCTGCTCTTGAAATAATGAAGTTGTAACAAATATTAACTTACAATCAACCTCAACAGAGTAGTGAGAAGTGTTTCATTATTGTAGAGACATGTAGTTCTCCTAAATCATAGAACTGCAAAGCACTTCAGTTTCACTCTCTGAGCAGTGTAGACAGGCACTGTCAGCTCTTCACTGAACAGGATTGTTTTATTCAATCATCTTTCAGAAATTTTTTAGAGCAAAGTGTAGCTCATAACCAAACTTCTTAAGTTCGCTCTCTGAACAATGCAGACAAGCAAAGCAGTTGCAAAATAAATCTTTTCTCCTTGCTTTCTTCTTCTCAAATCAAAGAAGCCTGTAAAGAGTACCTCGGTGTATCTGAGAGGTTTTACATCTCTCAAACTGCTAATGGTACCAGACGACTCATAACTGCAGCACAGTTCTTCCAGGGTACTTTGAGCTAATCAGCAGGCTCTTAACACTGTGACTACAGACTTCCAGTAATCTGACTCTTCAGATGGTTTCTTGTCTTGCACAACTGCATTTTCCACCACTTTTAGTGTCTCCAGTCAAAGCCTCCTATTGATAATTGACTCATTTTCCTCTTATGAGGTAAAATTTATGAAGTCCATCTTTCTGTTTTTTATTAACTGAATTATTAATCTTTCCATAACTTCAAACAACTATTTGATTTACCACTTTGTCAGTTTTTATCTCTCAAACTCTAAAAAAGTACATCATCTGTTTAACTGTAGATTTATCTCTCAGACATACAGGAAATATGGCTAAATCTAGTAAACTTTTAAAATCTTGTTTTATTGATAAGAATTAGACCCCTGATTTCATTAGTGGAGTAAATTCAGTGAGGAAATTCTCTCTACTAATGCAGATCAACACCTTCTCTGTAATTTAGAGTCTTAAAAGAGAGATTAGAGAAATGAGAGGTTAAGTGGCTTGCCTAGTATCACATATCCAAAGGCTTGTTTAGAACCCAGATCTTCCTTGTTTCAAAGGCAACTTTTTGTTCAACTATATCATGCTGCCTCTCACTAATCTTTAAAAATAAATCACAGTAATTTCTCTTTTCCTCCTGTTCCGCCTCCCTCAAGGAAATGTGGTTAAGCAAACCAATCATCGACCATATATGTCACTATGTGAGTCACTATGCACTACAGTCTACCACTTCTCTGCCCAAAGGAGGGAGGTATGTTTCACTACCCTCCTTTGTGGCTAGTACTAGTCATCATATTAATCAGTGAGGATGTCTTTCAATATTACTTTCCTGTAAGTTATTGTTGTTATTATATAAATTGTTTTCTTGGTTTTGCTTATTTCACTCTATTGGATCATAAATCGTCAGATTCATTTGGAAGAACAAAAGGTCAAAGATATCAAAGGATTTAATGAAGAAAAATGTAAAGGAAGGAAGCGTAGTGGTGCCAGATCTTAAACTGTACTATAAGGTGGTAATTATCAAGACTGACACTAGCTAAGAAATAGAAATAGAATAGTGGATCAGTGGAATAGAGTAGATATGCAATGCACAGTAGTAAACAATTATAATAAACTTGTGTCTGATAAATGTAAAGGTTTAAGTTTTCAGGATAAGAATTCACTGTTTGGTAAAAATTGTTGGGAAAACTGGAAAATAGTCTGCCAGAAAGAAGGTGTAGATCAATATCTGATACCATTTAACAAGATAAAGTCATGATGGATAAGGTCAAAATGGATATATGACCTAAACATAAAGGGAGATATAAGTAAATTAGAAGAACATGGAACATATTACCTATCAGATTTGTGATTAGAAGGATTTATGATTAAAGAAGAGACAGAGAGCTTTGTAAGATGTAAAATGGATAACTTTAATTTCATTAAATTAAAAGGGTTTTGTACAAATAAAACAAATGTAGCTAAACTAGAAAAAAAGCAGAAAATTGGAGAAAATTTTTATAGACAGTTTTTAAGATAAAGGTTTCACATCTCAAATATATAGAAAACTGTCACATTTTTAAGAATATGAGTCATTCTCCAATAGATAGTGAAAGGATATGAACAGGTAGTTTTTTGACAATTAAATCAAAGCTACATGTCTCTCACATCTATTAAGCTGGCTAAAATGATAGAAGAGGAAAATCATAAGTGTTGGGGGAGATGCGAAAAAATTAGGACACGGAATACTTTGAACTGATCCAACCATTTTGGGGGGCAATCTAAATTATGCTCAAAGAGTTATAAAATGTGCATATCCTTTGATCCAGAAATACAACTGTTAGGCCTGTTTCCCAAGGTGATCAGGGAAAAAGGAAAAGAACCTGTATGTTCTGAAATATTTGCAGTAGTTATTTCTGTAATGGCAAATAACTGGAAATTGAGAGGATGCCCATCAATTAGAAAATGACTGAATAAGTTACGGTATATGATTGTGATGGAATACTAGGGTACTATAAGAAATGATGAGCAGGTTGATTTTAGGAAAACATGGAAAGACTTGCATGACAAGGAAGAGTGAAACGAACAGAACTGAGAGAATGTTGGACATTCTAACAGCAATATTGTTGGAAGAGTAAACAGGAATAACTAAGCTATTTTGAGTTATATGAATATTCAAATCAACTACAAAGGACCTAGGAAAGAAGATGCTACCCACCTCCAAAGAAAGAACTGATATATAGAAGCATTATCCTATAGTTTCTCATATATATGGGACCTTTTTCTTTGTCTTTGAATTCCTAGGATGTAAACCCAGTAATGGTGGTTTGGGGACATCGGGTAGCAATTTAGTGACTTTTTTTAGTACAATTCCAAATTTCTGTCTCAAGCAGATGGACCAGTTCACAGTTCTACCAACAGTGCATTAGTGCTCCTGTCTTCCTACAGATTCTACCATAATTTTCAGAGGCTCAGCACAAATTTGATGTTTTGTTGTCATATCAAGTGCAACGTATCTGAAATTCTCTCTGTCCTATACCCCAAATTCCTCTGAACTGTGCTTCTCTTTAATTTAATTGCATCACTGTATTCTCAGTCACCCTGGCTGGAAACCACATGGTCTTCTAAGATCTCTCCCTTTCCTTGCATACAGTCAGTAACTAAATTCTATTGGTTGTACCTCCAAAATATTTCCTCCATAATTAACCCTCTTCCATTCTGATGATCAGCTTTCTAGTTAAGGTTCTCAATATTTCCTATTTAGACTACTGAAATAGTTTCTATCGGCCTTCAGTTCCTAACCAAATAGAATGATTGTACATTATATGATCCGTCCCCACAAAGCCTGAAAATCTGGTTATGGAGATGTTGAGGAGAAAAGTTACCAGAACAATTCACCTTCATTAAGAGAATCTTTCCAGGTGACAAGACTATATGCATTGGCACTTGCAAAGCTCTCTTCATGTTTCCTTTGCTTAAATTCTTGCCCCAAGCAGTGTTGCCAAGGATTGTCATATCCTGAAGAAGCGATCAAAGTTAGCGAGCTGCCTTCCTGTCTGTTAGAACAGAAGGTGCTGACAGGGAAGGGGTGCATATGGGCCTCCTTCCAGTTTACTAATTTTGCAGCCACCCTTCAAAACTCCAGCAAATATTTTGTGATGTTGCAGAGTGTTACAAAAAGTGAAATGCAAGCTGTTATTCAGCTGGTGTGAGAACTTTGCAAACAAAGATGGAAAGGGATCTGTTTCTAGCAAACTATTAACTCTGCTGGAGCCCATAGATTTATAGGAACAAAATTTGTTTCCATAGAATTATTTCATGTGTGTCAGAGGGCTGTTTTCTGTATCCCCAACCCCAATTAATGTGACTGATAAGATGCTTTGTGAACTGATGCCTTTATTAAGTGAGGATGCCAACTTGGTTGAGAGGCAGAAACAGGTGTGAACAATTCCTAGACAACTCAGTGGAATCAACTGATCAATCAAAGGCTCCAAGTAGATGATGATCTAATTAATCAAGTCAGGAATGAGTAAAGTGCTTCAAGTCATTGGATGAAATCACAGGTTTTTAGTTTCGTTTTCCTTTTCATTATTGGGATCATAATGTAAAGAGTTCTCTTGATTCTGATCATTTTACCTCCTAAAATCCTTCTCTGAATTCTTCATATTTTTAATTCCATTGCATTTGAATATCAAAGTTTGTTCAGTCATTCCTCTAGTGGTCACTTTTTGTTCCCAATCCTTTGCTTCTACAAAAAATGTTGCTTTAAACATTGTTCACATATGAGACTGCTCCCTCTGTCTTGGACTTCCTTGGGATATGTGTTTAGCAGTGGTGTGCCTGTTTCAAAGGACAGGTAGTTTAATGACTTTTTTTTTGTCTTTCAGAATGGTTGGATGAATTCATAGCTCAATCAGCAATCATTACAATGCCTGTATTCTCACAGTGCCTCTAGCATTCACCATTTTCAACTTTTGTTATTTTTACCAATCTGATGGGTATGAGATAAAATTGAAGTATTGAATTAACTTGTATTTCTATTATTATTGATGAGTTGGAATATTTCATATGGTTGTTGATAATTAAATTTCTTCTTTTGAAAAGTACCTTCTCTTAACCTTTTGACACTTCACTTATAGGGAATGGGTCATGGTCTTATATGTATTAATTCACTATATATATATATATATGTATGTATGTATATATATATACATATATATATGTGTATATATATATGTGTGTGTATATATATATATGGATAGAACACATCCATCAAAGATATTTCCTACAAAGACCTTTTCTCTGAATTAACTACTTTTTTTTCCCCTTTGAATCCTAACTGCTTTTTTTAGACTGGAAGATGGAAATTTATATGTGTGTGTGTGTGTGTGTCTGTGTGTGTGTGTGTGTGTGTGTGTATTTAATTTTAGTTTTCAACATTCATTTCCACAAGATTTTGAGTTCCAAATTTTCTCACCGACTCTCTCCTCCTCCATCCCAAGACACTGTGCATTCTGATTACCCCTTCCCTCAATCTGCCCTCTCTTCTATCACATCCCTCCCTTCCCTTACCCCCATCTTCTCTCTTTTCTTGTAGGGCAAGATAGATTTCTATAACTCATTACCTGTATTTCTTATTTTCCAGTTGCATGCAAAAACAATTCTCAACATTCATTCCTACAACTTTGAGTTCCAATTTCCCTCCCTCCCCATCCATCCCCACTGAGAAGGCAGGCAACTCAATATAGGCTATACATGTGTAGTTATGCAAAAGACTTCCATAATAGTCATGTTGTAAAAGACTAACTATATTTCCCTCCATCCTATCCTGCCCTCCCATTTATTCTATTACCTCTTTTGACCTTGTTCCTTCCCAAAAGTTTTTACTTCTAATTACTCCCCGCTCCCATTTACTTTTCCTTCTATCATCTCCCCCAACACCCCACTTATCCCCTTCTCCCCTGTTTCCTTGTAGTGTAAGATAGATTTTCATACCAAATTGAGTGTGAATATTATTCCCTCCTTGAGCCAAATGGGATGAGAGTAAGTTTCACTTTTTCCTTTTCAACTCTCCCTTTTCCCCTTTCATTGAAAAAGCTTTTTCTTGCCTCTTCTATGAGAGATAATTTGTCCCATTCCATTTTCCCCTTTCTCCTCCCAATATATTCCTCTCTCACCCCTTAATTTTATTTTTTTATATATCATTCCTTCCTATTCAACCCACTCTGTGTTCTCTTCTTCTACACTCTTGTGTAGTTCTTCCAACTACCCAAATACTGAGAAAAGTCTCAAGAGTTACAAATGTTATCTTTCCATGTAGGAATGTAAACAGTTCAACTTTAGTAAGTTCCTTATGATTTCTCTTTCCTGTTTACCTTTTCATGATTCTCTTGATTCTTGTGTTTGAAAGTCAAAATTTTCTATTCAGCTCTGGTTTTTTCATAAAAAATTACTTGAAAGTACTCTATTTCATTGAAAGACCAGTTTTTCCCCTGAAGTATTATACTCAGTTTTGCTGAGTAGATGATTCTTGGTTTTAGTCCTAGTTCCTTTGACTTCTGGAATATCATATTCCAAGCCCTTTGATCCCTTAATGTCAAAGCTGCTAGATCTTGTGTTAACCTGATTGTATTTCCACAATACTCAAATTGTTTCTTTCTGGCTGCTTGCAATATTTTCTCCTTGACCTGGGAACTCAGGAATTTGGTTACAATATTCCTAGGAGTTTTTCTTTTAGGATCTCTTTCAGGGGGTGATCAGTGGATTCTTTCAATATTTATGTTCTAGAAATATCAGGGCAGTTTTTCCTTGATAATTTCATGAAAGATGATATCTGGGCTCTTTTTTTGATCATGACTTTCAGGTAGTCCCATAACTTTTAAATTGTCTCTCTTGGATCTGTTTTTCCAATGAGATATTTCACAGTCTTTTATTTTCTCATTCTTTTGGTTTTGTTTTTGTGATTTCTCGGTTTCTCATAAAGTCATTATCTTCCATCTGCTCCATTCTAATTTTTAAAGAACTATTTTCTTCAGTGAGCTTTTGAACCTCCTTTTCCATTTGACTAATTCTGCTTTTTAAAACATTCTTCCCCTCATTGACTTTTTAGAACTCTTTTGCCATTTGAGTTAGTCTATTTTTAAAGGTGCTATTTTCTTGAGTATTTTTGGGGGTCTCCTTTAATAAGCTGTTGACTCACTTTTCATGATTTTCTTACATCACTCTCATTTCTCTTCCCAATTTTTTCTCCACCTCTCTTACTTGATTTTCAAAATCCTTTTTGAGCTCTTCCATGGCCTCAGACTAAAAAATATTGCATATTTTTTGGGGGGATTTTTGGATGCAGAAGCCTTGACTTTTAGGGTCTTCCTCTGATGATATGGGGGACGGAGCCAAGATGGTAGAGTAGAAAGACTCACATTTGCTAGCTCTGAACCCACAGCCCATGGATTTCCTGTAAAAAGAACTCCTGACAAATTCTGGAACAGTGGAAGCTGCGCAGAAGCACAGTGAAGGAGATTTCCGTTGCAGAGAGCCCTGAAAAACCGACCCCAGGGGTCCATAGAGCCCCAGACGGGAGCGGAGCCCTCCCCTCCCGCTGCCCTGGCCGCACTGCACTGAGAGGAGCGAGCAGACCCAAGCAGGCTTCAGGGACTGTAATCTCTGGCGGCCGCGAAGGTCCCTCCACCCACAGACTCACAGGTCAGTGAGAGAGACAGGCTGAGAGGGGAGTGGGGTATCTCCGGGACTCGGACCCCCTCGGGAGGCCGCCGCTGCGGCAGAGGCTGAGGCAGCTCGGCCAGAGGCTCTGGGAGCAGGCAGGAGCTCCACAGCAGCTCCATTACAAAACGTCTCTGCATAAACCCCCTGAGGGAACTGAGCCTGAGAGGCGGCCCTGCTCCCACCTGAGAACCAGCAGATAAGCTCCCATTGAAGAGCAGTCAGGCCTGCCACC
>CM053769.1:162495902-162657823 GCA_028658325.1 Potorous gilbertii | reverse complement strand
AAGAGCTTCAAAAAGCCAATGAGGAGAAGAATGCTTTCAAAAGCAGAGTTAGCCAAGTGGAAAAAGAGGTGCAAAAGCTCACTGAAGAAAATAGTTCTCTCAAAATTAGAATGGAACAGATGGAGGCCAATGACTTTCTGAGAAACCTCTGATGATATGCATTGTTCTTCCTCATCTGAAAGGATGGGAGAAAATACCTGTTCACCAAGAAAGTTGCATTCTATAGTTTTATGTTTTTTCCCTTTATGGGCATTTTCCCAGCCAGTTACTTGACTTTTGAGTCCCTTGTCAAGAGGAGGGTATACTCTGGGGACTTTTAAGTTCTCAGTTCCTCCAAGGTGGCACAATCAAGGGAGAAGAATTTACTCCTCTCCTGGCCTGCATTCTCATCTGGGAGCAACTAGATTCCCTCTCCAGAGCCTCTATCAGCTCCATCACACCAGCACTCCTTCTCACCCCAGTACTGCCACTCAGAACTGAGATCGAGAGCAATGGCTCAATTCCCCCAAGATCTTTAGGTGGAGCGCTCCAAAAATGGATGCTGCTGCTGCAGTAGCTGCCACCGCCCTGGGACCAGGACTAGGGCAGAACCCTGCTCCCTTCTCACCCAGGTGAAAGAGCTTCTGCCTCACTGACTTTTGAAGCTATCTTTGGAATTTGTGGGTTGAGAAATCTGGGGACCACAGCTTCTACCCATGATTCTGCACCCTGAAACCTGCTCCAATCCTGTCTGTGCTATGTGGAGTGGCCAAGGCTGGGCTGCACTCCACTCTGAGTCCAATGCAATAGACCATTCCTGTTGGCTTTCCAGAGTGTCTTGGGCTGGAAATCTCTTTCACTCTGTAATTTTGTGGATTCTGTTGCTCTAGAAAGAATTTGTTTAGAGTCATTTTTTACAGGTATTTTATGGACTATGGGGGTAGAGCTGGAGTAGGTCTTTCTTTCTACTCTGCCACTTTGGTTCCATCCTCTACACTGAGTTTTTTAAAAGATTGGTTGAAAAAATTTGGCATACTTCTGGACCTATGCATATCAGAGGAGATTTCAGCAAGAAAATTCTAGCAACTACTTCCAGAGTTAAGTTTTAGGTATGCTTTGAGGAGCCAGGCCCTTGTATTTGTAACTAAGGGCAATGCTGAGGGGTGAGGAAAGGAAGCATACTATTCTTCCAACTCCCCATTGGGGAGACTGGACCAATAATGAACAATATATCCAGAAAGGGATCTGAGAGAAGACAAATTAGATACACTGAGAAAGTAACATGATCTCTTTGGGTCAGAGAGAAGTGCTGATTTAAGATGCTAGAGGACTCTCAGGGCAGAGGTTCTTAGGGGCTCATCTCAGAGGAACATCATCAAGATTCCACAAAGGGAAAAAATAACTTCCACTCAGTCAGAAACAGTGAGTTACCACTTTGCCATATATTCTAAGTTTGAGTGCACTTTCCCCTTGACTGCACATATTTGTGAGTACAAATCCCACTTTATATACAGACTGTGTGTGTGTGTGTGTGTGTGTGTGTGTGTGTGTTGGGGAGTGCTTTGAACCAACTATTCTTACTATAGACTCCATTAATAAATAACCCTAACTAAAAGTTCATTAAGTCTGGATGGTTGGAATTCATTGGAATGTGCATGGCATGAAGGCTTGTGAATCATAATCCTAGAAATTCCCCATCGCCTTGTGATAATCCCTACCACCAGGAAGACACCATGCCACCATCATCAGTGCCTATGCTCCCACCATGACAAACCCTGATGAAGTCAAAGACAAATTTTGTGAAGACCTAGAGACCCTTATCATCAATGTGCCAAAATAGGTGAAGCTTATTATTCTAGGTGACTTTAATGCTAGAGTAGGCTCAGACTACCAGACTTATTAGGGAGTCCTAGGGAGGAATGGAGTTAGAAACAGCAGTAACAATTGTCATTTACTGCTGAAGACTTATGCATCATGTGACCTTCTCCTCACCAACACTGTCTTCTATTTACCCAAATGCAATAAAACTTCATGGATGCACCCTTACAGCAAACACTGGCATCTAATAGATTATGTTATTGTAAGAAGAAGAGACAGGCAAAATGTGAGAGTGACAAAGGCAATGTGTGGTGCAGAGTGCTGGGCTGATCATAGACTTATCCTTTCCAAAGTAAATATTCGCATTCATCAAAAGTGCTGCCCCCCAAGGCAAAATGTCTACAAGAAGAATTAATGTCAACAAATTAGAGCTCTTCTCTGAGCATCAACAGTTTGCTGCTGACTTGGAGGAAAAGTTGAGCCAACACACAGTTGACAACAGTGGAGCAAAAAAGGAGTGGCCAGCATTCAGAGATTTGGTGTACAGCACTGCATTTGCTCATCTGGGTCAGAACACTTGCAAACACCAAGACTGGTTTGATTGATGAAAATGATGGGGAAGTTCAGAAACTGCTAAATGAAAAATGAGACCTCCACAGGATTTACCAGTAGGATAGTGTAGAGAACCTTGAGGAGTTTGAAAGAGCCCCTGATCAAGAGTTCCCCTCCTCCAAGGGAGAATGATAGCTGACTTGAGAAGTTAAGTGATATATTGTTCTCAGGTGCACATCCTTGAATTCGGGTGTTGAAGTTCCAGGAATCAAGGCTCCTGCTATAGAGGATAACATTCCAATAAAGAGGCCTTGAAGCCTCCCTTTCTACTTATCACCATCTGCTCTGTTTCAGACTTCAATCACTACCTTTATGGTTTTATACTATTTAAACATCCCAATTCCCTGAATTATTGGCTCAGTATGTCCAGAATAAACTCAGCTTGTTCAGACCGTGGTGTCCCTCCTGTCTTTTAATCCTTACTCTGTGAGCCCCGTAACCATCCCGGACCTGCTGGACTGTGCTGGCCGCAGCAGGATAGTTCATCCACCTCTAAAAAGGCAGCATTTAATTCCATCAAAAGCAAAGTACAAGCAAAACTCAGAGAGATGTGGGATTCCTGTCTCAGTAAGAAGGCAGATGAAATTCAGTTTTATGCTGATAGTACCAATCCAAAGTGCTTCTGTGATTCCCTGAAAGCTATTAATGGACCAAAAACCTATGGTGCATCACAGCTACTCAGTGCTGATGGAGCCACATTGATTATGATCCTAGAGAGTTGGGCTGAACACTTCCATAGTGTTCTCAACAGGCCATTATCAGTCAATGCTGAGGCCACTGACCATTTACCTCAGGTTGAAGTCAATCCCCCCTTAGCTGAACTTCCAACTGAAGAAGAGGTTTTGAGGGCCATTAGGCTCCTTTCACATGGCAAAGCACCTGGTACTGATTCTATTCCAGCTGAGATTTACAAGGTAGGGGGACCATTGCTCATACAAAAGCTGACTGAAATTTTCCAGGTTATATATCAAGAGGAAGTCATCCCCCAGGAGTTCAAGGAGGCCTCCATTGTCCATCTCTATAAGGGTAAAGAGAATAGATTGTCCTGTGACAATCACAGGGGGATCTCTCTCTTAGTCATTGCTGGCAAAATTCTTGCTAGAGCCCTTCTTAATAGGCTGATCTTTCACCTGGAAGATGGGCATATACCTGAGAGCCAGTGTGGCTTCAGAAAGGACCTAGGAACAGTTGATATGGTGTTTGCTGCCTGACAACTCCAGGAGAAATGCCAGGAGCAGAATAGAGGCCTGTACACAATGTTTATAGATGTGACCAAGGCCTTTGATACTGTTAGTTGTGAAGGCTTATAGAAAATGATGCCAAAAATTGATTGCCTAGAGAAATTCATCAATATTATACATCAATTTCATTATGGCATGTTTGCCCAGGTTCTGGATAATGGACAAAGCTCTCATGCCTTCCCAATCACCAGTGGAGTGAAACAGGGCTGTGTGCTTGCTCCCATGCTTTTTAGCATGATGTTTTCAGTCATGTTGACAAATGCTTTCAATGAGAATGAACACAGCATCAAAGTCAACTACTGTACTGATGGTAAGTTCTTCAATTTGAAAAGGTTACAAGTCAAAATGAAAGTGGAGGGAGTGTTGGTGCATGATTTTCTGTTTGCAGATGATTGTGCACTCAATGCAGCCTCTGAAGCTGAGATGCAACAAAGTATGGATCAATTCTCTGCTCCCTTGCTAATTTTAGCCTAAAAATTAACACCAAGAAAACAAAAAACCAAGGGCTCCATCAGTCATAACCACACCATCCATACGTGGAATCATTGGTTACAACAAATGGAGAAGCTCTGAATGCTGTGGATAAGTTCACTTACCTTGGTAGTGTACTTTCCAGGGATGTACACATTGACAATGAGGTTGATGCACACATTTGGGAGGCTCTGAAGAAAAGTTTGGGAGAGAAGAGGTATTAGACTGACTACCAAATTGAAGGTCTACAGAGTCGTTTTGCTGACCACAATGTCCATATGAAACATGGACGGTCTACCAGCCATGCCAGGCAACTGAATAACTGTCTTAGGAAGATTCTGAGGTACCTTATCTGGCAGGATAAGGTGCAAGACACTGAAGTCCTTGCTCAAGCTGAACTGCCAAGTATTCAAACTATGCTTCAGAGAGCACAACTCCAATGGGCTGGCCATGGTATTCAAATGACAAATGTATGCTTGCCAAACAGACTATTTTATGGAGAACTTGGATGGGGCAGGCGATCATATGGTGGCCAGAAGAAATGATACAAGGACACTAATAAGGTCTCTCTCAAGAACTTTGGATTTGCCTGTGCAACATGGGAGACACTGGCACAGGACTGCTAAGCATGGCGTGCCCACATCAGAAAGGTGCTGTACTCTTTGAGCAAAGCAAAATTGAGACAGCACAAAGTAAACGCAGGATGCACAAATTTGGGATATCCACCCCAAATATTCAAACAGACTATCTATGCCTAACCTGTGGTACAGTATTCTGAGCTTGTATTGGTCTGATCAGCCACAGTCAGACACACTGAAATTTCACTTTACAATACTGATGTCATTTTGGTCCTCTTCAAAGATGAAGGACAACAACCACCACCAGGAAGGAAGACGTTTTTTCTTTGTTGGCCCAGTCTGACAAAGCAGGTAAGACCTAGGCAGTAGATCTGAAGAGGGTGCTAGTTTAGAAAACTCTCCTTTTATGGTGTCAAATATGACGCAGCCTTGGAAATAGTACTACCATTTTGTGGTTAGACTCTAATTAACAGGGGTTTGGTAAGCAGAAAGTTAGGGCAGCTAAATGATCCTATTTTACCTTTGTCTGAAACACTCTTCCTTTAAGGTAAACTGATTATGAGTTACATGGGTCTAAAGCAGGCCTGCACAACCCGCATTCTCTATATCCTCTACATTTTTTAAGGACAGCCCAAAATCTTTTGGCACAGGTTATACAGGCCTGGTCTAAAGGGAGGCTAGTACAAGAAGAAATCAGACAATGGGCAAGAAACCAGTATTAAAATAATGTAAATGTCTCCAATTCTGGTACTACCCGTCTAGAGGGTCCTGAATTAAACAGTTCAGCAAGCATATACTAAGTGCCTCTCCTGCAGAAAACAGTGCTAGAAGGCAGGGACTTTTTGTCTGAACCTGAGATTTCACTGGTGTGGAGAATTTCATGTGTGGAGATTTTCTTGTCATGCACATCTGTAACTTATGGTCTTAAAGAGTTGCATTCAAATCATGCCTTAAATATTCACTAGCAGTGTAATCCTAGGTAAGTCATTTAACCACTCCTGGCCTTACTTTTCTCTGTATAAAGCTGGATGTGATGATCTCCAAGGTCCTGCCTAGCTCTAAATCTATGGTGGGATGGGGGTGGAAACTGGGGAGAGAGAGATAGAAATTATAATACAAGTCACCTGGGAGGATCAAATACAAAGTCTTATGTGTATTGGCATTTAAAGCTGTTAACTAGCATAGTGCCTGGCATATAGTGGGTACTATATAAATGCTTGGTCTTCTTCTAAAACAAAGGACAAACACAACAACAATATAAATGCTTGTTCCTTTCCCCTTCCTTGCCCCTCCCTCCTGGACATTAGGGAGAATGAAAGGAAGTAATGTATAATAAAGCTGGAAAGATGACTTGGAGCCAGTTAAGGTGCCAGGCACTATGCTAGCAGCTTTACAAATATCTCATTTGATCTTCACAACTATCCCTGGGGGGTGGTGCTACTATGCTTATTTTACAGTTGAGGAGACTGAGGCAGAGGTTAAGTGGCTTTCCCAGGGTCACACAGTGTCTGAAGTTGAATTTGAACTCAGGTCTTCCAGCCTCCAGGTCCAGTGCTCTACCCATTGATCCCAACTACTGTTCCTTGAAATGTAACATTTCACTTCTCTTCTAGCCTTGGCACAGGCTGTCTCCTATGTCTGAAACAAACTCACTCTGCTATTCTACTTCCTAGAATCCTTCAAGGTTCAGCTCAAAGTTAGCTCCAGGATGATGCCTTTCATGATCCCCTACATGCTAGCAGTCTTTCCCCTCCCTGAAATTACCTTATTTTGCATAAACTTATATGTATATATGTTGTCTCCCCCAATACAGTTTAAGCTTCTTGAGGGCAGATGTTTCACTTTTGTCTCTGTAGTCCTACAGTCTAGCACAGCACCTGGCATGTTACAGCTGCTTATAGATACTTGTTGTTTGATAAGGAAATACAAGAAAATTTGAGAAAGGAGAAAACATTAACAGCAGAGGAGATCAAAGAAAGTCCTTGACATAAAATTATCTTATGTAAGCTTTGCCACAACCCTGTGAGGTATAGTTTACAAAGGAGAAGGCAGGTTTAGAGAGGTTGACATTCCTATGATCACATAGCTAATAAGCATTGGAGGGCACATTCGAACTCAGGCCTCGACTCCAAGTCTAGCATTAATTCCCCCAAGTCTTGCTGCCTAAGCAGTCCAATGATGAATTTCAAGAAATGTGGGCCTGGCTGAGTGTGGAGAGGAGACTACTGAGCTACTACGGATGGGCTTTTGGATGCCAGCTTCCAAGCTGAAATAAACTGATCTTTTCTCTGGATGGTGTGAACACTGAAAAGCCTGACTGCGGCATCCTGCAGTTTTTAGCCAGATAGCGCATGATGTCAAAACTGGAAATGGTAGGAAGTGAGGTGAGAAGGTGGGCAGCTGTCTTCTAGCCACACCTCTAGTTTCACTCCTTTGACTGGGATGACAGCTGCCATGATCTCCCCAGTCCCACACCTAGAACTTTTTTTTTTTTGAGCAGGGTTTCTTCACGTTTTTTGTGTCATGGACTCCTTTGGGTATCTAGGGAAGTCAATAGTCTTCTCAGGATAATGTTTGCAAATGCATAAAATAAAATGAAATGAGATAAGACAGGACTACAAAAAGATACCAATTATATTGAAATATAGTTATCAAGTTATTTTAAAAGTTCAGTGGACCCCAGAAAAGAGGTAAAAAGAGCTCCCACAACAGAGGTGGGTTGGCTACAGTAGACTGCTTCCTCCTCACTTCTCTGACACCTCTTGGGATAAAAGAATTCTGGGAGAGGCCAGGTGGAAACAAGAGCCCAGGTGGTAACCTTGGGTAATACCCAACCAGTGTCCTGAAAAGAACTAGAACAAAAAAATAAAACAAAATACCCATTCATAATAGGGTGGTTGAAGGATAGTCTGGCTGTGGCTCTGGTAGGGGATCCCTGAGATGAGCTGATCCCCAGCCAGCCTGAAATTTACAGCATTTCCAGTAGCTAGTGACTGCTGTAAATGTGAGGACTGATTTATTAACTTGGATCACTTATCATTAAGTGACTCCATGACTAACCAGGAAGGTCTTCCTTTGTCCGTTTCTCTTTGTATTCCTATATTCCTTTTTAACCAGGAGCATAGTAAAGGAGACCCTAACAATGCAAGAAATACCCCCTCACGTATTCCAAGGACCGTGACCTGTCTAACCTATGTCTGACTATGAAGTCATATCTAGGATTGCAAAAGGGCAATGGATTTTTGACAAAAACCTCCAGAGGCTATATCAGAGTACTAAGAAGGAAAAAAAATCCCAGCTAACATGTATGTGACATTTTATATTTCACATATTATTATTTATTTGATGCTCACAGCAATCCTGTGAGGTACATGTATTATCATGATGCCCATATTCCAGAGAGAGACTGAGACAGGATTTGAATTCAGGTCTTGTCGTCTCTGAAAGAGCAGCACTCTAGCTGTCATGCCAACTAGTTGCTTCAAAAAGTAGAGCTTTTACAAATAATATACTTTACCATGGTACCCTTCTTGGGATTAAAGGGAAATGCCTTTAGAAGAGGGAACTTCTGGCAAAAGGATCACTGACTGTAGACTATCCTTATGGAGTGAATTAAAGACAGAGAATAAAAACCCTGAGTAAACACAAGGAATAAAATAAGGGCAATTGATTTGAAAACCAACCATTTATGGCATACGTAGGCCAAGTGTTTGTCACCTTTTGTGTCTATCGTGGGAGCTTCTGGAAGTCTGGTGAAGCTTAAGAACCTCTTCTCAGAAAGATATATATTTATTTTTTTAGCAAGAAAGATAAGATTTAATTCACAGAGAGGGTCACTGCAAACCTCAGCCCCTAAATAGTTTCTTGGGTCAGTGGTCTATCTCAGATGTCATCTTCTCATGCTGGTCCACCTCAGATGTCAGAAGTTCCCTTGTTGGTTCCACAACCTATGTGGGTGGTGCTGCCCTTTCAAGGTATGACAGGTGGATCAGGACTATACTCCCCAGAGTATGGATGCAGTGGGGGTGATGAACAGCACTTCAAAGGGGCTTCCCACCATGGCTCCAAGGAGTGTTTTCAGAGATATCACTTCCAGTAGACCCAGTAACCAGGTTGGATCAGGGGCTGAGTCTCCATTGGAATTTCTACAGTGGAGACAGAAAGACTTGTTTTCTTGAATTCCAATGAGACCTCAGACATTGATTATCATGTTCACCCTGGGCAAGCCATCCAAATCTCCTTTGCCATAAATTTTCATTTGTAAAATCAGTTGAAATTCTGAAATACAAAGGCCATGTTGAGGTTTGGGGTGCTGGGGACTCTGAAATACCAACACGCCAGGTCCTGTTCAAATGAATTCAACATAAGACTTCTTAAAGTCAAAGAAAAACAAAGTCTATTAAAGATTCACCATACTGGGTTGACTCTTAAGAAGCCTAAGCATTTGTAACACTCATATTCACAAGTGGGCCAGATAGAATCTTAGCTAGACAGAGTCTGAGCTGGATGGAATCTGAGTCTCAGAATGATATTTTTAAAATAAAATTATATATACATACATATATATATAATATATAAGATTACAAAGGTAATTAATTCTATTGAAATAAAGGAATCAGAATATTAAAAAGAACAAGTTTACCAGACTCCAGGTTAAGATCTCTTACTCTAGGCCAGGCTTAGAGAACTATAAATGTTTTAGTTTCTTGCAGCAAGATCATCTCTTTTATTTCCAAATTACTCCAGGGCCCTTTATTTCATCTATCCAGTGATAAGAGAATTTAGTTGTAATGAAAATGGCAATCTGGGTTGCACATTAATAGGTAATGTGCAGTCATTAACAGACTGAGAATGTCCAGGGTGCTCTGGAGGGACTGTATTAAACACAAGGAGGAAGAGCACATTATCACTCCTCCCTGATTCTTCATCTCTCCCTTGTTCCCATTTTCACCATAATATGAAATCAAAGAAAGGTCCAGTGGCTTCCTTGTACACAATAGCCTGCTTTTCAGCATTCTAATTTCCATACAGATTTGTAATAGATAATGAGGAGTTGGTAATCCATTGCCCAGCTTGCTGTAACCTGCTTTTATATACATAAAATCATCTTGCATGCATATGTGTATCTCTGAAACCATAGCAGTAGATCAACTGATTTGGCATATGTGACAACTGGAAACTGCAGTTCTACTTGAAGAAAGACTTTGAGGAAAATGGTTAGGCTGAATAGAAATGCCAACATAAATGGCTATTCTAGATCAGGACCATAGTTCATCCCAGGGGTCTCAAAAGTGGGGTAACTGTTTTGATGCCAAATGATATGTGATTAACCATAAGGTGGGAAAAGGGGTCACCCTCTACCCTTTCTTCAATAGGCAAGTAAGGGGCTTATACATATCTCAGCCATACTTACCCTTATCCTCCCAACAGTTCCCCACTTCCCTCTCTACCCTTCTGAGTTGGGCATCGCCACCTTCAGGACAATTATAAGCTGTTACATAGCGATTCATAATTGAACTATATGTGCCATTTGGAAAATACCCTTTTCTCCCAGCAAGCCCTTCCCATGATCTTGAAGTCACCTTGTGGCTGAGACAGGTGCTGCCTGGTAGGCAGGTTCTGTGCTCTGAGGCAATGACCAATGAGAAATCTCCCTGATGATCTCATTACATTATCTTTTCCCCCAAAGCCACCCCTCTTCCAGACTTCCCTATTACTGTCAAAGGCACCAGAATCTTCCCAGTTACCCAGTATCACCTTTGACTCACTCCTAGATTACATATTCAACCAGTTGCCAAAATTTGCCATTTCCACTCCTGTAATTGCTCTCATCTTTTTCTTTCTGTCTACTCTCTCTTATCTTAGTTCAGGCCTCCATCCCCTTTTGCCTAGACTATTGCACAAGTTCTCTGTTTCATCTCTCCCTTCTCCAATCTATTTTCCACATACCACTTGCCCAGGATTTTCTTAATCCTGTCAATCTGTCAGTCTGATCATGTTACTACTCTCCTACTTAGTAAACTTGAGGGGCCCCTTATTGATTCTAGGGCCAAATATTATTTCATCTTAATCTTATCCCTTTTGAATTTCAACTTTTGTGTAAATTTCATAATGTACATAATTGTTAGAATAGGACCACATGCATGTAATTTACAAATAAGTAATTATAAACAAATTGGAGGGGCTGTGCTAATTTTTTTTTTTTTACTGATACTACTCAATCAAAAACCTTGGAGTACTTGTCTATCCACTTTCTCTGAGAGTGCTACCAACAATGGTTTATGAGAGTTCATGGTTACTTCTCTGATGTTAACCTCAAGAGAGTAGGATTGTACCACAAACATCCTTTAATAACGCCATCATGCATTTATCATTCATAACTTTATATATTCTTGTCTAAGTACTTTTAGCTTCTACAGCTGCTTGGAGGAAAGACATCCTAGTGCCTTTTCTTTTGCAATAGCCTTTGACACTGCTCTTTCCTTTCTACTCTCACTCCCCTTGTGCTAGGCCAAACCATCATCACCTCATACATGAAATTTCTATCTTGCCTCTCCAGCCAATCAATCCATTCTGTATGTTGTTGCCAATTTTATTCCCCTAAAACTTTGAATTCATTAAGTCATCTGCAGCTTAAAAAAAAAGAAAAGAAAGAAAAGCTGTAATGGTTCCTCACTGCCTGACTGAAGAGTTTAAACTTTTGACCTGGCACTGAAGTTCTTCTACATTTAATACAGCAGGTCTGACCAAGCTGGTTTAGTACCTCAGGTAGGAGACTGGAATGAAATGAACAGAACTGAGAATTAACAAAAGGAGATTTACTTGGCCAAGTAAGGGAAGAACACTCAGAGTGAGGAAAGCTTCTCCACCCAGCATACATTCCTTGGCTAAGTGCTGACCATAACGATGCTTCAATTAAGCATAACGGAAATCATAACTCCTCATGACTTTTTTTTCCTACTCAACTGACCAGGAATCAATTTCAATTTTTTTAGTCTTCTGTGTCAATTAAGTCTCAAGGATGATTTCAATAGCATTTAAGGAAAAGAACTACTCTAGCATCTGTGTCTGAGGGACTCTGATAGATACTTGGAATCCACATGACCTATCCCCCATTCCTCCCCAACTTAAAGTGATCTAGATTCCTCAATGTTACACCCTTGTCTTTCTACCCTCCTCTTTTGTCTCTTTTCTCTTATATTTAAGTCAATATGAACTCAAGGTCCTTTGGACATCCTGGCTGTCCTCCTGTGGAACCCTCCACTTTATCAATATCCTAAAACTATGGTGCCCCCAAACTGAACATAGTTATTACAGGTGTGATCTGACTCAGTGTATAAAAGGATTGTTCCCTCCTTATTTCTGGAAGCAATGTTTCTTTTAATGCAGCCTTTTAAAATCTCATGAGCTTTTTTTGGCTATGGATGCATTGATCTTGCAATTAAAACTGGCAAATTAAAATGCCTTCTCTATCCTGTATTTGTGAAGGTGGTATTTTTGAATGTAAGTGAAAGAATTTAAATTTATCTCTAATGACCCTGGGAAGTTGCTAAGCATCCCCCTCCTCCACCCCCCACTTTGAAAACCCAGAAGTTGGTGCTTTTCTCTCTGGTAACCATGTATGTGTGCAATGGTCAGACAGTTGGATCCATCTGTTGATCTGTTATGTATGTATTGCTTATGGTTGGACAGTTGGAAGCCCTATCTATTGATCTTTATTTCTCTGTATTTTCTCTTAAGTTCAGGGTGCTGACTTTTTCCCCTGAACTAAGTGAATGTATGCTTGATTAAAGTAGACTGCTGACCGCTCAACAGTTGCTTTCTTTTTCGAAAAGCAGATCTAAGAACATATATAGCAGGCCCTCCTTGTATGTCAGGGTCCTTGCTGTTACACAATGTTGGACCAGATGGCTTTTGAGGTCCCTTCCAGCGCTAGATCTATGATCCAAACCTAACTAGAGTTAATGATATCATTACTCTCCCAAATCATCTACACATAAGTCCTCTTCATCTACTCTATGGGCAGTCAATGGCAGTCCCTGCCATTCCCAAACTTGGCATTTTATCACACCCACCCCCATGCCTTTGGACAGATGGGCTCCATGCCTGGAGCGCTTTTCCTCCTTACATCATCTTTTAGGCTCTTTTGTTTCTTTCTCCTGCTGGAAGCCTTTCCTAAGTCTCTTATTTTTTAGGGCTCTCTCCTCCATGAAATTATTGTTATTTTTTTTTTACAGGCAGATAGGTGGTGTAGTAGATAAAGCATAGGACTTGTAGTCAGGAGATGTGAGTTCAAATCCTGCCCCAGAAACTTACTTGCCTTTGTGACACTAGGTAAGTCATTTAACCTCAGTTTATTTATCTGTAAAATGTGGATATAATTATACACTTACTCTGTAAGTTACAAAGATCAAACGAGATAACAGATGTAAAGTGTTCTACAAACCTTAAAATGCTATATAAATACTAATAAATATTATTTTTTAATTTACTTATTTGTATAAACAGATAACATACCAGGAGAACATAAGCCCCTTTAGGGTCAGGTCTGTTTTTCATTTTGTCTTTGTATCTCAAGGACCTAACATGGCATCTTCAGATAGAAGGCACAATTTAAAAAAAATGTTTGTTGAATTAAATAAGTCAAGTGATATAAATGTAATATTAAATATGACAAGAGCAGCAATAACAGCACTTTAAAGTTTGCAAAATATGAAAAAAAGGATTCTGACTTTTCTTCCTTTCCTTAGAAATAATTAAGTCTTTATTTGTTGTAATCATGACTTTCAAATTGGTTTTCATTATCTGAGAACCAACCTGAAGTGATGACCTGGGAGAAATGTGTTTCTGACTTGCCTATCACACAACAAAGTCAACACTGGGAAATATTATAAATATAAATCCTGAAAAGAAAGTTATACAAAAGAAACTAGAGAACAATTAAATGTCAACTACAACTTTAATTACTTTTCATAATCATTTCCAAACTTAAATAAGAATGTAGAGTACTTATACCCCACATTCTGCCTCCTGTAAGGACTCCATCACTTTCACATATTTCTCATACACCCCAACTTTTTAAAGGAGAAAAGATTTTTACCTTGCTGTGTAACTATCTCCCAATAAGCATCTGCTTTCAATAGCAGAGATCCCAAAGCTATGAAGGTACAGCAAGAACGTTCTTCCTTGACACCCAATACTGGATTTAGGGGACTTGTACAAAATTTTGGTGATGTTTATCCATTCGTATCATTTACAGGATTCATATTATTGCTGTTTTGCAGGGGGGAAGAGGGAGAAGAATTTGATCTCTGCTTCTGGGACTTTCACAAACAACAGTGAGGTTTCCCCACGCTGGTCGATACAGACAGGTGCCACTTTCCTGGCTTTCCTAATACTGGCTGAATTCACAGAAATACTACTGCTTCTGAGCTATTCCTGGGGTTTGTGTGCCTGAGGGCTGAGGGAAATTCAGGAACAGGGATAGGAGAAGTATTCATTCTATTTTTGCTACTCCCTAGAAGGACTCTTTCCTTTTTCTATGAGAATGAAAATCTTAAGATTAAAACTTTCAAACCCTCTCCAGTACAGTCTAATCAGTAGGTGGGTAAATAGAATGGCTAACTTAGCTACCATGGTCTCTGATAAAGACCTATTAAAATTTCAAGGGTTAGCTGCCCTTTTAAATTCTCTGATTAGCTAAAGGATTCTGGTGCTAAGAACCATGCATCTTGTCACAGGAGATAAATAACGATCTTCGTTGCCAAGGTTCACTGCTGTCAGGGCAGTGTTAGCAAACTTCTAACATTTCCATCCCTTTGGCAAAAATATCCTCAGAAAAGAAGGGGGAAATGATTTAACTAAATACAGTAAGCACAAAGTGCATAAAGGATTGGAAAAATCTTCTCATTAAATCTGCCCTATTAAGCCCAGTAAAATGTTTGTAAAAATGTTATCAATTGTAGATATTAATTATATTTTATACTATTCAGGGTTTCTTGAAAGAAAAGAGGAAGACTCTGAACATTGGTCTAATATGAGTCATTTGTCTTGTAATACTGTTTTAAAACCAGTATAATATGTACAAGTTTTACCTTGGAAAACGTAGCAGAAAATAAAAATTATATAGAAATATAAAAGTGGAAGCCAGAAAGTCAATCAATGTAACTAAACAGATGTTTGCTTGTAGTTCTTGGTATCCAAAACCTTCTTTCCACACATTGAGCAGATGCCTGAAATAAAAGAAAACAAAGCATGCATCATGCAATCAGTCTCTGTCACAACAGCAGTTGCTTAGCTTCTTTAGGGAAATTCTGAAGATTATGAAGCTTTATTTTATCAGAAAGAATAAGAAAATGGAGAATTTTTGCTATGGTCAAATTATGTTAGATTTTCTTGAAAAAATGAGGTATCAATGTTTATTAATGGATATGTTCCTTTGTATATTCACTCAATCAGTACTGATTGTAGGGATAAAGTTTTCTATAAATGCGAGACAAGAATGAAACAAACTTACCCTTTTTGTAAGCACAGCCTTGGCAGTAATGAGAACCTGGCTGATGCACAGAACTTTTACAAATTCTGCAAGTGGAGAACTTATTCTTGCCATATGGGTCAAATCTGGATAAGGAGAAAAAAGGAGAAAAAATAAGATACATGAAGCTACTGATATGCAAAAGAACTTCATGCTAAACTTCCTGTATAATGCTTTGCTCTTGGTTTAAGACTTCTTATGAAAACACAGAGTGAGAATCCACCATAATGGTTACTGAGTCCCAGGCACTGTCAGACCAGGTAGAGAAGACTTGGGATCAAATTCTGCTTTGGTCCTTACTAGTAGTGTGACCATGGGCAAATCACTTCACATTTCTGAGCCCGTTTCCTTATCCATAAGATAGAGATAATAATTATCTATGAGATATGCCTCCCAGGATTCCTGTAGGCCCAAACAGGTAATGTCAGTGCTTTGCAAACTCTAAAATGATGTATGTCAGTTATAAGCTTCTCTAAGTAGAGATAGCAGAAGATATTAAGCTGGTGATGAAACGGTAGGCCTTGTTTTGTGTTTTTCCAAAATCAGATGGCTTTACCTACATATAAAATATAAGAAACACACATGATCTTTGCCTTCAACAACCTTGATTTATTCAACCCCTAGAATATTTTTTTCAGGGCTTATTTTATTTTCCTTGGTACAAACTTGGAAGCATGAATGAAATAACTTAAAACAGATACCATAATATGTTTTGTGTACATAATACATCTTTAAACTATATTTTTTTAAAAAGTGGGATCTCAAAAGAATTTTCCTAGCTTCAGGATACCATAGAATTAAAGATATAGAAAGCTGCAATGGTAATATAAGCAACAGAGGAAAGCAATGACTCAACAAAGATAACGTAGATGAGTAGTGTCAAATTCAAAGGGCTGCATACTGACTCAGAAAATAACAAATTAACAGTACTTATATTGTACTGTACTTTTATTTATTTTATTAAACATTTTCCAATTGCATTTTAATTTTGTTCAGGTAGCACTCAGCCCCAGCTACAATGTCGCCTTGTTTGACATCCCTGATGTAAAACTGACATTCTTTGCATATTAAGATGAAGTCAATACAAGGGGTGAAATATAGGTCATACCTCTAAAATGGCAACTATTTGAAAGGAAAGAAAACATACAGGTTAACACAAATTTTAGGCCTTGTATATTTTATACAAGATTTTGAGGAAAACTTTGGTTTACATTTGGACCAATACAGTATTTTACAATTTAGTGGTTTGTATCCTAGAACCAAACTAGAAAAAGAATGCAATAATCATGTCTTCTAGTAAAGTTACAGGAAGGGTGTAGCATTAATTTTTTGTATTTGGGAAAAGAGAACCTACATATATAGGAGTTGAGAAGGAATGTAATATATAAGTAGGGAGAGCATGTAGGTGATGATAGCTTACCCTTAGTTGGCACCAGTAAGGCAGGCCAACAAACGAGCAGGATTATGTACTAGGGTTTTCCTATTCCTACCATGGACTTGTACACTAGAAATACCTTTGTCATAAGTGTTCATGAAATGTGCACTAAATGGCTTAACATTAGGAGTAATGAAAATTTCCCTTATAACTCTTAATACAGCTCTGCTGCTCACCTTGCTTTCTTTGAAGTCAAAGCCTTATTTTCATTTAATTTCCTTCCACCACTTTCTATGCACAAAAAAAAAAAACAGAAATGTACTTCAGTTCATTATATAATACCACCACAATTAGTTAAAAAGTTTATTCTTTGAAGCTTGCTTTGTATCAAATAACCGTCATGGAAAACCTCCCCAAACTGATTTAGAAGTCAAATTATAAGAGCCTACTTGAATGACTTTATTTATGAAGTAATAAAAATCTGTGGAAAAGAGCCATTGTACCTTCTGGATATTGGAGAGTACTTCAGGAATGATATCATATTTAACTAAATTAGTTCTGTGAGCAACAGGACTCATGGTGCTGGGTACCTTGTGTGCTCCATAAATGTATAATGACAATAAAAATTTTTTCATTCATTCCATAAACAACTACTTCAAGTAGTTTTCCAATAAAATCAAATTCCATGTTTTAACTGAAGTTACTTTCTCATTCAAACAATAAAACTGGGAAGCCAAGACTAACTCCAATTTCTATAGTTCTTTAAATTTTACAAAATGCTTTCTTTGTTACACTCTTATAAATTTGAAAGTCTAAATGCTGCTCTGCAACTTTAAGATGAAGAAACATGAAGTTTAGAGCTTAAGTAACCTGCAGGTAGATAATCACACAACTATGAAGTATCAGAGAGGCTTTCATTTCACTGAGCTTTTTCCAATGATACCCACGGCCTCATAGGAGGCCACATTCCTCTATTCATAATATCCTTTCCATGAAATAACAACCCATCTCTCTTCTCAGAGGATGCACTACTCTAAGTAAGTGAAACCAAGCCAAAAACCTGAGAGGAAATAAAATTCCTTAATAGCTTCCTGTTCTAACTTTTTACAAATCATTTATACTCTGCATTTCAAAGACATAGCGATAATACATATGAGACACAACATTTGACCTCCTAATAGACTGAATTCTACGTTGTGATTGAGATGGCTGAATGAAAAACATCACGGAGTTTGTCAAGGGTAACTATATTCAAAGAGTAACTATATTCAAATATTCAATGAATTTTAAAACAGATATTAATACTTTGCAAGATGCTGTCAAAACTGTAAAAGTGGAATTAATACATTATTGAAAATAGTTATATTCATGTCAGCAGAATCAGCATTTAGGTTATTTTCTCAAAGATGAAGTACCTGTAGTGTTCCTTGCTCCATCCTTCCAAGTATCAGGAGTAATAACAGTACCAAGTTTCTTTTCACCTATTATGAAAACAAAAGAAATTGGGTAAGTATGGGACTGTTATGTAGCATGAATTACTACCTTCGAGAAAATACAGTGAAGTTACAATATTCTTGGGTCTAGGACAGAAATGTTAAACACAGTTTCATGTGACTCACAACACTCCTGAGGGCTGCCCAAAAGAGATTAAAATGTAATTGGGAAATACTTAAGAAAAGAAATAAGATACAATAAAACACAGACACTATATTTTTTTTAAAGTCATTATATGGCCCACAGGGATCTTTCTGCATGATCTACTGGCCCCCCACTTCTACTTAAGTTTGACATCACTGTTCTAGGATTCACAATAATAAAGAGTGCCATACAGTAAAATGTAAAGGTACTGACTGAGACAGAATAACACGTTAATTAAGAATAGAGGCCTTCCACAACTCAGTACGAGATTACTGTGTATAAACCTTGTAAGGATATGGCTTTCAGCATAACAATTTTTAGAAGAGCACGGGATATTACAAGGAGACTCGCACATTCTATCCTCATTTACCTTCCCTTCCACTGTGCCCTCCAGAGCATCGACTGTGAGAAACTCTAGTAGATCGCTTCCTCTCACACTTTATCCATCTTCTAGTGTTCACAGAATCCTTGCTCTCTCTAAAAGAGACTTTCCTAATGCTCCCCCAAACTGGGAAGGACTAGGGTCCCTGCCATATGAGCTAAGTTAGTTTTTCCCTAAAAACAGTGAAGCTGTCCCCAAGACTTGGTTGGCTGAGAAGACTATGGCTTGAAGAGTTGATTCAGCTTCCTGCTCGCATAAGATCTTGCCAGAGTAGTCTGAATTAACTCATCCCTTCACAGTCTTGATCCTATACTGAACCAGTTCAATAATATATTCTTTGCTCCCTTACTTACTGCTATTTAGGACCTGCCATACCCCAATCCTCAGTTACTGTTTTCCCCCTCCCCATCAAATTCTTCTTTTCTGATCCTATCCCTAAATTACTGGAAGACATCCCACCATGGTGACTAGGGCCACTATGCCTCCATATTACAGAATCTAAGATGGGGCCTCACAGCTTCAAGTTAATCTTTTCCGTTTAGCAGAGTTCCAGTTGGTATCTGGGTAAGTAAGTATACAATGTACCTCAGGGTTGAGTTCTTACCTTAAGTCAGTCAATAAATATTTATTGTCTATTATGTACTAGGCACTGTGCTAAGTGTTGGGGATACAAAAAGAGATAAAAGCTAGTCTCTGCCTTCAAGGAGCTCACAATCAAATGAGGGAGATTACAAACAAAACAAATATATACACACTATATATAGGATAAAAAGAAAATAATTAATAGAGAAATGGCACTAGAATTTGGAGTAGTTAAAAAAGGCTTCCCATAGAGAATGGACTTTTAGCTGGGACTTAAAGGAAGCCAGGAAAGTTAATAAGTAAATTTTTGGAAGATGTCCCATTGACATGTTAACTAAGTCCACTAGGTCTTTATACTATATATCTAAGGTGAGGAGCATTTCAGGCATGGGGGTGAGGCTGGGGTGGGGGGCAGCTAGAGAAAATGTCCCGAACAGAGAGACAGAGTATCTTATTCATGGTATATCAAGGAAGTCAGTGTCACCAGATCAAAGCGTATGTATAGGGAAAATGGTTTATATGAAGGACTTTGAACACTGGAGGTTTTTGTATTTGATCCCAGAGGCAATAGGAAGCCAGTGAGTTCATGGGGGGAAGGAAGAGGGGATGACATGGTCAGATCTTCACTTTAGGAAAATCACTTTAGTGGCTGAATGGCGGATGGATTATAGAATAGGAAGAGATTTGAGGCAGGTAGATCCATTAGCAGATTATTGTAACAGAAAAGGCATAAAGTGATGAGGGCCTGTACCAGGATGATAGCAGTGTCAGAAGAAGGGTGGGGGTATAGGTGGAATGTATTCAAGAGATGCTGCAAAAGTAAAATTGACAGACCTTGACAAACAGATTTGATATGGGAGATGAGAGAGAGTGAAAGGTAAAGGATGACTCCAAGGTTGTGAACCTCGGGAACTAGAATGAATAGTATTGCCCTGTATAGTAAGAGGGAGGTAGAGTTTAGGGGAAAAGAGAATGAGTTCTTGTTTTGGACATTTTGGTTTAAAATGTCTACTGGACATCCATTTTGAGATGTATGAAAGATAGTTGGAGATATAAGATTGTTGGTCAGCGGAGAGTTTGGGGAAGGAATGGCAGATTTGAGAATCATCAGCCTACAGGTGGTAATTAAATCCATGGGAGATGGTAAGATCACGAGTGAAGTAGTACAGTGAGAGAAGAGAGGAGGATCCAGGACAGAACTTTGAGGGACACCTATGGTTAGAGGAAGGGATCTGGAAGACGGTATTGCAGAGGAGACTGAGGAGTGGTCTGCTAGGCAGGAGGAAAACCAGGAGAGAGTGCTATCCTAAAAACCTACAGGGAAGAGAATGATCAACTGTGTCAAAGGCTTCTGAAAGGTCAAGGGGAAAGAGGATTGAGTAGAGGTCACTGGTAACTTTGGAGAGGGTAATTTCTGGGGAATGTAAAGACTGGAAGTCAGATTGTAAGGAGTTAAGAAGAGAATGAAAGGACAAAGTGCAGGCTACTCTTTCCCCTTTGAAAGATGAAACTGCTGCCTAATTAATTTACTGAAGAAAAAACAAAATACACAGCCATATGTCACATGGGCCCAAATTTTCTCCTACACAAATGTCCATTCTCCAAAGCTTTCAGTCCAAAAATAGTTCAAGAGGTTTTAAATGGCCCTTGTTGCCAGCTCTTCATTTAGACATTTCCATACCTATCTTCACCTGACTGCTGAAACCATAGAACTAAAAATAACCAAAAGGGCAACAAAGAGGAGGCCCTTTTCTTAGTGCTATTATTCAGAGGAAGCACCAGAGATAGTCTGCACCACGTCTGGCACAGTCTTATAAAGACCTACTACCTCATGGTCCTGTCCCCTGCTTTAGCCTCAGATGCTGTACTTCTCAAAGGCCTTGGAACCAATTCCAGCCAACCCAAGAAATGACCTTACAGCGCTTCTGGTGCTGGCCCACTCTGCCTCACTACCACTGGTTAAAAGTCTTTATAATGGGCCACCTATTAAGGATGCAACCTAGAGACAAATCAGTATGGTGTAAGTCCTGAAGAAGGCTGCTTTTAATAACAGTTCAATTAGTATATAATGTAACATCAAAACCAGTAGCACAGACAACAAAGGTTTATTTCTGACTCTACCAAAGACCAGCCGAGCATTCAGGCATTCAGCCTTACTTGTCCATGTATTTACAAAACTGGGGTAATAATCCTTGGACACCAATCCCCATCTACGTTGAAAAGTAAATTTTGATGACTACAGCATGCCAGCAATAATTCACATATGAACAGTGCTTTAATATTTGCCAAGGGCTTTCCTTACAAGCATCCTGTGAGGTAAAGAATACAAGCTTTATTGTCAGTTTTAGAGATAGGAAACTGAGGCACAGATTCTTTAAGGTACCTGCTAAGGATCATGCAGTGAGGAAGTATTAAAAACGGACCTTGAATTCAATCTTTTGATTGCTTCTACTACAAAACCGTTTCCATGGGCTGGGTTTGTACATAACCCATAAGCATGTGCCAGGCACTATGCTAAGTGTGGGAGACAAGGATATAAAAAAATGAAACAATGCCTGTTTTCAAGGCAGAAGACAATAGGGACATATGTACGTAAAAGATGAGTAAGTACAAAGTAGTTAAATACAAGGTAGTTTGTAGAGACAGGCACTAGCAGCTGGAGGGATCAGGAAAGACTCCATGCAGCCAGAATCAAGCTCTAAAAGGAGAGGTTATGTGTCATGACAACTCTGTTCCTGGTGATCCTTAAAGCTCTGGATATGCCTGATCTTACCCTCACCTCTAGAGGCATCTGAACTGAAGCCTAGTAAGACAGTTTCTAGAAGATGAGAATTTTGTAGCAAAAAGTCAACACTGCATTAAAATAATTCCAGTCACTGATCAGAAGGGAAGAGTCTAGAATCCTGTCTTATAATATCCGGAGTACCCAAATATTAGGGAACAACCCCATAAAAAGCAGTGAACCTCGAAGTGGGCAGCATTAGATTTGTCACAGCTGATGCCTCATGGTATTAAAAGATTCTTTTGGTACCAAGTGGCTAGTGTGTTTGCAAGTAAGAGAATGGTAGGGTAGAAGTTAGGTTTAACTTGGCTCTATAATTCTGGAAACTGACCTCATCTCCCTAATTCAATTATTACCTAAAATGATGGATAATATAGCTCACTCATAATTACAATGAGGTTTAACTAAAGATTTTAAAGATAAAATGATTTGTAAGCAAATTCATAGATAGAAATAATAATTTAAGACATCTTCATAAATATTGCACACATATTTCAAAGAAGTTTTCTATTTTGCCTTTTTTGGTGCCATTAAGTGACAAAACTGTGCAATGCTGGCAAATCAAATGAAAATATAAGTATAACACTGTAAGTAAATGAATACACTTTGAAAAGTAAAACTAAGACCTAAAGCAATCACATTTTTAAAAAATCATTTTTTCTTTGGTTTTGTAAAATACGTAAGGTGCTATAAGTTTTACGTAGGAGTTCGATGTCTATTTATACATTTACTTTATCATTTGTCTAATCTGGTTAGTTCTTTCTTGATCTCATGCAATTGTGTTAGAAATGTTTTCTTTGTAGCAAATAGAGGACTACTTTTTGGTCATATGATCCCACCACAAGGAAATATGAAAGAAAAAAAGTTAAAAAAATTTCTGAAGCATTAGGCTGTAATAAAAAACAGTCAAACACAGTTGCTTGCAGCCAAATTGGTGGTAAACGTTCAAGGCAACATCTAAATGCATTCATTCTTGCACTTATCATCCACTTCCTCAGCAAAGACATGTAATAATGCAAAGTGTGCTGGACCAGAATCAAACCACACTAATGGCAGCCCAAATTGCCATGCAATACTTTATAGTTTGTAAGGGGTAAGGGGTGGTTACCTTATTTCTCATGAGATCATTTCACAGCATGTTTGGCTCACAGTGAGTGTAAATAGCAATTGTTCTTGTTTTGGCCAGAAACCCTGAGGGTGCCTTCCCCTGCCAGACTGAATTTTTTTTTGCCCAGATAAAAGAGGTCATTTTTTTGCCTTATTTCTTATCTAACCTTAATCACTGAATGGGTGTTGCCTCAGACAAACTGAGATCTGGAAAAGACTAAAAATGTTAAGGTCTCTCACTGCATCCTGAGCCATTTCCAGTGTTCTTGACCTACATCATGCCACTGGACTCAGATGACTCTGGAGGAGAAAGTGAGGCTGATGTCTTTGCACAGCTCTGCCTCACTTAAATCCAATTCACTTGCAAGTAAAGACATCACCTTCCTGATGTCATTGGTCTTCTTCAAGAATGAAAAACAAACAACTTCCTCATTTAATCCCGTTCTCCCTCTTCCCTTACCTGCTGGGCTCTCCTGGTAACAATTTTTAAAGAAAAACCCTTAAGATTTATAAAGCACATCATATACCTTATTTCATCAGAGCCTTGTTGTTTCAACCCTGAGAGATACATCCAACAGCTTTTATTATTCCCCCTTTACAGATAAGGAAACAAAGTTCTGGCTAAAGAGTGAGGAAGCGTTGCTGCTTGAAAAGACCTGGCTCAACACAATCTAGTGGTGTGACCGTGGGTCAGGTCAGAACATCTCTGAACCTCAATTCCCTCATTTGTAAAATGGGAAGGTATTTGCAGGAGCCACTTTAGAGGGTTATTGTGAGCAATGTACCTTCAAGTCACTGTAAAAAGGAAAGGTGTTACTACATGCAAGAAACTGTACTAGACGTAGCAATGTATGCATAAAGATGAATGAAGTCAGCAAGAGATTTAAAATCTAGTACTGCAGTTAATCCATCTATATACAGCAGACTGTAGTACATGCCTTTACTCACTTTTTATTTCCATGTATCAAGGCTGAAAGGCAGCCAATTGAGGGGAGAGCCTAGCTTTCATTTTATCATTATTTCCCTGTGCACTGAAAAATGGAGGTGTTTAATGAAACCTTGTTAAACTGAACTCCAGGAGTTTCCTCTAGTCTGTTACCCTATTATTTTTCTTTTAAAAACATTTTCATCAATGCAGTTGTGCAGCATTATTATTTCCCTACATAACCTTCTTCACTCTTTTCTTCCTCCCTCAACTCTCTCTGAAATAAAAGTTAAGCAAAAATAACCAATACAGTAATTCTGTCTGCCATAGTCAGCATCCATAGTCCTCTAACCCCTCATTTCAGTACTAGATTTTTGCATTTATTTCAAATGTTTCTTTCTGCCATGTTTTTATTTACGTTATTGTCATCTCTCCCCAATCTGCTCTTTCACACAGCTGACAAAATGATATTCCCTAAGCACTGGTCTCACTAGGCTGTTCTTCTACTCAATAATCTGCTACCCTATTTTGTGGTGATCTCGATCTCACCTAAAGTCAAAACTCATGCAGTTGTTTAGCTATAATTTGTATTGCTAATAAATTTATTCATGTGCTTGTCTCATCCAACCTCTCCTACTATATTATAAACTCTATAAAGGTAGAGGCCATGACTGATCTTTGAATATACTCCTGCTCAGCAGACTAGGTACTTAAATACCAAATAGGCACTTTAAGTGTTTGTTTAACCAAGAAAAATTGATCTCCATTGTTCCTCTAGTCACTCATATTATTGCCTTCTCCTACTCAAAGTAAAATTTCTATAGTTACTGTCACTCCTTTCAGTGTATAACTTGTATTATATAATGATTAACAGTTAAAGCACAAGGGTAAGTAGGCACATGAGATAAGTTATATAACTATGATTTAAAGTATGAAGCAATAAGAGCAAAGAAAAACCAAAAGTACCATGAAAAATCTGAAAGAAGATTACTTTTACCTGAGGGAATGGTGAAGAGAAACAGGAAAAGCTTTAGGAAGGATCTGGCACCTGAAAGGTTACTCAGACAATAATGTAAAAGATGGACCGGTATGAGACGATTTGGAAAACTATGACAATTATCCAAGCAATAGCTGAAGGCCTGACCAGTGATACAGACGGCAAGACTGGAAAGGAAGGAATGGATGCTAGTGAGAATGTAAAGGTAGAACTAACAGGTTCTGATTAAAAAAACAAAAAGCAGCTGATTAAATTATGGGTGTGAAGGAGAAGGAAGAATCAAAGATAATACTGAAGTCTGCAGTTTGGGAAACAAGGAAGATGGTGGCACCATCAAACAAAAAGAGAAGTTAGCAGAAGGTGGGCCTTTTGAGGGGATGAAAGTGAGTTGAGTCTTGAGCATGCTGAGTCTGAGGTGTGGGAGTGGAGAAGGAGTTATTCTGTAGCCTTTCAAAAATGTTAAACAGGTTGCAACTTTTTCTCCAGAAGGTCACTGTTAAAATTTTATTTATATTAAATACACTTGGGGGATAGAAGAACAGATTAGTTTATTGGATTAAGTTACTGTTCATAATAACTTACCCAGCCAACAGTGATCTCTTCCCCTAGCTACCATTTTTAGCATCTTCCATACCATATATACTGGAAACGGTTATATTCACTATAGCACTGTATTACATCAGGCCTTACACTGTCTCTGATCTTTTCAATTGTATTAGCATCTGAACTTGGAAGTCCCAGCCCTCGGGCAAGCACTGCATGACCTAGGGCAAATCACTAAGTGTTAGTGTTTTCATCTGTAAGGACTGTAAGATCTTTAACACTCTGGAATTCAATCTTTGCAACAGGTAAATTCAGGGAAAATACCTGATAATTGTTTTATATCTTCTATAGCATCTAGTATAGCACATGCTAGTACAGCATTAGACATATATTGGTATTTTATAAATACTTGTGGAATTTGGTAAAGTTCTCAAGGGAGAACACAATGGAGGAAGAGAAAAAATGTTTAGATTAGAATGCCTCAAAGGGAGGGAGTATGGTGGGGGGAAAAACGGAGACAGAAGTGGAGCTGAAGTCACACACAACAACTGAATTTACCTCATAATTTTGTTTATGGCAAGCCCCAATTCCATTTCCCCTGTACCTTATTTCTGTGGGAAACAAAATCATACCCTTACATTAAGTTGAATGAAACACAAATATAGTATTAAATCAACAAGTGTTTGCTAAGTACCATTCCACTGCACTGAGGCTCCTGCCTTCTTCAGAAAGAAGTGAAAGGCCATTCCATAATGTACTATTCTCCTGCCTTTGCAGAAAAGGGAGAAAATGCCATTCTAATCTACTAACTGCCAGGTCTCCTGTCTTGGGGCAAAGGGGAGCACACCATTCCTTAAGCTCCCAGCACTTGTCCTTTTACCTTAATTCCTTAAGGCACCCACCTACCCAGGTTTTCACCCCTAAAGAAAACTCACCTGAACTCATTCCTCAATTAACAAACTCCCAGTCATACCCTCCCATTACCCAGTAATTCTGAACTCCAGTCTGTAATCACTCCAACCCTATTCTGCATCTAGTACTGATAAATCAGTCCTAGTCTCCTCCATGAAAAGCCCCAGTGTCTCACTCTAACGCTACCCACCCCTTTCATCATGTTGTCTGGAATGCCTGCTCCACAGGTAACAAACCTGCTTTCATCTTAAATCTTTGTCTTTCCCACTTCTTCCATGTTCTGGCTCTCATTGAGAACTGGATCCCTCGGACGATACAGCCTCCCTTTCCACTTTCACCCATTTCCTCCCCCTCTTTCCCCTTCCCCACACTGAGATGGGGAAGTTGAATATTCCCTGCTTCAGACTGCCAATTTCAAGCTCTCCTGCTACCATCATTATGCAATAGTCTCTCTTCCTTTAAAATTCATTGAATCCCTTTTCACCCAATAAAAATTCTAGTACCTGTTATCCTTTTTTTAAAAAAATATTTATTTTTAGTTTTCAATATTTACTTCCCTAAAATTCTGAGTTTTAAATTTTCTCCCCTTCCCTCCCTCCTCACTCTCCAAGATGGCATGCAAGCTTTATATACATTCATATTAAACCTATTTTCATATTAGTGAAAATTTCCCATTAGTCATATTGTAAAGAAGAATTAGAACCAACAGGAGGAACACAAGAAAGAAGCCAAACAAAACAACAACAAAAAGCAGACAGTATGTTTCGATCTGCATTTGTACTTCAGTTCTTCCTTTAGATACAAGTAGCATTTTTCATCATGAGTCTTATGAAGCTGTCTTAGATCCTTGCATTGCTGAGAAGAGCTAAGTCTGTGAAAGCCATTATGTGGATTCTGAAGTCTGCCTGCTCATCTCTTCTTACAGCACAAGATTCCACTACATTCACATACCATAACTTGGTCAATGATGCCAATGATGGGCACTTCCCTCAGTTTCCAACTCTTTGCCACCATAAAAGGAGTTGCTATAAATATTTTCGTATACGTGGGTCCTTTTCTTATTTTCACGCTATCTTTGGAATACAGACCTGGAAGTGGTATTGCGGAGTAGTTGTTATCTTTCTGCCTCCAGTACACTCCGTCTCATTCCTCAAAGAGTTCACAATGAGATCACAATTGTTCTCTCCTCCCAACTCTTTCCCTCATACTAGGACTTCAACATACACACCTTAAATTCACAGCTCCTCTATGCCCAAAGGGCATATGTGAATACCCTTTGATCCAGCAATTACCACTATGAGATCTGTATCCTAAAGAGATCATAAAAAAGGGAAAAGGACTTACATTTACAAAAATATTTATTGCAGCTCTTTTTGTGGTTACAAAGAATTAGAAATTGAGGAGATGTCCATCATTTGGCTGACTATGAATGGAATGGATTGTGCTATAAGAAATGATGAGAAAACAAATTTCACAGAAACCTGGAAAGACTTACATAAACTGATGCTAAGTGAAGTGAGCAGAGCCAGGAGAACATTGTATACAGTAACAGCAACATTGTATCATGACCAACTATGACTAGCTTAGCTCTTCTCATCAACACAATGATCCAAGACAATTCCAAAAGATTGATGAAGGAAAATGTTATCTTCATCCAGAGAAAGAACTATGGAGTCTGAATGCAGATTGAAGCATTTACTGTTTTCACTTATTTTTGTTTTCCTTTCTTTTGGTTTTCCCCTTTTGTTTGGATTCTTCTTTTACAACATGACTAATGTGGAAATATGTTTAACATGATTGTACAATGTATAACCCATATCAGATTGTTTATTGTCTTGGGGAGAGAGGGGAAAAATCTGGAACTCAAAATCTTATGAAAAATGAATGTTGCAAACTATCTTTACATGGAATTAGAAAAAAATAAAATATTAACTTTTCTTAGGCACAGATCTGAAAAAAAAACCAACTCATTTAATTTACTCATTTTATATGACCTATTCCACCACCCCACCTCAGCCATACACAGTGAAGCCATAACCTTGCTCTTGTCTTCACTGATAATGTATTACCTCCATGGTAATGACCTCTTGAAATTTCTTTATCTGATCACAATCTACTGTCATTCTACCTCTTTCTCTATCCTGTTCTTCATCCGAATTGTGACCTCCAATTCCTTAACCCTTCAGTTCTTTCCCTGACCATCACTCCTGCACTAGCTTCATTCTCTTTTCTTCCTCATCGTGACCCCTTGGTGAACCAGTTCAACTCTACACTGTCCGCTTCAACTGAGTCCCTGGCCCTTATCAGGCTGCTGATCATGGCCTGTTAGCTTTGGCCTTGGATCATTCCCATTATCTGCTGCCTTAGTTTCTGCTCAGACGCTGATGAACAAAGCAAATTTGGATTCCATGGAAGGAAAAAAAAATTCCAAAATTGGAGATAGCCAAAAATGTAATGGGTTGTCTTGGGCTCTGCCCTGGACCCTCTTCTCTTATTTCCCTATACTATTTTTCACCTGGTGATCTTACTCAGTCTCCTGGATACAATTACCATCATTTCTATGCTGATGATTCTCATATCTACTTTCCCAGCACTAACTTCTCTCATGAACTCCAAATGCTTTAGACTTTGGAATCTCCAACTGCTTATCAGACATCTCAAAGTGGATGTCTTGTAGATATCTTAAGCTGAACACGTCCAAAACTAAATTCATCTTTCCTCCAAATCTTCCCCTCTAATTTTCCTATTACTATTAAGAAATAATTAATTACTATTAATTCCTATTACTATTAACGGTACTTCTCAGTTCTCCAGGCTCACAACCTAGACATAGTCCTAAGCTCCTCACTTCCATCCTCCCCCCAACCCCCAATTGCCAAGTACAATTGATTTTATCTTTGTAACATCACTCAAACAGACTCTCTTCTTTTCTCTGATGCTGCCACCACCCTGACGCAGGTCCTCATCACCTCACACCTGGAGTACTATAATATCCCACTGGTTTCTCCACACTCCAGTTCATTCTCCATTCAGTTGGAAAATTATCTGTCTAAAAGGCAGATCTGACCATTTCAACTACCATTCAATAAACCCCAGTAGTTTCTATGACCTCCAGGGTCAAATATAAAATACTCTAGTATTCAAAGCTCTTCACAAACTGGCCCCCTCCTACCTTTTCAGTCTTCTGACTTATTCACCCTCTACTCTCTGATGCGGTGACACTGGCCTCCAGGCACTTCCTCATACAAGACACTCCATCTCCAGACTGTGCATTTTCAGTGACTGTCCTCCAAGCTCTCCCTCCTCACTTCTGACTTCTGGCTTCTTTCCAGGTCCTGGCTAAAATTCCACCTAAAATTCCAGTCTTTCCTGATCCCTTTAAGGCTGATGAATGCTAGCTGCCTGTTGATTATCTCTTTATCCTGTCTATAACTTGTTTGTATACAGTTTCACCTGTTGAGCTACTTGAGAGAAAGGACAGTCTTTTGCCTTTCTTTGTATTCCAAATGTTTTAGCAGATTGCCTGACACATAAAAGATGTTTTACAAGTACTTATAGAGAGAGTGATTACCTTCCTACAATGGGTATAATGTGGAGGATAAAAAATGAAAACAAGTCCCTCTTCTTGGGGAGTTTATAATCTCATTAAAGAAACGAGAGACACACACACATACATAAAGAGAGAGAGAGAGAGATACACACATGTATATATGAAATGTTAATTACAAAGTGTGATTAAATATCAAATAAGTGTTGGAATCATACTGTTCTTTTGGATATTAAAGAGATGTAAAGACCATGGTGGGCCTACATACATGGGTGGAATTAAACTAGACCTTGAAAGATAGGCAGGATTTGACAGAGAATTGGGTGGGTGAAACTTAGTAATGACAAAGGCATATTTTTGGGCTCAGGAACGTTCAAACTGGACTACAGAAAGAGACTGCAAGTTATGATGGAAATAGCAGCCACTGAACATGAATCTGGATAGAGATCATAGGGATCCAGTTAATTTTATGCAGTTAGGGGAAAATCCCCCAGTGGATTTCAGGTCAGAAAACCTTTCTTCAAATCCCCGTTCTGTCACTTATCCCTTTTAGGGTCTTGCACAAATTGTCTGCAACATTAGGGGATAGGACCAAATCTTCGCACAGTCCCGCTGCTGCGGGCCCTGGGGGCAGGCTCGTACGCTGCCGACCCGACGGACTTAGCAGGGTGGAGACGAGGCGCCGGTGCAGACGCGACGGATCCACGGGGCTCGGGCCTCGAGCGGGGTCACAGGGTGGAAACGGGGGGGAACGGATGAAGAGGCGACGAGAGGCCTAGGCGATGTCGGAAAGGAGAGGCAGAAGACCAGGGGAAGGGAGTGGGGTCAGGGCCAGGGACCAGACCACCCGAGGCTGAGAGGCACAGGGAGCCTCGGGAGTTCGGGCTAGAAATGGGCCGGGGGTCGCGCACTCCTCTTTGTCCCCTCTTTCTCCTCCGCCCCCATCCCCATCCCCCGGAGCGATAGCTACCCTCACTCACATTTTTCGCAAACCATCCTGTTAGAGGGATCAAGTCGGTTTAACTACCTTCCCAAAGGCACAGGCTTCTTCGAAATGTAAACAAGCCTCCGGCCGGGAACCTCCTTCCGGGTCATAAGGGAGTGGTTTCCGCCTTACTAATTTCACCTCCCCCACACCTGGAGCGCCGGTGGAGGAAAGAGGGCGGGGCTTGTCTCCTCTTTCCGGTCTTTCTCCCTCTCCGATTGGCTGCTGGAGCTCCCCCCCCATTGAGTGAGGAAGAACTCGCGTGCGCACGTGTGTGCGCCTGCGCGTCATGCGAGCCCACCAGTCGCACCTGAGAGCCGAGGGGGCGGGAGCTTTACCTCTCACCCGCTTCTACGGCGGCCCGAGGCTCAGGTAAGGTCGAACGGAGAAGCCTGGGGGTCGCCACGTCCCTCTCCGCTTGGGCCGCGGCCTTGCCGGGCCCTGCCTCCCGGCGCCCCAACGGCCCTCCTCGGTGCCCCGGCTCTGCGGTGGAGGGGCCCCGCTTCCTGCCCTTCTCCCCTCCGGGGTGCCTCTCTCTGCGCCCTCCTTACCTCCTTCCTGCCTCCGCTGCCCTCCCGCCTGTGGGACGCCGAAGGTGCACCTGCGAGGTCTGTCCTCCAGCCCTCTCTTATTAGAGGCCCCCGGACAGGTGCAGTGCCGTGCCCGCCTACCCGGGCAGCGAGGGGGCACGTCTCCTGCGGGAGATGAGATTTGTGAGAAACTTTCCCTGGTTTGTCCTTCCCTTTGGGATCGTAAGAGATCGTCCCTAGACCAGCCCCTCCGGTTTGTAGACGAGAAAAGCGGGGACCGAAGATAGGAAGAGTTTTAAGTCGAAGGTCCCACATGACTAAATGTCCGAGCCGGCGGTCGGAAAGGCCCTCTGGCTCTGGGCAGTCAGTCCTTTTCTGTGGCGCCTGGCTCCCTCGGTCCACGCTCTCCCCTTCAGGTGCTTGGCTTTATCTGGAGCTACGGTGATAGACTGGAGACAGCCAGGTAGCGCAGTGTATGGAAGGCCGGACCTGGAGTCCGAAAGACGTCGATTCGCCTTTGGTCTCCGCATTCATTTATTAGCTGTGTGCCCATCACTAAACCTGGGCCTTTTTTCTCCTCTCTAAAATGGAAATAACAGCATTTCCCTTCTGGTATCATTGTGGATAAAAATAGGTAAAATTTGTAAAGCGCTTTGCAAACTATTCATGTTAGCTGATATTATTTTTTAATAATAATAGAGCTTTTTTAGCCTCAAATTAAGTATGATTGACATCTAGGGACAATCTGTCTCATTCCATACCTGGAATTCCCTCCCTCCTCTCTAAGAGCCTCCTTGGATTCCTTTGAGACTTGGCTAAAATTCCACCTTCTGCAAGAAGCCTTTGCCTTTCCGTCTTAATGATACTGCTTTCTCTTTGAGATTATCTTCAGTTTAGTTTATCCCGTATAGGTATTTTTTGTGCATGGTTAGGTGTTATCTCTCCCATGGTATTCTTGAAGGCAGGGGCAGTTTTTGTCTTTCTTGGTATCCCTAGTGCTTAGCAAAGTGCTTGCCATGTAGGTAATTAATACTTGTTGGAAGTTGGTGTTCCTTGGTTCAGAGTAATATGATTAATCATTCTAGGTGATACCAGGCCTCTGCTTTGCTATGAAAGTTCATATAATGTCACTTAGCATTTGACAGGATATGTAAATAAGATAGTGTAGTATTGGGGTGTTAGTAGAGGTAAGACATGGTAAAAAAGAAATAGTAGAAATTGTATTTTTAAGGGGTTCCACAATGCATAGCTTTGATTCTAGCAGGGGCCAATGCTACAGGTGGATGAATTTCTTTTTTAAAATATTCAATTCCACAAGCTTTTGAGTTCCAAATTTTCTCCCTCTTTTTCCTCTCTCCTCTCCCCAAGATGGCATGCAGTCTGATATAAGCTGTATATGTATACATTTACATTAAAACATATTTTCACACTAGTATGTTGCAAAGAGGAATTATAAGCAATGAAATGAACCACAAGAAAGAAACAAAACAAAAAAGAGCAAATTCTGCATTCAGTCTCCATACTTTTTATGTGGATAGGATTTTCCACCTTGATTGAGCCTTTTGGAGTTGTCTTAGAACCTTGCATTGCTGAGAAGAGCCAGGTCTTTCAAAGTTAGTCATTGAACAATGTAGCTGTAACTGTATACAGTGTTCTCCTGGTTCTGCTCCCCTCACTCAGAATCAGTTCATATAAGTCTTTCCAGGTTTTTCTGAAGTCCACCTGTTCATTATTTCTTATAGCACAATAGTATACATCCATATACCACAACTTGTTCAGCCATTCCCCACTTGATGGGCGTCCTCTCAATTTCCAGTTCTTAGCCACCACAAAAAGAGCTGCTATAAATATTTTTGTACATGTAGGTTCTTTTCCTATTTGTATGATCTCTTTGGGATACAGACCTAAAAGTGGTATTGCTGGGTCAAAGAGTGCACACATTTTTATAGCCCTTTGGGCATAGTTCCAAATTGCTCTCTAAAATGGTTTACTCAATTCCTTTGCAAGTAAGCACCTCTTGTCTTTGGTATATGACCAAAATGAAAATGGATGTGCTCAGTACCTTGCATATAATAGGCACTTAATAAATATTTACTACTATCACAGGACCTTTTTTGATTTTTCACAAAACAGTTATCAATTCTAGACTTGTAATATAATAAATTTGTCTCTCAATTGAGCATTTATTGAGCACTTAGGTGTGAGACCCTGTCCTTAACATTAAGAATACCAAAAAAAAAAAAAGCAAAAATAAAAACAGCCTCTCCCCTCAAGGAGCTTACATTCTAAGAAGGGAGACAAGAAGTAAATAAAAAACAACATACAGACAGAATAGTTCTAAATTAACCTTAGAGGCCAAAGTCCTAAGAACTGAAGGTAACCTTGAATCCAGGGAGAGCATTCCAGAGATAGGAACAGCCAAAGCAAAGGCATAATAGCAGGCAGTGGCCAAAAGTGATGTCAGACTGAGAAAGGAAAAAAGATCCCTGCTGGCTACCATAGAAAACTACAAACTCACATTTTCTATATTTTAATGTATTATATTAAACATTTCCCTACATTTTAATCTCGCTCCTGAGTTTGACCCCTCTGGTGTCAAGAATGGCGGTAGAGGTGGAATGGAAGGGTGTGGACAGGAGATGAAATGCTGTTAGAATCTATGATCAAATTTACTGATTATATCTGTGTTAAAAATATATTTAATATTGTCAATTTAAACTCAGGTTCCTTGTTTTAGAATTTAAAATATTTAGGACAAATATGGCATCTCGATATATGCTAGTCTTAAATAAAATTCAATTTGTTTTTCAGCAGATACACCTTCCAGGAAGCACCATGAAAGATTCTGATATCAAGAGACTGTTTTATGCTCACCTTTTCTGTGTATTTTCCATTATTCTAACTACCTTCGTTCCATCTTTATTCTTGGAGGACTTCTCAGTCTTGGAAACACACTTGACATGGTTGTGCATTTGCTCTATATGTGTAACTATTGTCAATGTATTATTATATTTACTAGTCAAACCAAATCCATCTTCTAAGAGAAGCTCAGTTTCACACAAGGTAAGACTTACTTTACAAGAACTGATTTTGGGAAGTGGCTCTTGAGAGATTTGTTGAGATACAGAATCAATACAGAGCTCTTTAGATTCTGTCAACAGTGAATTAGCAGCTCTTCTTAATCAAATTTAATTTTCAGTTTAGTGGAATTTAACTTGCCAGAGTGGACTCACAAATGTTGTATAAGGGGTTAGTACTTCACGAAGGCTGATGCTCCTTTCAGCGTATTATCCATATTTTTATAAATAAAAGCTTGCTTATTAGAGTGAGGAAGGCCTTGCTTCCGACATGTACTTACTTAGGGACTTTGGGCAAGTCACTTAACTCATCCATTCTCTAGGCAACTTTAAAACTATAAATTATAGACTTACCAATAACAAAGGAGTTTTCTACACCCAGACGAAATCCCAGGCTCAGATTAAAAAAAAAAATCTTCCAAAGAGGAGCTGCCCAATGCACTGGAGGACTGTCTTTTATATATGTATTTTGTGGGGAGGTGTGCAATATGAATTAATTACGGAATTCATAAGCATAACCTTTTTTTAGTTGCTAAAAAGGTGACAAAAAAGTAGCTGGTTTGTAGATATTAAATGTCTTACTGGAACACTGGTTAAATCACTATAGTATAAGAAATTGAATATTGCTGTAATAAGTTATGTCTTCAAATGCAAGTTTTCGTACTTTGCCCACTTAAAGGACATTTTAAATTGCTTAATTTTAAAATCTCATGCGTTTAAAAAATTTTTAAGCTTTATTTGGGCAGGTTTCATCTACCATGTTGTAGACATGTTGGCCAATATATGTGGACCAGTTTTTGCATATGAAGTTGAACATGTATGTAAGATAATTCTGTTGTTCTCTTGATTATTTATTTGCCAAATTGCTGTTAGGTGCAGGTTTCTCCAAGTGTTTTGTTATTTTCTTCTGGTTTAAAAATAATTACATTTGTCTACTTCCCTAATTATTGGGAGGGAGTGCTGGTGGTCATTGTGGTGGAGTTAAAAGCTACTTTTGTGCGGTTTTGTTTTTTTTTTTTCATTTTCCACTAATAGGACCTTGGGCAAGTCATTTAATATCTTGGGCCTCAATGTCTTTGATTAAAAAGTATGAGGTGTGGATTAAATCATAGGATTTAGAATTGGAAGGGCCCTTAGAAGCAATCTAATAGCATTCTCACAATTTCTTTTTTAATAGAACCTTTTCCATAACTATTACAAGTGTTTGGAGCCCTTTCCAGAATGATCACAAATTCCAAAATCATAGAGATAGAAATTAATTGATTTTCTTGTAAACTGCAATAAGTTCATCTAAGGTTTCTTCCAGTTTCTAATACATAAACTTGAAATCTGTCTCTGATCTATCATCTTAGAATTGGTACCTGAAAGGGAAGTTAGAGATAACTTAGTACAGCACCTTATTTTTTACAAATAGGAAATCAAAGCTTGGAGAGTTGGAATGACTTGCCCACAGTCCCAGAAGAAGTAAGTAGCTGTGGCAGGATTTGATACTAGGTCTTCTGACCCCATCTAACTGGTGCTTTTTCCATGAGACCATACTGCTTCCCCTTTAAGATTTTATAAAATGGCAACTAGTATGGCATGGTGGATAGAGTGCTAGACTTGGACTTATGAGTATAAGCTTTGAAGCCTGCCTCATACATTTAGTAGCTGTGTGACAGTGGGCAAATTATTTAACCTTTCTGCATCTTGGTTCCTCTTTTATTAAAAAAACTGTAGTTACTGTAAAATCTGTTTCTCAGGTTGTTGTAGATCAAATGAAATATGTGTAAAGTGCTTTGCAAGTTTTAAACATAATGTAAATTTCAGTTATTATTTTTATCTCCTTTTCCTATTTAAATATAAGCTGCATAGCACTCATGACATATTTGTTCATTAAAATAACTTGTGGCCTTTAATGTTGCTTTCATATAAACAGTGTTCTGGCACTATAGTTACCTTGCAGCCTAGGACTCCAGGGTTAGGATACAGAATTGATACCTGTTTTACACAGTGTTCTGTAATGTTTTATTGTGTATGGAGCAATGATTTGACCCTGAGTGTAATCTGCGGAAGGTCAAGGTATTTCACAACTTTTTTCCCCTGTATTTATTTTTTAAGGGAAAGGGAGAAAATAAGCATTTATTAAGTCCCTACTACATGCGAGGCACTGTGCTAAACTCTTTACAAATATTATCTCAATAGGGTTTACTGCGTGTCAGCCATTGTGCTAATAAATGCTTTACAGTTATCTCTTTTTTTTATCCTCACAACAGCCCTGGGAGGGTGGGGTTCTTATTATCGTCCCCATTTTACAGTCAAGGAAACTGAGGCTGACAGGTGAAGTGGCTTGCCCAAGTTCACATACTTAGTACTCATCTGATTCCAAGCCCAGCACTCTATCCATTGCAAGACCTAGCTGCCTTAAGTACTAAGGATATTAAGTATAAATAAAATGATGAATTTGACACCCTTGTTGTAATAATGCTTCCTTCAAAGTATTTGGTTTGTTTTGTTTTTTTTAGATATCTAGACTTCTGAAATCTTGTGTCTACTTTTTTATATCTTGTCTACTCTATCATGCAATTATTGTTCTATATGGAGCACCACTAATAGAGTAAGTCTGAATTTACCATCTTATGTCACATAAATATTTTTTATGAATACTTTTTGGTAACTCATTTACAATCTGAGGTACACATTACAGAATACTTAAGGTTAAAGAAGATCTACGAGGATATTAGATATGTGGCATTTGTAGCTTAATGGTCTCTATTAATACATCAAAGATCAGTGTTGTTATTTTACTTTTCTTTAAAGAAGCAATAAGATAATTATATTCATTTGGTGCTTCTGAGTTCATTTATGTGTGAGAATTTTTAAAATCATGCCTTGTTTAGATACTTAGAGAATCTGCAAAAATAATATCAAATGTCAAAGAATGATTTATACTTAGCACATTGAATTTAAATATAATAATGTACCTAAAGATACAGTAAACCATTTGTTATTTTAAGCATGTCAAATAGACCTCTTATAAGTTTATTTACATGTTCCTTTGGCTTAATGAACACTTTTCTTAGTAAAAAACAGTAACATTGTCATAAACCCTTTTAAGAATAATTCTAATTTCTAAATTAGCAGAATATAAATTAGTGAGTTGTTTTGTATTTTATGTTTACTGAAGTTTAGTTTTTGGTGATTTTTTGTGATTAAATATGCATTAAATTTGGATAATACTTTGGTTATTTAGTAAATGAATGAATGAAGCATCTATTAAGATGATTTCTTGTGCAAAGAACTATGCCAACCATCATAGAATAAATAGAAAAGAAAGACAGGTCCTACTCTCAACTGCCAACCAACTGCCCCTCACAGGCAGGCAAGTCAGCCTACCTGAAGCAGTAAGGTCCCCTCAGGTTGAGACAAGAGGCAGCATGTGCCAGACAAGACAAACCACCACCACTAACTTACCCTGCCCTCAGAAACTGACAGAGACAGACAGCACAGGACCCAAGTCTCCTAAGAGAGTCTCTTAAGACACTGCTGTCCCACAGACCATCAGCTCTAATTCCAGGCTTCTTCCCCCCAACAGCTGTCATTGAGGAGAAATCATTGAGAGGGGCCCCAATTTCCTCCTCACCACCACCAGCAACAACAACAGCTGACCAACTGCTACCAACAGGCAGATAGGAATAGGAGCTCAGGGAGTAGTAGTGCTCCCTAGACCACCAGTCCTGCCTCCAGTTCAGCTTTCACAGTCATTACCTATTTAGTTATTGAAATTATAAATGGAGGCCAAAGCGTACCAAAGATTGTTTTATGGTGGTCACATATCTACATATTTTTACTCTTAGAAGTATCGCTCCAAAGTGTACTTTTGCAATCTGCTGGTAATACATTAGAAACTGCTGTGGTAGATTAAATGAATGAATGAAAGGGATAGCTTTTATTAAGTCCTCACTATATAGTAAACACTCTGAGTACTAACAAAAAAGATTCCTTTTCTCAAGAAGTTCACACTGTGACTGGGGGAAGACAGCACATGTAAGAGGTTCAGTTGGAGGGTATAAAGGTCCCTAAATTCTAAGGTTTTATTGTCAGAGTGAACATCGAGGCCATTGACATGTTTTATGTTTAGGGTCTAATTTGTATGGCAGCATTTGGGGTTCTGGAAGGTTCAATGGAAAGGCTGGGATGGGGGACCAGAGGTGTTTCTTCAGTTGTTGAAAAAAAATTTTTATTTTGTAAAGGTGGCCTATTTCAATTATTACATTATTGCTGTTCTTACATAAGACTTAAAACTTCTGGAAATGATTTGTGACGGTTGTTTGATATTTTTTCTAGGTTGATGCTGGAAACATTTTTATTTGCTGTTATTTTATCAACTTTTACCACATTACCTTGCCTGTGTTTATTAGGACCAAATATTAAAGCGTGGCTACGAGTTTTCACTAAAAATGGGTAAGTTGTAATTATTTGATTTATTTTCATTAATTTTACTTTATATACGCATAGTACCACTTGACTTGTATTTGAAGCTATAGCATATGCATCAACTTATAGTTCCTTTGTCACAACATTTTATAATCTTAAAGTGGAATGAGTGAAATAAAATGTTTTGTGTGGAACATTGTAACGTCTTGTTTAGTGAAATAACTGGATTTGGGTTTATCTTGATTCTATTGCTTACTTCTCTTATGACATAGAGGGACGCTTTCAAGTTGTGATCACCCAGCCTTTCAAACGTGGAGATTAGACCAGGGTATCTTCAAGCTTCCTTCTAATTCTGAATCATAACCTTCCACAGCAGGAGACTAGAGTGTGACATTGTCAGCTTCATATGTGGAAATGTATTCCTTAATCTCTAGTGAGGTTGGGGTAAACTATGCAACAGTTTAGCATTGTTCAGTTTCTTCTGGTAAAGTATTCTTAGAAAAGAAAGGGAATATGAAGATTATTCTGTGTCTACAAGTGTTTTACATCATCAGTCAGCAAACTTATTGAACACTTACGATATGCTCAGCTTGGGGGAGTGCAGGTAACAATTAAACATCCTTATTCATCAGAGGCTTAGAGTCCGTTTGGAAAGTGAAGATAATGCTTGAAAAGACACTAACGCACAGCCCCAAGGGTCTTAGTGAAATTTTAAGCTATTCAAATGTCACTGAGTTTAAAGTCTGAATTGCTTAAAACTGCACTCAAACTTTTGGGACACCCTGAATAGTTAATTGAAAGCTAAATTGTGTGAACAAGTTATGATTGGACTAAGTTCAGATAATTAGTAGATCACGGTAGATGATGGAAAACTTGAAGAAGCAAGTTAACCTGGAGCTAGACTTTAGCATGGTGCAGTGGAAAGATCATTGAGGTGGAATTGGAGGACCTAGGTCACATTCTGCCTCTGACATTTTGTAACTTTGGGCATGTCTCTTTATCTCCTGGGCCTTAGTTTCCTCATCTGTTATTAGGGTTGTGTCAGAAGCCCTTAGAGTCTGTGATCCAGAGTGAGGGCAGTATTTGGTTTAAAAAGGTGGAAAGGGAAGGATAATTGGACTGAAGGCACATTAATAGGAATGATCCTGTCATGTTCATGGGACAGTAAGGGGACCAGCCCAAGCAGCATGGAGCATTCATGATATGCAGTAATGGGAAGTGTTTTGATAAATTAATTTAGTATATTCTTCATATAAAATTAACTTTTCTGTTTATCACTAGTTTGAAAGTTCCTTGTGGGCAACTACTGTGACTTCTTTATGTTTATATCCCCTGGTGAGTCTCATATAGTAGTTATTTAATGTTTGTTTAATTTTTTTCCTAGTTTTCATAAATTCTTTAGTAGAATCAAAGTAAATTTCAAATTTTCCATTTCACATTAACTATTAACATAATATAGTTATCACTGGGGTTTTTTTTAAGATTAAAAGAAATCTGCAGCATTTTTAAACATCTTGAATGTAAATATTATGATGGCATCAATTGATTAATGTATTAGAACTCCAACTTTCTATTACTCTTCATATGATATAGTTATCTTCCATGTAAACTGCAAAAGTCTATTCTAGCTTTCCTAGCTTCTAAAGTAACTTGCCATTCATGAGTATATACAAATCCCTTTTGAAAGTATATTTTCAACCTGTATCATTTATAGGCAAAGTAGTGAGTTAGTAGATTACACAAGTTTTATTGCCTCCTGTATGATTATCTTGAAATGTTCCTTTTAAACTTGAGAGATTAACTTCCTACTTCTGATTTTCTGAAGTTTGATAAACAAATCTGTGTTCATTCTTTCCATACCAGCCAATATTTTATTCACTCTTAGGAATTATAATGCAAGTATATATCTAAAAACTGCATTCACATGAATATGTGATCTCACTGACTTGTGATTGTCTTCCAGTGATGCAGATCACAGCCTGCTTTTATTGAACAGCATTGATATGTGTTCGTCTAAAAGTTTGCTGCATGGGATGAATGCACTCAGCATGTGGGGGACTCTCCTTGGAGAGGGAGGGTACCAGTAGAGTCTGCTTTTCAAGGATCAGCCTAGCTAATCATAAAAAGGCATAGCACTGATAGACTGGGCACTCAGTGATAACATTTTTAGAGTCATGATACCTCATAAAACAAATAAAAATATTAAGCCTCTGTTTTCTAAGGTGTATGTTATTTTTTGATAGGTATGTATAAATTAGGACTGTACTTAGAAATTCTAACTCTGAGGCCACGTAAGCTTTAACTTACTAGAAATTACACTAGAAGAATATAGGTGTTAATTTGTCTTCTAGAAATGTCTTAACTTTTAATCATTTATCAGTTTCCAGGGGTCGGGAACCTGTGGCTTCAAAGCCACAAGTGACCCTCTACGTCTTCAAGTGCAGTCCTTTAACTGAATCCAAATTTCACAGAAAAAAATCCCCTTAATAAAACTGTTTGTTTTATAAAACTCACACTTGGTCAAAAGGCTGCACCTAAACTTTAGGCGCTGAAGTATTATAGTGAAAGGCATAGCATAATGCAAGACTACATATATGTCAGGTTTCAATGAACTACCCCAGATTTCATACTTTCATGGCTGATTCATGGCTGGGTTTTGTTATGCGGGGCATACTGCCGTTGAGGAAGAAGAAATTGTATTTTGAACTCTGAAAATGAAGAATGTAGCTGTCACTTTCTGTCACTGTATCTACTTCTTATCCTTCTAGTTCCACAAATTAAGAAACTTGTGTATTTCAATAGCTGCTATCTATTATTAATATAGTGTTTTAAGATCTGCAAAGCAGTTTGCTTATATTAGAATATTGAAAACAATTGCAGTGTTTCCAAAACAGAGTAAATAATCCATGCGGTTTGCTGTAGTCATTGAGAGGCAAACTTGCTATGTGGAAAAGTGCACAAGCTAGAGTACCCCAAAATGAAGTTAAAAATTTGAGGGTGTTTATGTGGATGTTTGAATTGTAATATATAGTTCAGATCATATGACAAGATTGATCTTAGAGACAGACCTTGGGTCATATCCTTTTCTTGGCAAGTCATAGGCTTATATGATTGATCAAAGATACAGAACTAGAAGGGACCTGGCAAATCATCCAGCCCCCTTCTTTTACAGATAAGGAAATTGAGGCACAGAGAAATTAAGTGACTTGCTTAAGGTCACACAGCCAGTAAGTAGCAAAGTCAGGGTTCAAACCATGGATCAAGGCTTTGAGTTACAGATCTACATCTGTGGATGGAGTTTTTATCTTAATCGTTCCCCATGCTGATGAAATCATGGATCTGAATAAAAAAAAAACCTCAACAAAATTATTATAAATGTTATTTGAATATGTGCTAACGCTAAAGTTAGACCAATTAGATTGATTTAGCATCCCTCCTTTAATTTTTTAAATTTTTATTTAAACAAATTGATCTCTTCTTATAACTATATCAGTTTTTGTCTTCTCAAAATAAGAGTTTAAGGTAGAAATTACATTTCTAAATGATATAAACTTGAAGATTGAAATCCTAAAACATTTTCTAAAAAACTTAAAATTCCTTCACTGTTAATCTATTTTATTACTTGATAATTTTAGATAGGACTTTATGGTATGCAAAATATTTTTTAATATTTCCTCATTGTTGAAATATATTTAGACAGTAAACTCTTTGTGAGTAGAGATTTTCATTCTTTGTATTTGTGTGTCCAGTGCCCAATACAAAATAAATGTTGATAAATGCTTGTTAATTAGTACAGTTAATATGTAATCTCACTGGGTTAAGAGTGGAGTACAGCTCAATACAGGGAACCAGCTGCTTCCCTTGGCAGGGAGGGGAGGGAGACTGAATTGGCAGCAATAGCAGCTTCTGGAATTGTTAGCTTACTGATGGCAAGGGGATTGGAGGGCTGGTTAGAAGGGGATTGTAGGGGACCCTTTGCTGGCCCTGAGAGCAGAATGCTGCCACTTTACTTATATATAGCTCTGGGTTGCAGTCCCAGGGTAAGCGGGCACCCTGGTCACACTTCCATGGCAGAAAAGAGTACTTGTGGTCACTCATAGATCAGGGAAGCAGTAACCACACCTCTCCTTGGATCATGCCACCTTGGAAGAACTGAAAGCTTACAGATCCTCCAGAAATAACTCTGAAAATAGTGGCAGTAAAAACCTGAAGTACAGTACCCCCTTTACCCCAGAAGCAGAGCCCAACTTTCACATCAAGTTAAAAGTCAAGTAATAGACTGGGGAAATGAACAAATGACAGAAAAAGAATCTGACCATAGAAAGTTACAATGATGATAGAGAAGATCAAAACACAAATTCAGAAAACAGTGTCAAAACAACTATATCTAGAGCCTCAAGGAAGAATGTTCATTGGTCTTGGACCCTGAAAAAGCTCAAAAAGAATTTTAAAAATTAAGAGAGGTAAAGGAAAAATTGGGACAAGAAATGAAAGTGATGCAAGAAAATCATGAAAAAAGAGTCAACAGTTTGGTAAGAGGACAAAAAAATAATGAAGAAAATAACACCTTAAACTGAATAGGCCAAATGGTAAAAGAGTCACAAAAATCCATTGAAGAAAACTTGTAGAAAAGCAGAATTGATCATCTGGGAAAAGGGGTACAAAATTTACTGAAGAAAGGAAATTCTTAAAAAGTACACTTGACTGAAAAGCAGGAAAAAATTAGAATTGGGCAAGTGAAAACTAATGATTCCATGAGATGTTCAGAAACAATCCAATAAAACCAAGAGAATAAAAAAATGGAAGAAAATGTGAAAGATCTCATTAGAAAAATAACTGACCAGGGAAATAGATTTAGGAGAGATAAGAATTACTAGACTACCTGAAAGTCATGATCAAAAAAGAGTCTAGACATATTTTAAGAAATTATCAAGAAAAATTGCCTAGAACCAGAGTAAAATAGAAATGGAAACAAAAATAGAAATGGAAAGAATCCACTGATTACTTCCTGAAATAGATCCCCAAATGAAAACTCCCAGGAAGATTATAGCCAAAATCCAGAGTTCCCGGGTCAGGGAGACAATATTGCCAGCTGCCAGAAAGAAACAATTCAAATGTCATGGAACTGTAATCAGGATAACACAAGATTTAGCAGTTTTTACATTAAAGGATTGGAGTGCTTGGAATGTGATATTTTGGAGGGCAAAGGAGCCTAGGATTACATCCAAAAATCACCTACCCAACAAAACTCATTCTAATTCTTCAGGGGAAAAAATGCACATTTAATAAAATAGAGAATTTTCAAGCATTCCTGATAAAAAGGTCAGAGCTGAATTTTTTAAAAATGATTTTTGAGTATAGGAGTCAAGAGAACCATTTGTGCAATTCTGCCTCACTTAGATCCAATTCACACACAAGTCAGGATATCACCTCTTGATGTCTTTGGTCCTCTTAGAAAATGAAGGATGAACAACAATCTGGAAATACGTTTTGCATGACTGCACATGTATAACCTATAAACGATGGGTTGCTATATCCATATGGGGTCATGAAAAATTTGGCAACAATAAAAGGTTTCTGAATGCACAATGACCAAAAATTAATTAAAAATCAAATGCATGATGATTCTGAGATGTTTCTGGCAGCGCTTGCCTGTGTGGCATAGCGCGAAGAACTTCACTGCAGTCTGGGCTCTGAACACTAATCATTCGCACTTTGCACTGCACATGCCCAATGAAGCAATAAGCCAAAGATTTACAGGTGTATCTTCATTATGAGAACCTTGAAAAGAAATAAAAACTAACATTAAGAATTCATAACAGAATTACAAGTCAATTAACAGAATTTAATTGGTTTGAGGAATAAAATCTTCTGAACTTTATAGGAAAAAAGGACTTTTTCTTCACTATATTTCTTTTACCTTGAGCATTGGTGTGAAGCTTGTAGGTATTTGAAAACTTAGTCTTACAAATAAGGGTATTTTTTAAAAAGGATTTTCCTTTGCCAGTTCATATTTTCAGTAAAAATAACTTCTGTAGTCTAGTTTGCTGATGAAAGAAGTTTTCAGAATTATGAGTGAAAAATTTTATCAATTTAGGATGAAGGCTTTTGGTGACTTTACCACCTTTCTTTTTCAGTCTTTAAAAGAGAAACTATTATTAAGCAATATTTTTTTGAGGGAGTAAGACTATTTGAGAGGGATTAAGACTTTTTTCTTTAATGATACTTAGGATCTATTGTTTTTTTATGGGTTAATTTTAATTTTTCACCATCTAAAAGTGTAATGACATACAGTGAATATGTAATACAGAAAACCCATTTCAGTTTATAATCTATCTTTTTAATAATTTATCAACTTCTTAATAATCCATCAGTCTATCACATATGTAATCCAGAAAACTCATTTCAGTTTACAATCTATCTTTTCAGTAATCTATTAACATGAACCAGGATGCTCTGTTGTTTAAATAGGAAAAAATTGTAATTGGGAAAAATGATCACTAGAATTATTACTGGCAGTAAATCTCCTGAAGTTGAAATTCTGCAAGGTAATGTAAGGGAATAATAGGAACTTTCATCATATAATCTTTTAATATATTTAATTTCATATGCCAGTAGAATTTTAGAACTGACATAGCCCTCAGAGACCAGCTAATTAGATTTGTCACTTCATTTTATAGATGTGGAAATGGAAGTTTAGAAACTTTGTTTGGTCCAGTCACTTGATGAGTTGGTGGCAGACCTAAGACTAGAACTCTGGCTCGGATTATTTTTTTTCTGTTGCATTGCGTAATGTTCTATTGGAAATGTATAAGATCCGAAGTAAAATACAGTGTTTTAAATCCTGGCATTCTAGCTGCTGATTTTCTGTAGTTCTAAAAAATTGACTGCCATTGTAAGGGAGAACAGCCACCTAAGTTGCATGGACACCTTGCTCTTGGGATAGATTTTGTTATTATATTGGCGCATGGCATTAACATGAGCAGTGGCAGAGAGGAATCACCTGAAGCAGGGTGGGATTACTGGTACAGTTGAGAAGGTGCTAAATGTGGAGTTGGAAGATTTGCATTCAAATCTTGATTCTGCCCCGTGTTAATGTCCTAGGTGACCTTCTCTGGGCTTTGATTTCTTCCCTAGAAAAGGTAAAAATTGAATGAGACAACTTCTGAAGTGCCTTTTGTAGATCTAGAGTTCTTTGATCCATTATTCCAGTGACAGCAGTTAGGGGGAGAAGGAGCAGGAAGTACATGAAAACTGACAAATTTTGTTGAGGATTTCATTTATTTATCATTCTTTAGTCTAAAGAAAATTAGAATTTGTTAGTTTTTATAGTGAAATATTTGTAGCCTTAAATACCACAAATGATTTTTATGGTTTTATGTACAGTTACCTCATATTAAATTATTTGTGATCTTGTGATTAAAGGCTCTTGTTATTTCTGTTATCAAGCACCCCACTTTAAGGAATTTTATATGAATTTAAGATTAATAAAACAATAAGCAATAAAACCCTGGCAACATGAAGCAAAAAGTCTAGGGGTAAAAATCATACAAACAGTTGAAGAAATTTCGGTAAGTTATTTTGAGTTTATTTGAAAGGTAGTAATTTGATTTTTAGTGTGTGTATCATGTAACAGTTGAAAATTAGTGTCATGCCTGTACTGCAGAATAACACAATTTTGACATAAAAATGCTGAGATCATATACCATTGCTTCTAAATCTCTTGAAAGAATTGCCATTTGCTGTAGTTAAGATTATTCTTTTGGAAGATCACAAACATTGTTTTTAAGTATAACAGTTACTTTTGCAGACCACATTAGCAAAGTAGAAAGAAATTAAATCATAGAACCTCAGAGTTGCAAGGAATTTGAGACTCCGTCTAATACTTGGATAACAATTTCCCCTCCAATATCTTGCATTGGTTGTCATTTAACCTTTGCTTAAAGACCCATAGTAAGAGGGAACTTGTAGCCTTCTGAGGCAGCCCATTCCATTTTGGGATAACTGTAATTGTGAATAATTTTCCTTTCAACAATATGTTTGCTTCATTTTTTAAAATGTTTTTGTCTGAGATAAAAACTTTATTTAGAAGTTAGTGAAGTCATCACTCACTTGTGAAGAAATAGGGAATGTTTACTCTGGAAAAGAGATCATTCATGGGGGATGTGATAGCAGTCTTTCAGTATTGTAGGGCCATTATATGGAAGAAGGATCAGACTTATGGTATTGAGCCCCATAGGCCTGAACTAGGAACAGTGAGTGGAAGTTGCAAGGTGGCAAATTTAGACTAGCAGAATGGGAAAACTTCCTAAGAATCTGAGCTAGCTCAGAGTGTAGTGCCTGTATTGGGCTCTGTCCTGGGTGTCTTCTCTTTTCCTTTTGACTCTTTCTATTGGTGATCTGGTCATTTCCCATGGATTCAATTATCACTTCTGTGTTGATGATTCTCAGACCTCCTTATCCAGCCCTGATCCTTCTGCTCACCTTCAGTTTCACATTTCCAGTTACCTATTTTATATCTCAAACTGGATGACCTATGAATGGATTTTAAACTCATGTCCAATACTAAATTCATTATCTTTCTCTCCAAACCCTTCCCCTTCCTAAATTGCCTATTACTGTCAAGAATGCCACCATCTCTCAGGCACCCAAGCTTGCAACCAAAGTATCATCCTCTACCTCAACCCCCATATCCAATCAAGGCCTGTCAGTTTTATCTTTATTATATTTCTTGCATAGGCCCTCTTCTCTTCTCTGACACTCCCACCACTCTTATAGGGGACCCTCATCACCACGTGCTGGTTTGTTTCCCTGTCACAAATTTCTCCCCATGCCGGTCCTACTCAGCTTAAACTACAGATCTGACCATGCCATCCCTTCTCTACTCAGTAAACTATAGTGGTTTATTATCACCAGGATAAAATATAAAATCTATTGGTGTTCAAAAGCCCTTCATAACCTGGCCCCTTCTTAACTTTCTAGTCTTTTTATATTTTATTCCCTCCACATACTCTGGGATCCAATGACACTGACCTATTCCTTGCACCTCTGAGATATTCCATTTCTTAACTTTTGAGTATTTTCATTGACTGTCTCCCATGCCTGAAATGTTTTGCCTCCTCATCTCTATCTTCTATCCTCCCTGGCTTCCTTTGCAGTTTCCTTCAAGTCTCACTTTCTTCAAACCTTTCTGATGCCTCTTAATAATAATCCCTTCCATGTTGATTATATCCAGTTTGCCTTGTACACATGTTTGAATATTGTCTATCCATTAGCCTGTGGGTTTCATGACAATAGGGACTGTTTTTGGCCTTCCTTTTATCCCCATTGCTTAGCAGAGTGCGTGACACAGTAAGAGCTTAATAAATTTTATTTCCTGATTTTGGAAGTTCTGAATTCTCCTACGTTGGAATTTTTAAAGAAAAGGCTAGATGGTCTCTTGTGGAAATTCTTTTTCAGGTACATATTGATTGAATTAAAATAGCCACTAAGGTTCCATGCAACTCTGGAACGCGTGGGTTTATTAGCCATAAATACTTTTATTGGAACTTTGGTTACTTATTTAAATAATACTTTTCCTAGCTTTAACTAAATATTTGTATGATCAACCAGTCAACAAGCATTTGTTCCCTGTTAGTTTCTGGAGATGAAAGCACCAAGGATAAAACAATCCCTACCTTCAAGGATTATATTCTAATAAGAGAGGCAAATACATAAAATAAGTAAACATCACAGATATAAAGTAAACAAATAGAAATGTCTGCAAAGTAGTTTGGGAGGGAAAGCACTAATAGTTGAGGACATCAGAAAAGGCTTCATATAGAAAATAATACATGAACTATGTCTTGGGCTCTTAAGAGATGGCATTAAGGAGGATCTTATTTTCAAGCATGACGTACAGTCAGTGTAAAAGTATAAATGAGTAGACTGTTATTGTAAGGAAAAGAGACAGGATGTGAAAGTGATGACAGAATTGTGTGGTACAGACTGCTATACTACTCATCCTCTCTAAGCTCAATATTCACATTCAACAAAATCAGCGGCCCCAAGGCAAGGTGACTACCAGAAGACTTAATGTCAGCAGATTAGAGCACTTGTCCTGAAGGGATGGTTTATTGCTGACTTGGAGGGAAAGCTAAGCCAACACATGGTTGTTGCCAACAGTGGAGCAGAAAAGGAATGGGCAGCTTTCAGAGATTTAGTGTGTAGCACTGCATTTACTCCTCTGGGTCAGAATAGGCATCGAAGACTGATTTGACAAAAATGATGAGAAAATTCAGAAACTGCTAAATGAAAAATGAGACCTCCATAGGATTAACCAGCAGGATAGTTCATCCATCTAGCTATAAGAAGGCAGCATTTAACTTCATTGAAAGTAAAGTACAAGCAAAGATTAGAGAGATGAAGGATTCTTGGTTCAATAAGAAGCAGATGAAATTCAATTTTATACAGATATTAACAATCCAAAGCATTTGATGATTCCTTGAAGGCTATTCGTGAACCAAAGATGTAATTATGGTGCATCTCAACTATTCAGTGCTGATGGAGCCACACTGATGAGTGATAGGGACATGATTCTGGAAAGTTGGGCCAGTTACTCATGTAGTGTTCTCAACAGACCATCATCAACCAATGCTGAAGTCATCATTTACCTCAGGTTAAAGTCAGTCCCTCTCTAGCCAGATTTCCAACTGAAGAAGTTGTTTTGAATGCCATTAGACTCTTTTCCTGTGGCAAAGCACCTTGTGCTGATTCTATTCCATCTAAGATTTACAAGGAGGGAGCGAGGAGCATGGCAGGAAGGGAGGAGTTCATTGCTCATACAAAAGCTGGTTGAAATTTTCTAGATTATATGGCAAGAGGAGGATGTTATTGCCCCAGTTCAAGAATGCTTGCATTGTCCATCTCTATAATGGTGAAGGAAATAGGTTGTCCAACTGTCCTGTGACAATCACAGGGGGAGTCTTTGTCTTAGTTATTGCTGGCAAGATTTTTGCCAGTCTTCCTTAATAGATTGATTCTTCATCTGGAAGATGGTCTTCTACCTGAGAGCCAGTGTGGCTTCAAAAGGGGCCAAGGAATAGTTGATATGGTGTTTACCACCAACAACTCCAGGAGAAATGCCAGGAGCAGAACAGAGGTCTGTATGCAACCTTCATTGATCTAAGGCCTTTGATAGTTGTGAGGGCTTACGGAAAATTATGTCAAAATTGGGTTACCTGGAGAAGTTCATCAGTATTGTACATCAGTTTCATGGAAGCATGTTTGCCCAGGTTCTAGATAATGAATGATGCTTTCAGATTGCCAGTCACTAGTGGAGTGAAGAAAGACTGCTTGCTCTCACGCTTTTTAGCATGATATTTTCAGCTATGTTGTCAGATGCTTATGAGGACAAACATGCATTTTTCATCATGGGTCCTTTGGTCTTAGATAATTTTATTGAGTAGAACAGCTAAATCCTTCTCTTTTCTTTTTTTCCTCTCATTTCACTTTTTTTCTAATTACATGTAAAAAAATTTTAACATTTATTTAAAAAAAATTTAACTCTAAATTCTCTCCCTCCTTTCTTTCCCTCTCCCCTCCTTGAGAGGGCAAGCAGTTTGAGATACATTTGCATGCAGCCATGAAAAGCATTTCCGTATTAGTCATGTTGTAAAAGAAAACACAGACCGAACACCCCCCTCACCACCACCCCCCAAAAAAGTTTAAAAAATATATTACAATCTGCATTTAGACTCTATCACTTCTTTCTGTGAAAGTATCCTCTAGAGGTGGATAGCATTTTTCATCATAAATCCTTCAGAATTATCTTGAATCATTGTATTAATCAGGACAGCTTAGTAATTCACAGCTGTTCATCATACAATATTGCTGTTACTGTGTATACAGTGTTCTCATGGTAGGAGGCAGAGCCAAAACGGCAGAGTAAAGGCAGGGACTTACCTGAGTTTTTCCCCAAAGCCCTCCAAATATCTTTTAAAAATGACTCTAAAATTCTAGAGCAACAGAATCCACAAAAAGATGGAACAAGACGAATTTCCAGGCCAAGAAAACTTGGAAGGTCCCCAGGGAAAGTCTGTTGCACCAGGGTAAGAAAGGAGTGCAGGCCAACCCACCCAAACTTGGAGCGGGGCTTAGGAGTGACTGAATCAACAACAAAAACACCTACTACTTCTTCTCAAGCTCTTAGCCCACAGACAGTAAGGGGTTTAGCAACTGGTCAGAAGGAGATTACAAGGGCATTTTTGCTAGCATGAGGTAGGACTCTGTTGCTTTGCCCATACTTGGATCTGGATGACAGTCCCAGGGCAAGAAGGAGCACTGCCTTAGCAGAGCTTGCAGCCCTAGTGAAGGCGGGGGTGGGGGGTGGGCGGAATCCTCCTCACAATTACAGGGCAGAAAAGAGTGCTTGTGGTCACTCATAGACCAGCTCACACTCCACTCTCCTTACAGCATACCACCATGGAGGAACTGAAAACTTACAGGTCCCTCGAAGCATCTCTGAAAACAGCTGTATAAAACCCCCAAAGTCTGAAACAGTGTACCCTCCACCCTGGAAGCAGAGCCCTGCTTTAACAGTTAAAAGTCAAGTAATAGACTGGGAAAATGAGCAAACGACAACCAAAATACCTCTTGACTATAGATAGTTATTATGGTGACAAGGAAGATCAAAAGATAGCACAGAAGAAGATAGTAAAGTCAAAGCTCCTACATCCAAAGCCTCTAAGAAAAATATGAGTTGGTCTCAGGCCATTGAAGAGCTCAAAAAGGATTTTGAAAATCAAGTAAGAATTGAGAAGAGAAGTGAGAGTGATGTAAGAAAATCATGAGAAAAAAGTCAGCAGTTTGATAAAGCGTGCATTAAAGAATGGAACAGATGGAAGCTAATGACTATGAGAAATCAATTAGAAATAAAACAAGACCAGAAGAATGAAAAAATAAGACAATATGAAATATCTCATTGGAAAAACAACCGACCTGGAAAATAGATCCAGGAGAGATAATATGAAAATCATTGGAGTACCTGAAAGCCATGATTGGAAAAAGAGCCTAGACATTTTTCAAGAAATTATCAAGGAAAACTGTCCTGATATTCTAGAACCAGAGGATAAGATAGAAATTGAAAAGAATCTACCAATCACCTCCTGAAAGAGATCTTATGATGAAAACTCCCAGGAATATTATAGCCAAATTCAAGAGTTCCCAGGTCAAGGAGAAAATTTTGCAAGCAGCCAAAAAGAAACAATTCAGATGTTGTGGAGCCACAGTTAGGATAATACTAGATTTAGCAATTTCTACATTAACAGAGGCTTGGAATGTGAGAGGAGGAGCCAGGATTACAGCCGAGAATTACCTACTCAGCAAAGCTGAGTGTAATCCTTCAGGGGTGAAAATGAACATTCAGTGATGGGAGGACTTTCAAGCATTCTTGATGACAAGACCAGAGCTGAATAGAAATTTTGACTTTCAAATGCTAGACTCAGGAAGCATGAAAAGGTAAACAGGAAAGGGAAATCATAAGGGACTTTAGTGTGGTTAAACTGTTTATATTACCTACATGGGAAGATATCTGTAATTCATAAGACCTTTCTCATTATCAGGGTAGTTAGAAGGAGTATATATAGACAGAGGGCACAGGTGTGAGTTGAATATGAGGAGATGATATCTAAAAATAAAATTAAGGAGAGAGGAACATTGGGAAAAGTAGAATGGAGTAAATCATCTCATAAAAGAGGCAAGAAAAAGCTTTTACAGTGAAGAAGAGGAGAGAGGTATGAACTCATCAAAATTGATGTAAAGAGAAAATAACATACATGATTGGGTATAGAAATCTATCTTATTCTACAGAAAAGGAGGAGGGGAAGGGGATAAGAGAAGGGAGGTGATGGTGATAGAAGAGAGGGCAGATGGGGGGGAGGGTAGTCAGAAGGAAAGTACTTTTGAGGGGCAGAGTGAAATGAGAGAATAAGTGGGCAAGACATGAATAGGATGGAGGGAAATACAATTAGCAAAAGTAACTGAAAAGAATTTGAACTAAGTGTCTGGTAAAGTGTATCGCCAAGGCAATATTCATGACACTAGTGGTGACTATGAATATGCCAGCGTACTTCTCAGTCACAAAGTATAAAAGACTCTCCATATCGAAGGCAGAAGAAAAACATTTATTTAAACAACCAGAAAGCCAAATCCCAGAACCAGAAAGCAAAATCTGTCATGGTGACAAAGAAGTTAATTAACATGGTCACAGCAGGGGGCAGAGTCATTCTCAAACCTCCCCCCTCCCTCAGCCAGGATCTTCTCACTATCAACTGTCACAATGTATCAGTCTCAAACCTCCCTTCCCCCAGCCAGGTTCTTCTCAACTGTCAACTGTCACAATGTGTCAGTCTCAAATCTCCCCTCCCTCAGCCAGGGCCTTCTTACTATCAACTGTCACAATGTGTCAGTTGACTTATGTTCTTACCACTGTGACCTGACCCCGCTCACTTCCTCCTGGTTCTGTTCCACCCTTCCTGTTATGCCTCTTCAGCAAGCTTCTCCCACCACATGTGACCAAGGCTTCCAGGCAATTTAAGTGGATTGTTATGGGTCTATTAATTAATGAGGAAGATCTTTCTATTTTAAATTACTATTACATAAAGGCCTCATTTCTCAAACATAGAAAACTGAATCAAATTTATAAAAGTGCCATTCCCCAAATGATAAATGAGCAAAAGATGTATATATATATAAAATCAGTTTTCAGATGAAGTAATCAAAGCTACAGCCATCTGAAAAAATATCCTCACTCACTGTTAAACAATTAAACTCACTATTAAAACAATTGTGAGGTATTACCTCCTACCTGTTAGATTATTAAATAGAACAGAAAAGGTAAATGAAAAATGGTGGAGGGAATATGGCAAAAATGAGACATTAATGCACTGTTGGTGAAGTTGTAGACTAATTCAACCATTCTGTAGAGCAAGAACTACACCCAAAAGGTTATTAAAATCATGTATACCCTTTGACCTAACAATACCATTAATAAGCCTATTTCCCAAGAAGAGACAAAAAAAAAATAGGAAAAGGACCTATATGTACAAAAATACTTATAGCAGCTCTTTTCTGAGGGCAAAGAATTAGAAATTGAGGGGATGCCCATCAATTGGGGAATGGCTGAACAAACTGTGGTATGTGATTGTTATGAAATGCTATTGCACTATAATAAATGATGAGCAGAATGCTCTCAGAAAAACCTAGAAAGACTTGCATGGGGCTGATGCAAAGTGAATGTACTGCATGCAAAGTAACAGCAATATTGTGAGATGATCAGCTGTGAATGACTTAGCAATGATCCAAGACAGCTCTGAAGGATTTATGATGAAAAATGCTATCCATCCTCAGAGAATGAACTGATGATATCTTATTACAGATTGAAGATACTCTTTTTTTTTACTTTATTTTTGTTGAGGTTTTTTTGGCTATGCTTTCTTTCACAAGATACTGGATATGCTTTGCAGGTCTACACATGTATAAACTGTATCAAATCACTTGCCTTCTCGATGGGGTAGGGTCATGGGGAGGGAGGAAAGGAGAGAATCTGGAACTCAAAAGTTTTAAAAACAAATGTTACAAATTGTTTTTACATGTAACTTGGGAAAAATAAAATAATAAATTAAAAAAAATATTCTCATGGTTCTGCTGTCTTCACTATGCACTCATTCAAATAAGTCTTACTTTTTTTGAAAACATCATGTTCATCATTTCTTATTACACAGAAGTATTCTATCGTAATCATATACCACAACTTGTTCAACCATTCCCCAATTGATGGGCATCCCCTCACCTTCCAATTCTTTACCACCACAAAAAAAGAATTGCTATAAATATTTTTGTACATGAAGGTCTTTTTCCTTTTCCTTTGAGCTCTTTGGGATATAGATCTAATTAATAGTGGCTGGGTCAAAAGGTATGGCCAGTTTTATAGTTCTTTGGGCATAAATTCAAATTGCTCTCCAAAATGATTAGTTATATCAGTTCACAACTTCACCAAAAGTGCATAAATGTCCCAATTTTTCCACATCTTCTCCAACATTTGTCATTTTTCCTTTCTGTCATATTGGCCAATCTGATAGGTGAGATGGCACCTCACAGTTGTTTTAATTTGCATTCCTTTAATCAATAGTGATTTAGAGCATTTGTTTCATATGACTGTAGATAGCTTTTATTCTGAAATTTGCCTTTTCATATCCTTTAACCAGTTATCAATTGGAGAATGACTTGGATTTTTTATAGTTTGCTCAGTCCTCTCTATATTTGATAAATGAGACCTTTGTTAGAGAAACTTGCTGTAAACGTTTTTTCCCTAGTTTTCTGCTTTCCTTCTGATCTTGGCAGCTTTGGTTTTGTTTGTGCAATATTTTTAAATTTAATCAAAATGATTCACTTTGCATCCTGTAACGCTCATAGTAAGTCTTTCACAACTGATCATCATTGCCGTTATTGTGTACAATGTTCTCTTTTGCATCAATTTATGTAGGTCTTTCAGGATATATGGATAACATTCCTAACTGGAATTTAACATCTAAAATAGGAAGGAACCCATGAATAGATTTTGACGAGATCTTTGACCTTGAATGGGGGAAGAAAATTACATCTTTATTTTCATTAACCTCTAATTGAAATTTAGAATTTCCTTCAATTTTTAAAAATATTATTCATCTGTAGGCTTCACCAGGCTACCAGAGAGATCCATGACCCTGATCTTTTTGGTAAGACGTAGATTCATTAGTTAGAATGTGTGAATTCTGCTTTCATATTTTACCCTAATTCTCTGTGTGGCCATGGATATATAATTTGAGGACTTTTTGCCTTAGCTCTCATAAATTTATAAATAAAATTATAGATTTTAACAATAGTAGTAAAGCAGTTTGAGACCTTCGTTCTAAAGAAATACTAAAGATAGCATTCATTCATGTTGTTTGCTAACTTGTTTCTCCAACAGCTTACCTGTTTGCCTCAAATGTTAAATATATTTGTATTTTACAGAGCTTCCTCTATTTGGGATAGTAGTGTTCAGATCACCACATTGTCCTGTGTGGTAGGAGCATGGCTTGGAGCATTTCCTATTCCATTGGATTGGGAGCGGCCATGGCAGGTCAGTTTTCATTACCAAAATCATTAGATCATGTGACTACAGCATATACATAAGATTAAAGAAGCAAAATAGTAATTACAAATTTAGATCTCAGCTAATGTTTTCTCTAAGTTGTAATTTATCTTTTTCTTTTTTCTTCCTATTTTTATGGTACTGTTTGTGAGAGATACTTTTCTATAGTTAACGTCTATAAATTTATAAAAGTAATCATGTATCCTGGTTTAGTGGGATAATCTGAGTTTTTTTTTTAACTTATACTATGTAGATGGACCTTTCAGTTAGATATTATTTAGTGGTACATAACTATATTTTGTAACTAACATATTTAAGCTAAACTACCATATTGCAGTATGTGTTCACAAAAGAAAGTGCTTCAGATTTTATATGCAGCTCTGAGCCAGGGTTCCTTTTTTGAATTGTTCCAGAAGAGTCATGAAAGTACTGATTGCCTTCACCTCTTTGCCTTAGTTTCAGCATCTTTGAAATAGGGGATTGAACTAAAATAAAATCATCTCAAACACCCTTTGTAACCTATGTAAATTTTGTGTGTTCCTTTGACTCCAACTGCCATTTCAGGGACCAGTTGAACTGGTTTCCCCCAGTGCCTATCCCCAATGACAGTGGACATTCAGGATGCAGCCAGAACCTTGGGTATAACATTACTATCCTCTGTGATTTATTATACTCTACCAGTCACCTTAGTAGCTATGAAGAAGTATGAGAAACTAGCCTTCTTCATCTTCTCTTGGTTTTCCTAGTTTTGATTGGGCTCCTACTGTGTTCTCACTCCCTCACCCTCTCTGCCCCAGGTTGTTCAGAAATATGATGACTTAACAGAAACTACCTAAACAAAACACGTTGGACGAAATTGATAAAGTTTAAAGATGATTGACTCTAGCAGCAAATTTGAAAATTGGAGAATTGCCTAGTATTGACTCTGATATTAGCTACCATTGTGGGTTGTTTCATTTGCTTGCCTTTTATCACCTTTAAACTAAGTAGAAGAAAATCAGGACTAATATCAATGAAACCCTCAAGGATTAATTACAACTTAAGAACCAAATTTTCTTGGCTTTGTTGCAGGCTATATTGACTGTCAACTTGTAAGTTCAGAAAAGCATATGATGAAGTTATTTTATTTTTACAGTGAAATGAATGATGGGGAGAGTAGATGTCAGATCTATAGGAATAGCTAGAAAAGATTGTTCTTGTGTTGGAATAAGAAAGGTAGAGTGCTTTTTCCTGATATTTTCTCATTATTTCCTTTGTCAAAATGCATCATCATTGCATTTGAAAAGTTTTCTGATAATAGTTAATTTGTGGTATAAATTTGACCAAAATATATTGCTGAGTACCTAAGTGATGTCATAAAATGAATGTGCCTTTTTTGTTGTTTGCTCTCATTAAGAAAAGGATAAAAAGAATGTAATAAAATGCAGTAATTGAACACTGTGTTTTTATTATTTACTGGTGAAATGATTACTCTCTGAATGTCATCTCAATATGTGACTGTCCTAGACTGATGCCTGGTGATAGTGATTTGAATGTTAGATTAAAATACTTCCTAGTTAGGTAGGTACCTTAGTAGAAGATCAAGTGGTAAGTGACAGATTCTTAGTGTGTCTTAAGTTCTTTCCCTAATTATTTTTAATATTATAGTGCTATAAGGAAATTAGATTAAGCATTTTTGAATTTGAATTTTTTTTTAATTTCTTCACCCTAGTGATAGGTCCAAAAAAGATACTTTGTAATGAAAATGTTATTTTTGAGTGTTTTGGAGGTTTTTCTGTCAGTATTAAAGACCTTCACGTATCACCAAAAATATACATCCCTGCAGAAAAGAACCATAGGAAAGCAAAAGAAAGGTCATGGGCAAGGACATTTAGACATGCTATTAATTTTACAGGAGGTTTAATTTCATTTAATAAGAGTTTTTGGGGGGTTCTCTTTAAAAAATGAAGCAAAACAGAAAATTGGGGTTACCTAGTAACTTTGTGGGAAAGTGACTGGGCCACTGAACCTCAGTTTCCTCTCAAAAGTGGATGTAACAACTTCATGAAACAGGCACTGTTGTTATGAATAGCCATTGAGAGAATTTTGCAGACCTTAAAGCATTATGTAAAAATGATATCATAGTCTTATGACACACCCTCTTCCAGTCTAAGAAAAGAAAAAGAATCATTTGATGAGCTATTTTTTAAAGTAAAAGTCAGATTCCGTTCTTTGAATAGTTATTTTATTTAACTTAAATTTGACTTTATGCTTGTGTACATTAGATTTGAGTACAAGCAATACTGGTAGTAGTAAAGCATCTGATTTGTATTTGACTCACTACTAAACTGTGCCATGTGTTATCGAGGCCTAACATACTGTAGGGGGAGGAACAAAAAAGCACTGGCAGGCATCTCGGAGATTGCATTGGACTAGAAACCAAGGTCTGATTCAAACTTAGTTTTACAACCTACTGCTAGTCACCTTGGGTAAATCCACCTGAGGCTCGTTTTCCTAATCTGTAAAGTGGCGATATTGAATGTATTGATTGATTGTATGACTGATTAATTTTGATTGTTATAGAGTTCTTGTATCAAATGGTATAAAGTACTTTATAACCAAAGCAATATGTATATGTCAGATATTGTTACTTCATTATTTATGATTGACTCTCCATCTATCAGTGCAAGATTGCAAATCATCAGCTATCAGAAGGGCTGTCATGTCGAGGAAGAATGATTAGGGGTGTTCTGTGTGGCTCCAGAGAGAAGAATCAGGAACAGTACATAGAATTTGCAAAGAGGCTTGACATCGAGAAAACCTTGCTAACAACTAGAGCCTATCCCAAAGTGGAAGGGGCTGCCCTTAGAGGCAGTGGGTTCATCCTTGTGGGAGGTCCTCAGGTATAGACTGGGCAAGTTTGTAATAGCTAGGACTCTTTTTATGTATAGGTCATATCATACTAGATGATCTCTGGAGTCCCTTCCAGCTCTCAGATTTTAGCATTATTTGATTCAACTCATACAGTAATAAACAATCTCCATGTCAGAATTTTATCAGAAATGATATATGATATAGGAAATTTATGTTTGGGGAAAGAAGTGGACTGGTCATAGTAAGAGTGAGGGGGTAACAGATTGGTCAGCTCAAATATTGTACTGGTTCCCATAAAATGTAGGAAGTCTAAGGGGAACCTTTTAATACATTAGGTAGATCTTCCTTGGAGAGAACATGGGCAAGAATTACATAAATTAAGTATGGGTGGGTTATAACATGCATCAAAAGAAGAAGTAACCAGATCAGTGACATGAGAGACTGACTGAAATATGGAAGTGTAAGTATGGTGTAAAATTCTGACCTGTTTATGTGCATGAGAGAGAGAGAGCATGTGAGTGTGTGTGTGTGTGTGTGTGTGTTTTTCTTTCTCTTTCTCTTTTTTTTGCTACATTGCTCTCTAGTTTTTCCCCAGCAGTTGGAACAGGACACTAACAAAAGGACTGTCTTTATTGTTATCATTGCTAGTCATCCTTGGGACATAGGAATATATTCTAAAATAAAATACTTTGGAACTTGGTGATTATTGTAAAGTGCTACAGTGATATAAGCCTTGCTTCTGTGCTACTTAGCATTTTTATGATTTATATGATGGCATAAATGACATGCTTGTCAGATTTTAAGATGACATGAACCTAGGAAAGGTAAGTAATTGGACAGATGACAATATCTAAAAGGATATTGATAGACTAGGGCCGGGGGGGGAGGGGATCCCGTAGCCTCAAGGTCACTTGTGACCCTCAGGTGTGGCCCTTTGAATCCAAACTTGACAGAACAAATCCCCTTAATAAAAAGTTTAGTTCTGTAAAACTGGGACTCAGTCAAAAGGCCTCATCCAAGGACCTAGAAGGCCACATATGGCCTTGAGGCTGTAGTTTCCCCACTCCTGGCCTAGAATGATGGGTTGAATTTAACAAGATGAATGTTTTTCTTTGGCCTGGATCTATGATACTGTTAGACTAGGGAGTTCCTCATGTGAAATTCTCTTCACTGATGCAGATCAGCAACTTACAGTTTTAGAATTGGCTGGAATCCTAGTATACTTTAAGTGATTCGTCCTTGGTCATATAACTATCATGTCAGAAGAAGGACTTGAATCTGAATTACTTGTCTCAAAGACTGATCTCTGTCTACTATGTCATATCACACTGCCTCCCTAAGATCAATCTTTATAACAATTTATAATGTCATGTACTTTGGGTTAAAAAAAACAACAACTTAGCTTCATATTTAAAGGATAAATGGCACATGGCTAAATAACAGTTTGGATGTGAAAAAGATCCGGGGCTCTTAATGAGTTATTAGCTAAAACTGAATCAGTAGTATGACATGGTGCCCCTTAAATAGCTAATGCTGTGAGGCTGCATTGTGTCCAGAACAAGAGAAGAAATCTTCCTGTTTTGTTTGTTCCTCCTCAGACCCCATCTCAAATATTATGCTCATTTTAAAGTAACACATTTTAGAAAGGTCATAGGCAATCTGGAGTATACCCAGGGAAGAGAACTAGGATGGTTGGGAAATTACCAACCATGTTGTAAAAGACTTGAAGGACTGGAGATATTCAGTCTAGAAAGAAGACCTTGGGATGAGAAATGGAGGGCAGGGCGAGGGAGAAGACAACATTATAGCTGCTCCTATTTGAAGAGCTGTGATCTGGAAGAGGACTTTGTTCTGCTTAGACCCAGAAGCTAAGACCATGAGTGGAAGTTATAGAGCGGCTTTATATAAGGAGAAATGTGACAATTATGGCTGTTGAGAATTTGAGTGGGCTACCTTTGGAGGCAGTTACCCTTTACCACATTTATGATCAGCTGAGTTGATAACCTGAGATGGCCTTCAATGAATTGTCAAGTCTTGTCAATTTTACTTTCAGGATGTCTTTCATATTTTTCCCTATCTCTTATGCCACCCACCACTCTGGTTTGGTCCTTTCTAATTGTTCCCTGGAGTCCTTTAATAATTTGCTAATCCTGTCCTCCCTGTCATGCAGGCTAGTAAACTTAGTCATTTTAAACTCTTTCCTCTCTCTGCTCCTTGTATCCAATCAGTTCCTAAGTCTTTTCAGTTTTGCCTACATGATATCCCTCATAGCTGTTTTTTTTTCTCCATTTCCATGACCACTACCCTAGTTAAGATACTTCACCTCTCATCTAAACTATTGTGATAACTTCCTTATTGGTCTTCCTGCTCCTGAGCTCTGCTCTCCAGTCAGTCCTTTCTCCACAGAGATGCCAAAATAGTCTTTGCAAAGCACAGGTTGGGCCATGTTATTCCCCTAATCAAAAAGAATTTCTAGCTCGATTTCTTCAAGCGTAAAATAAAAATTCCTTAGTTTGCCATTTAAAAAACCTTCTACACTTGCCTTTTTTGTCCTGTTCATAACTTGTTACCTTCCCACTCATTGTTGCAGCTACAGTTCTTTGAATTTGCTATATGCCATCTTCTTCTTGGTAAAAATGTAAAGCCATAATCTTTTGATGGTATAAATATTTGGAAAATATGTTTCATTATAGGTAAATAGAATGTGCTCAAATCAAATATTTTTGGGGGTCTACTGTAAGTGTGATATTATGTTAGACCTGTATTTTATATATAACTTTTAACATTTAATAGCATTTACTATAACATTTTAATAACATTTAATATAACTTTTAATATTAAATAACACATAATAGCAAATAAGTTTTTAAAAAGTTTTGTGGAGATGGCAATGTGCCAACTTTAATATGAAAGAATTTTTTTCCTCTTAAATTTGTTACTTTTTTTGCAGAATCTTGTGAGACTTTTATCTTTAAAAATTTAAGACCTTTTTTTGTAACTTTCAATTCATGGACCAGGGCATCATGTATGGTGAAAACTGGATGTAAGAGATGACATTTTAGTTGAAAGAAACCAATCAAGTTTAAAAGATATGAATATTTGTATCTCTAGGTTCCTAGAACCTTCATAAAGCTGAAGACATTTGAGATATGTTTAATGATTACATTTTTTGATGTAAAAGTTGTAAATTCTATTATGTATGTATAGTTCTCTTCTATGTCACACTTTTGTAGTAATTAAAAAATAGATAAGTGTGTCATTTAACTAGAAAAAAAATTGACTTTCCATATGTAACTAAGTTGTCAACTAGATGGTACAGTGGATAGAGTGCTGGAGCTGGAGTCAGGAAGACCTGAATTCAAATCTAGCCTCAGACACTAGCTGGGCAAGTCATTTGACCCTATCTGCCTCAGTTTCCTCATTTGTAAAGTGAGCTGGAGAAGGAAATGGCAAACCACCTCAGTGTCATTGCCAAAAAAAACCCTATGGGGTCATGAAGAGTCAGACACAACTGAAAAGATTGAATAATTTGTAGCTAAAGAATCCAAATTGTATTTGAGTATAAAACTGTTACAGGAACAACCTCTGAATCTTGGACATTTTAGAAAGGTCTTTCAAAAGTTATCAAAAATAAAGCATTTGGAGAGGAAGTAAACTTCCACTATTTGGAAGAGAAAAGTCCCATATGAAACAGTACTTCCCCCCAGGTGGGATTACATAAAGTTTTACCTTATTTATTTGAACATTTTATTGAATTGAGACAGCTGAGTAGCAAGGTCGATAGTGTTGGACTTGAGGTCAGGAAAATTTGGATTCAAATCTGGGCTCAGACATGTATTAGCAGGTGACCCTAGGCCAGTCACTTAACCTCTCTCAGCCTCTATTTCTTCAGATGTAAAATGGGGGTGTTGTGAGAGGTTCAAATGAGATAATGTGCTAGCAAAATAAATAAAACCTTATTGTCCCCATTTTCAGTTGTTTTCACTTTTAGGAATTATGCTTTTTTTTCCTGGATAGGTCCAGTGATTTCATTGGTTTGGTAAACTCTCTGAGGAAGCAATTACCAATAAACATCAACCCTTGCTCTGTAACTTACAAATCATACAGTAGCCTGAGGCTGTACAAGAGAAGTAACTTGACTAGCTTCACACAGCAATTAACATTTGTTAAGCTTAAATATTTCCCAAAACTTAGAAAAAGAGCAAAATTTAAGTGCCAGGTAGTATAAAAATACTTTTATGTAAATCAAAATCAGGGTTATAACATCTGAACACACTACTAAAAATTTATATTGGCTGTAGTCAGGGATTAGTATCAGTTTTATGAACTTGGTTTGATATATTTTTTAGGTAAAATGTTTTCCTGTACACATACTAAGACTTTTGGGGTACCCTACAGCGTAGCTGTTTTTGTGTTAAATATATCTTGTACTAAAACAAATCCCATCTTTGATTGGATATATTTAGTAGAAAGTTAAATGGTGTGTGGATTTTAGTGGTGGCTATGACAAGATCATGCTGATAAACTAACAATTTTATCTTGATGTAACTATGCCTACTAGCATTTTCTGGCTTATTGCTACTCCATTTGATTGTGTTGTGCTCATCCTTTGTTTTTGAAGAAGACCGTGACATCAGAGAAATGATGACATGACTTTGCACTTGACTTTAATTTGAGTGGGGGAGGGCTGTGCAGGTCATTAGCCTCACTTTCTTTTTGAGCCATCTGGATCCCTTGACCAGATATTCATCAGGATGATTGGAGATAGCCCCGGATGCAATTGGAAACCTTGGCCTTTTTCAGCTAAGGCCTATTCAGGTGCTCACTCAGAGTGAGGTGACGCCCATTAAGTGAATAGGCCTCTTTAATAAGGAATGAGGGAATGGCTCCTTTAATGAGCAAAAGAAAAAAAAATATAAGTAAATCATATTAGGAGGGAAAGAGCAACAGTTACTATTGATAATCACTCTTAAGCCAGGAGGGTCCAGAAAACAGCCATTAAGTGGAGTTTGAGCAGGGACCTAATTTGTTATCCAATCTATGGGCTTCATAGTCCACTGGGTTTAAGATTTTGGGAAAGACAAAGAAAGGAAAAAAGAAAGACAGAAATTAAAGTCTTATTTAAGGAGGGCAAGGTCTTGGGCTGCATCCCTGTATGATTTATTTTATTTTACTCTCTTCCTCATGACTAAGGACTGACTCTTTTACTTCACACCCCCCAATCAGCATTTCTCATATTTATGCCTTTTAAATACACATTTATTACATGATTTCTATGTACACACAAAGTTCCTGAATGTATGAATGTTACTAGAGAAATTCTATCCATGAGAATACGTAGATCATTGTCGTTAGAGCCTAGTGGAGTGCCTAAGATACATTAGTTGAATAAATGTTTGTAGTTTTGAATACAGCTCTGCCACAAGAAAAAGATAAGCTTGATTTATAGTTTTGTCTTTTTATACCTTCCCATATTCAGAAATCTGCCAGCTGATGGGCATTTCAGTGAATACTGGAAGGACATTAACATTCAGGACCAGCAGTCATGTCATCAGAATTTAAAAGAGGGCCATTTGGAATGCAAATGTAAAGTTACTTGTATTTGTGACTGACACAATCTACATACAGAATAATGAAGCACATTAGAAAGTACATTGTGAGACCTTAAAGCCTCTAGAATTTCCCTTTGATAAGCTGTGATCCTAAGACCCAGTGGATAAATCAAATAGATGACTAGTTCCAACTTTAGGTTCATTTTACTCATCTGAAGGCAGTGGGTTTTCAGTGTCCACAGTGCTTTAATTTATTTATCATACACCATTTCCCCCACCACTACATTAATGAGAGCAATTTGGAAACATTAGTAATTTTCCTTATTTTTTGAATGTGGAAAATATATAATAATTGTAAGAATTAGTTTTACTTAGACTTTCAAATTAAAGTTTAAACTTAGTTTATAACTAAGCATAATATGTATGTTTTCATCTTTAATGAAGCTAACTTATATGTATTAATTGCTGATTTCAAAAACAGTATTTGTGTTTCTGTCACTTATAACGTAGGGATAAACACTAAGAACAAGGAGTTGGAAGTCTGGCTTCACTTCCATGTCTGTCGATGGCCAATTGTCTAATTCTCTGTGCAACATTGCTAAGCTCCTGAGAGTTCTCTCTCTTTGGTTTTTGTTCCCAGGATACATGATGTGAAGGATAATATTTATTAAATGTGGTTGCATGTAAAGGACAAAGGGACATCATTTCAGGTGTTTTTTAGGTTATGGGCATGACATCATTTTAAAATGTTGCGTTGGCAGCTACCTATTCAATCTAATTCTAATTTGTCATAGATGTAGACATGTAAATATACTTATGTGTTTTTAGGCTGGAGATTGTAACATTTTCATTATAAGTATAATTCTTTAATTTCAAATTAAAATATGCCACAAACATATCTCTAAAAAAGAATACAGGAAATAGAATGTGAGATATAAGAAATTTGCAAACATACTGGAATATTTTTTAAATTTGAGTGCCAAATGGCATCTTTCCCCAGACCACCTCACCCAGAGGTTATTCATAAGCTGTCATATTTAGCTTAGTGGTGAAATACATACAAAAAGAAAAAAATGATATTATAAAATAGGTAATTGCAAATTTTAAAAAACTATGAGGCCATGAATAATAGACCTAGAGGACATGGCAAAATTTTCATTATAAAGCCCTTAATACCCAGTAACTGCCACCTACATTATTTGTATTCTTAGATTGATTTTTTAAATCTTAAAGCACAAAATACATTTTAGTTCAAACATCAGTTGTTGGTAAAATTGGGCCAAAAAACTATGTAAAATCTTAAGTACTTGTTACATTAACATTATTTTATACATACAGAAATTGCTTTCATTTTCTGGGCCCTTAACTGTTGATTGTGTGTGTGTGTGTGTGTCCATAGATGTGATTTTAATTCTTACCTGAATGCTTACTTGGGATTTCTTTTCTTAATGATTTAGAACTGAAATCTTTAAAACTATCAGATCAGAGCATTTTAGAATGTATAATAGGTGATTTTTTGACATTTAAAAAAAAATTTTTGGCAATCATTTTTATTTATGTTAAAAAAAAGATACCTGCAAAGTTTTATATCTCTTGTGGAACATATGTTTTATGATTACTGTAGTTAGGATTTTGAAATGTTTTTTCTCCTTTATTTTTCCTCTTATAGCTAAATTCTTGAATGCTTTTATTTATGAGAGAAAAATCAGTATTGCATGCTGGCATAGACTAGATACTTTGAGAACCAGATTATGTCCTTGTGAGTTTTGATGGTTTATTTTAAAGAAAATACAAGTAACTTTTGATTTTGATGAAAAACAATATGGAACTGATCTTTAAAATAGCAAAATATGGGGGAAGGTTACATACTTCCTAAGATAAAGTTTTTAAAAATTTCATATGCTGTAGTTAACTTCTTTTTGTAGTAGTGCCTTTAAATAGTAGTTTTAAAAATTGCTGGATTTTATACTAAAATTTTATTTTATAAATTTTTGCTGGGTTATGTACTAAAATCCAATATTAGATTTTAACATTTCTTCCAAAATTCATTAGGGTACTTTGGCCAGTAGCATTATTTTGTTTTCTACTTGACTAAAGAGATGTGCCTTTTATTTGGTAATTTTAAAAAATAATTTCTTGGACCAAGTGCCTTCTCCAAATCAGTTATTCTAAACTAATGCATAGCTATGTTATTCCAATAAATTTAGTCTGATCTTTTAAAGATGAAATTGTCTCCCTTCATTTAACCTAACAAAATTAAATTCTAAGTTAACTATTGAATTCTGTTCAGTTCATCATTTATTAAACAACTCTGTAAAAGTTGAATATTTGAGATACAACTAGTAAGATCTTTTAAACCAGGATATTAGTTATTCTCTAGGTATGAATTTGCTGAAACTATCTCTGTTGTTTAAAGGCAGCAAGGTACAGCAGTTGGACCTGGAGTCAGGAAGACCTGACTTTGATTCCAGCCTCAGATACTGACCATGTATATGATGCTGGGAAGTTCACTTAACCTGTTTGCTTCAGTTTTCTCAGCTTCCTCTGTGGAGATGACAATACCTGCCTTGAAGGGTTGTGAGGATCCAGTTAGATATTTGTGAAGTGTTTAGAACAGACACATAGTAGTTACTATGCAAGTACTTATTCCCTTTGTTACTAATGTAACAAGAGCAACGTGATACATCTGTGAGATCTTTCTATGAGACAAAGGACACAGAAAGGAAAGAACACAACAAAGTGAAATAGGAAAAGAATATGAAGGGTGAGTCATATGGCTAAGGGAAGGGTTCATAGGAACCATGAACACATATAAATACATATTTAAATATGTATACATACACAATGGGTTTTTTTTAAAGATTATTTTTAGCAAAAGTTTGGGCATGTCTTTATGCAGTACTTTATTCCACTATATTGTGAAGAACAATGACTACTTGGCCAACTTAGGTTGTCACGATAGAGTTGTATCTGATAGACTGTAAATCCCTCGAAAGTAAAGACTCTCATTTTTTTTTTCATTTATATTGTCATTCCTGGACCCCAGCACAATACTTGATAGGTAATTGTCTCTTAATAAGTGCTTGTTGTTTACTTATATCCTACCTGGGAGTCAGGTGTAGCAGGGAAGAGGGAGACCGTTCTTTCTATGAAGGAAATTTTAGTATAGAAAAGGACCACGGAAATCATCTGTTCCAACCCCTTTATCTCACAGGTGGAAACAGTGTATTATACAGATAGGAAAGAGCAGAGCTAGGGTTGGAATAATCTAGGTCCCGACTTCAAATTCTCTTTCCACTAAACCATGATGCCCATATAGAATTGTTGTTAGGTGATTTATTTGCCCAAAGGCATACAACTTGTGTCTTCTAGCTCTAAATCCATCTCTCTTTGCATTATACATCATGCCTCTTGAACAAAAACCATAAAAACCTTTTTTGTAGTACCTCCTCTCTCTCACCCCAATACTTAGTATTTATTTTGATCTATCTTGTATATATCTCACTGTATATATGTTTCTTCTGATCAGATGTAAGCTTGCTGAGGGCAGCAGTTTCATTTTGTCTTTGTATCTTTCTGTGCCTAGCATATAATAGGCAAATAATGCTTGTTGTTGAGTATGTCATGTTAAATGGTACCCTTTGCATAAAAATATCATCATTGCTATCAAAACCATGGAAATAAGAGATTAAGTAACATTTGGAGGAAAAGTGGTATTCATCATGTTGGCATCTCTTAGGTTTTAATGGAGAGCGGTAATAAAAATCTTGGGTGGGAGGTGGCTAGTGGAGGGGCTTATGGAAATGTTGCTTTTGTCATCAGTCCCTTCTGCTCCAAAGTCTTACTTGATAAACATATTCCCATACCGTAGTCCTGGCCCATTTACTTCAAACCCTATTCAATTTAATAAAGTTATGATGTAATAGAAAAAAAATAACCTGATAAGTTGGAATATGACCCCTCTCAGGAAGGTGAAATAAGACTAAGCAATCATAATGTATAACCTGGTCTGGGATAGCTTTAGGACATGCTCCAGAAGCTAGGCATTTTCTTTCCTCTATATCAGGGGGTAGTTTTAATTGCTGCTGGTAAGAAGGCAATGATAATTTTTCTAAATCTATGTAAAATACTTTGAAAAGCAGTATTTTAGAATCATAATTCATGGTTCTAACCCAATCATTTTAAAATAGTATTTTGGGTTTTTTTTGTTATTTAACCACCAATTTGAAAAAATTTCAGTTATTTATAGATAATTCAGTGAATGTAGACCAATGTCAGCACAGGAGCATAGGCCTGAAATTAGATAGGAATTTACAGAGAGTGGATTCCTTTACCCAAATTGGAATTTGACTGGGCAGCTAAAAGGAAGATCCACCAAGCCTTTGAAAATATTTTTGGATTTTAATAGACTACAAGTGGTCTAAACATGTTGACTACAAATGGTTTGGAGTTTTTGACCATATTAGGTAGATAAAAGGAAAAGTAAAAATAAGGGGAAGAAAGAAAACTAGTATAAATTCTCCTTTTCTTGATAGGAAAAAGCTATTGTTTAGTTTTAAATACAGGCTGCTACTATACAAGATAAGAAATTTGATGCTTTACACACGTGCTAAACTGCATATTCATTTATTTGTCATCTAAGAGAATATGGGACCAAAAAAAGCCACTTAGGAAAAAAACCAGAACTACTATTTTGTATTTAAGTTTAATAATGGTACTGCACACAGAAGCACTGTTTTGAAACAAATGCTACTAAATCTTCTATGATAAAGCTTCATTCAGGCACTACTAATCTGGAATTTTTGAAAGCTTAACCTGCCCTGGGCTGAGGTTCACTTCGCTGTGAAGGTAATGCACTAAGCCAAGAATATAAAACAATTTCAGAGAGAGAAAAATATTTTTGAATTCACCACATTTTTGCAAAAAATACTAATTATAAGTTTATTATTCATTAAAACAGGACTTATATTAAGCAATAAAAGAACAATTTAAATTATTTCAATTTATTCCTGCATTTGTATAATCAAACTTAATTCTTTTGAAAATGTAATTTCAGACTGGTCTTCCAGGTTAGCTCATGTTACTATAATATGGTTTTATTTTATTTCCAAGGAACTGCTTTCATTGTCTTTAAAAAAAAAACCCTCAAACCCTGGAATTTTGTTGAAAGGCCATTTCCAGTGACCTACTATTAACAAAAAAATAACAAAAAAAAAACCAACCCTCAAATCTTTGGTTGAGTTAAAGTACATAACTAGGCTTTTCTATAAGAAAATGCTCATTTCAAAAGCTCTGAACAGGGGACAGATCACCCCAAACTCATCAAGGTCAAAGGAGTACAACCTAAGGCACCTCAGAATCACAGATGATATTATCATCTTTGCTAAAGCTCTAAAGACCAATAACAAATGAATAATTTGTCTTTGGAATGTGAAGATGAAAGCTTGATGGTCTGAAAATGCTTATTGCAACCAAGGTTGAATTAGACTCCAGGATTTTAGAGCTGGAAGGAGCTCATTTTACAGGTAAGGAAAATATGTCTTAGAGAGGTGAGGTGACCTGCATAAGGTAATGGCAGAGCAGCAACAAGGTCTCCTGCCTTTCCGGCCAGGAGTGGTTACATGTATTGGAATTTGCACTGTATATGTAAGATATTGCAGCTGGTTTTAGCCCAGTGGAACTGTGCAATGCAAATTCAAATAATGCAATTACCTCAGGGATTCATTGTTCTAAATCTAACCAATTGAGACCCATCTTCATGGAAATTCTAAGCTTTGAAGTGTATCAGTTAAAAGCTTGGATATTCTAAATAAGCTCTGCTAGATTTCTGAAGATTCAGTTCACACTATAAAAAAATCTGTCCATGGTTATGATCTAAAAGCAACAGTCCAGCAAACTTAACTGAAGATAGTAAATGGTTACTCTTCTTGTTCTAGATGACAGGTTTAGAGCTAGACCACAGAGATTATCTCTTCAATCTCCTTCACTTTACAGGTGAGGAAATTAGTGCCCAGAGAGACTGAGGGATTTGCCCAAGGTCACCCAGATAAATATGTGGAAATAGCCAAGATTCAGATTCAGGCCTTCTGACTCCAAAGTCATCATTTCTTCATTTAATATGAAGAACAACTTAGTTGATATAAAAATAACTTTTTTACTGGGTAAAATAATCCTGTAAAGTGGTACAGTGAAAAGAACACTGGACTTGGACCACCTAGGTTCAAGTCCCAACTCTTATACTTCTTACTTGTGTGAATGTTGAGAGGAGGTAGGATCTTATTTTAGGAATCACTTAAACCATCAGAGCATTGTTTCCCTCATCTGTAAAATGGGAATAATGTGCTTTGCTTCACAGACTAGTTGTAAGGAAAACACTTTATAAACTGAGAAGCATGATGTAAATATTTATTATTATTCTGCAGAAGCCTTTGTATTTGAAAAAAAAACATTTCCTATAGACTTAAAATACAGTGAGCCATTGTATTATTAATTTAATGACTGACAGCACATTTAAGTACTGAAACATTTTTCAAACAGGAACAGTCTAGTTCCATTACCCAGAAATATGCAGTTTAATTGTGGTAACTAATCAGCTTATGCCTACAACCTTTTAGAAATCAAACTGAATATAACAAATCATGATTTGGGCTATAAAAACTAGATGTTCTATAATATTCTTTAGCTACTTGAATCAGATGAGTTATCCTGACTCTGAAATATGGAAAGGTATAGTTAATGTTTTACAGTCATGTAAAAAAAAAATGGTGGTGGGATAGTCTTAGAGATTAAATTTGCCTGATTATATGTTTATATAAGAGGTGCAGTTGATAAGGTGATTTGAGTACACACTATATATTTAGACATAGTAATGACAGTATGTAGTGGTGTATATATTTAATAAATACTTGATAAAAATGAAAATTTGCTTAAATTATTGACTACCTTTTGAATAATTGAGCCTTATTTGAATGATTACATAAAAGTGTTGTTACTCAGTACTAGACCAGTCTGTCATGGACCTCTAGCAAAGAGGTATCTTTACCACTCTACAGACTAAGTATTACCTTAAAGTAGTACCATGGTATGCATTTCAAGGACTAGAAGTTCCAGTATACTAAAATACATACAGATGAATACATGTAAAATAAAAAAGAATCCAACCAATTCTTTTCCTCAAGATTGTACAACCTACATAAGAAAATGGAAGAGATACTACAGGATTGGAGAAGGGCATATGTCTTCATTTTTTAAAATTATGAAGAAAATAGTACCTGACAATTATGAGCAGACATCAGTTTCTGGGAAAATTCCAGAAAGTAGTGAACTTATGGAAAAAGAAGCATGGTAATGAAAGCTCCATGTGAACAGGACATTGCCAGATTTACTGCACTTCATTTTTGGACATGATTGCTACAGCGGTAGATTAGGGCAAATGAGGTCTATTTACTAAAGTATTTGAAGAAATCTCTCATACTATTCTTGTGGGAGAAAATAGGGAAAAAAATATCAGCTAGCTGGTGGTACATTTTGGTGAATTTGAAATGAGTTGAATAGATTGGGAGTTCAAAGAGTCATTTTTAATGGTTTGATGTCAGTTTAGGGAGCCTCCAGTGGAGTGCTCTGGGGTTCTGTGCTTGGTCTTGTGCTGTTTGGTGTTTTTATCATGGATAGAGGCATGGATGGTGTGCTTTTTAAACATGCAGATGCCTGGGAGTTGTGAAGGATAGCTGATAAACTGGATGTTAGGATTCAGAAGATCTTAATGGTATAGAATATTGGGGCCAAATCCAAGGTGATGAAATTTAATAGAGATAAATGTAAAGACTCACTTGGATTCAAAAAATCATTTTCATAAGTCCAGAATGGGAAAGTGGTCATAGCAGAAGTTTGTCTGAAAGCAAATTAAACCACATGTGAAATGGAATTAAACCACATATGGAAACTGCATGTGGGTACTACAAATTAGGACAGAACCTGAAGAGATGAAAATTTAGGCTTGATACAAAGAAAAACTAAAAGGGGGAAATAGATTTTGAGACATAGTTAATTTCTCCCTCTTACTTGAGCTCTTTGAACAAAGCCAGAGGGTTACTTATCAGGTATATTGAGCAGATGATCCTTTTTCACATATGGTTTGGACTGGTGGACTCTTTAAATCGCTTCCAACTCTGAAATTCTGTATCCAATAGGCAAATAAAATCAACACTTCTTACTCCTGTCATTGTAAGGCTCAAGAAACTGATTAAAAGACTAGTGTTGAGTACAGTAGCTGGAAGTCAAGATGTGGTTTCAAATTCTGTTTCTACCACTTACAGCCTTTGTAATCTTGGGCAAGTTCCTTCACCTCTGAACCCCAAGTGTTCCCATCCATAAAAATGAGGGAGGGCATTGCTCTTAACCTTGTGGCTGCGCTTATTTTAAAAAATATTTTAATAACTATTTCAATAGTTGATTTTCTTTGTAATCTTTTGTGTTTTATGCATATAAAAACATTCAGAGAAGGGACCATGAAACAAAGCTAAGAATCCCTGATCTAAGTGATCACTAAGTCCATTCTAGCTCTGTATATTTATTATCCTATTACCAATTCTGAAATGAAACCTATAAGATATTTAATCTCAGCTCTTCTGGTGGGGAATGGTTCCCCAAAGGACTTCTTTTGACAGGGTCTGCTGTCAAATTTCATGTAACAAGTTTTGATTTCAAGGTCTCTTCCCCTATTTTATATAGTTCAAAGATTTTTGTTTGGTGACTACATATTCCTTCTTATTCATCCAGTGTACACATCCACAGCAACAGGGCAAGGAATTGTTTGGTTTTTTTATAAAAATGAACTGCTTTGAAGATCTGAATTGAGCCCAAGATATACAGCAAAGGTGGGAAGATATTTAATAAATCTGACCCAAAACTTAAGTTTTAGCATGTTTCTCATGCAAGTTTTGGGAGCATCAAACTAAATCTACAGTTGGCAGAAGCCCAGATACATCTTAATTGCACATTAACTAAAAACTGTACAGCATTTAGTGTTCGTGATAAATGCAGATATAATCTTATTACAGTTTTGGCATTCATTAGGAAAAGCATGTTAAGCTTTAAAATAGAAATGTTTAGATTACACAGAACTTGTGCTCAAGTACAAGATAAAACATTTTCCCTCTTGTCTCCCACACTCTCTCCTTAGGTCTGGCCCATCTCCTGTACGCTGGGAGCCACCTTTGGGTACGTGGCTGGTCTTCTCATTTCCCCTGTATGGATTTACAGGAACAGGAAGCAGCTCACATACAAGAGCAGATAAGTGGAGCAAAAAGAGAAGGCGTTTCTTTGTGCAGATTCCATAAAGACTGTGCAGAAATTCATGTGGTCAAAGCAGAAGATTCAAACCTTCTGAAGTATTACTACAGAGCCAAGCAATTCCATTTACAGCATTTTTTATGCAGTTGCAACATGGTGTGGTTGTAGCTTTTTAAACTATGAAACCCCTGAGAGATTGTACCTTCAAGCTGAAATAAAGGATTTGTAATAGATTGTGGCTTCAGATGCTGTTGGCTGCTTCCTGGCCTGGGGATGGCTATTCTTAATGAACTTTGCAGATTTCTGAAGGCAGTTTACTTTCTTGACCTCAACTTCTAAACTTTACCTGCAAGAGGTTTATCTGAACCATTTCCTATAGTGGGAGAGAAATACATAGTATTCCCGGCCAATGCAGCCCCACCTCACGTGATCAGACAACAGTTTATGCATCTTGATCCTATTCTTTTTTTCACTGTGTGTTTCTTTGGAGTTAAAATGGCTATGATAGCTTCATCGAAAACCGTCTTCAAGCCCTTCTGTGTTAAAGCTGAGCACTCCACATAGCAGCATGCTCCTATCTGTGGGAGAGAGAAGTTGTGCGTTTTTAAGTTTTCCAAAGTAAATTATTATGGGTTTTTTGCTCAAAAAAAAAGTCCACTAAAATGTTTCATTCTTGTCTTGTGATAAAGATTTTTTGATATGTGAAAGATGCCTATTTACATTTAATTTCTAATTAACTATTACAAGGAACAATATGAATTTCACATTAGTGACCCAGACCCAGAAATCAAAGACTCGATTTTCTCTTAGGTTTAATCTATACGCTACTAAGAATTGTAATAGAAAAGTTCTATGTGGCCACTATTATTTAACTGATATTTATTGCCATCATGATTAAATCTATAAGAAGTTGAGAAAAATCATGAATTAAAGTAACTTTTAAACTAAGCTGCAAGACTGATAATTTTGCTTGAAAAGTTACTGAAGTCCCACAGCTGCTCCTAATCAGATGCATGTACTAAGTTTCTTTCATCTTTAAATGGTTATTTGTCATTTCTCTTAAGTAGTGACCAAAAATGTCTTTAAGCATTTTAATTTTCTGTGACTTGTCTGCCCATATTTCTGAGTTCTTAAAAGTTTACTTTTTAGGAGAAAGCGTAGGCAGGTATTCATAGGTTCATCTCTGACATTATTTTTATTTTATGCATCTTAATAAAAATTGGGTTTACCTGAAAAAGAATAGCTAAGAATGATAAATTTACCTCTTTTGCTAATTTTTGTCCTTGTTCCACACATACAGGTTTTTCTTTCATATCATTTAATCTTGCTAAAGTTTTGGGGTCATCTCGGAGATCAATCTAAGAAAGATCAGTAACATGCCAAAATTACAAGCCTTTTCAAGATTAAAATAAAATAATTATTCCCACTTATTTCCCACATTCCTAAAGAAAATGGATAAAAAGGAGGTGTTTTTCCCCCCAAACTATTGTAGTTGCTCCTTCCAATATTATTTTCTCCAAACTGATTATAGAATTTAGTTCTAATCCAAAGGTGAAACAATTTGAATTATTTGCTAAACCTTGAGGCCATCTGAGTGACCCAGACAGTACCCCCAAACAACTACAGCAGCTACCAGGAATCTTTTTTTCTTGAATAGAAATTCAGTTCATGTAAACATGTTTTCTTGTATATTAGACACTGAGGGGAAACAAGATAACAAGATGCCTTTCTTGTCCTTAAGTTTATCATTTAGTATGGGATATGAGATTATTTTCACTTATATATGACTACATATCATATATATATATATATATATATATATATATATATATATATATATATATAGATAGATATGTTTGCGTATGTTTGAGGGGAGAATGCAATAACTGCTAAAAGAAAGGTTTCCACTCCCCCACCCCAAAAATAAAAGGCCCCAAAGTTCTGGAAGAGCATAAAAGGAATTGTTTCTGGTGGAGAAATCAAAGGCCATGTTTGGGACTTGAATTAAGTGGGAATTCATCAGGTTGAGGTAAAAAGGTGGCATAGTAATGTATCAAGGAGACCAACTCATCCAATTTGCCTTTGGGCAGTAGGAGATGAGGGTAGATTTTTTGTAATTGAGGTAATGAGATATCATTGGTTTCTGAGCAAGCAGCATGATCAAACTTCTGTCAGATGATTTATTTAGGCAAAAGGAGACTTAGAAGAGAGCAGAAAGGGAAGAGACCAGTTACCAGACATACCTGAGTTCCAATTAATAAGAAGGGTACATTTGGTGCATATTCCTTTAACTCTGGTACCCATTCCTCCTTCACGTTTTGAAAGGAGGCTGGGTTTACGACAGAAAAACATATAAGGAAGACATCAGTCATAGGATAAGATAAAGGTCTCAGGCGATCATAGTCTTCCTGGAAAAAGAGGAGAAAACTTCTCTGTTGCATTTTAAACTATTTAGGAACAACAGACAAATTGAACATGTACAAATGGCTACTTAAAATACCTTACTTCCATTTTTCATATTATTAGATTAAAGCTGTCGTTTAATCGTTTTCAGTCATGACCCCTTTGGGGGTTTTCTTGGCAAAGATAGAGAAGTATAATCTCATTAACAACAAACAACCCTGAGAATAATGGTTACTAAAAGCTATTACTTATGTTCAAGTTCAAAACTTTGGATTTTCTAGCTCAAGATTCTCTTCACATATTAAGCATATTGTGTATTGTGTGGATCAGACTAAACCTTTTTTTAAAAAATAGGTGGACAGAATTATCTTTTTTTAAAAAAAGCCATTTAAAGCATATTTTCCAGACCTAGGATTTCATCAGTGCAGGGAGCTCCAGGGCAAGAAACTTTGAAACTTAGTCTTGGAGAACAGCCTGAGGCCCTGGGAGGTTGAGGAGCTGGGCCCAAGGTCACAGAGCCAGGCTATGTCTGGAGACCAGCTGACTCTGGCAGCTGGCCCTTCAGCCACTCCTTATACCCAATTCCACCACCATTCATCTTGTAATTCTTCAGTCGATCTGAGGTTCACGTAACAGTAGGAGAATCCCTGTCAATGCCCTCATCTTAAATGATTCTTGTCTATATTTTTCAGTACACTTTTCCATTGAGCATCCACTCTCCCACTGGGCTATAGAGGACTGAGAGCCTGTTTGCATTTGTATGTGTTTCATGGGTTGCTGTAGCCAAAAAAAGTCAACATGAAGTGGCCAGCCTTCTGAATGAGGCCCTTCACTGCAAGGTAGACTACATCCTGGATGAAGGCAGTTGGTTCACCACGACTCTACTTGAGTTTTTTACAGCTTGGCAGAACCTGCCAATCAATCCGTATAGCATTTTTAAAGCACCTACTATGTGCTGGGTGCTGGAGATATAAATCCCCAAAATTAAATAATACCTGTTACTTCCACCTTTCCTGTCACCTTCAAAAAAAAATTTTATGTAGTTCTGTATTAAAAATTGTATATGTTGTTCAGTCATCCAATTCTTCATGACCCTGTGGACCATATGGTCCATGGGATTTTTTTGACAGAGATACTGAAGTGGTTTGCCATCTCCTTTTCCAGTAGATGAAGGCAAACAGGGTCACACCAGACAGCTAATAAGCACTGGAGGCTGGATTTGAGTTCAGGTCCTTTCTGACTCCAGGCCTAATGCTCTATCGTTGTATAGTATTTAGCAATTATAAGTTCTGATATGGTTTTCTACTTTTGATCATACTACTTTGAATTCCCTATACTTAAGACATGCAATGACAATAACTTGTAACGGCAGTTTACAATTCCTGACGTAATTTACTTATATTCTCGCATTTGATCCCCACAATAACTCTTAGTGGTACAGCTACTATTATATTCATTTCACAGATATAATAGTAGTAACAATAAATAGCATTTCTGTAGAACCTTAAGATTTACAAATCACTTTGTTATCTCACGTGAAGTTGGAGCTGTTGTTAATCCCATTTTATAGATGAGGAAGGCTGAAGCTAAGAAAGATTAAGTGAGTTTCCTATAGCCGTATAGCTAATAAAAGATGAAACAGAATTACAACTCAGGTCTTCCTGCCCCAGAACCCAACACTATTTACTACCTTGCTATCTCTAAATAACTAAATTGGGATTGAGAAAGGCTAAGGGTCTTCCCCAAGGTTATACGTATCCTAGAACCTCAAAGCTGAAAGGGAATTTATTGTTATCTATTCTAACCAATACCTGAAAAATAATTCTCCACCACATATCCAGCAAGTGGCCATCCACCCTTGAATGGGAGGTTTTTAGAGGAGAGGAACCATTTCCTTCCATGATGGTCAGTTATACTTTTAATCAGCTCTAATTGTCAGGAAGTTTTTCCTTACAAAAGCTGTAAATTAATGCATGTACTGTTGGTCACAATTGTTGGAGAGGAGAGACAAATTCCTCTGTCTCTTCTTTTATCCTCAAGTTTAAAAATAGAGAGAGGACTGTAGTCAAATGTTGCTTTTGAGCAAAGTGATACAGTATTGTTGGAGAAGGACCCAGAAGGAAACTGGAATCACAACAGGTATTAAATGCAAAGGTTACATAAAACATGTATTTAAGGCAGAAACAACAGACCAGGGTCTGTCCTTGCTGCCATTTGGCAAGTCCCAACACAAAGCCACAACTGTGGCTCAGTTGCCCTAAATCCCTCATGGAGTAAATGATGTCATGAATGTGAAAACTTTTAAATAATGGCAAAGTAAATATAATAGCAGCTAGCCCTTTTAAGGTTTGCAAAGCCCTTTACAAATGCCTCATCTGATCCTCCTTTGGAGGCAGGTGCTGTTGTTAGCCCTGGTTGACAGAAGAGGAAACTGAAGCAGTGACTTGTTCGAGGACATAACAATTTAGTGTCTAAGGTCACATCTGAACTCAGGTCTTCCTGACTCCAAGTCCAGTGCACAACACACTGAACTACCTAGCTTACCAAATGTAAACGTACTATGTAAAAGTTGATGGCTTATTGGCAGTATCATGGACTGAAACTAAAAAAGACTTTTCAGAAGACTTGTTTTAAATCATGCTTTTGCTGAAAGGAATACAGTTGTGTTAATGTTTTGTATTCTTGGGTCTTTCCTTTTAAACTGTAAATTATTCTAGAAAGCAAAGAAGAGTATGTGATTAAACTCTATCATAAACACTAAATCCAGGAACATTATTCTTCTGCACCCTTAAATACTAAAACAGAACAAGCCAAAGGCCTGCAATAATTTGGTTTGTGAAATGGGTGTGAGCTGCATCGGTAGTGTTAAAATAATTAAACCTTTTTCCTCAAAGCCCTTTTGACTCTACACAATGTGGATACTGAATGATGTGATCCAGACTGATTATTTAACCTATCCAGATTATCAATTTTTACAAAATTTGAATCCAGTAAAAAACACATTAACAATATTGAACATAATCTTTAGGTATTTAAGAATTTTATTTTAGTAAAAGGGAAGTAAAGAGAAAAGCTATTTCTCTGACCTAAAACATCAATAGAGTCTGTGTCTAAGATGAAATACTTCAGCCTCTAACCTCAAATCCATTGTTTGACTGCTATCACAAGGACTAGTTTATTACTGTGATTAACTAAAGTATTAATTTCCTTTAATTTTTTTAGCATCATTTTGTTCTTTTATCCATGGTTCATGATATTCTCTGAGATAAAACTGCTTGAACTCTTAGCATCTTGAATGAACTCAGGAAGAAATTTTGTAAAGAGTAAACACAATCTGCCTTAACCTCTGTGTACTTTTAGCTTGTCAGCATAAAGGAAGTTTGCATTTGTGGTCACTGCCCTTAATTTGGGAACGGTCAATTATCCAAGTCATTTTTCCTTGTTTGTCCATAGTCAAATCTGAATGCTCTTATTAACTTTTTAAAAATCAATTAAATTTTTTAGTTGTGATGGAGGAAGCTGGCATATATTTTTAGGTACTAATACCTTTGAAGCTGGCAACCAGAACATTATCTGAAACCTAAGGAAGAATAAAAACATTGAAAATGCTGTAAAATAGAAGACTTCTCTAACTTGAAGTTACAGACTTGAGGAGGATGCCTTACGCTCTGAGGATTTCTGCTTCATCTTATTTCTGGCCAAAGAAATGGCACTTCTCTTCAGAAATGCTTCTCTAAAGTGCTTCTCTTTTCCTAGTGGTGCTTTAAAAAAAAATTTCCATTTGAAATATTTCACTGAAATATGTTTTCAAAGCATGTTAGAAACGGCTATCCTATTTTTCTGTCTCTGTCCTTCAGAATGGGGTCCTGCCAATAAGACTGTAAACTGGTCAAGAGAGTCTTTAGCCACCTACTGACTGGCTAAACCCTAATGAGTGAGACCGAGAATCCTAAAAGGAGGGTTTGCTACTCCCTAAGTCAGTAATGGACCTTAACCAATGACTGATGGAATCCTTAGGAGCATATCTCCTCAGCTATTAGAAATCATTTGACTCTGCTCATTTCCCATCCCCAGCCCGACACTCTTACCTTTTAGGGGATCACTGTCAGTCAGAATCTGGACAGATGACTGACTCTGTCCTCTTTAGATCAAGCACATGGACATAAGAGTGCCTGTTAACTTCTTAAATCCATGTTGTACATTTTGGCATTAAAACTGGCAAGTCATGTGCTTGCTGGCTCTGCCTTGAATTATATGTGCAAAGACTTTACAAACTTTAAAGTGTTATTATATAAATGTCAACTATAAAGGTTAGCCCCTCCATCAAGGTTAGTCATTTCTTAATTAGGGATATGCATATATTTGAGTATTAATTACAGACATAAGGGTGTTGAGGGATATACGTTTAGGGATATACATATATCTTGAGTACTTGTATCAATTATAGATTATATAATTCTCTATTATATAAGGGGACACACACAGAGTACCTTGGCTAATATTGGTTGATTTAAGTACTAGCTTATGAGTACAATAAACAATAAAAGTCCTGATGGATCTGTTCTAATAAGTGATCTTGCATTTCAAATTAAAATAAAGGAACCTATCTATACACACTAAAATATTTCAAGGGCTTATTGTTTCATCAGTATAGGAACTCCCCTCCACAAATGCAGATTTTATCCTCTAACTCAGGAAGAGTTAGTCAAACAGCTCATTATAATGAGATTAATGCTCCATTATTGAGTTTTTAGGCTTTAAAATCTATTCATTGCTCATGCTACTTAGATACTTTCAAAGATTCTTGATTCATGAAGGTGAATGAAATTCTTTCATAGAAGCAACCCTTCCATACTTCAAGGATCTGTAATTCTATCGATGTAGGTGTTCACTTGTAAAGATCACAACTCTTGTATATCTAGTAAAGGAAGCTGAAAAACAAAATACCTCCCCCTGAAGTCAAGCTTGTAATGGAACTAGACTAGTTCTCAAGACAACAAATATACATCACTGGGCATGAACTGGAACCTCAGCCAGCTAGAATGTACCAAAATATTCATTTCGCTGGCATAGTCTTCCAAAAGTCACCTCTATGCCATGATGAGGCATAAAAGTAGTCCATTTACACAAAAACAATAGTCATCTAATAAATCTTTAATGATGGTTTTGCTGATGGCCTAAGTCTGTAAGAACTAAAAAGACATGAGAAAAATATTGGTGGTTTTGTCTAAGAAGGAAAATGAGGAAGCTACATGTGTTTATATTATTAACGTAGCCATCTTAACTATAATTAAATATTAATGTATGCATGTTAATTTACATTGCATATGTTGATTTAGGTAGGCTTATCTTTCCCATTTTAAATGAAAACACTGTAGCAGATATGTTTTTTTCAGTCCTTTAACTGTTGTTTATTCTACAATAAGGTGCTACTTAGAAATCACAAACCAATATTTACTTCGAGCCTGTTAGGTACGAGGCACATGGTTGTGAGCAGTTAAATTAAATTCAACATTTACTGAGTAGCTATACTGTACATGACTTTGCAGGGGATACAAAAGTGAACTGTAATTATTTTTGTGGTGGTCTTTTTGCAAATATTTACTGTTAATACTGCAATACACGATTGTCAAACATCCTAGAAAAGAACATTTTTGTTGCCTCTGGGTATGATAAAGTCCGCTCGAGCCTATCCCAGGAGCACCTGGGCGCTATCCGTCCTATTATTTGCATCTTCCTTCTTCGTGTATAGCAGAAATGTCACGATGGATGGTTCATGCTTCCAGTAATATATCCATTCATTGGGCAAGGATCTCCCATTTAGACTACCAACAATCAAATTAAAGTTTGATGGTTCAAAACCCTGTGATTCTTAGTAACCTTTGCCCCCTTACCAACCATTCTGCCATGGTTTCTGCAGAAGTAGGAGGGACATAAAAGACTCAGACCCATCTTTTCCTTGGCTTTGTGGATTAACATCCTCTTTGTTTTGTCCCCCAAATGCATCAAGGGGCTAAGCTGGTCTTTGGAAAGCAGATTTATTCCTTCCAAGGACATGCATGTATAAAAGTGGAAGGAAGGACTAGAAAGAAAAGAAAAAAGGAAAAGATTTGCAAAAATCATTTCAAGAAATCTTTCTTGACACTTGGTCCCTAATATCACAGTTCTGTGTGTGTTTCAAGAGGTGACAGAGATGTCACTAAAATGAATAGAAGACAGGAACAAAGCCAGAGTGGCCTAAATGGATACATGCTGGAAGCAATACAATTGTGAGAGCACTGAGGGACTATGCAAATTATCTGAAAGAAGAGATCAAAGTCACAGGGAAAGAAATTGAGACCTTACTGATAAAAAAGAAAAAGAGGACAGAGCACATCAATAACTACCAACCTAAATGTCCAACAAGCAAAATCTTTGAAAGTTACCCATGTATCAACAATGGGCCACACCTTTGCCATTTCACAATGAACTCAAGGTTCTAGAAAACATAAGATCCCCCTGGGCTTCTTTTTTGTTGATTAAAAAAAAAAATTCATTTGGTAGAACAAAATGCCACCCTGCGAACTCTTTCACAAGCTATTTCTCATGCATGCATCAAAATCACTCAGGATTCTTTGGAGGGTGGGACATCAACCAGTTCAGTAAAGGCAGACCCGTAAAGATCTAGGAAGGCCTGAAAGAGAGAGCTCTAAGCTTGGTGTCACCACTGTAGGGGAGGAGAGCCAGTTTTGAGTCCAAGAAGGTTCCCTATGGATGGCAAGATTCTTGTTTGCTGATAGCATAGTCGTGATTACATCAAGCCCCAAAGACACTGCAAAGCCTCCTGGAAGAGATCTGTAATCACTCAGAGCCTGACCTGTCCATCCACAGAGGAAAGACAAATGAACATGGGATTGAACTAAGTTGAAATGAGGGGAAGATAGTGAGATGAACAGCTTTTAGGAATTTGCTAAGCCCTTTTACTGCTACCTAGCTTCCCCCAAAAGCAAAGGTTCATCTTTTCAATACTAAAATTCTGTGAGTGTTACTATAGGTCAATGAGACATGGGATACTATTGCCTCCAAAAAACTAAAAATGGGTATCACACAGAGGACAATGGAGAGACACATGGTACTTGTGAGTATGCTGCAACATGTAACCAATAAGCAACTAAAGAATAGGAGTACAATATATCATCAAGTAACTATACGATGGGGAAAACAGAAAAGATGAGCTAGTCACTTAGCAACAGGGAGGGATGTCAGGTGAACAGCCAGAGGGCTTAACAGGAAAAAGCATGGAAAACTTCCAGAATGTTGGGTGATGCCCCATAGTGAACTTTGGGAAGGACAAGCATAGGAGTCACACTGGATGGGCTGCAACCTGAGCTGGTGGAGGGAACTACCAAATTGATGACATAACCCATCCTTCTGAATGCAAAGAGAAGTACATGTACCCTTAGGGATCATGTAGTCTAGTTGATGCAACAACACATACAACTTTGGTTAGCTAAAGAAGAGGTACATAAAGAGTAATTGCTATACAGATTCGGAGTAGGGAGAGATCACTGTGGGCAGAAGTAAAAGGGTGTTTTAGGGGAGAAGGGGGATAAGCTGGGCCTCAAAGGAAAGAGATTTCAAGTTAGGGCTTCATAGAAATCACAGAACTACAGAACTTGAAAGAGACAATATCATCCAAACCTCTCATTTTGCAAATAACCAATCTTAAGGCCAGAGAAGCTGAATGATTTACTAACAGTCACACAACTATTAGGTGTCCTAGAAAGGAGTGCAGCCTAGTCCCTTCTACAATTTTCTGCTACTGAGGAGGAAGAACATTCCTGGCTGGAAGTGGGGGAGAAACATATAATACAGAAACATCAGATATAAACTTGCCAGAAGCTTAAACATTTAAAATTTTAGCGCCCTTTAAGGATGTCTCTAAAATTCTCTAAAAATTTTCTTTGTGTAGATGTTTTGGTCACTTCTGCATATCTTTTACACTTCTGTGTATCTTTGTGGTCTAGCTCAAACAGGCTTTGTATTGTGTAAGACAAAATAGGGAGCCTAAGTAATGGGTGAAGCACCCTACACATAAAATTTTAGAATCTCGGAGTACATTCCCTTTTACCTTAACTGGAAAAATTTTCCTAGGCCTATCATTTAAGAAAGTCTTTTTTAAAATTGAAAATATATTAACTTTCACAAGTTTTACAGCATTAAACAAGGGCTTTTGTTTTTCCCACATTTCAAAAAAATATTATGTAAAAAACAAAAAAGTCAATTTTAGTGAGAACACTTTTTTAAATCTTCACTAGAGAGAGGTGAAAAGACTTTTAAAAAGTTCTAAGGAAAGAATTTCTTGTTTTCTTTTTTATTGGGGTTTATCTCTACCATCACCCAATTTTTTCAGGGGAAAAGAAGGAAAAAAACATCTCTCCTCTTTCCAAATTTTGCCTAGCTTCCTGCCCCTTCCCCTCTTCCCTATTTCTCTATTAACTGGATAACTTCACATTTTTTTCTTAAAAAATAAAAAAGATCCTGCAAAAAGCTATATTTCTAATATACCCATTATGTATGCTATTTTTGACCTTTTGACTTGAGTGGAATAGGAATCTCACCCAAAATAACATAAAAAAATTAGTTCAGTCTATTAAACATTTACTAAGCCCCTACACTGGGTACAAGGCAACATTTACTAAAAATCCAAAACTAAAATGAAAACATTCATTTGTACTCTTTCAATGAATTTAGATTCTGCCATTTCTGTATATAATATGTACAGATAAATTAAAAACAAAACTTTGAGGAGGGAGAGAGAACACTAAACTTAGGAGATCAGGAATGCTTTGAGTAGAAAGAGACACCTAAATTGAGACATTAAAGAAAAGAATTCTAACTGATGGAAGCAAAAAAATAGAGTCTACCTAAAGGCATGGGGATGGGGGGAGCCAGCTTGGTTTGAATGCTGACCACATGAAAGGGAGTAATATAAAAGTAGTATGCACCTATATTATAGAATTTTTTAATTGCAAGGATGAGGAACTTCTACTTTATCCTTGAAGAAACAGGGAGTCACTGAAGATTTTTAAGTAGGGGAATGCCATAGTCCAATGTCTTTACTTTAGAATATTTTTGAAAGTGTGGAGGACAGATCTGAGGTAGGAGAGACTTTATAAGCATGAAACCTCCAATTAGGAGGCTGCCTCCAGAGTTCAGGATTTATGAATAATCAATAAACATATATTAAGCACCTACTTAGGACTAGGCATAATGCTAAGTGCTGGAAATATAAAAAGAGGCAAAAGACAATGCCTGTCTTCAAGGAGATTATAATCTAATAGGTGCTTTCCATTTTCAAAATACTACCATAACAGTCTACTCTTATCCACTCAAAATTATAATGAACTTTGAAAAGTATTTAAAGTAAAAATTAGCATCTTGACAGCAAAATTGAAATTAGAATGTCCTAGGAAGTATACTCTCATTCATATGATCATTGACAACACTGAATCCCCCAAAAGTATCATTAGATTTTCACAGCCACCTTGTGAGGCAGATAGTACCAGGTCATCCCTAGTACTATCAGAAGTAGAAGAAAAAATGGGTTAAATGATTTGATTGGCTCAAGGTCATATGCATAATACTTTGCAGAAATCTCATCTACCCTGTGCTAGTACAGTAAAAAATGAAGTTATCAATGTGAAGATTTTGGGGGGAGGGGTGGGGGTGGAAAGAGGCCGAGTTAGGGTATGAGACATCTAGACTGAACATTTGCTATATCAAACTGATATGCTAAAGAGAGATTTGCGTATATTCACAAAAAAAAATAGCATTAATACAAGTAACATGTGTTACAGTTATGGTTATATATGTTTTACCTCCTCTCTCCTTCTCAGTTGTGAGATCCTTGAGCACTCCCCTCCACCCAGTGCTTTTTATGTACAGGTAACATATCACTGTAGTCTAGCAAATAACTAGATTAGTTACAAACTTAAGCATTTGAGTTTTCACTAGTGGTTGGACTAGTGGTCCAGAAAGAAGAAAAAAAAAGTTGAGTCCACAGGTTAGATAACTCTTTTTTAAAAATGTAAAATAAAATTATAAAGCACTAAATACTTAGGAGTATGGGCAAAGCTGAAGCTCAATAACTTAATTTGTGATTTATGAATGAATATTTATCAGTTTCTTTCAGGGTTTACAGCAGTAATCATGAGAAGGCCCTCAATCCCAAGCATCTGTTTCGAGTGAGAATCTAAAAATAGATCTCAGGAAAGGCCCTTAATGACATCCAAGCTACAAAAAGGGTAGTTATTACTGAAACTCAGAGGGCACCATGGAGGGACGTTAACACATGGCCTAAAGATGGTTTCAGAAGATTAACATTCTTGTCCTTAGTCTAAAGTATCCATTTCCGCAAAACCTGGTTAATAATAGTCTATGCATTTTTATTCACTATATCAGTATTTTCCTTTCATCACTTTAGCTCATTTCAAATTTATCTTGGTGGAATAATAAAAAAAAAGACCACTAAGTGTTTTCTTTTTTGGAAGAGAAATACCCTAGTACAACTGTTCTTTTTGAAAGGGGATAGGCTGGGTTCTATGAGAGGCAATTTCTTATACTTGAGGCGTATAAGCACAGTCCAATATCATGGTGTGCTAGAATGGAAAGAACACCCATTTGGAGCCTGAGGACTCTGGGATTTGGGGAAACCCCTGAGCTCCCATCTTCTCATCTGCAAAAGGAAGAGACATGTGTGTGTGCACTGGGAAGCCTACTGGACCCGCAGCCCCAAGAGCCTATGTTTAAATCCCAATTCTAACATATACTACCTGTCAGATCTTGGGCAAGTTACTTAACCTGCCCAGTCTGTTTGCTCATCTGTACAATGAGGAAAATGGACAAGATAGCCATGAAGTTTATTTCTAGCTCTAATTTGATGATTACCAAATTCCTTTGTTTTAAATCCTGTGCTTGTTTTGTGTTCTTGGTGATGAACATACTCTATTTTCTAACTGACTACTCTTAGTAGAATGTAAGCCCTATAAGATAGTAAGAACTATCTTAATTTAGTATCTATATTCCAAGGATCTAGTTTCTGGCACATAAGCTTATTGACTGATTGACCAAAAGAAGAAAGTTTAATTCACTACCAGAGAGGAAGCAGGGTGTGAAGGGAAGAGGGGAGTCCACCAGACCAAGTAGATTAGGAACGAAAAGAATTAATTATTTAAATAAATTGAATATTTTTTAAAATAATGAACATCTACTAAGATTTATTATCCACAACTCTGCTAAGTAGTGCTATTTTTATAGTTTATTTATAGGTCTGAATATCTTCTGAATTAAGGGATTCTTACACCTGAATATAGCCTTAGGAGCTTTCACCAATTTGGATTTTCAAAAATCTTTGCCAATATTCAGTCCTTGCCAATCTATCCTTTACAGAACAGATACAGATCTGATCATATCACTTCCATTCTCAAAAACCTCAAAAACCTTACTTCAGTAAGCAGTAATCCCACTGCTTACTGAAAAAAAAATGATATAAATTCCTGAAAATGACTCTCCTGATGTAGTAGTGCCTGATCTTTCTTCTCCTTCCTTTCCTTTCCTTCCCTCTAAATTCTGGTCAAATTTTATTTACTCACTCTTGCCCAATCTCATTTTACCTACTTATTTCCCTGGACAATTCACACAGGCAATAGCTGAGGCCTGTGTGGAAGACTGGAAATTTATGGCTGGAAGAGACTTTAGAATCAAGCCCAACCAACTTGTGCTACCTACCAATGCCCACTGCAAACCTTGAAGTGATAGATAAATTCGAATTATTATTTCTAGGAAGGCAGAATGGTGCAATGAAAAGAGTAGCTGTCAGTAGACTTTGTTCTGTCTCTTGTTTCTTAAGACTAAAGTCTCAAGCTCTAAAATGCTCAGATTCTAGAGGAAGGGAATTTGGGGAAAGCCAATGTAAGAGTTTATAAAGTCAGAGGATATAGCAGCTTGCTAACAAATAAGTTTCTGCTGATCGATTTAGGGAATAATGAGATAAGAGGTTTAGCGAGATGAGAGGTAGTGGCAGCACAGATCCATATAATACAACAAGAGAGAGCCCTAAATGGGGAACAGGATGAGGGAGAGCAAGAAAGACTTGGAAGATATGGGACCTGGGCTGAGTGCTGAACAAAGAAAACTAAGGATTCCAAGAGCAAAGATGAGGAAGAGGGCAGGAAAAAAGGAGTTTGGAGAACAGCCTGTAGGTCAGAAAGGCACACTGTCCAGTCCTAGAGAGGGGACAGCTTTGTCTCACACTACCCTAGTCAGACCATATCTGGAGTACTGTGATCAGTCTGGGGCACCTCATCTGAAAAAAGAATATCATTACTCTGGAGAGCGTCCACAGGAGGGCAGTCAGATAGCGAGGGCAAAGCATGCTATATGTGGATTAACTGAATGAATAGGGAAAGTTTAGCCTGTAGAAGAGAAAACTTGTGGGGAGTATGACATCTGTCTTTTAGTATTTGAAAGACTGTTGTGTAGAAAAGCAGACTTAATCTGCTCAGCTCCACAGGGCAGAATTAGGAGCAATGGGCAAAAGTTAGAGGAAGGTTTAGGTTGACAATAAAGAAAAGTTTTCTAGCAATTACACCTGTTCTAAAGTGGAATGGACTGTCTTGGGAAGTCCCATGATTCCCCCTTCCCTGGAGGTCCTCAGACCAAGACTTCATGACTCCTTGTTCGTTATGGGGTAGAGAGGGGATTTATTTTTCAGGTATAGGTTCAACTAGATGACTTGTAAGATCCTTTCCATCTGAGATTCTGGGAGTAATAGGAACTAAGGCTACAAAAGTATGGAGCCAGAATGCAGAAATTCTTTAATGCCAGATCAAGAAATTTGTGTTAAAGGAGGCAATTGGCAAGTGAAGCTAGACTTTATCCACAGTCAAAAGACTTTCTTTCACAGACTAGACCCTTTACACGCACACACGCGCACACACACACACACACACACACACACACACACACACACGTGTGCCATTTCTTTGACATTTACAGAAGCCCTGCACCCAACTGTGGCATGCCACAGGAAGTCCCCAGAACACTGCACATCAACACAGCACAAACTGCATTAGTCAACTTCAGAGGTTTCCACACCATTAGACAGATTCTTTGCTCTCTGCTGTACATGTTTTATTTCTCTCCTTTCCAGTCTACTTAAAGTTAACATTCTTTATTCCTTTCCATCATCGTATTACCTCCAGCCCCAGGCTCCAGCATAGCTATTTCACAAAAGTTATCTACATAAAGTATCATGTTTCTAGGGAATGGCCCAGAGGATAATAAACAGACCACCTCGTACTTGCATAGAGCTTACAGCTTTGGGAAGGTTTTGGTTTTTTTTTTAATGAACTTATTTCACATGATTCTCCCACCAAGTATGAGAGACAGGTAGGACAGACAATACTTCACTGTTGAAGAGAGTGAATTAAAGAGAGTTTAAGTATTTGGCTGAGGTCACCTAGTGATACAAGGGTTAATGTGAAACTGAAAATCCACTGGGTCCCCTGACTTTTAGGATGGTATCCTTCTCATTAATAGTCTTGGGGAAGGGGAATGAACGTGTTAGGCTAATCTAAGTTCTAGATAAAAATACAGATAAAAGGTTTAATCTGATTTTAGTAGGTATGCATGGTCAGGTATTCTAGGAAATAAAAATATCCAAAAGATTTCTAAAAGACACTTTGTAAAACATAAAACACTATAAAAATGTAGGCTATCACTGAACTTTCTATAGAAGGGCTAATGGAATCTGGGAAATGTAAATCATTGATGGAAAACACACATCTTTGTTACAGCCATAAAGAATATTGGAAATGCTTAAACAAAGTCTGAAAGAAACCCTGACTTGGACATTTCAAATGATGCCACAAGCAATTTCCTAGGCATCCTGTACATGCCTGTAGCTTTCCTGTAAAGCATAATTTGACACACATTTACATCATCATCCTTAGTGTTCCAAGGTGACTCAGCTAGTCTCTGGGCCAGACTTCCCACCATAAAGTAACTGGCTAGGGAGATATGTGACATTTGCTGAACCAAAATCTAATGCACACTGAAACAAAATTACACAGAAACCTAAGTGACACCGCAGCTAACGAAGAAGGGATTATCAGGAGAAAAGCACTACGTTGACAAGGCCACCTTCTGCCGAGTGCAACTCATGTAAATTCCCCTAAATAAATCCTCCCGAGTCCTCAAGGCAGAGTAAGGGCAAATTGTATTATCTCCATTGATTCTAAACCACATATGCTGTTGCAAAGGTTCCTCTCTCCAACCACAGTATTCACCTGGTGATCTGAATAGGACGGAATAACAGAACACCATGATTTCATAATTAAAATGACAAACAACCCAAAGAGCAGTGGAGACATATAGGTGGGAGTGTAAGCAAACTGCTGAATGCTAACATGATGACCTGCACAGCAGAAGTCAAGAAAAAGACATCACCAGGCACATGTGTGACCAGAAAATGAGGCAGGACATTTGTGGGGCAATGAGATAAAACAAATGGACAACCCGGCCAGTGCCCAACAAAAGAATGAGAGGAGGCTCTCAGGGCACTGAGCCCATCTCCCAAAGGGGATTTATACAGAACCACCGGCGAGAGTAGCACAGTAAGTGAGGCTCTGGTGAGGATTTTGTTCATATAGGTCCAGATCAGCAGAGCCATAACTGGCATGGGACTAGTGGGCCTTTGCCCTAGGGATTTAAGGTGGTGGGAGACAACTGCTCCCTGAAGTGAACACTGTAGCCAACAGCAACCACCATTCTTAGAGACAGCTGGGTGGCCCAGTGGAGTCAGGAATATCTGAGTTCAAATGTGGCCTCAGACACTTACTTAGCTATGTGACCCTGGGACAAGTCACTTAACTTGCTTGCCTCCATTTTCTCATCTGTAAAATGGGTATGATAAAAGCACTTCCCTACCAGGGTTGTTACAAGGATCAAATGAGACAAAAAATTATGAAGCACTTAGCGTTGTACCTGGCACATAGTAGGTTACTTTTCCTATAAATGGTAGCTATCATCATCATCATCATTATTGCTACCTTCCCATCCTCTGTGGTTGACTCCCATGCTACTATGCATGTAACTGCCATTTCCCAACCTCCTCAGAGATAACAGGTCGCCCCTTCTGCCAGAGTGGCCACATCCATGGCTTGACTAAACCTGCTGTCAAACCCCTTACCAACAGCATGCTTTTATTGCTAGGGTCAGTTCTCTCATATCTGTTTAAAAGCTTCCATCTTGCTTCTCCCTTAATGTCCTCCTGTAATACTTCATCGTGGTGTGCTCGTTACCACAGCAGGAAGATCTATATGGATTTCAGTAGCCATGCATGCAACCCAACCCATCCCTGAATAAGAATCCACTCCAATATCACTGAGGTGGTCATCTGGACTTTACTGGAAGACTTCTAGTGAGAAGAGGCTCTTCTAAGACCTTCCCAGATGGCCAATTCCATTCTGGGACAACTCTGATTGTTAGGAAATGATTGCTTACCTCAAGTTTATATGACTTATACCTAGTTTTATCCTCTGGGGTCGAGCCAAATAAGTCTAATCTTTTCATGTGGTTGTCCTTCACTTTAAGACAGGTATCACCCTGACTAGCTGTGTGACCTCGAACAAGTTATTTCAATTTTCCTGAGCAATAATAGTGCAGTAGAAAACAAAACAAAATAAAACTTGGGTTTTGGAGTCAGAAAACTTGGATTCAAATCCCTCTGCTGCTTACTAGCTTGAGTAACCTTAGAAGTCACAACACCCTGTCCTCTTGTTCAACAATCTTTGGCCCAGACAACAATATCTCCAGTTAAGGATCTGTTGATTGGGGGACACTCTCCTAAGAAAAGTCATGGATTCCTCCCCACCAGGGGCTTTGCTGAAAGGAGCAAGCTCATCATATCTAGTTGGCCCCAGCCACCCAACCCCACTATCTTCCTACTGTACTAATAACAAAGATATAATAATGTCTGATCCTTGTCCTTGAGGAGCTCACAGTCAATCAAATCAAGCACCTAAGTGCTAGGAAAAGATAAGCACATCAGACGTTATATGCTATGTACTAAATGATGACAGGAAGTGCTAAGATAGCCTATTTCTTTGCTGTGTTGAGTGATCACATGGTCATGAAACCCATTACAAGCTTCATGCACCTAAGCACAACTGTTTGTGTTAGTTGTAAGTGCCTGTTGTTGTAATACTAAACAAATACTTTACCTCAAATAATTTCCAAACCAACAGATGATTCCAAACAAGGTACCCAGACACTACATGCCATAGGAGTACAAAGAAGGCAGATCACTTCTAAATGGAATACTCAGGCTTCCATAAGAAGAAATAGTATTTGAAATATGGGTTCAGTTTGGATGAGTCGAAGAGGCAGGTAGGTAGGCATCCTAGGGAAGGGAGGAACATCATGAAGCGAAGAGAAAGGCCAAGGAATGATGGATTCAGGGGAAGAAATGAAGATGCTATCCTCCTCCTCCCATTCCTCAACAACTGCCCTGCCTCCCATGTGCTATGAGCTAAATAAACAGGTCAGCTAGAACCTTACTTCCCGTATGGGCACCCCATGAGGTTTCATGGAGCATTTAGCTATCACTTGCTATAATGCATAATAACATGTTCTTTAGATTCTACAATCTACCACATACAGAAAGGGGAGCTTAGTTTATATGGTTTCAGACAAGATTCAGATCTTAGCTGTCAATTCCTCATAGTCTGGATTTAGGTACATTGCTCATCCCTTCATCACTGGAGTGTAAAACTGCTTGCCTTATGTATAGAGATCACATGGAATGCCTACGCTGGGGTTTGTCATGTGAAATACAAAGAAATTTTCTAGCCATTTAAGAGTTTCAATACTATGTTAGATATTTGGAGCCAAAGCTTTATTCATTTAGACCCAGCAACCTTTCTGCTAAGGTACTCCTTAAATTGAGAAATTAGTTCCATGGAATTTAAGCAAGTCAACAAAAGTAATGTATTAAAATAATTACCTATAATTGGATTTTTTTTTAAAAGAGCTTCAATAATATACAGGTAGATTAGAGCTCCTTTAAAAGGAAAATGGCAAAGAGTATCAACAAGAAAGAAGTCCAAGGTCACAACAAACCCTGTGTATGTGCCTTTCTTACTGATATTCTCTATGTAATGAGCCTATTATGCATCCAGTTACTGCTGGAGAGAGAGATGAACCAAGCCAGGATCCCTGTCCTCCACAAACTTTCAGGTTAAGTGGAGGAAGAAAATTCTCACAAGGGAAAATTAGAGAATAATGTAAAACAACTGAAACAAATGCTAGATACAGATTACAAGAGATGGAGAAATTCAGAGAAAGGGGAGGAAAAAAAGGGAAGGGAGGGTCATGGAAATGAAAAAGTCTCTGCATTGGCATTTAAGCAGAGTGAAGGTGCCATGCTTTCTCTAGACTGAAATCAGACCTGGAGAGCCTAACACTGCCAAATGCCAAAGTAGCCAAGACATATGTCTTCAAGGGTATGCCATAGTCCATTTGTATCAGCTCCTGAGAGGTAAATGTTCAATTTTTCATGAAAGTATTTACACCTTGAGAATCTGAAAATGCCACCAATCAGGGCTTAACTAAGAAAGCCAACCCAAACTCAGGTGAATAGCAACTGTAGCACCTGGCCCAGGGAAGCCCCAGAGGAAACAGAAGCTTGCAGCAGCATCCAAACAGGAGACAGCTAATCACAGAGTTCTGGCTGAGGCCACGATACCGATCACACTCGAGTGCAGACTCATCACAGGAGGTGGGACCCTGAATGGGGAACCCAGAAACCTGAGGTCAGTATGGCTGCCAGATGGAAGAGTTTGAGAAGGGGTACAGCTGGACCCTGACACAAAAACCCAAGTCAGAAATTGAGGCTGGAGATAAAAGTAGGCAGAAGACAACACAGAACACTAAGATACAGAGAGTTATCCAAGAGGTAAATCTAGAAAATGAATAATTCCACAACTTTGAATAAAGGAGGCTCAGAGGAGGAAAAAAATGACAATCATAAAAAACGCTTAGAACAATAGATGGAAAATCTTGCCCAAGCAGACCAAGCAGAGCTCAATAGCTCCAAGAAATTACAAGGAATATTACAAGTTAACAAATATTTGTCAAGTGCTCACTATATGCCAGGCATAGTGCTAAATACTGAGGATAAAAATACAAGCGAAAAGAAAGTTCTTGTCCTTGAGGAGCTTATATTCCAATGGGAAAGACAACATAGAAAAGAGAATGATGGCGAAGTCCAGAGAATTAAAATGGAAGTTCTAAAAGGATCTCACCCCTGGAAGAATGGGGCAGCAGGTGTGAATGAAGAAGGCAGAATAGTAGCCAGTCAGGAGAATAAAAAGTTAAAACTATAAAAAGAAAATGTAACACATTCTACTGTTACAAACAACTCACCTAGAAAATGTCAAGGAAAGATAATCTAAGAATTACTGGTCTCCCTAAAAAATACGACTAAAAAGGTTCGGATACTATATTTCAAGAAATCATTAAAGGAAACTGCCAAGATTTATTAGAAACAGAGGGCAAAATGAAAAAAAAAAAAACTCCATTAGTCAGCTCCTGAGAGAAACCACAAAATGAAAACTTTCTAGGAATATCATAGCCAAAATCTAGGATTTCCAGAGCTATTTATATATATATATGTATGTATGTGTGTATGTATACATATATATGTATGTATATCTATATACATATATATATGTGTGTATATGTATGTATACATTTCAAACAGACAAGAAAAAAGGATCCAATCATTAAGTTACCATACTTAGTATCACACAAGCCTTGGCAGCAATATCTACAACCTGGAGAAAATGTTGGTACACAATATTCCCAATTGCAAAAGATCAAGGTATACTAATGCACTGTTGGTAGAACTATTTGAAACTGTACCCCAAAAGTCACAACATATCCTCTGACCTAGCTGTAACACCATTAGGCACATATCCTAAAGCAGGGGTTCTTAACCATGATTCATGGTCAAAAAAGTTCATAAACTTGGATGGCAAAAAAAATTACTTCTTTATTTTCACTATCCTCTAAAGGAAATTTAGCATTTCCTTCAATTATTTAAAAATATTATTCTGGAGTCCATAGGCTTTACCAGAATGGGTAATGGGGTCCATGAAACAGAAAAGATTAAGAACTCCTTTCCTAAAGAGATCAAAGAGAGAAGGAACTATGTGTACAAAAATATTTATAGCAGCCCTTTTTGTTATAGCAATGAACTAGACACTAATCAGCTGCACAAATTATAGTATATGACTATAGTTTTATTATTTTATTACTAATTATTTATTAACTTATTATTATTATATTTATATTACTGCATCATAAGGATTGAAGAAAAACTTATGAAGATAGGAGCTGATGCAAAGGTAGATGAGAAAAATCAGAAGAACTATCTCTATGACTACAATATTGTAAAGAAAAACAACTCTGAAAGACTTCAGAACTCTGATCAATGCCATGACCAACCACAAAATTCCAGAGGATCAATGACGAAGCACACTTCCCCACTTGAGAGAAAGGTAAAGGCTAGAGGTACAAAGTGAGACAATATGTGGATTTGTTTTGCTTGACTAAGCTAACCATGCTTCTGACATGCTAACAGAGGTATCATGGAACAAGGGAGACACTGCTCTCCTTGGAGTCAGGAAGTCCTGGATTCATGTCCTATCTGACACATTTTAGTTGTGCAACCCTGGGCAAGTCACTTAACCTCTGAGACAAGGGAATGTGCTGACCTGCACTGGCTGGCACTCCTCATCTGGGAGCTCTTTTTAGCAATGAAATCACAAGTCTGATCCCAAACCCAATGCTAACTTGTTACAAAGGAAGGGTTTTTCTAGGGGGTGAAGGGAAGCTGAGGAGAAACAGCAATGAAGACAGCAAAATAAAAAAAGAAAAGAGCTTTTATGAAGCATTTAAAGAAAATGCACAGATCAGAAAGAAGTCCAGGGGACAATGAGCTTATCTCTGGAACTAACATGGTGAACTAAATATATGCCTTTAAAAAACCCAAGCTGTACATGTTGAGATTCATGGTTTTATCCTTTTTTTTTTCTTGTTCTGTTAATGTTAAGGTCAGAATAATAAAAAATAATTTTAAAAAAAGTAGCCCAAGATTTCATAGCCACCCTTTCAGTTACCCCAACAGTGACCCCGCCCCCTCCATTCCCTTCCCAGGACCAAAGGGAGAACAAGATGAAAATCAAGGCCAAGCACTACGCTTGGAGAAGAGAGAGGCCTTTGAAAATTAAACTGCAGCAAAGAGGATTTTAATTGAACTGGACAATCAGAATTAAATGTTCTTTCGAAGCTGTAGCTCTTAGACAGTTGAGCTTTGAGCCAACTTATTTGTAATCACAGACCATTATGTTGTCTCACAGAAGAAGATTTTCTACTTGGAAATAAGTCTGATTTAAAAAAAAGAATAGAGTCAGGGGATGTGGGGGTATTGGGAAATTAACACAAACATCTGCCAGGTGTTTGGGGTTTTAACAGGTCCCTTTCTCGCAGACCTAAATAAATCATCACCACCAATTTCTGACTTTGGAAATAATTCTGTGCATTCTTCATAATTCCGCATCACAAGAAGAGGTCCCTAACTCTGTCTATGATACAAGCCTAGGTTTTGCTGTTACAGTGCATGGTCTATAATGGGCCTCAAACAATAAGCACGATGTGTCCAAAAAAAAAGTTTTGCAGTTACCATTCATCAAAACACACTGACAGAATTTCTACTTTGTGGGGCATAGTATGAATGAAGCCTTGCTAATGACAGGCTGTAGTAAATGAAGCTAATGAATCTGAGGATACGTATGGGATAAGATCAGAGTGTGTGTGTGGAAAATTAGTTCTGCCACAGAAGTAGCTGGTTCTCTCCGGGTTTTATCAGCATCCCAGATTCTTCTTCTTCTTCTTCTACAGACCAGTCAAAAGGAATGGACAGTATGAAATGGCATGGACAGCGGGAGAGACATGATTTGTAAGTAACTGCAACAGGAAAGTACTACTCCTAATAGGTTACTTTCAACTTCACCCAGAAAGGAGAAAGAGAAAGGAGGGCTGGGTTGCCAATGGTAGGAGAGACACAGGTCACACAACAACAAGGAAAATGGCAGAAAGAAGGCTGGCCATGATCCAGACCAGCCCACTTCTTGCCCCAGGCCTTGGCTCCACTTATTTTTGAAAACACAAAGTTGGTGGTGAGACATGACTGATAGACAAAGGGAGGGTAGGTATGGAGAAGAGAAACACAACCTCTTGATGCCCATCATTGGTGCCAGTGTCCTCACAAACTCAAGCGTGTATCCTACTTTAAGCAAATAGGACATAGGAAAATTCCCACAAGCAAAGCACATTTTGGGTGGGTCTTCACATTCCAAAAGGACTTACTCCAGTATTTCTTTAAGAAACAAGCCTTCTGAGGTAGCTAGGTGGTGCAGTGGATAGAGCACCAGCTCTAGAGTCTGGAGGACCTGAATTCAAATTTGACCTCAGACACTTCTCAGCTGCATGACCCTGGGCCAGTCCCTCAACCCCAACTGCCTCCAAAAAAAAAAAGAAAGAAAGAAAAAACAAAGAAACAAGACATATCCAAACTTATGCATTTAGAATATAATTCAATTTTTTAGAGTTTCATCCACATGCACTTCGAGTAATTTGTTCCTTATGGAAAAGCGCATGAAGCAAAGAAAAGTGGGACTCACTTGGAATCAGAATACCTGAATCCTACTTCCAATTCTGCTCCTTCCTACCTAAATCACCCTTGATTTCTCTGGGTTTCAGTTTCCTTTTGTTTACAAATGAGGAAATTGGACTATATCATCTCTAAGGTCCTTTTATGACCTGTTCAAAAGCAAGTGACATATAAACAAGGAATATATAAAATTTAAAAATAACATGTATTATTAGATATGTGATTTTTGAGAACCCCATATTTAAACACTGGCAGCTTGATCATCATCCAGAATTTAATCTAACAAACACAATGTTTGTTCTAACCCCAAATTACAATCCAAGCCTACTTTACATGTTAGGGAGCTGACAGGCCTGAGATTCAGGACTCCCACCGTTCTCTTGATAAAAGAAGGCCTCATTTTAAAAATATGCTTTAAAAAGAGTTAAACATAGCAAACTACATAGAACTAGCATATACCAATACCATCTAATTACTAAGTTATCAGTTACTGGGTGATAATCTTTATAATTTTAGTTTTCAACACAGTAGACATTAACGCTGATGTCAAGAATCTAGTGGCTATAAAGACATGTCTAAGTCTCCCACTGTCTTGACCTTCCCTCACCCTTATTCAAATTCAATTCTCCTCTAAAATATTTCAACCTTTACTTATTTTCCTAACCTTTCTTCTCTCCTGTGTTTGAGCTCTATGCCCCTAACAAGGTTCAAAAGATACATAAAAGATGATTAAACATTGAGTGAACAGAAGAGAAGCAATGCCATAAGCTGGGATGAATAAATTTTTTTCTCACAGTCAATTGGCATTAAGAGACTTGCCCAGGGTCACACACTTAGTAAGTGTCTGAGGTTGGATTTGAACTCAGGTCCCCCTGACTTCAGGACCAATGCTCTATCCCCCATGCCACCTAGTTTGCCTCACAGTGAATAACCTTTTCAAAAAATACTTTGATAACTTTATGTCAATATAATTGTTTTCCTTGGTAATGCTTTGTTTTACATTTTATAATTTTACATTATATACTGAAAAAGTAATTCTGAGAAGGGGTGTATAGGCTTCACCAGATTGCCAAAGGGGATCACGAGACAAAAAATTCCTTCCCATACTAGGCATGGTGCTTCATGATACTCTGGATGGGAAGCCTTGGGAAGAGCAGGTAAGAGCTTTGAGAAAATGACAGAGAACATGAGGCTCAAATCATGGACCCCAAAGATTTAACTACCCAGCTGATAACCACAAAACTCTAAGCATAGGCAGAAAAACATGAGAAAAGTTAGGACAAACAGGACCGTTCTTTTCAAGTACTTCCAGGGGAGTTATATGAAATGGGGATTAGACGCTGGATCATGGGATTACAGATCTACACCTGCAAGGATCATCAAAGACCATAATCTAACTCCATCATTTTACAGATAAGAAAAACCGACGACTTGGGAGATTATGTAAACACAAAAGTCCTAGGAGAGGCAGTACTCCTTAGGCACTAGTCCTGCTTCGAGCCCCTCCCCTATAGCCACTGTCAGAGAAAGCATACATGTGTATTCGTCCTTCGTTGCCAAAGACCATGCCATCAGAGAAATATGACATAATTTGCACCTGACTTTGTTTTGAGTGAGGAAGAACTGTGCAGGTTACCAGTCTCACTTCTCCAGAGCCACCTGAATCCAGCGATTCATCAGGATGACTGGAGATGACCCAGGATGAGGCCATTAGAGTTAAGTGACTTGCCCAAGGTCATACAGCTAGTGAGTGTCTGAGGTGAGATTTGAACTCAGTTCCTCCTGACTCCTGCACTGGTGCTCTATTCACTGCACCACCTAGCTACCCCTAGATGAAGCAACTCCTGTGAAGAAGGGGCCAGTCATCCTCACGAACTGCTGGTCAAGAATCACTCACAGGTCACGTAAGCAAATCCAGTCAAAGCAGGGGCACCTTTGAGGGAGAGAGGGGAAGCAGCATGTGCCAGATCACTCAAACAACTACCATCACTACTCTGACCACCAACTTGTGTCAGACCCTGATACAGTGCAGGACTCCGAGCCCAAAAGCCTTGGGAACAGCAATGCTTCCAGTCCTGTGCCCACAGACATTATCCAAAGCCTGGCCACTGCTCCTGCAACAACTACAGTTACAGCTACCAAAGACCCAGAAAGGAAAGTTCTTGTCACCAAAGTCTTGAGCACTGTCAACTTGTTCAATAATAGAACCGATAGGATTGTATCAGTGGAAATGGCATTGAAGAGGAGGCATCAGTGTCTGCTTTGCCACTGTACCCTAGGAAACATGAGACTTCTCCATCTGACTTGCAGCTGAAACTGCATGGGTTTTCTGCTTCTTGAGAGCAGGGACTGTCTTTCTTTTCTATTTGTATCACCCAGTGTGATACAACATCACCAGTGCTTAGGATAATGCTTTGCACACTGTAAGTGCTTAATAAATGCTTCATTCATTCATTGTGACTTACCTAGAGTCACACAAGTAGTACACATCAGAGGCAAGATTAGAGGCTGTGCAGTGAATAGAACGCTGGGGTCATGAGTCAGGAGGACCTGAGTACAAATCTAGACTAGCTCTATGAGCCTGGGCAAATCATTTACCTCTCTTTTCCTCAGTTTCCTCATCGGTAAATGAGCCAGAGGAAGAATTGGCAAACCACTAGAGTATCTTTGCCTAGAAAACCCTAAATGGGGTCACAAAGAGTTGGGTACAACTGAAAAAGGACTGAATAACAGTTCTGACTGCAGAAAAGGTGCTAGGATGAAAGCTGCAGAGAGACAAATTTAAGCTTGTTAGCAGGAAAAATGTTCTTAGATCATTTCTAACAGTGAAGTGGGGCTGCAGGTTTCCCTGTGCTGAAAGTGTCTAGGCAGAAATTGAGTAACTAAGTCAGTGATGCTGCAGACGGTATTCCTGTCCACATAGGAGCTGGGTTAGTTGACCTCTCAGACCCTTCCCAACTGCACCACTTTGCAGTAGTCAGTAGTTGATGTGGTACGATTTGAGTAGATGTCAAAGTTCTGTATCCCAAAACTTTTTCCTTCAATAATTGCCTGTCCTTCTCTGTTGCAAGTTATTCTTTTGGTTCTTAAAGACTTTTCACTCTTTCTTCCCTATTAAAATGCAAATACCTCTGGGAAGAGACATAACCTAGAACCTATTTAGTCTTCTTGTTCAGTCATTTTCAGTCTTTGTGACCCCATTTGGTTTTTTTCTTGGCAAGGATACTGGAGCAGTTTACCATTTCCTTCTCTAACTCATTTTACAGATAAGGAACTGAGGCAAAGAGGGTAAAGCGACTTGCCCATGGCCACACAGCTAGCATCTGAGGCCAGTTTTGAAATCAGGTTGTCCTGACTTCAGGGCCATCATTATATCCATCTTACTACTTTGCTGCCCCTACTTAGCCACCAACCCCTTATCTGTCACTTGGCTCCTAAGCAAGGCTCTCCAGATAGGCAGCAGAGAACAAAAGTCCATAGATATAAAGTAGATAGGTAGCAAGGTGCCCAAAGGCCTGGGACCTGAAGTAGGAGAAAAGAACACAGTTAATAGAAGTTGAAAGGTGGCCCATATCCCAGTTCTGAGAGCTTCTGCTAAGCACATTTAGATGACCTGAGTCTGTAGTCTCCTTGCAGGAGCTCTCCTAGACAAGGCTGTCTTCCCCTTCCCCCCATGGCTCTCCTGTCTCTTCCATATTCCAAGCAGAGCCTAAAATGGGAACAATGAAATGCTGAGGGCAAAAAACACTCCTTGCCAGCACAGTTGCGTAAAATGAGCTTGAGACCAGGGGACCAGGAGCTGATAGAAAATTCAACTGCAGGCCAAGAATCAGAATTTACTCAGTTTTCAATTACCTCCTTTTCCCTTCCTTTTTCCCTGCAGTACCTTAAAGTCATTGGCACCAACTGCCCAGCCATGCATCTTCATCAGGATGTTGAAAACCAAGGGAAGGAGTGGGAAAAGATTCACAAGCAGGAAGAGGTTTCTGTTGTGTGTGTTTAATACTAGTAGAACTTACGCCCCACCCTCCACAAACATAAACCCATACACACTCAATTCTCTACTTTGTTGTGGTTGATCAGTCTTTATTCCGAAGCGTCCAACTCTTCAAGACCTCATTTTGGGTTTTCTTGGCAAAGACATTGGAGTGATTTGCCATTTCCTTCTCCATCTCATTTTACAGATGAGGAAACTGAGGCAACCAGGGTTAAATGACTTGCCCAGGGTCACACAGCTAGTATCTGAGTCAGATTTGGACACAAGAAGATGAGTCTTCCTCTAAGCCCTGCGCTCAATCCACTGTTCCACCTCGCTGGAACAATAACCCAGTGATAAACCTCATGGTGATTTGTTCAGTTGCGTCCAACTCGTGATCCTACAGATTCATGGGGTTTTCTTGGTAAAAATATTTGAATGGTTTGCCATTTCCTACTACAGTAGATTAAGGCAAACAGAGGTTAAGTCACTTTCCCAGAGTCATGGGACTAGTACATGTCAGAGGACAGATTTTAACTCAGGTCTTCCTACTCCAGGTGCAGTGCTTTATCGACTGAGTCATCTTACTGCCCCTACTAGCCTTGCTCTAAACAAGAGATTCAAAGAATTTGGGACAGTTCTGGCCCCAAGTTTCAAAAGCTTTCTGATTTCACTGGTTTGGGTAACCCCTCTACTTATGTAGATCATGATCCCTGAAGCACTTAGTAGATGGTCTTCATGAGTTGCTGTAACTGAAAAGAAAAATGCCTAATACTGAGAGTCTATAGGATATCCAGTTTAACATATCCAGTAGTCATCTGTAGATGAGTCTGGAGTTTAAGGAAAGGTTTGGAGTTTAAGGAAAGTTTTAAGGAAAGTAGATGTGATAGTAGACATAGAGATGATAATTGAATCCATGGGACTTGATGAGATCCAAATGAAATAGTATTGAAACTAAAACTTTTAGTTTTACTTTTGTCTTTCAGGGACAGTCAGGCAATCTATCTCCAGGCTCTACTTGAAACCTTCCAAGGTAGGATCAGGCAGAGCTTGTACTGGCCTTTGAGAGCCCTGAATAGCTCAGACAGCATGATGAGATGCCAGCAGATATCACCAAACCTTAAGAAAGCCAGGGATGAGTTGAAAAGGTGGAAATGTTGAAGTGGGAGCACTCACTTAGATCATATCATATCACATTATATTATATTCCACCCCCATCTTCTTTAGCAGTCTGCCTTCTCTGTCACTCTATCCTCTACTGTCTCCCTGCCTACCAGCTACTTCCCTGAAAGTAACATCCAAGTCTCCCTGCAAATCCTCACTTGACTCATCCATCCCCACTAGCTATTACCCCATATCTTTCCTCCCTATTGTGACTAAATTCCTTGAGAAGACTGTCTACAATCAGCACCTCTATTTTTCCTCTCATTTACTTTTTAACCCTCTGTAGTCTGACTTCTGGCTTCATTATGTGACAAGGATGGCTCTCTCCAAGATTATCAATGATCTCTTTTAATCACCAGATCTTCATCCTTCTTGACCTCAACAGCCTGACACGGTGGATCACCCTCTTCCCCTCGATAATCTCTTCTCTCGTGGGTTCTATGACCCTACTTATCTCCTTATTCTTCTTGCCAGGTCAGATGGCTCTCAGTGTCCCTTTGGGGATCTTCATTCATTCAGGTCATACCCACTAACAGTGGATAAATCCCTAGTCTCTATTTTGGACCTTCTTCATCCTCCACACTAGTTCATTTGGTGATCTTATCAACTCCCAGGGTTCAATGATCATCTATATGCTGAAGATCCTCAGATCTACTTAGCCAGTCCCAATCTCTCTCTTAAACTCCAGACTCACATCTACAACAGTTTACAGTACTCCAAACTCTCATCAACAACTCCCTATTAGATATCTCAAATTGAGTATCTCATAGACATTTTAAGCCCATTATGTCCCAAACTGAACTCATTTATCTTTCCCTAAAAACCCTTCCCTCTTCCTAATTTACCTATCACTGTTGAGGGTACCATTGGTCCTGGAGTCAGGAAGAGCTGGGTTTAAATCCAGCCTCAGATACTTACTAGCTACGTGACCCTGAGCATATCCCTTAAACTCTGTTTACCTCAGTTTCCTCATATGTAAAATGAGGATAGTAACAGTGCCTACCTCCCAGGGTTGTTGAGAGAATCAAATGAGGTAATAATTATCAAGCACTTGTGCAGTGCCTGGCACAAGGGAGGTGCCAGGCAAGTGCGAGCTATTGCTATTACCCTCCTGCTATTCAGACTTGTACCCTACACATCACCTTCACCTCTTCACGTGCTCTCTTTCCCCATATCCAGTCTGTTGTCAAGTATAATTCATTTTACATTTGCAACTCCTCATATACTCGCGCTTCTCTACTCTGACACTGTCACTATTCTGGCGCAAACCTTCATCACCTTTTACATGGACTGTTGCAATCATCTACTGGTTAGTCTCCCAGCCTCCAGGGTCTGGTTGGTCTCCCAGCCTGCAGTCCCTGGTTGGTCTCCCAGCCTGCAGTCCCTGGTTGGTCTCCCAGCCTCCAGTCTCTGGTTGGTCTACCAGCCTCCAGTCGGTCTCCCAGCCTCCAGTCGGTCTCCCAGCCTCTAGTCTCTTCCCACTGTGGTCTATCCTCCATTCATTCAGAGGATGTCAAATTGATGTTCCTAAAGTACTGGTCTGATCATTTCACCCCCACACCATTCAATAGATGCCAACAACCTTATATTACCTCCAGAGTTAAATATAAAATCTTGTTTAGCATTCAAAGCCCTTCATCACCTACCCACTTCCTCTCCTTCCAGTCTGGCTACACCTTATTCACTCCCACATTCAAAGTGACAAGGGTCTTTTTCTTCGGACAAGATACCCTTTCTGTCCTCTCTCCATTTTCACTGGCTGTCCCCTCATTTCCCTCCCTCTTTCCCTCTATCTCCTGGACCCCCTCAATTCCTTCAAGCCCCTGCTAAAATCCTACCTTCTACAAGAAGCCTTTCCTAGAACTCCTTAAAACTCCTTCCCTCTGTTATTTCCAATTTATCTTCTATATATCTTGTTTGTACACAGATGCTTTCATGTTGTCTGCCTCTTAGACTGTGAGCTCCTTCAGGGACTGTCTTTTACCTTTCTTGGTATCCCCAGGTCTTAGCACAGTGCCTGGCAGACAGGTGATGGTTAATAAATGCTGGCTGACTGTTATCTATCCTCTTTATGGTCTGATCAAAGGCGGAGATGCAGAATTGTTCATCAGAGAAAGTGACACTAGCCTGAGGAGTTTCTCCTCAAAGTTTGGACAGAGGTAGGTTTTATAAAATTATGATTCACACCTGTACAAGTAAACTTAACGAAATTTCTCAGGGTTCAAATTCTAACTCCGCCATTTAACACCTCTTTGACCTTTGACTCATCACCTTTCCCTCTCTCAGCCTTTGTTGCCTCATCTATAAAATTGCAGAGTTAGGCTCTATGATCTGTGGCTCCTTCCAGCTATAAATTCTATGATCTTATGATCCCAGAATAAAAATATATAAGTAGCTCCAAAAATAGTCTAGGTAAATTCACAGATGGTCTGTGATGAAAAACTAGATTTTAGGGGAATGTTGTCAACTTCTTAAAAGTTGCTATCAGGGAAATAGATGTGGTCTCTCCCCAGATGCCCCTTCGATGATCTCAAGAGCAGTCCTAAGGACTAATGAACAAAGGGTCTAATCATAAGAGGATCCTCCTTCATATTTGCTTCCCAGGCGCCCCTCCAATTCTGAAATGTCAAGGAGAGAGAATTCTATTAGCCTGCTCTCTCCAAGTAAAGGGACTTCTAAGGTCCCTTCCCACTCTAATTCTATAACCCTATGAATAAGCCTTTTAGGTTATATGCTGAAATTCAGAAGGGACATTCCAAGGTTATCTCACACTAGAGGTTTCCTCCCTGGTTAGAGGAAGTAGCCTCCTCAGTGGTAAAGCCTGGGCCATCCTTTGGTCGGTTCTAGCTCCCACAGCTGCTGAGCTATTTTCTGATGGCTAAAACCTCAAATGTCATTTTAAAAGCAACTTCCAATGACATCTGAGAGCTCTCAGGGATTGCATATGTGTGTAGGCACACACGTGCAGAGTGACAGACAGACATGTGATAGTGTCTATGCGACTTCACACACAGCAGTACATGACATACGTTTGTGGATATACATGCATATTTCCCAATATATGTACTGAGAGAATGAAAACACAAGATTTGAAACTCCCACAGTCCCCAACTCCACAAAATTAATCCTCATGATTCCATGTATTTATTCTTGGACCAAGGATAAACTGAGCTTCCCTCCCATTTAAGAGCATATCAGATTCCACATCTACTCCAAGGATTAAGTGATTAGAATAGCGTCTTGTCCGTGGAACAGCCTGTGAGCTCCTGATCAGCTCAAGTGGTAGGACTAAATAGACACAGAGCAAGGAGGTTGGTAAGGACGACTTCACTCCTCCCAGGCCTCCCGTGGGTAGTACAAAGTTTCAGCTACAGGGAGGAAGTGGAGCAACTTTGTATCTTCTCCAAAGTGATCCAATCTTGTCTAGACAAGTCACACCACAAGTTCATTAAGCAAAAGCCTAGATGAAGAATCCTGTCTTATAACACAACCATAATGCTAAATACTTCTAGTTACATCATAACATCCTATAGATTGTTGCAGTTATACCTTAGTCAGCATGGGCAGGGGTTCCCTCCACAAGCATTGGAAAAACAAACAAACACCCAGATAACTGATTACAATGGGTTTGGCCCAACTCTCCATTTTCTGCATTAGTAAGGTACAGTAGTCAGAATGAAGAGTATCTTTGGTTGGAAATCAAGAGATTTGCGTTTTAGCTCTGACTCTGTACCACTACTCCACCACATGACCTTGGATAGTCAGAACTGCTTTGACCTTGTTTTCTAATCTATAAAATGAGATAATAGTATCTGTCTTATGGGAGAATCAATTAATAGATGGAAATGACTTAAAATTTTAAGGTAGATTTACATCAGTATTTCAAAAGCTCTGAGTAGCCATTCCAGTCTCTCTTAATTCCAGCACCTCCCCACTGGATTACCTCCAACTTGTCATCTATATATCTTGGCTGTATATAGCTGTTTACATGTTGTCTCCCTACCCCTTGCCCCTCTTCCTCCCCATTATACTGTGAGTTTCTTAACAGCAGACACCATCTTTTGCCTTTCTTTGTATCCCTGGATTTAGCACAGTGCCAGGTATATGGTAGGTATTAAATAAATGCTCATTGAATTGACTTAGAGAGGGCCCATAGCCTCTTCCCACCTAAGTATGTTGTCTTCATGAACTGTTATACCAAAAAAATAAAAAAATCACCTGGTGAGCTTCTCTGAACTTGACCAGTCTACTTCTTGGAAGACACACAGCGTCAAGTCACTAGGCCCATATTTGGGGTCTTTCCCACTCAGAAGGTCCTGCCTGAGCACAGCCTTTGAGAGTCCAAGGGCTCTTCCATGCCCCACCGATGAGATATGAGAGGGACTTGAATGAAAGAAGTTCTTATTGATGTGTGTGTGTGCCCACGCGCGCGTGCATACATGCATTTGCTGAACAACCCTGACTTCTGAGCAACGGTGGTTATCTGCTTCCTCATATCCTATCTTAACAACCTTAAAGTATAACAAACTGACCATCCACGTGCCCTTGTGATTCTAAAACTGCCTTAACTATTTCCCATTCCCAGAGATGCTGGTGGTCAAAGGATAAGATCAGGGTAGAGAACCTTCAACCTTAAAGCCACATGTGGCCTTTTAAATCCTTAAGTGTAGCCTTTTGACTGAATTCAAATTTTACAGAACAAAAGAAATTTGTATAATTTGGATTCAGTCAAAAGTCTCCACTTAAGGATTGTGGTCTTAAGGCTAAAGGTTCTCTACTACTGGGATAAGACTATCTTATGAAGCAGAATATTTGATGAAAGCCGTATCAACTAGTAGATGCATTAACTATGTCCAGTAACACTTACTACAATCTGGAATAATCAAAAGTGACACACCAGATTTTCCTCTCTGAGAAATGCTCAGGTTGACTCATCTCATTTCTGTCATGACCACTGCAAACTACCCAGTCCTCCCACTACCTGAATCATCCCTGAAATACACCATCCTAATATGAAGTAAATCTCAAGGTTAAGGCATGATAATATTTAAATAAGAATGATTTCTTAATAGATTACTTAAGTATAGGTATCAACCTATAACAGCCCAAGGCCATAGCCTTGTCATTGTGGTGACTATTTAGACTAGTAATTTCTATGCTCTTAAACATATCTTCCTGCTTCCTTCCTCGTCCCCTAAAACAGTGCTAGACAGACTGTCAGCCCTAAGGAACCATGTCTGCCATTGAAAGGTAATGATGTCATTAAGAGTGAAGTGCTAGTTCCAGATCTTAAATGTGATTGGCAGAGGAACACTGTGCCACAAGACAAACCTACCACAGAGATTAAAGTACAAGCCACTAAGAGGCAAAACTGTGATGTAGTAATGAAGGAGAAAGAGATGCAGGCCAGAAGAGCAGCATTCTGATAAGTGCTCCTCCCCACACACCACAATTCATTTCCCATCTCTGTGCCTTTGCACAGGCTGTTCACTTTGCATGCTTTCCTTCCTCAGAGCCACCCCCCGGAAATCCCTAGATCTCAAGACTGAGCTAAAAGGCCTCCTCCTAAAAGAGGCTTTCCTGATTCTAGTTATTAGTACCCATCTCCTCTCCCAAAATGTTTTTGCTTTGCATTTATTATGAAAATATTCTTTATTTATCTGTGTGCATGTCATCTCCTTCCAGTAGAATACAAACCTCTTGAGGTTTTCTTTCTGCCTCTGAACCCCCAACACCTAGTACAGAATCTGACATAGAGATGCTTAATAAATGCTTATTAAATTGGATTGAATATATTTTACAAAATGGAGTGGGGGGTACAGGAAGGTGAACCATTGAGATAGTCACGCAAAAGACAGGGAAGGAGGAAAAGACAATCAAACACAGAGTTTGGAACCCTGACCAAGGAAATCTAAACAACCTGAAGACTTCTAGGCATCAAAACAAGCTTACTAACTCTTCATATTCTTATGGCTCTCCAAAAATTTTCAACACATGTTCCTCTTAACAGCCTTATTAAATGGGATTACTGGTTTTATTATCTTTGTTTCCTGTGAGTTTCTGAGAAGGAAGATGACTGGTCTATAGTGGGACAGCAATAGACGCAAATGCGTCTAAGGCCAGATTGAACCCCAGAGCTCCTAACTACAAGTCCAAAACTCTATCCATGAAAACCATCACATCCCCACACCTGACCTGGCTCACCCTATGTTATCTCCAGGGAACTAACCTCAGAGGAGCCAGGCCTCTAATACCTCACTGGGGCAATCCAGAAAGTAGTTCTCTGACACCTAAACACAACAAGGATGTCATAGTACGTTTGGGTACAGGACCAGAATTGTTCAAAATGAGTTTCCACCTGCTTCACTTCTTTATTGGAAGTATTTCCTTTTTCAAGACACTGTCTCACCAGACAAAGACTTCAGACCACGATCACCTCCCCTATCTTATCCTAGAGTTTCCTTTCCCTTATTCTGCCACTGATAACGAACGTCTAGATGCTCTAAATGTGCAAATAATCCTTCCCCAGACTCCAATAAAGTTTCTCCCAACCTGACAGGGTCTGTTGGAGAGAACTACTCAGAAGCTTTGCCTTATTCCCCTCGCCAAGACAGGAGAGTGAACATTTCAGGAATCAGTGTCCAGTCACATTCATCAAGAATAATCTGTTAGCTTATTGATGACCTAATGCTTTGATAACAAAGGTAGCAGAACCTCTGACTTAAAGAAAAGTGATCAAATTTCAGTTATGATTATACAGAGAATTCTAAATAATTAGTTTGATGACTGTTGTTTCCTTCTAACCACAAAGATTGATGTGTCTAAACCAAGATAGCATTTTTTAAAAATCCCTATTATCTCCAGGTGAATTAACAAAAATTGATTAGACACAAATCACAGAATTCTATAAATTTAGAGGCAGAAATTAGACTATCTTTGTAAACAAGTCCAAATGAAGTTTATTAGCTCCTATAACCAATTTTTTCTTCATCCATGTAATACCAACACATGCACTTTCCAAAATTCCCAAGGGTTGTGCCAATGGCAAAGGAGGATGGTTTAGAAAAGTCAGATCTACAGATGATAGAAAAATGATAAACCTGCCTGGAGACATAGCATGAATAGAAAACAGAAAGCCAACATCAGAGTCAGAATGATCTGAACTGGACTCCCATTTCTGTCACATACTTATTGGCTATGTGACCCAGAGCAAGTCATTTTTGTAAGTTTCCTGGGGCCCTGCAAGATTAAGACAAAAAGTTGTAAAGCAACTGTCGATTTGATTGGTAGAAAATGTCCTCACTGGGAATTTCCTACACTGAAGGAATTATGGAATTACAGATCCAAACCCATCCAAAGTCCCAAACACAAAAAAAATCAAATATCATTTAAACATTCATTTCAATGTCATCTCTTCTTAAAGCTTTCTTCCATCAGAATATTCAATATTCATTCAACTTCTTCCTCTCCCATCCTGAACCCCTCCCCTCCATTTCTACCAAGACTACAAATAAATAATAGTCAAAGGTAGGGAAACCAAAGAGGGCCTTAGATAATGAAAGTTGACTAATAAATACACTGACTTATAAATGAAAGTTAAAGTAATGTTGTTTGTTTGGGGGTTTTGTGGGGATGGTAAGTCTCAAAATCACCACTCCTTTTTAGGAGTTTCTATATCTGCAGGAACTCAAGCAACTTAACAACCAGAGGTCAAAATAAACTAGTCCTGTTCCCAAAGTTATCTCTTTTTCAGAACACTGAACTAAGACATCGTTCCTAATTGGGACCCACAACTCTGGATGCAAATCTGTGAGCCACTCTCCCCAACCCATATACTACCCCAAAATTCTCCATGTTATTCACACATCCTTCAAGACTTGGTTCTGTTTGACACTTAGAAGGCCTTTCAGTAACTAATGGCAAACAAACTTCATTTGTGCACAGGATCAGATTCTGCAAAAATTTATCACATAAAATCATCCCATTCTCTTAGCCAAGGAGTTGCAGGGCAGGTAAGAGTCAGCTTTAAGTCTTAGTCCCATTTCTGGATTCCAAAGCCCAGATATTCTCTGGTCTACAAACACTTGGAAGACGCTGCAGAAGTTGTATGTTTCTTCCTGGGGAAACAGCCTTTTTGAAAAAGAATTCAGCCCAAGTCTCCTGGCCTGCTTACCCAGTCTTCTTCCTAACATACGGTTCCTTCCTGATTCATGCTTAAGTCTTCTCATTTTGCTTGTTTTTTTTTTCTCCTTTGCCTGTCTGTTTTATTGGTTTTCTGCAACATCACAGATTGCATTTTGGGGACTTGAGTCCCAGTGTGCTGTGATGTTGTCATAAACAACCAGGACCAAATGCCTAACCATAATATTAGATGATGCCATTTCCCACCAATCAGGTCTTGCAGGCAGGGAGACCACTCACCAATGAGGGACAAGGCACTGGAAGGGAGAGAGACCTGGTCATCTGGAACTAAAAATAAGACCGCCTCACAATTGGCCCAGGCTACTTTGCAACAGGAGTTGGGACACACACACACACATACACACACGCACACCATGGGCACACAAGTAAAAGCAGTACACAGGCAAAAACTTTCACATATGCAAGGAAGCCCATTTTTATTGCCCTGCTGTTCTGTTCTTTTTTTTAAAAAAAATCATTTCTTGCCATTTGCTGACTTGATTAAAAAATAAAATAAAAAACCTGTACCAGAGATGATCACTCCCCTCCTTCTCCCCTTTGAGACAACTACCCCACCACATCCCCATTTTTAAGAGATTGTGTACAAAGGTTATTGTAAAAGGTCCAGGACTGGAGATGGACCTTGGGGAAGGAAACTAATCCCCCCACTGAAGCTTATGGCTGTCAGGATCCTCAGGGTCACTTACCTGACCAGCTGTGTCGTAGAGTCCCAAGAGATACTGCTTCCCACCCACGGTCACGCTGACTGCAAAGGGATACACGGGGAGGGGAGGGATTGGGAAAGGGGAAAAGAAGGGAAGGAAGAAATACAAAATGACCTAAGTTGTATCCCTTTCCTTTTCCCAGTAAATCTTCTCCCAACCTGACCGGGTCTGTTGGAAAGGGAGAACTAACTACTCAGAAGCTACTGCCCTATCCCCCACTCGAAGCATCTGAAAAGTAGGGGGAAAATGAGATATGCTCTGTCCCCAACTGACCAGCAATGACAGCTCGTTCGTTCCTGCCCCCACAACAAGTACCACTTCCTTGATCCCTTCTCTTCCACCTGAAGCCAAGGGAACCGGGGGCAGAGTGGGAGGGGGGTGCCTGGCACCAACTCGAAGGTCAAGCTAGTTGGACTGGTTGGGGAAAGACTTGAGTGCAGTGGGAGCGGATGTCAAACGGAGTTTGCAGAAGATGGGAGTCCGGGATAAGATTTAAGGTTTCTGGGGTGCCTGAATGACTTAAGGACGGGAAGGACTCCGGAGAAAGGACGCAGGTGACAAGAAAGGAGTTAAGAGTTGGAAGCGGGCGTAGGGCAGGGGTGCAGAACACCAGGGGAGATGGAGAGGGGCTGGCCAGCCTGGGAGGGGAGCTTCCAAAGTTGTGCCAAAGTTGTCCCTGCCCAAGAGAGTGGGCTGCGGGTGGCGGCCCCTTAGTCAGCAGTTCCGGCCACCCGGCCACCAGGCTCTCACCTGCATAGTGGTCAAAGACAGTGGGGACGTACTCCTCTGGGAAGGCGTCGTTGGCGTAGCTCATGAGCAGGCACGTCTTGCCCACCGCCCCGTCGCCGACCACCACGCACTTCAGCATCAGCGCGCCGGGCCCGTGAGCCATGCTGCGCCCGACCGGCCTCCGGGCATGGTCCCCCCGGAGCCCCCGCCCCGGTCCCCGGCTCAGCCCCAGCCCGCCTGGGGGCTCAGCCGCCGCCTCCCCGGCTCAGCACAGCAGGGGGAGCACCCCCGCCCCATGCAGCGGCTTCCCCCCGGGGAGGGGGCGGCGGGCCCGGGGCGCTGCTGCTGCCGCCGCCGCTGCCGCTCAGGTCCCCACCCCCTCCTCCTCCCCCTCCTCCCCTTTCTCCGGCGCTGGTGCTGCCACTGCCGCTGCCGCTGCGCCCCTGCCCCTCAACCTCTCCGGAGGATACAATGTAGCTATCAGAAGACCGTAAGGTCCCCGGGGCAAACAGCAACTTTGGGGAGGGGAGGGGGCGGAGGAGGAGGAGGCCGCTCTCCCCGCCCCCCAACCCCCCTGCCCCCACCCCTCTGGGCTCGACCGCGGGAGGGAGGGGGAGTGGTGGGCGGTATAGAGAGGGAGAGGCCCTCCCAATAAGTGCGCTACCACTTTACTTTGGGGCCCTCCTCTCCCTCTTCTGTCAGCCGCCGCCGCCTCTCCCTCTCTCTCTCTGTCTCTGTCTCTCCCTCTCCCTCCTCCTCACTCTCTTTCTCTCTTCCTCCCTCCTTCACTCGCCCCCTCCCGAACCGGAGCTCCCGTCCTGCAAGCTCACCCTAGCTTGGCTCACTGAAAGGGGAGGAGGGAGGGGGGGTGAGAAGAAGAGGAGGAGGAGCCGAGGGGGAGGGAGGGGTGGGAGAAGTGGAGGAAGGGAGGATGGGGGGGGAGTAGCTGAAGAGCAGCCGAGGGCTCCTCGTGAAAGAGCCCGCTGCTCCTAGAAGCGTCCAAGGGTGTATCATTCCTTCGATGGAAATGTTTTAGCAACCAGGACTGCACAAGAATAATTTGGGGGAGCGAGAGATGGGAGGGGGAGCCTAATAATTTTTTAAAATCCACTTAGAAGATGGAATCTGTTTTATGCGTCCTAGAACACACTTGAAGATTTGAAAGCAAGAAGAAAAAGAGGTTAGGCCAGGAGTTTAAAAGCCTGAGCTGAAAGCCCAGGACTCCGTTCTGTGGTTCCGCCCCTACGTCCCCCCCTCCCCGCCATACTGCACTACACCGGTAGGAATCTTTTATAACGTAATAGGTGACCAGGGGAGTTACGGAGCAGTCATTTAAGAACAAAAACACGAGCTAGAAAAACGAAAAGGAGACCAAGACCTTTATTTGGTCTTAAATAACACAAGTTAATACATGCCTGAAGGCAGGGGAATGGATGAAATAACCTGTCCCGGTCCCCTTTTGGCCTCAAGGGTCTAGGAAGTATAACCTTTTGTGAAGGTTTTACATGATGTCACTTCCCTCCTCAACAACGCAGTGTTCTTTAATTGAGTTTACATCTTCTGAACCTCTATTTCCTGTCCATGGCGGGGCTTGATAGCTTGGGTCTTTCTGGCTGGTCATTTCCTCTTTTCTCAGAAGAACATCTTTTAAGAGGAACAGATAAGCGTTGTTATGAGCACTGGGCACTGAGGGAGGTGACCATGCCCGTCCCTTGCATGGTCCCAGGATCTTTATCTGTTCGTTTATTTGTTCACTCATGCATCATGTCCATGGTTTCTTCTAGGTTCTGAAGAATTGTTGAGATGTGATGTCTGCCTGGAATGGACCATCTGTACAATCCATAAATGGACTTTTGGCCAGTGAAGGTGATTGATTCCTGGATGAAAGAGGGTGAAGGAAGGGGTAAAATCTCAGCTCAACTATTTATTCCCTCATTCAACAAATATTTGTAGAGTTCTACTAGATATAAACCACAATTCTAGATACTGCTCTGAAGGGCAGCTAAGTAGCACAGTGGGTAGAGTGCCAGATCTGAAGTCAGGGACTTCCCGAGTTCAAATCTAACCTCAAATGTTTACTACACTTATTGTGTGACCCTGGATAAGTCACTTAACCTATTTACCTCGGTTTCCTCATCTGTAAAATGAGCTGAAGGAGGAAATGGCAAACCACTCCAGTATCTTTGCAAGAAAACCCCAAATGGGGCCAGGAACAGTCAGACACAAACGAACAACTAAGTCCTGGGAAGAAGAAGAAGGTTAAAAGACTTAAGGGTTTGAGTAAGTAGAACATATGGATCTCAAGGTCCTCAAGATGCTGATACTCTAGTTCATCAGCAGCTTGTACAATTATAGATGTAGACCTGGAAGAAACCTTAGAGATAACAGAGTCCAGCTGCCTCTTTTTACAGATTTGGAAACTGAGGGTGAGAAAGGGCACTTAGCTTGCCTATGGTTACACATCTGGCAATCATCAGAGATAGAATTTGAAACCTGACTCTGCCAGGTTCAATATCCCAAGACACACGTGAAAAATGAGTAATACTAGTCAAATAACAATGTAAAATGTCTCCAGAAGAGGTGTCACAAAGAAGTATATGATTAAGTGCCAAATGAGCTGTCTAGACAATAAGTATGAACTCAGAGTGAGGAGAGCTCATTCTGCTTTGCAGGGGGCAGGGCAGGTTCCATGGGGCCTAAAGAGGGCTTAGGAGGAAGGTAGGTTTGGAAGAGATTTCATGCAGTATGGTCAGAAGATAGTTTGTAGGCCTGCCTGGCTACAATGTTATCACTTATTTACAGTGTGCCCTCACCTTGAAAGACAGGGTTGGTGATTTAGACACAGTCCCTGAATCGTGGAACTTAGAGTCTAATTAGGAGATAGAATGAGGCACACAAAAGGGACACTACATAGTTGAAATATACAAGACAACATAGAAATTCATTGTCTATAACAAGGCAACAGGCAATTGCCCTGGGAAGGGGTAATGTATTGCTCAGATTGGATGTGAATAAATCCAAGAAGATATAATTAATCCAGGTAGGTTCTCTGGGGAGTTGGACTCTGAGGTGGATATTCAGGGTTGGAATACAGGCACAAAACCGAGGAAAGGGAATAGCAAAGGGAGAGTGTGGAGGAGAGATAAGAGAGAGGAAAGGCCATCAGGAGGGGCTAAGGAGAAATAAGTGCTGGGAAAAGAGAGCGCAGTCAAGCTCCTTAAAACAGCCAAGTGGATGAAGGAGTTACAGAGATAAGGGGATATTGTAGGAAGAACTGAAGAGACTTGCAACTGTTACCAAATACTAGAGATAGAGCCCTGACTAGAGCCAGGAATGGATGAGATCGCTCCTTGAGGTCTCTCTAAGGGGCCTGTGATCCCATCTCCCAAGCTTGATTTTTTTGCTAAAGAAGAGATATATCCCCTAAATGACACTTTCCTATCAGAAATAGGGGGTGGGTCTATAGTTCCTTGTTTCCTGAGAAAGAACAGCCTTGAAATTCTGAAGTGAAGAATGTCCCCAGGAAAGGTTCTGGTAATGTCAGAGAATTCAAGCAGGAAACTGATGTCAGATGAATGATGCAGCTGATGATTTCACTGGTAAAGATGACCTCATTGCTTTGGCTCATGGAAATAAATGCCTGGATTGATTGCCAGGAATACATAAGGTTTGGAGATCCAGTTTATATAGTGAGGGGTTAATTTCTTGGCATCTAGAACTCCAAGGCCTACAAAGTTAAATACCACTTTCCTCTGGTAACTATGCAAATGTAGTTGTAGACAGAACTAACTACACAGAAGCTTGATTTGTCAATCTCTGGCTCCAAACTGTCCTATGGAGAATATAGTTCTCAAATATGAGGAATAAGAAATAACTTTGTTTCTGTGAGGGATAACTTCGTTTTTGATGATCCTGCAGGATTTTCGCCAGTTTACTACTGCCCATCACTCACCCATACAAGTACTTCACTTTAACAATGTATGAGATAAGACAAAAATGATCTCTTAATTACCAGAATGAATGGCTCCCCCCCACCCCTTCCTGCTGCATGGAAACTAATGACCAATCTCTCCTGGATACTTTTTCCTCTGGGTTTTTTTTGTCACCCCTCTTTCTCTCTCTTTCTCTCTCTCTCTCTCTCTCTCTCTCTCTCTCTCTCTCTCTCTCTCTCTCTCTCTCTCTCCCTCCCTCCCTCCCTCCCTCCCTCCTCTTTCTTCCTTCTCTGGTTCAGAGTCTGTTCCTAATGCACATTAGACTCCCCCCAAGTATGGATGTTCCCCAAAGCACTATCCTAAATCCCCTACTCCTCACTTTATATTCTCTTGATGCCCTCATTTGTTTCCATGGGTTTAATGATCATCTCCATGCAGGTGAGAAGGAGAGAGAGACAGACAGACAGACAGACAGAGAGACAGAGACAGAGAGAGAGGCTTATATATGCACATATATAAATACGTGTATATATACACACATAATAATAGTTAACATTCACAGAGTGCCTACTATGTGCTAAGCACCCTGCCAAGTGCTTCGTAATGATGATCTCATTTGATTCTCACAACTACCCTGGGAGGTCAGTACTATTATTACCCCTTTTACAGATGAGAAAACTAAGACAAACTGAGACTTGTCCAGGGTCACCCAGCATATACTACACCTAAAGCTTTAAACTGCACTGAGATTTCTGGGATACCCTGTATATACACATATGTAGTACCTACTGTGTTCTAGGAAGTGCTTTGTAGATATCATCTCATTTAGTCCTCACAACAATCCTGGGGGTAAGTGAAATTATTATTCCTATTTTACAGATGAGGAAACTGAGGCAGGCAGAGGTTAAGTGACTTGCCCAAGGTCACATAGCCAAGTAAGCATCTGAGGCTGTTTTTGAACTCGGGTCTTCCTGACTCTAGGCTCAGTGCTCTACTTCAACACCAAACTACCAAAGTAATTTTCCTTACAGGTAGATTTGATCCTTACTCAATAAACTTCTGTGCCTTCCCTATTGCCTCTTGAATCAAAGATAAATTCTTAGAGGCGGCTAGGTAGTACGGTGTATATAGAGTGCTGGGTCTGAACAGGATAGACCCGAGTTGAAATCAGCTTCAAACATTTATTAGCTGTGTGACCTTGGGCAAGTCACTTTACCTCTGCCTGCTTCAGTTTCCTTCTGTAAAAGAGAAATGATGATAACCTTGCCTCCCAGGGTTGTTGTGAACATTAAATGACATAATATTTGTAAAGTACTTAGCACAGTGCCTGGCACATACTAAGCATTTAACAAATGCTTGTTTCCTTCCTCTGACTAGCTTTTAAAGCCCTTTCAACTTAACCTTAATCTATTTTTCCTGGTTGATTATATACTGCTCTCCTACCTATGGACAGCTAAGTAGTAAAGAGGATAAGGTGCTAGGCCTGGAGTCAGGAAGACTCATCTTCCTGAGTTCAAATCTGGCTTCAGACACTTACCGACCGTGTGACCCTGGGCAAGTCACTTGGTTCTGTTTGCCTCAGTTTCCTCATCTGTAAAATGAGCTAGAGAAGGAAATGGTGAACTGTTCCAGTGTCTGCCAAGAAAACCCAAATGAGGTCCTGAAGAGTCAGATGCCACTGAAAACAACTCAGCAACTACCTACATTCGACCCTCCAGTCAGATTGACTTCTCACTTTTCTTCACAGTAGCATTCAGTCTCCTACCTGTGACTTTTTGCTGATTGCCCTCCCTACCTTGAGGGCACTTGTAAGACCATTGATTCAGAGCTTGAAAGAACCTTAGAGACCTCTGCGTCCGTATTTTACAGATGAAGATACTGACACACGGAGGGTCAAATGAATTGCTCAGAGTCCCTAGCTAGTAAACAGCAAATATCTGAGATTGGAGTGAACCTAGATTGTCCTTCAAGATGGCAGCCCAAGGAGTACCTTCTACACAAAGTCTTGCCTGGTCCTCTCAACTGCTATGCAATGCCTACATTTATTCTGTACCCATTTAGCTGGTTGCCAACTGTCTCCCTCTTTAGAATATAATCTTTCAAGTAGGGTTTATTTCATTCACCTGCAGCTAGGTGGCACAGTGGATAGCACACCAGTGCAGGAGTCAGGGGGACCTGAGTTCAAATGTCACCTCAGACACTTGACACTCACTAGCTGTGTGACCTTGGGCAAGTCACTTAACCCCAATTGCCTCATCCTAGGTCATGGCATGGTCTTCTTCAGCAAGGAAGGATGAACATATATTTCATTCATCTGATTTGCATCCTGAGGGCCTAGCACTTATTAGCTACTAAATGTATACTTGATCTATAGAAGAGGAATTTCTCCTCTTTCCCTCTCTTTCTTATTCTTTCTCCTTCCTTAACATTTTTCTTCTCACTCATCCTTCTTTTCCTCTTTGTTCTCCCTCATCCTTCTGTTTCCTCTTTCCTCTGCTTTCTGCTGTTTCCTTTTCCCCTCCTTTCTCTCTTCCTTTCTCCCCTTCTTTTCTTTCTACTTTCCTTCTCTCCCTCTCCTCTATCATACTTACCCTTCTTTCTCATTCCTCCTTCCCCCTCTTTCTCCTACTTTTCACTCTTATTTCTCTCTCACATTCCACCCTCCCTACTTTGATTTTTAAGCACCCAATTCAGTGCTTAGTAGAATGACAGAAAGCTTCTGAGGTTTTTCCCTTTTTTTTTATTTGAAAGGAACTATGCTCCCTCACAAAGTTACAGAGCTAGAGAATTACCCTCACTATGAGAAACAAGGTTGTTGTCTTCCTGATATCCCAGACCCTATTCTCTCTAACTACTACTAACCCAGGCTACCTTGGAAAGGAAAGATTTCAGGAGAGAAATAAATAGTGCAGTCCAAGCTGAGTTGTTCCCAGACTCATTCAGCAAGTAAATAAGGTCCTGAAGGGGCTTGTGATCAATGTAGTTGGCAAAGTAAGACAATAATAATAACCTGTAAGCTTCTTGAGGGCAGGCAAGGACTTGGGCTTACAAGTGTTCCTCTTTATGGCCTCACTGCCTAGAATAGTGCCTTGTGCATTGGTTGACACTTAATATATGCTTGCCAAATTAAACTGGATTTGTAGCGGTGACAGCAGTAAGACACAGATTGTAATCCATCCAATGCCAAAAGGTTCCACTCCCCACTGTCTGTAGCACAGTCACATTCTAACAACCCGTTTCACCATAGGTGCTTTGAAATCCACTTCCCCATTTCCTTTTTTGCCTTTCTATTTTTAAGCCAAACCACACTCAGACTACTAGCTTTAATATATATCTCTTTTACGTTATATAATATTTTGTTTTCCCCCATTTACATGTTAAAACAATATTTTAAAACATTTAAAAAAAAGTTTTGAGTTCCAAATTCTATTCCAATTCTCCCTCCCTCCCCTCCCCTTCCCTTCCTCATCCCTGAGATAATAAGCAATCCTATATAGTTTGGTATATGTCTTTAAATGTCTACTTGGACATTTGTGACAAAATGACCCCTGGCAATGCCCAAACCTGGGGCTCCTCACCGTCCTGCCAATTCAAGCCAACAAGTACCAGGCACTGTGCTAGGCACAGGGGGTACAAAGAAAAGCAAAAACAATCCCTGTCTGTGAGGGGCTCACAGATTAAAGGGGAAGACAACATGCCAACAACTAGGACAAATGTTATATGTCAAGGCTAAGGTGGAGATCATCAAAAGAGAAGGCTCTGGTACTAAGGGGAGCTAGGAAAAAGTATTATCAAAGGTGGGATTTTAGTAGAGACACAAAGGAAGTCAGGAAAGCCAGAAGGTAGAGATGAGGAAGGAGGCCAGGAGGTAGAGATGAGGAAGGAGGCCAGGAGGTAGAGATGAGGAAGGAGGCCAGGAGGTAGAGATGAGGAAGGACAGAAGTACAGCCATGGAGGACCATCAATGAAAATGTCAAGAACTAGGAGAGGAAGTGTGGGGAGAACAGAAAAGAGGTCCGTCTCACTAGATTGTGAAGGGGAGGAGGGTGTAAGAAGACTGGAAGACTAGAACACTCTCTCTCTCTCTCTCTCTCTCTCTCTCTCTCTCTCTCTCTCTCTCTCTCTCCCCCTCTCCCTCTCTCCCTCTCCCCCTTCCCTCCCTTCCTCCCCTTTCCTCCCTTTTTCTCTTTTCCCCTCTCTCTCTCTCCTTCTCTTCTTCCTCAGGTAATGAGTAAGTATAAGAAGACTGGAAAAGTAGGAAGGTTATGAAGGGTTTTAAGAAGCAAAGAAAAAGATTTTATATTTGAAAAAACCTTTGATCCTGGAGAGTGAGAAGGAACCACTAGTGTTTATTGAAAGGGGGTGGGATGGGGTGATATGGTCAGACCTGTTCCTTACGAAGTTCAATAATTATTGAATGGAGGATGGGCTGGAGCAGGGAGAGACTTGAGTTTGGGAGGCAAACCAGCATGCTATGGCAATCATCCAGGAATGAGATGGTGGTGGCAGGGTCAAAGGAGAGAAGGAAGAGTATAAGATACATTGCAATGGTAAAATGAACAGGGCTTGGCAACAGATTGGACATAGAGGAGCGAGGTGAGAGATAGTGAGGATGATACTGCTGCTAGTGTCTCTTCTGCAAAATCTATGCCTCGTCCTGCCCTTTGCTCTCTGTTTTGTATAACTATTATCCAGCACAACACATGTTCAGCTTGCTCTTAGGGTAAAAAAATCTATTTTATTACAGTGTGTAGAGACCTCAGGGTACACAATCTCATTACTTGATTTCATTTGATTTGTTTTAACACAATAAGGAAGCTTTGACCTTTACTTTCAAATCCCCCTCCCAGTTCCCAACCTTAATTTTGCCCCTCAGTCCAAGTTAGAATTCTCTTTCCTCTCTCTCCCTTTTCTTCTCCCTCTCCTTCCCTCTTTCCCTTTCTCATTCTCTCTCTCATTCTCTTTTCCTCTCTTCCTTCTCCTTCCTCTCTCTCTGTCTCTGTCTCTCTTTGTCTCTGTCTGTCTCTTTCTCTGTCTCTGTCTCTCTCTCTGTGTCTCTCTCTGTCTCTTTGTCTCTCTCTCTCTCTCTGTCTCTCTCTCTCTTTCTCCTCTCTTATCTCCCAAGTAATGAAAGAGAAGATTCCTTTCTATCTGGTTTCCCCAGGATTTCAGGGAGGGGTTCAAGCTGGAATGAACTCTAGGTAATATTCTGCTGGTCCTAATAAAGGAAAATCTCCCTGAGCCAGGTCTCTCTTTTTTCCTGTATGTTTTCTCTGCAGTATCTCTTGGTTCCTGCCCCTACTTTCCCATTCCTATTTGTCATTTCCATGTTCCAGACCTCTATTTACAGTCATAATCTTCTAACCTAGGGTCATCTCTTCTCCTCTTTAATCCACCTCACACATCACTGCCAGGCCTATTATTTTACGACACTGCTTTGCTCATGTTACTCCTCTCCTCCAAAATCTTAAGTGGTTTCCTATTACCTATGGGAATCACCTCCCCAACCCCACACAATGCCCTCCACAGTCTGGTTCCCGACTGCCTCTCCAGGCTTATCTCGTCCTATTACCCTATACACACCCTCTGCCCCAGTCAAACCAGTTTACTTTCTGGGATCCCTGAAGGATTTTCCCATTTTCCCACTTCCACACCTTTGCTTATAACGTTCACCCTCCCCACATGCATATCCCTAGAATACTCTCTTCTCTTTTTCCTCATTGAAATCAAGCATCCGCTCATCTCTAACCTTTTCTGTGAAACCTTCCCACCTCACACCGCCACTGTGATGAGATTTATTCTTCATGGGACTCACTTAGCACTAGGCGCATGCTGCCCTATGACTTTAGCTGTCTTTTCATAAGTCTACACCTAGTCTTCCCATTAGATTGGAACATCTTTAAGGATAGGCACTGTGTCTTCAAGTGGCAGCCCTCCATATTTTTATAGCATTTTAAGGTTTATGGATTGACACATACTTTATCTCATATGATCCTTGGAACAGCCTTCTGAGATAGGTGCTGAATTATTCTCAGCTTTGTTTTAACCATGAGGAGGTTGGGACTCAGAAAAGCTAAATGGTTTTCCAAGAGTCACATAGTAAGCATCAGAGATGATATTTGAAGCCACATCTCTCTGACTCCAAATCCAGTTCTATCCACAGACTGCCTTATACTTCTGTGTAACTTTTGGGCAGCACAGTAGATAAAGTCAAGAAGGCTCATCTTCCTGAGTTCAAATCTGGCCTCTCAACTTACTAGCTGTGTCACTCTGGGTAAGTCACTTAACCCTGTTTGCCTCAATTTCTTCCTCTGTGAAATGAGCTGGAGAAGGCAGTGGCAAACCACTCCAGTATCTTTGCAAAAAGAAAAAAAACCAAACCAAACAACCAAAAAACTCAACCCGAATGGAATCACAAAGAGTCAGACATGACCAAACTAGGTGATTGGCTTCCAATCCCCAGATGTATCCTTTCTGACTTCCCTGCAATTTCAATCCATTCATCTTTTATACTTTTCTGATCAGTTTCTCAAAACACCTTGAAATTTCATTTCATTCCACCTTTCATGACTTGTGTATCCTGGCCTTTGTTTTTGATATTAGCCTATCTAAGCCCTGAAGTTCCATGTTGTAATTTGTTACAAGTGAAACAAGTGGGAATATAGCCCACAAATAAACGGGGAAAATAGTGGGGATTGGGGGCAGGGTTGCGTTGGAGAGCACCACAATATCTTCTCATCTCTTTACTTTCTTTCATCAAAAATATCAGATTCAGTAGAAAATGTAACTCTCTTTTCCAGGTTTCACATAGGTGGAATCTGAAGAAGCCGGCCATTGCCCCTCTCCCCTTTGCCCATTTCCAGATTAGGGTAAACCTTCTGTGTGCTCATGGCTCTGGGCAGCCACTCTCCCTTCCTTCCCCCAAGGGAGGCAAGATTCAAGCCATCTAATTGTCCCAAATGAATGTATCTTCCCTTTTGGTGTGGGACCTGGAGGCCCACACTTAGACACCGCTGACCTCAGGCTCGCCTAAAAATACCCAGGGTGAGCTTTGATGAAAGGCTCCTCTGCTGTTGGTACAGTGCCAGGAGAGCTAATATCATTCTGCCAGCAAGCTTTTCCTCCTCCTCATTATGATTATACCATGTGTTCTGTGTTTCCATGAATCTAACAATTCTTAATTGAGCTCTTGCTATGGGCAAGGTAGAGGTGCTGGGTGTACAAAGTCTGCCCTCAAAATGCTTACAGTTTATTGGAGGGGGCTGGAGGGAGGACATGCATATGGGTGTAACACAAGTTAGAATGAGAAAACTGTAGGCAAGAGATGTCATACTGAGAGGCAGGGGGCTTGAGAACCATTTCTCTGCCTGCCCTTACAGAATTCTCAGCTCCCTCTTCTAATCATCTCTCTTAATCCTGTGTTGCTTCAAATGTTAGTTTGGAGTTGTTGAGTAAATCAACAACTCTTTGTTGAATTCCTACAAACAGCTAGGTGGTACAGGGGATAGAGCCTTGGACCTGGAGTCAGGAAGACTTGAGTACAAATCCAACTTCTGATAAATACTAATGGTGTGATTCTGGGCAAGTTATTTCACCCTGTTAGTCTCAGTTTCCTCATCTGCAAAAATGAGCTGGAGAAGGAAATGGTAAACCACTCCAGCATCTCTGCTAAGAAACCCCCAGTTAGGATCATTGAGACTCAGACACAAGTGAACCATCACAATATTATCATTTCTAAACAGCTAGGTGCTCAATGGATAGAGCACTGAGCTTGGAACCAGGAATTCAAATCTGGCCTCAGTCATTTACTATCTATGTGACCCAGGGCAAGTTGCTTAACCTCTATTTGCCTCAGTTCCTCATCCGTAAAATGGGGACACACTGGAGAAAGAAATGACAAACCTACTCTAGTATCTTTGCCAACGGGTGGTCATGACCAAACAACACTAAGTCCTGTTTTAGGATTCAGTCACTGTCAATAAACACTTGTTAAGCTCTTAGTATGTGCCACATCTGTGTGAGGCAGAGAGGATATAAAGAAATGCAAAAAAGCATGGTCTCAACCCTCAAGGAGTCCATAGTCTAATGAGGGAGGTGGATCAAAGTGAAGCAGTGAGCTTCAATCACTCTGGATTGACATCAGAGATCTTTTCATTTCCACCTTTCCCATGAACACTACCCAACCACCCCCATCCACATCTACACATCCACAATCTGAGGTGATAAGATTGCTCTACACAAAGCTCTTAGAGCTTCAGTGTTTGTCAGAAAGGTGAACAGATAACTACAGCAGCAGCATCAGGTGGACTGAGAAAGAGTAGAAATAGAGAGCTGGGAGAAGGCTTGGCATTTCCAGACAGCAAATATAAGCAATATCCTGAGCTTCAGACTTGCATCAGGAAGACCCGAATTCCAATCCAGCTTCCCTTAATGGTTGTATGACCCTGGGGAAATAATTTAACTTCTGTGTGCTTCAGTTGATTCACATGTAAAATGGAAATAATAATATCAGTTATCTCCCAGGGCTATTGTTAGGATCGAATTAGATAATATTTATAAACTATTTAGTATACTTAGATACTAAAAATAGGAATGCTTTCCCCTTCCTCTACCCCATGAACATTTCAAACCGATTACGCTATAGGTATTTCAAACTTGATATGTCTAAAACAAAACCCCATTGGGTTCTTCTGTCTTGTGGGCAGGTAGGTGGATAGAGCACTGGACCTGGAATTGGGGAGATAGAAGTTCAAATCTATCCTCAGACACATACTTGCTTCGTGACCTTGGGAAAGTCTTGTAACTGGTTGTGCCTCAGCTTCTTCATCTGAGAAATGGGGATAATATTAACACCTACCTTTCCAGGATTATTGTGAGCTTTGAATGACATATTTGTAAAGTGGTTTGCAAGACTTAAAGCACTATATAAATGCTAGTTGTTATCATTAAGAGTCAGTCAAGTGGCGTTTTGTTCTGCGAAATCAAATGCTTTTCTGTAATCAACAAACAATAAGCACAATGATATCTTATATTCTCTGCATCTTTCAGTCAATTGTGAGATGGTAAAGATGTGGTCCATTGTTGAATATTGTTTGAGAAAGCCTACTTGTTCCCTCTTAATGCCCTCATTGAGGATGAATGGATTTCATCAAGATCCTGCATAAATGTGAGAGTAGGCATAAAGGTTGCTGGTTATTGATGTTCTCAGTCACCTTTTTTCATATTAATAAATGTCAAGATTTTTTTCTCCACATCTTTACTGTCCTCCCTTCCTCTGGTTATCTTTTAGTTCAGACCTGAAGGCTTTCACCTTTGGTTTGCCTCCAGTGTGAATCTTCTGAGCCCAATCAGGTTTTTTTCTGTCTTTATTATGTGGCAAGCATCTCTAGGACTGTGATGTTAGGATTCCCTATCTTGGCTGGAGAAAAGAGTTTGTTGAAGTGAATTTTGGTAAATCTTTTCCATTTTCTTTGACTTCTAGGTTCCTTCTGTTTTCATCCTTGAATGCCCTTGGAATGGCTTTACTTAATTGCCTCTTCAGCTAAAATTGTTTTACTCTACACTGTTTTTTTTTGTTTTATGAGACAACACTGCTGATAATCATCCATCATTCTTCTTAAGATTTTATAGACGAGTTTATATTCTAAACTGGCATTGCTTTTGGTCCCCAGATCTGTCCATTTCACAAGCAAACCAGAGATTTGCTGACTATAGTGCTTTCTGGGCTGTTTTGGTCTTTTTCTTGTAACAACTGATCCACACTAGTTAACTTCTAGATGTCAAGTGGACTAGCATTTATTTATTAAGCACTTACGTTCCAGGCACTATTGCAAGTGCTAGGGATACAAATACAGGCAATAAGAAATATAAGGACTTATATTTTAATGAAGGAAGAGAGCAGAAAAAGTGGTGGGGGTGGGGAAGGGTTGTGAAAGTACATGGTGACAAGGCATGCTAGACATAGTCCTATGGAGATGAGTCAGCAGTGCAGCATGGAGATAAATGAAGATAAGGTTGGCCCCCGCCAAAATGGAGGGTCTGGGAGAAACCAGTCAATCAGAAGGAGAGGCCGCAGGAGTGGGAGGGTACTTCCAATGTGAGAAATAGTCCAGGAATGGAGGGAGATTCCTGGGTGAAGTGGTTTCTTTGGACATGGTAGAGAAAAGTCCTGTGGAGATGAATCAAGCCATGCAATCTGGAGAGGAATGACAGTGAAATTATTAGAGTCACTCCTGAGGTCATTTCTGTTCTCTGTTTCCATTTTTAAATCTTTCACTAACTTGTGTAAATAATTTAAGGTTAGGTCATTTTAATTGTATTCCTTATCTTCTCCCAATTATTATTCTTTTTTCTTATTTTGTGCAAATTTTGATCTTATCTCTGATGAACTGATAGTCGATAACTGCACGCAGACAGCTGATTCAAGGATAACTGCTAAGTCAACAACCAGTCTCTTCCTTTCAGTTACAATGTAGTCAGTTTCATTTTATGGGTGTGTATGTGTGTGGTGGTATTGTATGGTACTCGTCATCTCCAGTGCCTACCAATTCTTTTTTTTTTTTAAAGAATATATTCATCATATAGAGATGTGAAGATTCTGTAAGAATCTACATGTTTCTGCTCTCTTTCATTTCTTTTCCCCCAAAATATAAATCTATTTGCTCCTTACCTTCTTCTTCCTTTTCTCTCTCCACTGTAGACACTATATATCAGAGTGTATGTTCATTTGATTTGAAAGGTCTTATCAAGGTTTTCATAGAGCTTCTCTACCACTTTATCCTCAGCAGCTAATGTTGGGATATACACTGTAATTATTTTGAGGCTTGTCTTTTTCCCCCCCAAATTTTTATCGTATCCTATAGTGTAGGATAGTATAGGATAATCAAATGTCCCAGAAAATAATGTTTTTTGTTGCCTCTGAGCGTGTAATAAAACCCATTCCTCTCTTTGCTTCTCATGGGAGTCCCCCAGGGTCTATTTCACTATGTAGACCTAGTCTGTTAAGAGACTGCCTTTCTTTTCCAAGGACCAAACTAGCTAATTATAGAAACATCACCAGTAGAGGATGAATTTCTTTTGTTCACAGCACCCCACAAAATAAAGAAAAACAAATTCTTAGTCCTGTGAAGCTGTTTCTGTAATAATGGTGGCAAAAAAATGGGAAAGGGGCCACAAAGTAATGCTAGGAATTCCATAATTTTGAGACCATCAAAAAATTTTAATTTTTCTGTTCATACTGTAAATGTGAGATCCTCATCCAATGATTGACTGATAAACGGATGTATTCCTGGAGGAACTTCATATATCAATCTTGATATTCTTGCTATACATAAAAGCAGAAGAAATAAGAAAGTTGCCACTAAATGAATATATAAAATATAAATCAAATAAATACAAAGTAATTTAATGGGGAAGAAGATGGACAAGGGTTATGACAATAGGAATATGATAATGATATAATTAATAATATTAATGATAGCAATTCACTTTAAAGTTTGCTAATTATTTTACAAATATTATGTCATTTGATTCCCCAGCAACCCGTGAGGTAGGTGCTATTGTTATCCACAATTTATAGGTGAGAAAACTGAGCTGAGGGAGGCTAAAAGACTAGCTCAGTGTTAAACAGCTAAAATTCTGATACTCATAAGTATCAGAAGTTGCATTTGAACTCATGTCTTCTCAGCTCCAAATCCAGGACTATAGCCATTATGATATGTTGCATAGAAAAGAGACAGATGCCATAGTCATTGTAGAAGAAGGCTCACTTGTCTCTGTACTCTCTCTTGGTGATCTCATCAGTTTCAATGTATGCAGATGACCCAGAGCTTTATATCCTGCCCCAGCCCCTCTCCTGAGTTTTTAGATCATATCACCATCTATTGAACATTTCAGACTGAGTGTTGAGGAGACATCTCACACCTAACCTGTCCAAAATTCATGATCTTCGTCCCCTAATCACCTTCTTCCACCTTTCTTTCTGCTGAAAACATAACTATTCTTCTAGTCTCCCAGGTTCCATCTTTCTACTACACCAAGCTATCACCTCACATATTTGCATCTCTGATCTGTTGAGGCTTTTGGTTGATCAAAGAGCTGTTCGAAATAGTAGTAGAATGCATATAGCAGACTAATGCATTTCTTGAAGTGCATTGTTGAATCTACAGAGAATGGATGTTTTGTGGACTCAGTTATCCTGTTGACTACTTGAAATTAGAGTAGTAAAGAAAGAAACAAGCATTTAGCACCTCCAGGGTGTCAGGCAATGTGCCAAGTACCTTTTACAAATATGATGATATTTGAGCATCCCTACAATCCCAAGAAGTAGGTGCGAATATTGTTCTCATTTTACAGCTGAGAAAACTGAGGCAGTGTGTATTAGTTGGAAAGCTGACATTAGTGAGATCAGGAGAGTATGAATTGAGAATTTTATCTTCCATGTTAACCAGTTTGGTCACCTTGGGTAAGTCATTCAGCTTTTCTGAACCTTGGTTTCCTCATCTGTTAAACAGAGAGTAATTTATGCCTAAGTGAGTTATTGTAAGCCTCAAATGAGATAATATACAGTACATAAAGTGTTCTATAAATTTCAAAATGTATTTACTTGTCAATTACAACTGCTATTAGCTGTGTGACCCTGGGCAAGTTCTTTAATTTTTCTAAGGCTCAACTTTCTCATCTGTCAAATGAAGTGATTAGACTAAGTTAGCCTGACGTTTCTTTCAGGTGTATATCTATAAACTACAGTTATTTATTGGGCATTGTTTAGAAATTGTTGCGATAATCTAATTTTTGTTAAACAATTTGAATACAAGTATAAATTATTTGTCAGGATCTTTCTCTGGCTGGTAAGGGTGTTTGTTGGTGTGATGCTCTGTAACCTCAGAGAGGGGGGCGGGCAGAACAAACTGTTATCCGGGTAACACGGGATGAAACCCTGCTGTATCACACTCATCTCCACAGCAGGCTCATTAACACTTACTTAGAAGGTGTAAGTAAAACTGTTCGGGAGAATCAGCAGCTGGTGACTGCCAGCTTGCTTTGACTGATTTCCTTCTCCAGGAGTGGTCCCCTGGTAGGTCTGAAGACTTGAGGTTGACTAAATCCTATTTGCCCTGGGGGTGGGGCATGAGGAAGAGAAAGTTAAGCCTGAACTAGAGCCACACTGAAACTCAAGACCTTCAAATGATATGAAGAGACACGACATAGAGAGGGGATTGAGAAAAATCAAGAATGAGGAGAACTGAAACTGCGCTTACTACCCTTTCCTCACTTCCCCAGGGTCATCTGACCTCTGTGAAGCAGGTTGGGCAATTTTGTGCATATGGTGAGCTGCATAAAAGGAGCTGTGGAAGTCAAAAAGCTGAGGATACCCTGAGAATTTAAATACCTTTTAGAATCCAGTCTCCCGGGAACTCCAGACTATTCAGTAAATGGGGCGGAGGGATAAAATGCTCCCTATTCTCCACACCCGTATTCATACTTCCTACATAACCCATTTTGGTCTTCTATTTTCTCCTGTCTTTATCCTCTTTTTCCCCTCCCCACCCCCATCTTCATCCTGGGCCAGTCCTGCCAAACTCCTGATGACAAGCCCATTGCTGATGTGGACTTGGAATCAATGTGTCTCAGAGTTAGAAGGAACCTCAGATTTCTAACCTGTACCCAAATAACCTCCAAAGCATATCCTGTAATCAACCGGTCAGTCAGTCAAAACACATTTTATTAAGCATTAGTAAATTCTTAATTAGTAAGTGCTATTTTCCTGATACTGAGTTAAAAGCTGGAGATAAAAAAAATAGATAAAAACACAATTCCTATCCTTTTATTCCCCATTTTTAAAATCAATTAATTAATTAATTTTAGTTTGCAACATTCATTTTCACAAGATTTTGAGTTCCAAATTTTCTTCCCATCTCTCCCCTTCACTCACCCCAAGATGGCATGCATTCTGATTACCTCTTCCCCCAATCTTCTCTGCCTCCTATCATACCCCTCCCTTCTCTTACCTCCTTACCCTCTATTTTCTTATAGGGTAAGATAGATTTCTATGCCCCATTGCCTGTATATCTTATTTCACAGTTGCGTGTAAAAACAATTTTTTAACATTCGTTTTTAAAACTATGAATTTCGACTTCTCTCCCTTCCTCCCTCCCCACCCATCGCCACTGAGAAGGCAAGCAATTCAATATGGGTTATACATGCATAGTCATGCACAACACTTTCATAAGTCATGTTGTGAAAGACTAACTATATTTCCATCCTGCCTCCCATCTATTCTGTTCTGTCTTTTGATCTTGTCCCTCAAAAGTGTTTACTTCTAACGATTCCCTCCTTCCATTTGCCCTCCCTTCTATCTTCCTCTCATCCCCCCTTATCATTTTCCCCACTACTTTCCTGTGGTGTAAGATAGATTTTCATACCAAATTGAGTGTGCATGTTATTCCCTCATTAAGCCAAATCCAATGAGAGTAAAGTTCACTCTTTCCCTCTCATCTCCCCATCTGCCCTTCCACTGAAAAAGCTTTCTCTTGCCTCTTTTCTGTAAGAGATAATTTACCCCATTCTATTTCTTCCTTTCTCTTTCTCCCTATATATTCCTCTTTCACCCCTTAATTTTATTTTTTTACATATCATACCTTCATATTCAACTTACCCTGTGCCCTCTGTCTATATATATATATATATATATATATATATATATATATATATATATATATATATATAATCCCTCTAACTACCCAAATTAACTGAGAAAAGTTTCAAGAGTTATAAATATGATCCTTCCATTTAGGAATATAAACACTTCTACTTTAGTAAATCCCTTACAATTTCTCTTTCCTGTTTGCCTTTTTCATGTTCCTCTTTATTCTTGTCTTTGAAAGTCAAATTTTCTATCTAGCTCTGGTCTTTTCATCAAGAATGCTTGAAAGTTCTTTATTTCACTGAATAGCCATTATTCCCCCTGTAGTATTATATTCAATTTTGCTGGGTAAGTGATTCCTGGTTTTAATCCTAGCTCCTTTGACCTCTGGGTTATCATATTCCGAGCCTTCTGATCCTTTAATGTAGAAGTTCCTAGATCTTGTGTTATCCTGATTGTGTTTCCATAATACTCAAATTGTTTCTTTCTGTCTGCTTGCAATATTTTCTCATTTATCTGAAAACTCTGGAATTTGGCTACAATATTCTTAGGAATTTTCCTTTTAGGATCTCTTTTAGAAGGCAATTGGTGGATTCTTTTGATATCTATTTTAGCCTCGGGTTCTAGAATATCAGGCCAGTTTTCCTTGAAAATTTCTTGAAAGATGATTTCTAGGCTCTTTTTTTTGATCATGACTTTCAGGTAGTCCCATAATTTTTAAATTGTCTCTCCTGGATCAATTTTCCAGGTTAATGGTTTTTCCAATGAGATATTTTACATTGTCTGCTATTTTTTCATTCCTTTGGTTTTGTTTTATAATTTCTTGATTTTTCATAAAGTCATTAGCTTCCATCTGCTCCATTCTAATCTTTAAGGAATTATTTTCTTCAGTGAGCTTTTGGACCTCCTTTTCCATCTGGCCAATTTTGCTTTTTAAGGTATTCTTCTCATTGGCTTTTTGAGTCTTTTTTGTCATTTGGGTTAGTCTATTTTTTAAGGTGTTATTTTGTTCAGTATTACAAAGTGGTTGACTCAATTTTCATGATTTTTTTGCATCACTCTCATTTCTCTTTCCAATTTTTCCTCTACTTCTCTCACTCGATTTTCAAAATCCTTTTTGAGCTTTTCCATGGCCTGAGACCAATTCATATTTTTCTTGGAGGCTTTACATGGAGGAGCTTTGACTTTGTGTCTTCTGTTTGCATGTTTTGTCACCAAAGTAAGATTCTATAGCCTGATTCTTTTGCCAGTTTTTGCTAATTTCCCCAGACATTTACCTGACTTTTGAACTTTTTCAAAGTAGTTCTCTGTTTCCAGTGGAGGTGGGGGGATGTACTGTCCCTTCCCCCAATCTGTGGGCCTAGAGCTCCAGAAACAGCTACTGCTACTGCCCCTGCTACTGCTGTAGTGGCTGCCATGGGCTCCTCCACCCCCTCTGCTGTCCTGGGACTGAGGCCAGACCACTCTATTCTCTTACACACAGATTCTACAGGTTTTTTCCACTGACCTTCCAATTTGTGCTTAGAGTTTTGGGGTTGTGAAGTCTGAGAACTGCCACAGGTGCCAGAGATTCAGTCCTCCTGAGGCCTGCTCAGCCCACCTCTGTTGGCGTGATCCATACTAGACTAAGTTCTGCTCCTAGCACAGCTTGATAGATGCTTCCCATCAACCTTCCAGGCTGTCTTGGGCTGGAGATTTGCTTCATTCTGTCATTCTGTGGGTTCTGCTGCTCCAGAATCTTTTTAGAGTCATTTTTACAGGTATTTGTTTGGGTTTGCGGGGAGAGCTCTAGCAAATCCCTGCTTTTACTCTGCCATCTTGGAACTCATAGTCTAATGGGGGAAACAACATATCCATCTACAGATAGGTATGTAAAGGAATTGTTAAGGAGTTTTCCTGTGGCAACTTTACAAAGTATGAACACTTCTCTGATTGAGTCAGAAGTAATAACTTGATTGGCTGAAATTATAAATTAGCCATGCTTGGGGCTTTAAATAACTAAGCCCTACAAAGTGAGAGTCACTGTAGCTTTAGAGCATTTATGGAGTGTGAAATTATAGAGAGAAAGAAGGTGGGGCTCTTTCTCCTCACACTCTTCTTCCTCCTCTCTCTCCCCCAACACTATCAGCCTTGGGATCTAGTAGATTTATTCAAGTGGAAGAGACACAGCATCCCACAATTGGAGAGTCAATTGAAAGAGCAGACATACATATTTCAGGGAGAAATAGATACAGAGAGGCAGTCACCTGGGAGAGGAAGTAGCTTCAAGGAGTATAACCCCTGGCAGCAGAAAAGAGAGCTAGTAATGAATTCTAGAGAAAGCTAGCACTGCAAGTAAGACTGCAGAGAGGACCACATGAGGAAAGGAAAGACTGCCAGGCCTATGGTTTCAGAGTTGTAAGTTGCCTTTGCACATGTAATTGTACTTCATGTGTGCCTTACTATCTGAAAAAGGTGCATTTAATATTTATGCTTTTCTTCTTTTGCTTATGAGGTTTTCATGACCTAATACATGGTGAAGTTTTGTGAAGGTGGCCATGTACAGCTAACAAAAAGGTATACTCCTTTCTATTTCCATTCAGTTTTCTCTAGAAGTCTAACATATCTCACTTTTCTAAGATTTTATTCATCAACTTGATTTTTATATTTATTTTATGTTTAGATTTATCTAGCTCAGAGAGAGGAAAGTTGAAATACCCCACTAGTACAGTTTTACTGTTTATTTCTTCCTATAATTCATTTAACTTTTCCTTTAAGAATTTGGGTGTTATGTCATTTGGTGCATATGTATTTTGTAGTGATATTATTTCATTGTCTATGATTCCTTTTATCAAGATGTAGTTTCTCTGTTCATCTCTTTTAATTAGGACTATTTTTGTTCGTGCTTTGTCTGAGGTCATTATTACCACTCCTGTTTTTTCTGCTTCAGCTGAAGCATAGGACATTCATTCTGTGCTATTTTGACTTATTTTATTTTTAGTTTCCATTCACATTCACAGTCATTACTAACTGTATATCTTCCTCCATTCTATTAACTTCTGCTTCTTCTCTCTCTCTCTCTCTCTCTCTCTCTCTCTCTCTCTCTCTCTTTCCTATCCCTCCTCTAAAGTTTGTTTTGCTTCTGACCACTGCCTTATTTTTTCTGCCCTATCTTTTGTCACATACATTAACACACATACATCCTTTACTCTTCTCCTCTTCCTCTCCTTCCCTATTGGGTAAGACAAATTTCTATTATATAAATATATATATATATATATATATATATATATATATATATATATATATATATATATATATATATATACACATATACATCTATATACATATCTATATATACATATATATATATTCCCCTCTTTGAACCAATTTAGATGTGAATGAGGTTCAAGTGTTGCCTACCCCACTCCCATTTCCCCTCCACTGTAGAAGTTCTTCCTTGCATACCTCTTTTATGTGGGATAATCTCTCCCATTCTTTCTCTCCCTTCCTGTTTTCTCCCAGGGCATCTCCCTTTCTCACCTATCCATTTCCCTCCTATCTATGTAGAATCCTTCTAACTGCCCTAATAATGATAAAGTTCTTAGGAAATACACATATAATCTTCCCATATAGAAAGGTAAACAATTTAACCTTATTGAGTCCCTTTTGACTTCTTTCATGTCTAGCTGTTTATGTTTCTCTTGAGTCTTGTATTTGAAAGTCAGATTTTCTATTTAGCTCCAGTCTTTTCATTAGGGATGCCTAACAGTCCTCTATTTCATCAAATATCTATTTTTTCGCTTGAAGGATTATACTCAGGTATGCTGAGTGGGTTATTCTTGGTTGTAATCCCAGCTCTTTTGTCTTCCAGAATGCTAAACCTTGTATTATCCTGACTGTGGCTCTACTGTAGTTGAATGGTTTCCTTCTTGCTGCTTGAAGTATTTTCCCTTTAACTTGAGAACTCTGGAATTTGGCTATAATATTCCTGAGAGTTTTCATTTTGGGATCTCTTTCAGGTGGTGATCAGTGAATTCTTTCAATTTCTATTTTACCCTCTGGTTCTAGGATAACAAGGCAGTTTCCTGAAATATAATGTCTATGTTCTTTTTTAGATTATGGCTTGCAAGTAATCCAATAATTCTTAAATTATCTCTCCTTGTTCAATTATCCAGGTCAATTGTTTTTCTGATGAGATATTTCACATTTTGTTCTATTTTTTCCTTCCTTTGACTTTGTTTTATTGTTTCTTGGTATCTCATGGAGTCATTAACTTTCACTTGCACAATTCTAATTTTTAAGGAATTCTTTTTTTCGGTGAATTTTTGTACTTCTTTTGTCCATTTGGCTAATTCTGCTTTCTAAGGAGTTATTTTCATCAGTGAATCTGTGTATTTCCTTTTCCATTAGGCCACTTCTGTTTTTAATGTATTATTTTCATCAGTATTATTTTTGTTTCTTTTTTACTGAGTTGTAAATTGTTTTTTTTTAAAATAATGTTCTTCCTTTGCTTTCATTTTTTTTACCTAATCTTTTTCTCTACCACTCATTTCATTTTTAAAATCAATTTTTAACTCTTCCAGAGTTCTTGTTGGATTCATGTCCAATTTACACTTTTTCTTTTCTTGTAGGTTTTATTTGTAGCTGTTTTGATTTTCTTGTCTTCTGAGTTTGTATCTTGATCTTTCTTGTCACCATAGTAGATTTTTATGGTCAGATTCCTTTTTTATTGTTGTTTGCTTATTTTCCCACCCTATTTCTTGATTTGCAATTTTATGTTAATGTTGGGTCTGTTCCCAGCCTGGGCAGGTGTGGGGCTCTTTCACAAGCTTCAGACTTTTTCTCACAGCTGTTTTCAGGGTTAGTTTGGAAGTTTTCAGTGCTTTCAAGGTGATGTGATCAAAGGAGAGGTGTCGTCATTACTCTCTTCGTCTTCACTGTGGTCCTTGCTCAAAAAGGGCCCCTAATACCTTGGAATTGCAATTGGTACTGCTCCTCAAGTTTTCTCTTCTCCTAGGATCAGAAGTATTACTGCTTCTCAGGGTTTCCACTCCCTTTTGACTAAAAGTGCTCCTCTCAACCTTGAAGTATGACCCAAAAGTGGGTACTTTTGGGATTGCCAAATGGAATTGCCAAATGGGATTGCCAAATGGGAATGCCAAATTACATCTTATCCTGCATCCATTGCTAACACAGAGCTACCCTGTAATTTCTTTCTGAACAGTTGCCAGGTCCCCTCACTCTGGCTTGAGAGCTTCTGAAGCTGCTGCTTCTTCTGTTACCACTACTTAGTCCCACCAGTGTTAGTCCCACCAGTGTTGTTTCATCCATGTGGGCTCTGGGATAGCCTTTTCCCCTGTGTCAGCATTTCTCTTTCAGATCTCTTATATTGTCTTGGACTGGAAGGTTATCTCAATCTGATCTTTTGTTAGCTCTGCCACCCCAGAATTCAATTGGAGGTGTTATTTCAAATTTGTTTGGAAGAGAATATTGGGAGAGCTCAGCTGAGTTCTTTTTTCTGACATCTTGCCTCTACCATGGAAAGTTTCCCCACCATACCTCTCTTAATGCAGTCAAATATTGCATTCATTCTTTTGACAGCCACAACACACTCTTACATCCATTAAAGTGTCCAGATCATTTTCAGATGAAATGCCTCCAAAACCATGATTCATATTTTATATTTGGAAAATTGATTTTCTTAAACTTAAATTAGTCAATAAGCATTTATTAAGTACCGATTCAATTTAATAAACATTTATTAAGTACCTATTATGTGCCAGGCACAGTGCTAAGTTCAAGTGCTGGGGACAAAGAAGGAAAAAATGTAAATTTTCTTTTAAATTTCCTTTAATAGAGAGGAGTGCATAGTGGATAGAGTGCTATATCCAAGTCAAGGAGGCTTGGGTTCAAATATTGTTCTTGAAGCTTATCAGCTACATGATACCAAGTTAGTCACTTAATCTCTCTGCTATTTTATAGAAGACCTCCAGGGCATACATTAATTTAGTTTATAGGGTATACATTAGTTTAATACATTTGATTGAGTCAAAGGAGATGGCTTCATCTGATCAAGATATCAGAACTAGTTACCTTAAGTGGGGTAAGGTGATTGATTGCTTAGTTCCCTTATATATTAATGAGGAAACTGAGACCCAGAGATTTGACCAGATCACATAGGGAGCAAGGAGTAGAGACAGGGTTCAAGTCATGGCTCTCTGACTACATTCAGCAAGTCAAGAAACATTTATTAAGTGTTTATTATATGTCAGCCAGTAAATGTTGAGGACACAAAGAAAAGGCAGAAGACACTTCCTGCCCTCAGGGAGCTCACAGTGTAATGGTGAAGATAATGTGAAAACAACTATGTACAAACAAGCTGTCTACATGATTAATTGGAAGTAATCAATAGAGGAGAGACACTAGAATTAAAGGGACTCCAGAAAGGCTTCCTGTAGAGGTAGGATTTTAGCTGGGATTTGAAGGAGACTAGGAAAGCCAGGCGACAGAGATGAGAGGGAAAGTAGGGGGAGTAGCCAGAGAAAATGCCCAGATTCTGGGGATAGAATGTCTTATTAGAGGAATATCAGGAAGACCCATGTAGTTGGATCACAGAGTACCAGATGGGGAGTAAGTTGTAAGAAAACCGAAAATGTAGGGGTAGATTATGAAGGGCTTTGAATACCAAATGCAGGATTTTATATATGCTCTTGGAGGTGATAGGGAGCCACTGGAGTTTATTGAGTTGAGTTGGGATTGGGAGGCAGAGGGTTTTGACATGGTCAGACCTGCACTTAAAGAAGATCCCTGAATGGATGATGGACTGGAGTAGGAAGAGACTAGTAGCAGGCAGAAGAAAGAGTAGGCTGTTGCAAAAATCCAGGCACAAGATAATAAGGACTTGCACTAGGGTGGTGGCATTGTTGGAGGACAGAAGGGAGTGAATGCAAGAGATGTTATGAAGGCAAATCGACAGGCCTTGGCAACAGATTGGGTGGGGTGGGAGTTGGGGTGAGACACAGTGAGAAGTCAGGGATGAAATCTATGCTGTGACCACTCCATCATTTGTGCTGTCTTCTCCTTTGGCTTCCATCACACAACTTTTTCTTTATGTTATGGGTGATAGGTAGTGGTATTTACTACATACCATGTTGTTATTCAACCTACCCTCCTTGGTGACAACCTACTCTGTTTCTCTTGAGATGTTGCTTCACACAATTGTTTCTCACACAAAACTCTTTGTGAATGAATTAGCACAAAGACATATGAAGGAGAAAATATGAGGAAGATCCTAGTTATTTCTCATATCCCTCTTCTACAGATTTTTAATGAGAGGTAGTCTGAAATCTCTTTCCTCAAAGACCTGTAATAATTCATTCTAAAATATGTCCTGTATCCAAACCACCTGGCCTATAGTTTAAAGTCTCCATTCTCTTCCACTTTTTTTAAAAATTTGTACATTTGCCCTTCTACTGTACTCTAACACCTTTCCATATTCTTCCAATGATCAATGGCAGTGACTTAGCAGTCTTAGCTGTTACTTCTCTCAGTACGCTGGGACATAGTTCATTTGGGTCTGTTAGCTTGAACTCATCAAGAGCAAGTAGCTGCTCTTACTATTTTCCTAAAATGACCAGTGTAGGTATTTGTTTTACTCACCTACATATATTTGCATATTTGTTTAAAAGGATTTTATTTTTCTTTTCTAATGGGGGCGAATAGATTTTTGTTCATTGAAAAAAATTGATTTAAAAAAATGAATCTGAAGCTGGTCAAGATAGACTCTGAAATAATTCTCTGTCCTGCATTTCAATTACTCAGCAACAATTTATTGTGCAACTGCTTTGTGCCAGCTGATAGCCACTTGGAGCTGTCATGGCTATTGGGGTGAAGGGCAGGGAGGAGGGAAGAGAGTCTGTTGCTTAGCAGCAAAGAGACTCCTGTGCTCTCAAGAGAACTGTGGAACTTGTGAACAGCTACCCATGGCCCACAGTTGAAGCCATACCTACAGAGGAGCTATCTCTGTCATTGGAAAAAGTCATGCTGATGTGACTACAACCTCCATTGCAGGGGATTTCCTCTTTCATCGACTCTGAACCTGGCCACTTCCCAGCTCCACTGGGGAGTTATATATATCCAATGCAGAGCATTGTGGAGAGAGTGCCTTTTGTCCTGTGGCTGACTCTGCCTTTCTTCTGTGTTATGAGCATGATGTGTTTTTTTTTCTTAGTATTGGTTCAGTACTTGGGTACTGGTCCAGGGAAGATGTATCTAGTCCTTTGTAATCCCTAGAACCACATGAGATCTCTGGTGTGCATCCATGGGAGGCAGGAAGGATTTGGGAATAGCTCCAGGGCGTTGAGGCTGCTAGCAGCAGCTACAGAGAATTTTGTGTGGCTATGAACATGGTTTTCAAGTTGCATCTACATCTATTAATAGGGACAGTTGCATAGGACAATGACAACAAAAGTTTATTTTCTGTCACACACTCCCCAATAGGTGCAACCATGAATTTAGGGGTTACTGATTGCAAATATGGATTTAAATTTTGCTTGTCATCCAATATTTTTAGGAAAACAGTCTTACATTTTTTTTACTAAATGAAATAGTGATTGTTTAATTCAAGTGAATTGACTTTTCATTGCATTTCACCTGTGCAGTATCCCTCTTCAGCATCTAATATCTGTTAGCTAGCATGCTTGAACTCCAATTGCCCTAATATAGTTTTTCCATTGTAGAGATTTCTGGATTGAAGTATTCCTTGTGCTTATCATGGATAGCATCTCACTTTTGCGGGAATAAGTCCAAATATGAAGCCAAGAAATAGATTCTGAGTGGTCCATTACATTTCAAATTTCTTTGTAAATTTTGACATTATTGAAATTTTTGTGGTAAATTTCTGTCTTGTAGTATTGCCCAAAGTTTTTGGTGCCTTAAAAATATGATTTTCTTGCAGCTCCTTTAACTGCATCCAACCATTCTTCAAAATATTCATCTTTCATCACTTCTATGATTTGAGGACCCATAATATCTCCTCTTTAGTTTTAGCCTCAACTATTTATTAAAAAATCTATTTGTAGGTAAAGAAAACCCATGTCATTCCAAACCATTGCCTTCACAAAATTTTCATTAGACCAAATTTATTTACATGATTGTGGTAAGATTAATCAATCAATCAGTCAATAAACATTTATCAAGGGCCCACTATGTGCCAGTTTGTTTTTTGAAGAGCTAAGCAGTGGGTGACTTATATTTTTCATACCTGGATTTTCATTCCTTCTTTTGAAGCTAGTGTTTTTTGATGTGTTGGGTTTTTTTCTTCTTTCTGTCTCTGCTGGGCCATTCACAAAAAAACCAATAGTATTTCATACACTCAAGTTATAATCCTGGTAAAAGAGAAATTCACTTTCACATTCTCAGAGTGCTTTTATCTTGAAGGTTTTTCAGAGTTTCATGTTTTGAACATATTTTGGTGCCTTCTTCTAAGAAATTCTGTTATTTCAGTCTAGAAATTGAAAATCCAGCTTGATTTTTGGATGTTAACATCACAAATATCCAACCAGCTTAGAAGTAGCTAGTTAAAATCTGGTTTTAGACATTTATTAGCTGTTTGACCATGGACAAGTCACTTAACCTTTGTCTGCCTCAGTATTCTCATTTATAAAATGGAAATAATAAAAACATCTTTCTCTCAGGGTTGTTAGGATCAAAGGAGACAATATCAAGCACTTTGCAAACCCTAGAGTTTATTAATGGTGCCTATTAAACATACGCCAGGCACCGTGCTAAGTGCTAGAGAGACAAACACAAAGCAAAAACATTCTAATGGGAGAGGCAACATAGATACATCAGGACATACAAGTTAAATACAGAATTAGTGGAAGGTAACCTTTGAGGCTTGTTTAAAAATAGTGTATTCACCATGTGGCTGCCTTTCTACCTTATCAAAATAAGACTTATAGTTACAATCAGAATCACTTGTTCATCTTTATCCAAATTCTAAGCTTCCAATGTTTTCTGACAGTCAACAGGCATTTTTTTTCCAATTTTTAAAAACATTTTTATTTAAAGTTTTAGATTCCAAATTCTATCCTTCCCTTCCGTTCCCCTTTCCTAAAATGATAAACAATTAGATATAGTTTATACATGTACAATTAGGTAAAACCTTTCCATATTAGCCATTTTGTACAAGAAGGCTAGAATGAAAGAAAAAATGAAAGAAAGTGAAAAATAGCGTGCTTCAAGTCTGTATTCATTCAATATCAGTTCTTTTCTAGGGGTACATAGTATGCTTCATCATTAGTCCTTTGGTATTGTCTGGGATCCTTGTATTGCTGAGAATAGTTAAGTCATTCACAGTTTATCGAACAATACTGCTGTTACTATGTACATTCTCCTGGTTCTGCTCTCTTTATTATGCACCAGTTCATGTAAGTCTTTTCAACAGGTATTTATTAAGTGAATACAATGCCCTGGGTATTGTAGAGGTATTTCTCTGTATAAAAGAGGTTTTACAGTTGATGATAGGTTTAGGTATTGTACAGTATGTTTAGACTTGGAGATGATCCCTGATAGAGTTGTTAAACATAAATAGTAATCTGCTGTATGTATTTATAATGGTTTTTCTCTTTTTCCAAATCACAGGAACCACAAGTACCATGTGACGAGATTCACATATCCTGTCAGTACTGTTAGCACTGTCAGTTACTGTAATCTAAGAGAAGTAATGCATCCCAAGTGTGGGGACCAAGTTTTTCCTGATTATCTATTTTTGTGACCAAAATTGAATGTATATGCTTTCTTAATGTTTCATCTGTGTGATTGAAAAGAGGTTCAAAGAATCAGACACACAAGGTATCATGAGAATTTAAATAAAACACAACATTTATAAAGTGTAAAATACTTGAGAAAGTTGAATGAGAAATGATAGCGACGTTTACCAAATAAATGCCCAACATATAATTAGTAGAAATGTCTGCTATACAGGAGGACCCTATGTATTGAGAGTTTGCATGATTTGAACAAGCATAAATATTGGCCTCTCCTGCCCTGCCGCATATCACGTGAGCTGGGGCCTCACGCAGCACGTAAGAAGGAACTTTCTCGTGACTTCTCACTATCCTCCTCTAGCCTTCCCTCCATTCATCAGAGAAGCAACCCCTCCCTTGGTGTATAATTGTGAGCTTTCATACCAATTGGATCTTTTTCTTCTTCCTATCCTTCAAGATTCCCTCTTTTCTTTTTCCTTTTTACATTCTTCTAGAGTATAGTAAGGTGAGGACAGAAGGAGGAGATTTCTCCTCCCCTCTCCCCTTCCCCATGCCTGTGCAGCTCAATTACTTTATTTCCATCTCACATTGCAAAATTTATATGAAAATTCACTTATTACTCAGTAATGGTGGGCGATAGAAAAATTCCATTTGCATTTTTAACTCAGTATTAAGAATTCATATAAAACACCATAAAATTTCCATGTGACAAATTGTGTGGACAGTATTATCTGATCATTCCTTACTCCTAGAATAAAGCCACTTTTGTGCAATGGGGAGAGCTGAGAGTATGCCCTTACAGATCTTTATGTTGGGGAGGAAAATGTGGAAGAAGATTGAGGATGTCAGGGCTTAAACTTCAAGGTGGTGTCACTTGCCACCCCCACCCCAGGAAGCTCTAAATCCTTGAGTACTTGAAGCAGATACAACAATGAAAGCAGGTGTTTCAGAACATGGTCAGGGACACAGACAAAAGAAGATGCAGTAGGTAATTCTCCCAGCACCTGCTGGGGAGCGAAATGGAAGAAGAAGGTCGAGTGGGAATTTTCTTCCCTTACCATGAAAGGAAGAAAAAACTGAGCTTTATGGAAGGAGAGGGCAGCTCTGCTGACATTTCTCTTGAAAATCAGAACAAATTCCACTGGTAAGGAACATGCCTTTTAGGCTAGGAGGAGATTGTTTGGTCTAAGCCCAGAGAATATTTCATACAAAAATTCCCTGAGCAAATGGAAAAATCATGGATAAGTCTCTGTTTTATTCACTTATTTTAAGGAAGACTTCAGCCATGGCCCTAAGGAAAAGTCCTAAACCTCTACCTCCACCACATTTCACCTTCTGCTTCCCACCCTCTTCTAACTGGAGAACTTTATTCCCCATCATAGTATATATGGAAATCAGGGTGTCCTTATGTCAGGCAGGCCAAGCATTTTGGGAAGACAGAATAGACAGAGATTTACATGCTCTACTTTTAAAAATAGATGTTTATTACCATATTTTGTTATGATTCCCTCTCAGTCCCTGTATTCTTGACTTTCTTTGTATCTCCAGTGCTTTGCACAGGGCCTGGCACATAGTAATAGATTAACACATTCTTGTTGAATGACTGACTCTCCCAGAGTGCCATCCCTTACAACAAAGATTTCAAAAAGAAGAAAAGAGGAAGTTAAAAAAAGATTTAGCAAAACTAATCAATACATGGGGAAAAAATCTGACATTATCAACAATATCCCACAGTTACGGACCACTTCTCACACTTCTGCACAGGACTAGGGTATTTGTCTTCTCATATCTCTTCTTGAAGGCCAAGCTTGTTCATAATTTCTCAATTTATTTCATGGTTGTTGTTTGTTTATTGTTGTAGTTATTGGTTCTCCTTACTTCACTTTGTATCAGTTCATGTAAGTCTTTCCATGCTTGTCTGTATTCATCATATTTGTCATTTCTCACAGTATAGTTTTAGTCTATTACTTTTGTGTGCCACCATTTGTTTAACCATTCCCTAATCAATAAGCATCTACTTTGTTTCCAGTTCTTTGTTACACTTAGCATGTTTTGAGGATCACTGAAAATGTTCACTTACTTAATACCCTGCCTAAAATCCTGAAATTAGAAATTAAGTCCTTTGGTTCTTAAGGACACCTCAACTGGTTATTAATGATCAGGGATGCTGATATTGGTCAATTTTGAGAGATAGAAGAGAGTAAGATTCTTTAAAACTGTGGCATTGATATATTTCTAGGATTCATAGGGGTATCAAGAAATGAGAAGAGGTCTAGGAAGGGAAACAAGAGGATGCTAGAGACAAACAGTTATGACTTCACAATTTTGTTGAGGATTATGCCTGCCCTCATTCTAGATGTCAATTAGCTCTCTTTCTTCCTCTTCTTAAATCCAGTAGGTGATATTTACAACAAATACCTTAAAATTCAAAGAAGGGAAAAGTCATTGTGATCTAGAAACAAAGACTTTAGCTTGACCCTGAGTAATGAAAAGAAAATATATTGACATAAATGCCTGAATTTGAACCCAAGTCTCCCTAAGTTCAAATATAATTTTATTTTCTACCCCAGGGATGCCTCAAGAAGTTATAGATGACCATTCTGAAAAGAAATTTGGAACTATGCATAAAAGGCTGTCAAGCTGTGCATACTCTGATCCAGCAATATCACTACTAGGTCTGTATCCCAAAGAGAAGAAAAAGAAAGACAGGGGGAAGAATCTATTTGTACAAAAATATTTATAGCAGCTCTTTTTGTGGTGACTAAGAATTGGAAATTGAAGGGATGTCCATTAATTGGGGAATTACAAGTGATAGATGATTATAATGAAATATTACGATGCTATAAGAAAAAGCAATCAGGATGATTTCAGAAAGACCTGAAAAGACTTACATGAACTGATGCAAAGTGAAGCGAGCAGAACCAGGAGAGCATTGTACACAGTAACAGCAATATTGTACAACGAACAACTTTGAATGACTTAGCTCTTCTCAGCAATACAGTGATCCAAGACAATCCCAAAGGACTCATGATGAAAAATGCTATGATGTCATTTGAATACAGACTGAAGCACATTATTTTTCCCTCTTTCATTCTCTTTCTCTATGCTTCTTTCTCTCTCTCGTTTTCTTTCTAGTTTTCTTGCATAAAATGACTAATATGGGAGTGTTTTACACGATTACACATGATCTGTAACAGATTGCTTATCAGCTCAGGAAGGGGAGGGGGAGAGAATTTAGAACTCAAAACTTAAGAAAAAAATGAAAAAATGAATGTTACAAATTGTTTTTACATTTAGGGAGAAAATAAAATATTTTAAATAAAATAAAATATTATTTAGAATATTCTTAAAAAGGAGTTATGGATGATTTACTTTCCAGAAGTAATAACGAAGGGTTCCTTTAAGTAGTGAGCTCCCTCTGGCACATTTAAGTTTTTGTTTCTATAACCTATGGCCCTGATCATCCCCTAAGACTCAGGGTTCACATAAACTAGATCTGATCTGGGGTCTGATCCCAAGAGGGTCATTATCTCTCTTTGGCTCATTGCCCTCTCCTGGAGTTGTTCTAGGGAAATCTCCTTATATTCTCAGGGTATGTAGCTTATGTCTAGTTTTCCCCAAGCTACCTATGATTCAAGGTATCAAAGACATATGATGTATGAAGAGGCCTTTATTTCACAATTCCTTGCCATAGAGGATAGAAAGGAGGAAAAAAACCCTTCTTCCTCTGCCCTACCCCCACTTTGCAGCATTTCAGAAGAAGGTATGTGGGAAAAGGGAAAGAGGGAAGCACATAGAAAAACGTCAAGTTGATGTCTTATCTCACTCATATATCAAAAGAGGGACAACTTCTCCAGTGAAGTTTACTCCCCCAGGACCCCAATCAACCAATCATCTTGCATACCTTGTGTCTTGACAACAAAGTGCCAGTAGAACTGCCCACATTCCAGGGGAAGGTGTCCCTTAGATGCCTCAAAGAGCCACATCCCATAATCTCACCACTTTGATTTGTAACTCCCCTGACCAGTGACATCCCTTATGTTAAAATGATCTTCATACAGTAAGAGCCTAAAAACTAATATGTTGAGCTGTATTACAATCAACTTAAATTGAATGGAGACTTAGACTAGAGTAAACTAAAAAAAAGTTACCCTGTTAATTTTTTTTTTAAAAAGGGGGCAGTAGACCAAATAAGTTTGGGAATTTCTGGACTATTTCTTAGAATCTCTCCTAGCTCTAACTTCTAGTCTCAGTTACTTACTAGCTGTGTGAACTTTGGTCTGTTTATTTGACCTCTGCTTGCCTCAGTTTCCTTATATGTAAAATAGAGAAAATAATAGCACCTACCTAACCTTACCTTGTTGTAAGAATAAAATAAGATAATATTTGTAATATGCCTTATAAATCTTAACCCGCTATATCTATAGCTATAGCTATAATAGCTATATCTGTGTATAGCTGTATCTAGCTATTATCCCCATCATCATTATTATCCTAAAAACTAGGCGTCAACTATGTACCGAATGATGGACAAAAGCAGCATGATATGGGGTAAAGGGCATTAATGGCATTAACTCTGGAGTCAAAAGATGTAGGCTCAAATCCTACCTGGAACATCTGCTGCCTGTGAAACCTGGGTCAGTGAGTTCATTTTTCTGAGCCTCAGTTTTCTGAAATGAGAGAGCTCTAGTAGATGGCCTCTGAGGTCTCTTCTGGCTCTGGATTGATTATCCCTGCTCTCAAGGAGTTTGTAATCTAGTGAGTTTTCAATTGGCCACCTGCTTCTCTCCTTTGCTGCTGACTGTGGGCCTCCCCTGACTTCCTGCTTCTCTCCCAAGCTGTTCTGAACCACTGTCAAACTTTGATATAAACACTGGTGTCTTCTGGCTCTTCTCACTTGCCCTAACTACCTACACTGTGACTTCACAGGATTATGCCGTTTTAGAGACAGAAGAGACTTCAGATCATTTAGGTTTCCTCACTTCCCTCATTTTATAGATGAGGAAACTGAGGTGATGTGATGTATCTCTGATCACATAACCAGTTAGCACTTCTCTTTTCCTAAATAGATTGTAAACTTTTAAAAACTGAGATATTCTCTTCTTATAGCTCCCATAAAATATAATCAGTGGTTTTAATTTTGCAAGGAAATTGGGGTTGTGACTTGCCCAAGGTACACAGTGGGTAAGTATCAAATGTCTGAAGCCCCATTTGAACTGAGGTTCTCCTGATTCCAGGGCTGGTGCTCTATCCACTGCACTGTCTAGCTGCCCCAACATAATCAGTCTGTAGCAAATACTTGTTGATTCAAATGACTTTGGTGCCCATATTGGAGACGATTTGAAATAGAAGCATCAGGGAATGCTGTGCCTCTGAGAAGAAGATGAAGTGTAGGTGAAACAGCTATAGACTTAGAACAAGACGGGACCTAAGATCATCCAATCAGTGGCTCTAGAGATGACCTGATCCAATCTCATCATTTTCTAGAGGAGAAGTAGGTCTAGACATCTCCAAGGTCATGCAGCTGGTAAACAATATCTGGATGAAAGCTTGGCTGTTGCCTCATCACACCATGGCTGCCTCCAATCCTCCTTGCTCTGTGTGCATGTAGACAAGAAGCTTGCCACATCAGCTCTGGGAGCCTCCTTCTCTCTCATCATTTGACCACAGCTGGTAGAGACTGAGCCAGGACACTCAGTCCCTGTGCCCCACCCTTGTAATACCCCTCTACCCCAGGTACTGTCTGAAGACAGAGACAAAATCAGTCAAAGGATAAAAGCAGACACTGTACTATTTCCTCTGGCAACAAGATTAGCCAGCTGAAAACATCCAGCTGTTTAAAGAATATGCCCTTCTGTTGTTAGTTGGTAAAGTATTTAGAGTAAGTAGAGGAGGAAATGGCAACAACTATTACTAATCCTGAGAGGCAGCCAGGTGGTCCAGTGGATAGAGCACTGGACTTGAAGTCAGGAATACCTGAGTTCAAATCTGACCATGCTAGCTGTGTGACCTTGGGCAAGTCACTTAACTTCTGTTTGCCTTAATCCACTGGAGAAAGAAATGGCAAAACACTTTAGTAGGAAAAAAACAAAAAACAAACCTGGACAATATTATCAGGCTATGGTCTGTGAAGTCACAAAGAGTCAGACATGCCTGAACAGCCTGTGGAGGGGAGAGAGAGGAAAGGAAGGGGAATGAGAACCTCCTTAGAATAGGACAGACTCTTCCCCCAAGAGCCTGGAGTGAGAAAGAGACTAGATTATCCAATGGCTTACGTCATTGCTGCTCCTTCTCTGGAGAAAGGGCAAGAGGGCATCTGGCAGTTCTTTAAAAAAAGGCCAAACTTAGAGTCTCCTGCCTTGTGGCACTAATACATTTTCTGAATATGTTACAGATAGGGGTATGATTGTGAATGTTTAACAACCAGCTCTCTGTAAAGGGAGACCACACTTTTTGCATTTTTGTTGTTCATTTTTTACTCTCAAAGAGAGCCAATGACATCATGAGGAGGTCTTGACTTGCTCGTAAATTGGATTTAAATGAAGCAAAGCTGTTCAAAATCTTTAACTTTACTCTCTCCTTCAGAGTCATGAAAGTCCAGTGGTAAGTCAAAGTCAAGATGACTGTAGATGATCCGAGGTGCATTGAAATTTGCATTAACTTTTCAGCCATTACTTTCTTAAGTTTAGACAATCAACAAACAATAAATCAAGCCCTAAGTTATAGAGTTTGCTGATTTTTTTGGAGGGAGGTAATAATTATTGTTTACACTGAAAACTTAACAATGGGCTCTCATTAGCTAATGAGTTGGTTTCAGCACACCTTTGGTATGTGTAATGTATACATATAGGTAAGGCTTCATAGAATCATAAATCTAGAACCAGAAGGACCCTCAGACGTCATCTAGTCCAACTCTTTCATTTTTTAGATTAGGAAACTGAGATCCAGAGATATCACATGACTTGCTCAAAGGAGTAAATAACAAATTCAAATCCCAGTTCACTACTTTGAATGGTTTAGTGGTAAGAGCCTTGAGCCAGGAATCATGTATGTGGGATCAGGTCCTAACTCATTTTGTGAGTTTTGAAGTAATTGGTAATTTTGACATTCAAGGTGGGAAATATAAAATATGATCCAGGGCAATCAGAAGGAAAAAATTACTCCAGATAACTTTGTGATTCATCATGTGACTGACCTATAATTTATTTATTGAGGAGGCAAATGGAGTCAGGTGATTTACCCAGGGTCACACAGCTAGTAAGTGTGTGAAGCTGGATTTAAACTTCAGGTCATGACTTCAGAGTCAGTGTTCTTTCCACTGCACCACCTAGCTGCCCCTGACCTGTGACTTCAACAGGCCAGGGAACTCTATAATATCTAGTATTTATATATCGCCTTAAGGTTTGCAAAACACTTTACAGATATTTATATAAAAGTACAGCTATATTTTGTATTTAATCCTGGGAGATAGGTCCTGAGCAGGAAATAATTTTGCAAATCAACTTTATAGTTCATAATGTAAAAATATATTTGGTCCTGACTGATCTGTAATTTCAACAGTACAGGAGACACCTCATATAACAATAATAGATAGCATTTATATAGTTCTTTAAGGTTTTCAAAGTGCATTACATATATTTTCTCATTTTTATATTTAACCCAGGAAGTAGGTCCTATTTATTATCCCTGAGGATAAACTGAGGCAAGCAGAAGTCAAGTAACTTGCCTAGGATCACACAACTACTAAGTGTTTAAGGCTGGATTTGAATGCAGGTCTTCCTAACTCCAGGTTACCCTTCAACAGGAAGTCTTTTCAAATTTCTTTTAATTTTAATGTCTTCACCTTGTTGATTTCCACCCCGCAATTTATTCTATAACTTGTTTGCACACAGTGACTTGCATGTTGTCTCCCCCCCATTTGACTGTGAACTCCTCCAGAACAGGGACTTTTATCTTTCTTTGTTTCCTTAGCAATTAACACTGTGCCTCACGCATAGCAGGTGCTTAATAAATGTTTATTGACTGAGTGGCAATTCACTAACTCAGGAAGCTGCCTCTATGGCAACTCTCTAGTCAACAGGATTTCCCAAGGCAATGAGGGGTTGTTATTATATGTCGAGTAGAATTTGAACTCAGGTTCCCCTTACTCCAAGACTGTCATTTTATCCACTCTACCACATTTCCTTTCTTGAAAATATTAAGAAGAACTATTAATCCAAGTTCAGCCAAAGAGAAGAGGAACTAGAAATTACTATAGTGGTTTCTTCATTGCTGGAACGATGCACGTGTTCAGTTTTTGCACACTCTTAAGTTTTGGTACCTTGGCAAAAAGCTCCAATCACTCCTTCCTGGGTCCTGGTAAGACCAATTAAGCAAGTTTCTTTATCTCTCTCTCTGACTTAGTTTTCTGATCTGTGTAATGGGATGAGAATTCTTGCCCTGAACGGGTGTTATAAAAATGAAATGAGTTAATTGCTATGAAAGGATTTTGAAGGGAAAAAAAGAAAGAAGAGGAAGAAGAAATAAGAAGTTATCTCTTCAAATGCAAAACAGGACCCATATGTTCTGGGTTAACTTTGGCAGAAACAGAGCTTATGGTCAAAGGAACTTGATAGAAATTATTTTAAATGACAGAGTTCATGCATGTGATGTTAACTGAATGCAGTACAAAGCATAACCGATATTTTAAAAAATTATTCCTTTCTTTTTTTGTGCTCTCTCCCATAACATTTTGTACTTGGACATGTACCACAGCAAAGTCCTGGGACTTTTGAGACGGTCCCTAGGTGTGAAAGGGGGCCAGTGTACTGGAGGCGGAGAGAGCAAGTTTGAATGTCATAAACGCACCATTCTGTCTTAGTAATTGTATCACAGTTGACAGATGCTGCAGCGGTCACGTGACCAGAACATGACCTCATAGCTCCCTAGCCTCCTTCCCTCGCTCTCTCGCTGTCTCCCTCCCTCCCTCCGCGAAGAGTAGGCGTGGAAGGCATTTCCACTGTACAAGTTGGCAAGTTATTTAAAGGAGATGTGGGAATTTGGAAACTCACAGATGCTCCCTGAGAGGAGAGGCAGGCAAAGACATCCATAACTCACTGCTTAACTGCCATTTTTTTTATTGGACCTAGGCAGGGGAAGGGGTACGTAGAGATGCTTCCGTCCCACTCCAAAGTGAATCCATCATTCAACAAGCCTTCATTGACCACCTTCAGCGGATTTCTTTGGGGAATCTGATCGCTCCGAGCAGCACGATATAGTCTAATTGAGGAGATAAGACTCAGCTATGAAAAAGAAGTCAAAAGTACAGGACAGGCAGCAATTAGGGTTTTAATTTGTGATTCAGACTCTAAGGGTTCTTTTCTGAGTCCCAGGTTTTAGCAAGGATGCTGCTAATCTCTCCAGAGCGAAGTGACCAGGATGGTGAAAGGCCTGAAGATCATTCATCCATCCATTCATCGGTCAAACCATATTTATTGAGGGGGGCAGCTAGGTGGTGCAGTGGATAGAGCACCAGTGCAGGACTCAGGAGGACCTGGGTTCAAATTTCACCTCAGACACTTGATACTCACTAGCTGTGTGACCTTGGGCAAGTCACTTAACTCCAACTGCCTCATCCTGGGTCACCTCCAGTCATCCAGATGAATATCTGGTCACTGGATTCAGATGGCTCTGGAGAAGAAGTGAGGCTGGTGACCTGCACAGCCCTCCTTTACTCAAAACAAAGTCAAGTACAAGTCATGTCATTATTTCTCTGATGGCATGGCCTTTTTTGACAACGAAGGGCAAACACACATTTATTGAGGACTTACCACATGCTAGGCACTGTGCTGGAAATACAAAGACGGAATTGAAATAGTCCCTGCCTTCAAAGAGCTTGTGTTTTGAGGGAACTGGGAGAAAGGACAAGATGTACATATAAATAACTACGCAAAGAGATGGGAATCCCACAAAAGGTGGAATGCTGGGGAGGTCCAGAAAAGACTTCTTGTAGAAGGTGATGCTTGAGCTGTCTGGAAGAAAATTAGAGATTCCAGGAAGTGGGAATGAGGAAAGAATGTGTTCCAGTCATGGAAGACAGTCCATGTCCATGGAGGACAGTCTACAAAGAAGAGAGATGGAGTTTTGTGGCTGAGACTGAGGGCAGGAAGGCCAGTATAACCTCAATAGAGAAGTTGTGGAGGGGAAGAATGTGTAATAAGCCTGGAAAGGCACTGTAGGATAGTCTCAGGTTGTAAAGAGCTTGAAATGGCAAATAATTTATATTTTATCCTAGACATAAGCCATTGGAGTTTATGTAGTGGACGGGGTAATTTTAGTGACAGATAACCTCCATCCAATTGCTCTGGACAGTTAGAATACTTCCTCTGCTTGGTATATTGGTTCTTTCTTAATCCATGACAACGTTCACTGGAGTGAAGGCAGGATGGGGTGGCCATAAGTGACATGGTCAGATCTGTGCTATAAGACAGATTTCTTTGGTGGCTGTGTGAAGGACAGATTGAAATGAGGAGAGACTTGTGGCAGGGAGACCCATTAGAAGATACTGCAGGAAGTAGTGGGTTCCCCCTCACTGTAGTCTTTATGTTAAAGATTGGATAACCATTCATCGGATGTTATAGAAGAGATTGTTTTCAAGTATAGGTTACATTCAATGATTTTTATGGTCCCTTCTAAGTCTGAAATTCTGTGATTCAAAAGACAAATTGCTCATTGAGTTATGAAGTGGTCAGGAATGATTTCTCAGAGGCGATTAAAATGAAGCTTTGCCTTTCTCACTATTTTGGTTCTGTGAGGAAAGAAGGAAACCAGCCAGACTCCTATTTAATTCTAGACCCAACTGATTTACTTTTTACAGTGTCATATATACATATATATACACACACACAAACACATATATGTACATACATACATGTGTATGTATATGTATGTGTATAAAATTTGCTTATTTGTATACCCATCTATACATGTGTACATATGTATATGTATACTTGTATACATATACATATGTATATATCTATATATACTTGCAACATCTCAGTTTCAATATGTCATGGGTTAGCATAAGAAATTAAATGGGAATTTTTGGGGAGTTTTGCAGAAGTCACTGATGATACATAAAGGCCAGGAGACAGAAAACATTTGGAAATGTATAAAATATAAGTATAGTATTGTATGATGTCAACATATTTTATCATTTAATACCATAATAATTCAGACTTCTCTGGTATGAAGGGAGGGCCAACAAATTTTACAAAGATTTTCCAGATGAGAGGGCACCAGGCCTCTAGCCCACAAGATGTGGAGGAGATAACTGTAGTGACAGATAAGCTCCATCCAATTGCTTATCATAGCCTGGACAGTTAGTATATTTCATCTGCTTGGTGAATTGGTTCTTAATCCCTGACTTGACTTTCACTGGCTGACCTTGAAAAGCTGATGAATAACTCTCTAGGAATGAATGAATGAATGAATGAGCATTCTTTAAGCACCTACTATGTGCCAAGTATTGTGTTAGTCACTAGGGATACAAATACAAAAGTGGGACTCTCTCTGCGGAAGGAGTTTGTGCATATACTTTTAAAAGTTTATTGATATATTTTGTTTTTATATCACCTACATTTCCCAATGTATCCTTCCATCCCACGAGTCATCTCTTAGAGAAAAGAGACAAAAAATAAAAGCACAGTTAAACCAAACTAGCCTATTTGTGAACCAAAGTTGACACTTATATGCAATATTCTACACCCAAAGTTCCCTGCCTCTGCAAAGAAGGGAGGAGCTGCATTCAAATATTTCTTCCTTGGTGTCAAACTTATTATTATACTTTTGCAACAGTTTGCATTGTTTTGTTATTTTTCTTTCCATTTCCATTATGGTAGTCATTGTGCATATTGTTTTCCAGGTTCTGATGACTTTGCTTTATCTCCCATACATCTCTATTCATCATATTCATAATTTCTTAATACCATTCCATTAGGTGATGAAGATGTTAAAGTGCTAAGCTTGGAGTCAGGAAGATTTGAGTTCAAATTTAGCCTCAGACACTTCCTGACTTTGTGACCTTCTGCAAGTTGCTTAACCACTGTTTGCCTCCCTTTCCTTGAATTTCCTAGAATAATAGTAGTAGCACCTACCATTTAGTATTGTTGTGAGGATGACATGAGATAATATTTGTAAAGTGTTTAGCACAGTGCCCAGCACATAGTAGGCGCTTGATAAATGCTTATTTTCTTCCTTCCATCCTTTAGGTATATGCCTAGAATTGTGATCTCTGTATTAAAGGCTATAGTCACTTTAGTCACTTTCTTCACCTACATAAGTCCTAATCAACTCCTAGAACGGTTGGACAATTCATAGAGCAATTTACTTTCTAATATGGGGAGATTACACGTGGAAGAGTGGTGGAAAGAGAGTTCTGGTTTCCAGAATTACAGGGATAGTAAACAGATTTTTCCAAAAGTAAGGGTAATAATATTGTTCTGAGTATAGTCCTCAGAGCAAAAGGTGGGAATGGTGATACACACATGGTAACAGGGCAGGAGATGAGATGTAGACATAGCTACAAATGATGGTGGCAACCCTCTACACTTGGCCAACCTGATTTATTGGGAGCTACTTATAGCTGTGCTTCTATCTACTTCTCCCTAATTTTGTCCTTATAAAGTGGACTTTCTGAACCTAAGTCTTTATGTTTATCTCTATTAACTTTCATCTTATTAGATTCATACCAATCATTCCATGGAGAAATTTTTGCATCATGATTGCTATCCAATCAATGTGTCAACTCTTCCCCAGAGATGTGTGTAATCTGCCAAATGAGAAGTATCCTATCTATGCTATTATCCAAATCCTTGATGAAAATGTCAAACAACTCAGGGTCAAAGATAGATCTTTGGAGTACTCCACAAGATACTTCTTTTCAAACAGATACCTAATCATTAATGACTACTTAGAAGATCACAGATTTACAGCTGGGAGAGATGTCAAAGACCTTTCAGTCAAATCCTTCATTTTACAGGTGAGGATGTCAAATCTCAGAGAGGCTAAATGATTTGCCCAAGATCACATGGAGAATAAACATCAAAAGTGACATTTGAAGTCATTGCCCTCTGACTACAGAGCTCTAGCATCTTTTCCACACATGATATTGCTTTTCCCCCTCTGCCTAATCATTCAATGAGTGCTGAATTTATCTAACTGTACTATAATTTAGTGCAGTTCTCTCCATGATGTCCATGCCAAGGATAGAATGAGAGACTTCATCAAATGCTTTTCTAAAATCTAGGCAAACTATATCAATAGCATTCCCCTGACTGATTAGTCTGGTAACACTGCCCAACAGAGGAGCTGAAACCTCACTTATGACTTTTTTTCTGGATGAAGCTTATTAAAGCTCTTAATGATGAACACTTTTTTTGCTTCATAAATCATATAGTTATAATGTATTCTAGAACTGCATCAAATACTTAAGTCAGACTTACTGTCCTTTAGTGAGCTTCTAATAACCAATCCATGCCTCTTCCTTTTTTATTTCTCCCTCTCTTACTGTGTTCCCTTTATTTTGGGATGATTTAGGTGAAATCCTACCTGAGGTTTCATCCAACTCAGAGATGTTAAGATTTGCCCCATTGACCACAGAATATTGTATAGGGCAAGGAGTAATGACAGAGATAATGGGTAAAGGTTATATATTCTTTTTGTAGCTTCCAGAACTCCTGTTTATAATAGATGACATGCTTTTGGATAGAGGTCACTTCTTGAGAGCAATTATGGGTAATCTGGGGGTCTGCCCATTTGACTTTTTTCTAGGAGGGAGGGTTCCATAACCCCTTGCACACATATCACCCTGTGTCCTGGTGTCCTGGAAGGCTGTCTAGACAAAGTGGCCCAATCTAGCCCTGAAAATTTTTCTTCAGGGTCCATTTTCTCCCTTGGATTCATCCTGCTTTGATAAGAACTTTATTCCCTGTCTCATTTTCCTTCCTAGATTTACGAAGATTTAGAGTAGACTATGTAGTCAAAAGATGGCCATACTAAGAGTGGAGACATCTTAGATCCCTATCGACATGACTAGCCTCTAATTGTAGTGTCAGTTTCCTCACCATCCCTGAAACAAGGATATCCTGCCTCCATGACTTTACTCACACTGACCCTTTTATGTTCTCCTCCCCTTTTTGATGTCCTACCCATCCTTCAAGGCCTATCTTAAACTTTTCCTAATTATCCAACTACATAAGGATTTCTGTCTCCTGGCTTCCTACTACGCCTGCTTCTTGCACCACCCATTGGCTCTTACGCACTATTCTGTGTTGTTAATTATCTTACGTGCTCCCCAAACAGTCTGTAGACTCTGTACTTGTATTTGGCAAAGAATCACAGACTCTCAGATTTGGGAGAAACTACAAAGAATGTCCAGCCCAAGATATATCTCAAGAATCTCCTTAACAGGGATAAAGACCTACATATACAAAAGTATTTATTACAGCTCTTTTTGTGGTGGCAAAGAGTTGGAAATTGGTGAGATGACCATCGGTTGGGGAATGGCTGAGCAAATTGCGGTATATGAATGTAATAGAATACTATTGTGCTATAAGAAATGATGATGAGGTAGATTTCAGAAAATCATTGAAAGATTTGCAGTAACTAATGCAAAGTGAAATGAGTAGAACCAGGAGAACATCATACACAGTAACAGCAACATTGTGCAGTGATCAACTATGAATGACTTAGCTCTTTTCAGCAATACAATGATCCAAGACAATTCCAAAAGACCTCTGATGGAAAATGCTATCCACATCGGAGAAAGAACTGATAGAGTCTGAATGCAGATTGAAGAATACTATTTTCACTTTATTTTTTCGTAGGTTTTTTCCTTTTGTTCTGTTTTTTCTTTCACAATGTGACTAATATGGAAATATGTTTTACATGATTACATGCATATATACATACATAACCTACATCAAGTTGCTTGCTATCTTAGGGAGAAGAGGGAGAGGGATGGAGAAAATTTGCAACTCAAAATTTTATTTCAAAAAAAGAATGTTAAAAAAATTTTTTTTACATGTAATTAGAAAAAATAAAATATTATTTAAAAGAGGAAAAAAGGAATTCCCCTTAACATTCTCAATAAATCATCGTTGATATTTGCTTGAAGTCCTACAGTGAGAGGGAAATCACTATTGGGGTACTAGGACAATCCATTTATCATTTAACCAATTAACATCTCCCCAATATATATTAACCCATAAACACCAATTAGCTCTTACAAAGGGGGATTGTTTTTTCATGTTATATTAACATGTTTACTAATTTTAAAGGAAGACAGAGAACACAGTGGTAACTCCTAAGGCATTCCTGTAGAGTCATATTTAAATGTAAATGATGTTTTTTGCCCTCTGAATTAAAATGCATAATGACAAAATTATCACATTACTTAGAGTTCAGTGGCGAATAGCTATTGAGATCAATATGAAGTCTAGGGTTAGGAGGGGCCACCGTTATTTTATTTGTTTTTCATGTTCTATAATCACTTCTATATATCTTAGATGTTTTTCCCTTCCTTGCCCCACAAAGGGGAATATTTACCTCAAAAATATAGAAAAGACCAAAGTGTAACAATGACCTCCTAAACTGGGAGATGCTCTCTCTCATTTATGCACTCACCCCACTAGGGGAAAGTATCATCAAAGTCATTGCTTCAAAGTAGCACTCCTCACACCCAGAATGTCAAATAGCCCCTTGCCTGCCTGTGGCCCACAACAATCCCTAGTATAGGTGAAACAGATTAAAATGTAATTGGAAATATTTAACAAAATCAATAAAAATGCAATAAAACATAGATAATATTAATATGCATTTTTCTAAGATAACATGAAGTGCAGGTTCTATTTAGTGACCTTCTCTTTTTGAGTTTAATACTACTGCCCTCTCCCCCACTACTTTGTGACCTTGTGGGGATTTTTCTCCCTTTGCAGAGTCACCATCAAATTCAATTCTAGGTGTGGCATATCCCTGTATGGCCCATGAATGAGTCTTTTCCTCATTAAGGTGCCCTGGCTCTTTGCTGAGTTGGGTGCTTCTGAGGCTTGCTTGCAGCTCCAAGCAGATTCTCCTCCCAGTGACGATTGCTGGATCCCTAATGGTCTTTCTCAAAGCTTATAAGGTCACAACCAAGTCAGTTCAGTCTCTAAGATCAGGAAAGAAACAGAGATGCCTTGTATCCTTAGCCACATGGTTGCCAGCCAACTAGCCCTACAGGCTCATAGCAATTCTTGCCTCACTGGCTACTGGGGAAGAACTCAAGAGTTCCTGTATTCAAACTTTTTGCACTCATACTCAGATGCTGCACAGATTCCAATGAAAAGGCTTTTTGTCATAACGAAATAATCAGGAAATTAGACAGGAAACAGTCAGAGGATACCTGTGGGAGTTCTGAAGTGGGGGAAAGGTCCTCCACTATACATACTTAGAAACAAGCTCACCATGCATCAACATGGGTTGGTGTCAGATAGAGTGTGTTGTGCATGCTCTAAAAACTGGACCCTCATGGGCTATTCCCCCCATTATATAGATAATTCATTAAAATCTGGAGGCTGTTGGCTTGGAAAGTGCAAGTATAGCCATAAGCTATGGCTCCTCCATGACCCAACAGAGCTTGGTTAGTCCTGTGAATGTCCCCATCAAGGACTTCACTGGAGAATGATACTCTGATAGAGTCCTGTCTTAAATGTGGCATGTCAAAGAATAGCTCTTGCCTACTAACACCTGGTCCTCCTCCAGATTTTACAGGAAACCTCCAGGGCTCAGTAGTCAGGCATAAAGGGTCGATTCTTAGTAAAACTGTGATGTCTTTGGATTCAACACTAGATTAGACTTTAGAAATGAAGCTTCATGGTGCAGTAGAATGTAGACTTAGAGGGCTGACTTGGGGTTCAAATTCTTGCTTTGCTACTTATTTCCTCTGTAAGTAAACTAGTCTCATATATGTATAGGAGAACTTATGATAATACCTAACATTTACATAATACTTTATATGTGTTAATCTCATATGTTCCTCATAACAATTCTGAGAGGTAGGTGCTATTATCCCCATTTTACAGATGAAGAAACTGAGGCAGAGAGAGGGAAGGAGACTTGCCCAGAGTTACACAGACAGTGAATGTCTAAAGAAGAATTGGAATTCAAGTCTTCCCTCTTAGGAACCTAAGCCTTCTTTTTAAAAATATTATTTAATTATTTGATAATTAATGCATTAATTAATGTTATTAATAAATAATAATTAATAAATGTAATCATTTAAATATTATTATTAGTCTAAAGGATATGGTATTCAGGTTCAAGCTAACTTCTGATCACTGTTTCATTAATGGGGGAAATAGCCTGACACCCTCTCTACCACATACTAGTTCCACAATGAATACACATATACTAAATATCAAAGAAACCTATTTATACGAGATGGTAGCCAATAGAAATCAAAGAAAATACACACAGACACAGAAACACACATGTATGTATATGTGCTTATATGTACATGTATGTATGTATATTTATTTATTTATTTGTTTGTATCACAATACAGAGTAAAGGAGCTCTCCCAAGGGTAGCAAGGGAATTCAGCTCAAGAAGGAGAAAGTGTCCTGGATCTTATCCTGGGGGAAGTTCCCCGAAGTTTTTTAGCATAGAGCTGGGGATAGAGACATGGTATGGATTCCCAGCTCCTCTTATGTTGGATTCCTCTCCATCTTTTCTTTCAGAAACCTCAAGTGAGGTTGGCATCATCATCCATCTTCTCTCCAGAATCTGGAAGGTAGATCTCTCTCTCTGTCTGTCTTTCTCTCTGTCTCTGACTCTGTCTCTCTATCTCTCTCTGTCTCTGTCTCTGTCTCTCTCTCTCTCTCTCTCTGTCTCGGTCTCTGTCCCTGTCTCTGTCTCTCTGTCTTTCTCTCTGTCTCTGTCTCTCTGTCTTTCTCTCTGTCTCTGTCTCTCTGTCTCTGTCTCTCTCTCTCTCTGTCTCGGTCTCTCTCTCTCTGACTCTGTCCCTGTCTCTGTCTCTCTCTCTGACTCTGTCCCTGTCTCTGTCTCTCTGTCTGTCTCTCTCACGATAAGTAGATAGGGATCTATCATCTATCTACCCATCCTATCTATCTATCCATCTATCGAATCTATCTCCTTATCTATCTTGACAGCTAGACAGTGCACTGGATACCATGCTGGACTGGGAATAAGAAAGACTCATCTTCATACGTTCAAATCCGGCCTCAGACATTTACTAGTTGTGTGACCCTGAGCAAGGAACTTAACCCAGTTTGCCTTCGCTTTCTCATTTTTAAAATGAGCCAGAGAAGGAAACAGCAAATCATTCCAGTATATTTGCCAAGAAAACCCCAAACGAGGTCATGAAGAATTGGATAGGACTGAAATGACTGAACAACAACGAAGTCTATCTAGATTCCAGACCTTTCCATCCTTTTCACCCCATTCCACCCAAGCAAATTTATTGAATCTCTGCCTCATGCCTTCAGGGCCTTGCTGGGGGGCTGCTTTGCTAATTTGTGGTAAGATAATTCAAGGCAAGGTGCTAATGGTTGATGATTAAAGTCTTACTCTTCCCTTTAGGTGGATTTATGTTTTAATGGGAAACAAAGCCTTAATAGTGGAACTTGAGGTGGTGGCAGGCTGGGGGAAGAGCTGGCTTGAGGCTCCTGGGCACCTTCACATAACCACATCGGGCACCAGCCTGCTCTGCTCAAATATAAGGTCTATCCTGCTTGTATTAAATGCGCCTGACTTGTTTAACTCCTCAGTAATTCATTGATTCTAAAGGAAGAAGTCATTCATTTAGAAAATATGTATTAAGTGGCTACTTGACATAAGGAGAAGGTACATTGCTACCATTAGGCTTATGCGAAATTGCATGGTAGAATCTGTGCACATATATTGGGGATGGAAAGGTCAAGGGTGAAGGCTGATATCCTGGAGGTATCCAAGATCCAGGAAGCCACAACAATTATTGCAGCGCATCTGGACACTTGAAGATGTTACAGATTTGAGGGGAAAGGGCCTATTCCAGGGTCTCTAGTAACACAGGACAACTAGGTAAAATGATGCTAACATTTGTAGAGCACTATCTATCTATCTATCTATCTCCATATATATATATAAAACTCCATCTCTCTTCTTTGTAGACTGTCCTCCATGGACATGGACTGTCTTCCATGACTGGAACACATTCTTTCCTCATTCCCACTTCCTGGAATCTCTAATTTTCTTCCAGACAGCTCAAGCATCACCTTCTACAAGAAGTCTTTTCTGGACCTCCCCAGCATCCCACCTTTTGTGGGATTCCCATCTCTTTGCATAGCTATTTATATGTACATCTTGTTCTTTCTCCCAGTTCCCTCAAAATGTAAGCTCTTTGAAGGCAGGGACTATCAATTCCGTCTTTGCATTTCCAGCACAGTGCCTAGCATGTGGTAAGTCCTCAATAAATGTGTGTTTGCCCTTCGTTGTCAAAAAAGGCCATGCCATCAGAGAAATAATGACATGACTTGTACTTGACTTTGTTTTGAGTAAGGGAGGGCTGTGCAGGTCACCAGCCTCACTTCTCCTCCAGAGCCATCTGAATCCAGTGACCAGATATTCATCTGGATGACTGGAGGTGACCCAGGATGAGGCAGTTGGAGTTAAGTGACTTGCCCAAGGTCACACAGCTAGTGAGTGTCAAGTGCTTGAGGTGAGATTTGAACTCAGGTCCTCC
>CM053769.1:162449798-162495402 GCA_028658325.1 Potorous gilbertii | reverse complement strand
CTCCAGAGCCATCTGAATCCAGTGACCAGATATTCATCTGGATGACTGGAGGTGACCCAGGATGAGGCAGTTGGAGTTAAGTGACTTGCCCAAGGTCACACAGCTAGTGAGTGTCAAGTGCTTGAGGTGAGATTTGAACTCAGGTCCTCCTGACTCCTGCACTGGTTCTCTATGCAGTGCATCACCACTATAGCTGCCCATACACACACACACACACACACACACACACACACACACATACACACACATACATACATATATATACACACATATACATATATATGTATGTATGCATGTATAGCAGGCACTGTGCTAATTAAGCACTTTACAATTATCTCATCTGATTTTCATAACAACCCTAAGAGGTAAGTTTTAGTATTATCTCCATTTTACAGATCAGGAAACTGAAGCAAACAGAAGTTAAGTGACTTACCCAGTCACACAGCTAATAAGTGTCTGAGGCTGGAATTGAACTCAGGTCTCCCTGACTCCAGGCCTACATTGTCACCTAGCTACCCCAAGATCTTCTAGCCCTAATTCCACCAATATGTGGTTTCTTCTTTTTTCTTCTTACTATGACAGTCACTGCTGTTCTCCTCCTCATTCCCTGTTTAACTTTATGGACTCCTTGCTCCCATTGCCCTGTGTTTTCCTTCTCTCCCAGACATTATTAAGTCTTGGCCCTAGTGGCTGGAACCATTTTCCCTCTAAAGTTCATTTAACCTTGTCAGTTCCCTACACTCTCCCTGACCTTTAAATGACAGGCTTATCTCGGGCCCCAGGTGAATGAATTCTCCCCTGGTTCTAAGTGATCCTGAAAAGTCCCATTTAATTAGATTCCCATAAACCTCAACTGATCCTAAAAGTCCTTTTCATAGTAACCTACAGTGAATCTTTTTGTAAACTGGAGAAATTATCTCTTAATATATCTTTCCCTTTGGTCAAATTTTTGTAACTGAATCATGGAGGTGTTTTTTTTTAACCCCTTCCTTCTTTTAAAAGAAATGTACTCTAAAGGTTTCCTATTTAGAGGACTCTTGAAAGTCCAAATAATTCTGTAGTAATGGGTATAATCTCCTCTTAGCCAATCTGTTTCTTATTACATCTAGTCTAATAGATTTGAGTAAAGAGTAAATTCAAATTAATCCTGATGCCTCCCTTGATCTGGGATTTACCCTTCATTTGAGTGAGATTTAGAGAATTCAGGACAAAGGTCTGAAAGAGAAAAGGAAATGTATGTTCTATTGAGGCCATTTCCTTCTCCTAAGACACACACTCCTGACAGGCACAGGTAGCCTACCACTGGGGACTGGGAGAGAGGGAAGCAGGGATGAACCCATCCAAGGGTGAGAAGAAGCCACTAAATAGCTATTCATTTCAGATTTGCTTGTATGCATGGAGGAAGCACAGTTGCGTGGATTAGTTTGAGGTAAGGAACATTTCAAGATTTTACTTCTTTATTGTCCCATAGCTCAGAAAGAAGCAACATGTGTCTCCAAGAAGTTTTTCCTTTGGAATCTTCCTGTTAGAAATAATAAACTATAGCAATCCTTGGATAGATGCATGACTTGACTGCTATGGGTATTCCCTTCACGAATAAAGATCATATCTTCAACCACACCTTCTCATTCCATGTAATGCTTGTTTTTTTCTTTCCACCTTCTTTCCTTCGAGAACCTTCCTCTGGTTCTTTTCATATTTCAGGTGCATCAGTGTAATAATGGAGCTGGCCATTTGTTATCCCTCATTCTTGCTGTCTGACTGGCCCACCTTCTTTTCCAGATACGTGTGTCCTCAGCAAAAGACCCTCAAGGATCTTTCTATTGCTTTTTGGGGGGCTTGTAAATCTGATGCTAATATGATTGTGTTTCATGATTTTCAACCAGATAGTGCTAACTCATGAATAAAAAGATGGCATTTAGTATTATAGAGCATCTTGGAATCACTCCAAGCACTGTGTTTCCCTCAGTTCAATCCGCCTTCATCTTCTCACCTGATTAATGATCTCCTTTAATAAACCATTTTCTAAAGAAATACAGAGTAAAGTTCTCCATATGCATGGTACATGGGAATAGGATGCAACACATGGCCAATAAAGAATCATATAAGAGAAATGGGGCACAAAATGTTATCAGGAAAGTGATAGGAAAGTGGAGAAAGTGAGGGATAGAAAGACAGACAGCATGCTCCATTGGTATCCATTCGATGGATGGCTATATCTAGAGGAAGGTTCTGAGTACAATGAGTAGGTCCCTCTGTGAAGAATTCTGGGAGGACATAAACCACAGCCACACATGATGTATGTGATCTGCATTACTGGAAGGAGTATCTCTGTTGAAAATGGACTTTTAGGAAAAGTGTCAAAGTATCTTCATAATCATACATCTGACTGAAAGATATAGAGAATATGAGTTTATTGTGCTTTTACTTTTTAGAAAATATTTGACTAAATAGAACAAAATATTGTTTTAAAGCTTCTTGAGATAGAGTCATAGGATGTAACCAACTTGCTCCTTTTACAGAAAAGAAAACATCCTCTGAGAGCAAAGGTCTCAGGATTTAGAGCTAGATTTAGAGAATATACCCATTTCTCCCCTTCTGGGGAAGAGGCTAGAGAGCAGCAGAGGTTCAAGCATTCGTGAGTCCTTCAGGAGGGAGAGTGGCAGAAAGTTTGTGTTTATGCATGGCACGTGCAACCAATCCTGTCCCCAAACAGAAGATAAGGGAGTTTCATGTGCTTCTGCCCACACTCTCCTAGGGAATTCCTGGATCTCAAGTTCTGGAATCCAGTCTTAGAGAGAGAGAAAGAGAAAGAAATTCCTGAGCAATACCAGTCTTTGGGTTTAACTGACTGTTCTAAGTTCAAGAGTTCAGGGAATCTAGTATTCCAGAGAAAGAATGGGTATTTCCTGGGTGGCATCAGACTTAGAATTACGTCTTTAGCAACCTCCAGTTTTGGAGTTCATGGATCCAGCCTTCTAGAAAGAGGGGACACTCATGTCATTCTCTTAGCTGAAGAGAATCACATACATGGTCCTTACATCTGGAGGGAGGACAATGGACTGAAGCTATGACATAGGGGAACAAAAGTCATGGATTTTGCTCTCCACTGTTTAGGATTCATGGGAAGGGAGCTTTCTCCTTAGCAATTTCCATTTCATTTCCCTTTCTGGGGAAATCTAAGTCTCATAGTGGTCCCATATATAGGTCTCTAAGTCATGGAGGTTCCTCTTTAGCAATCCCAAGTTTGTTTCTCTTCTGAATATTACCTAAACCATAGGATGGTTATGTGTCTGAAGAACTAAACTGACGCAGAGTAGAAGGTTAGACTCAGTGAAGAGGGAAGAGGAGTTGTATTTTTGGTTTGCTGTGAGCCCATTTTATGTTTTCTACAATTTCTGTTTGGTGGAATAAAGGTTATCGTGTATCAGCTATACATTGTTACCTTGAGTGCTTGCATAGGACCTGCTTACTCTTTCCCTCACATCTATGGAGACTGGGCACAAGCTTTGTTTTGGTATTTCCATGAGCTAAAGAGACTTTTTTTCTTTTGCCCATGAGATTGAATCTAATCCATATAAATCCAGAGCTTGACCACAGGTTACATATTTAACTGCAAATATCAGCTTTTTGAGTGTATAGCTCCACTTTTTTGTTATTGTTGGTGTTGTCTTGGTAGCCTTACAAGCTAGCACAGTGTCTTGCATGTAATTGATACTTGAGATATACATCTATTAATTCAACTGAATTATCCTCTAATTGTTTTAGTGATAAGAACTGTCTCCCCAGTTAGATGATAAACTCCTTGAGGTTAGAAAACTCATCCTTTGATTCTTTGTATCCCCTATAAGCATTAACATTGGGCTCAGTACATAATTCATATTTAGGAAATGCTGGTTGATTTACAGATTGTTTGAGCTTTCAATATGGCAGATTTTGATGGAGGGACTGGTTCTCTGTGTTCCCAGCAGTATCTAACCATACATATATTGGCTTGCTCAGCACTTTCCAGAAAAAAAAAACATTTCTAGGCTGCAAGCTTCCAGTGTTTGCTTTCTCCCGAAGAACATCACAAAGGGTCCTTTGATGGAAAGTTTGAAGCAAAGTGGTTGAGTCATTTGGCATTAACAAAGCAGGGGGGAATCCATCCAGCTAGATTCTCCACTTTGTTGATTGAATAGGTTCATAGCTCAAATACCAGAGAAAAGGCATTTTAGTCAAATCCCCGCCTACCTCTGTGGGGAAGAGAATGCTGTAAACTCAACTTAGAGAACGTTAGTTTTGTGTTAACCATGTGACGAAGAGCTGAAAGGTAGATATGTGAGCAGCAGACTAAGAAATGTCTTTGCTGGCCAATTCAGCTTCTGTCTCCAGCCTACACCTTCTCTGTAAGCGTTTGGCAGTCCTCTGGAATATAGAGCTGTGACCTGACAGCAGAACTCCACAATCCCCCAGTCTCTGGAATCTAATTATGATCTGGGAACTGCTTAAGGGTGTAAACATTTTCCAATGAGGTCATCAAAAAGTTTGGGCATCAAATTGCAGCTAGACAGAGTAGAAAACTTTGAGCAGATCATCTGAGTACCTGTGTGTGAGTCCTTACTCCTTGAACCTGTCACTGAAATTCTCTGAACTTTGTTTTTCTTATCAATAAAATGGAGAGCCTAGAATTTAGACCTAGGAAGTATTTTAGAGATAATGTCAATCTACTCTATCGTTTTTTACAAATGAAACCACTGAAGCGTAGAGAGATAAGGTGATTTGTCTAAAGTCACTTGAGTAGTAATAGAAATAAATGACATTTGTATAATTCTTGAAGGTTGCGATCATCTCACTTGATCCCCACAACCACCCAGTAAGGCAAGTACCACAGGGATTATGCTCCCTAGTTTACAGATGAGGAAATTGAGGCTTAAGAGAGATCAAATGGCGTGTCCATCCATGGTCATCCAAGTTTCAAGTTCAGAAGAAGGAATTTGAGCCCAAGATTTCCTGACTCCAAGTCTACACTGTATCTACTGCATAACAAGGGGTGCAATCTGAACTCTAGTTTTCTGATTCCAAATCCAATGCTCTTTAATTTTTTTTTTTTTTTACTGCAGTACTAATGCTCACCTTTCCTCTCTCCTAGCTCTGGGCTGTGAAAAGCAATGAAAGTACTTTGAGGAGATGAGAGTTAATAGTAAGGAACTACACTTAAATGAAAGTTTCTTGAGATCCAAGGTGGGACTTCTGCAATATTCTGGATAGTGGACAATGTCCTGCCTTCTCTGAGGATGCTGGACGAATTCTGACTGAAAAACTGCTGCCTCTGTGGCTAATTGAATCCAAATCAATCCCAGACTTCATAAGTGATCACTGAGGCTTGGCCAAAATGACTTTGAAATGCTGGAGACATTGTTTTTCTGCTGTGCCTCATGGAAAAACACCATCTTTTAATTATGTTTAACCTTCCTGCAGGAATGGTGGCAACTTTTAAATAATAAATGAAAGTGTATTAGCAAGCTTCCCCCTCACTTCCTCCCCGCCAAGCTAAACTCACTGGAGTCTGATCAAAAGGGATTTGAAAGAAGACAGAGATAGCTCTGGGATATTCCCAAAGTCGGGGATCACTTGTGCAAGCTCTGGGTGAAGTCATTCAGTTCCTCTAGCAAGAGCTGGGCAACGAGTTCAGCTGAAAAAGAACAGATGTGATTTCCCCTAATACCTCAGTACAGAGGATGTTAAATCAGTGGCTTACTTCCCTTGGCTTACACATACTGAGCCATTGTCCTTTCCCCACAGTCCTGTGGGTAGTAAATCAGGAGTGGGAAGATTCAGATAAGACAGCCCCTTGCCTAAAGGTCAGCTGGGTGGCTCAGTAGATAGAGAGCCAGAACCGGAGTCTGGAAGACCTAAATTCAAATCCAACCTCAGACACTTACTAGCTGCATGACCCTGGGCAAGTCACTTAGCCCTGTTTGCTTCAATTTCCTTATCTGTAAAATGGGGATATCAATAGCCTCCAAGGTGTTTGTTAGGACCAAATGAGATAATATACATAAAGCACTTAGCATAGTACCTGGCACATGGTAAGTGCTATATAAATGTTACTTATGCAAGGTATTACTGTAGTTAGAGTACCAGGCCTAGAGTAAGGAAGACTCATCTTTCTGAGTTCAAATTTAGCCTTAGATACTTACTTGCTGTGTGACTCTGGGCAAGTCATTTAAGCCTATTTGCCTCAGTTCCCTCACTTGTAAAATGAACAGGAGAAGGAAGGATAAACCACTCTAGTATCTTTGCAAGCAAACCCCTCCAAAGGGATCACAGAGCTGGACATGAATTTAAAAAGCAGCAATTATTATAATTATTTAAATTTTGTATGTTTTATGTTTTTCCAATTACACATAAAAACAATTTTTAACATTCACTTGAAAAATTTTGAGCTTCAAATTCTCTCTCCCATCTTCCTCTCCCTTCCTTGAGAAGGCAAGCAATTTGATATAGATTATACATGTGCAGTCATGCAAAACATATTTCCATACCTATTATTATTAAAGGAGGTTGTTATCTAGTGTAAGGAAGATAAGACATGTAAATATATACCAAATAACTTTGAAACAAAGAAAAAGAGATAGGCATTACAAGGCTACCCCAGAGAAGTTGCTATGGATAGAAAAGGGAAAGGGAAAGATCCCTTGGGACTAGAGGGAATGAATCATAGGGAAGGTGCCATTTGGCTTGGGACCTTAAGCAGAGACTGAACTAGGAATTCTGGAAAGTGGTACACATTTAGTTAAATGGGATTGGGAGGGGTGGGTGTTGTAATCTAAGGTAAGGGATGAACGTGTTGTTGGCACATAGTCTACAACACTCCCTAGTGACATATTTAACAAAATAAAAATACAATAAAACATAGATGGTATTACATTAGTCAATATGTAACCTACAGGTATACTTATGGGCCAATTTGTGGCCCACAGTTTTACTTGAGTTTGACATCACTGACCACACCTGTATGTGTTTGAGCAGTAGATTGGAGACTGAGACCATGGAAGCTGGGAATTTTGAAGTGTTCTCAAAGTGAGTCAATAGAGAGCAAGACTGCGGCCCAGGTCATAGTTCTGAACTTACTGGGAACAGAGGGAGAATAACCTAGAAGTATCTAGAAGATAGCAATGAGTAACTCAAGTCATTGGAGTGGTGAAGAGTGATGTTTAATGGAGCAGTTGTTGTCCATCCTTCTTTTTTGAAGCTCATTGGCATCACAAGATCAAAGACATCACAATTGACTTGCTTATGAATTGGATTTAAGGGAGGCAGTTGTGCAAAGTTGTTAGCCTTACTCTTTTCTGGAGTTATCTGAGCCCAGTGGCTAGACAAAAATCAAAACCACTGACAGGTGATGGCCTGGATAAACTTGACCTTTCTAAATCAAGGTTGTTTAGAGGAAGGGGTCTGAAAATAGTGGGAAGCAGAGTATCCCAACCTAGCCTCCTGGCCCTATGTCTCAGAAAAGGAGCAGTAGCTTTGGAGAAGTTGCCAAAAGACATGTAGTCTTCAGTAAAAAAGTCAGGCATAGAGACAAGATGCAGACTCCCAGCACCTCTTATGTTGGCTTCCTCCATCTTTTCAGCAACCTGAAGTGTGGTTGGCATCATCCATTCTCTCTCTCTGTCTCTCTGTCTCTGTCTCTGTCTCTCTCTTTCTTTGTCTCTCTCTATCTGCAGCTAGGTGTCTAAGGCCAGATTGGAACTCCCATTTTACTGACTCCAGCTCCATGGCTATATCCACTGCATCCCTTAACTGTGCCTACAGATGAGGATACTGAAGTCCATAGAAGTATAATGACTGTTACAAGTTCACACATATATTAAATGGCAGGATCAGGAGTCACACTCAGGTTCTCTGACCTAAGTTAAGCAATTTTTCATCTGTGCCACAGTAGAATGGTTCTCAAAGGACACAGGGAAGTGCAGCAGGCAGAACAGGGGACAATAATGACTGGAGGAAATCTAGGGCTAAGTTTTCAGGAGGTAGTGAGTTTGGAGTTATCTTTCACATTCCCCATGGTTGACCTTGAATATCCCAAGTCCCCCCAGTGGGGCAACGAACATATGTGCATGTGATGAATATGATACATAAAATCAATAGATTATATGACAACCTGATACATATTTGTAAGGATTCGACCTTTTAGACTCAGCAAAGTTCAAAATCAAAAGGGATGTTAAAATGTATAGGGAAAGCCCTTTCCTACGTTAAAAGAAGTATAGCATGCCTTAGAAAGAGCCTGAAGATTGAATAACTTAATTGTTGGCCAGCCAGCTGCCTCAGGGCACAGGCTGCTTCAGTATCTTTCTCTGACTGCTCTTTTCAATTAGACACCCATCGGAATCTTGGTAATATAGCTGATGGATCATTCTGGAGTTCTCTCTCTTAGGGAAGCCAATTCTGAAGCAAGAAGAATTTTTTAACAAGATACGTCTTCTATTCATGCAGATGACAAGTCTTAAGGCCAAGGCCCAGAGAGAGCAAAGAGAAAAGGATTCTGTCAAACCTAGGTTAAGGGTTGTTAACCTCGCTGAAGGAACACATTAGTATTCTAGCTTAATAGACCAGGTAGTATTCCTGCTGAACAGAGGGCAGCTCAGCCAGAGACTGAATATGGTCAGTTAGTCAATAAATATGAATTAGGAACCCACTATGATGAGCCAGGCACTGTGCTAAGGAAGGCAAAACACAAGCTCTTCAATCAAGGAATTCACATCACAGACTGTTGGAGGAGACAATATCCAAACAACTATGCACAAATAAGCTACACTGTTAACAAGATAGGTGGGAAATGCAAAATAATCAACAGAGGGAAGGCATTAGCTTTACAGGAGATTAGAAAAGACTTCCTGAGCCTAGGGGCTCCAATGGATCATCCCATCCAGTGATGCTGGACTCTTGATAGCAAAAGAATGAAGCATTTTTATAGAGTGAGTTGGGGGTGGGGCAGTGAAGGAGGGAGATGACAAGAATCCCTTTCCCATGACTCACAGTGGCCAATCATCATCTGCTCAGCCTGGTTCCCATTCATAGTTGCCTACACATTTTCTCCTCCATTAGATGGTGAACACATTAAGAGCTGGGACTGTCTTTTGCCTTTTTCTTAGGCATATAGTAAACACTTAATAAAGGATTATTTGATTGACTGACTAAGGACCAGTTAAGAGTTCTCTGTGTCATTGAAGCAAGATTTCCTTTACATTGATATATACTGCCACCTCCAGTAAGCCCTCCTTTGTAACAACGAAAAACAGTTAAGCAAAACAAGCTGACAAAGCAAGCTCATTTGTCAGCATATATAACATTCAGTGCTTGAAGTCCTTTCTCTGTCTGCTAAGAGGAGGGAAATGAGTTTCATCATTTTCTAGGACCAATATTTGGGATTATTTAATCTAAGTTCAGCTGACTTCTCATGTTTTTTTTCACTAAATTATTTCAGTCATGACATACACTGTTCTGACTGGGCTCTGTTCTCTTTGTATCAGTTGATACAAATCTTCCCATGCTTCTCTGAATTCCTCAAATTTCTTTTCTCCAATAATATTTAATTGCATTCATATAATGTAATTTATTTTGTTATTTCTCAGTTCTTGGATCCTTTTTTTTCTTTTTCTTTTCTTTTTGGTGGCTAATGCAAAAGGTAAACATGCCAGGAAGTAAATACTCAAATTCTACTCTCAGCTCTGTCATAAAGAGGCCATGAGACTTCAGACAAATCACAACTCCTCTGGCCCCCAATTTCCTCATCTGTAAAATGACATAGTTGAATTGTAAGGCCTTGCCTAGCTCTAAAAAGACTCTGATTCTATTCCATCCCTCTTGGTTGCAGCATAAAAAAAAAATGAAGATATTTTGGCACATGCCTTTGGCGTGTCTTTATATGTTTGGCTTTCTTGAGGTAAATGCCTTGTAATAGAATAGCTTGGAGGTCCTTGAATGTCAGGCTAAGGAATTTGAACTTTGGTTCAAAGGCACTGAACCACTTAACATTTGTTTGGTGGGGGAAGGGGCTACGCAAAATTTTGTTATTTTCTTCCTTGCCTAAACTCTTTGAGTGATTAGAGTCTGCATAAGTAATTCAGCCCTTGACTATATACTCTGATCTCATTTTCTGAATGTTCCGTGTGTGGACCTTATCTTTCCCATTGGATTAGAAATTCTTACAATGCAGGCAACTTATTTTCTCTTTCTTTTCTTTTTTTTTTTTCAGCAACCAGAGGGGGACAGGACATGTAGTAGGTATCCAGGAATGGAAAAGAATCAGAATCTTTTTAGAGCTAGGCAAGGTCTTTGAGTCCAACTATGTCATTTTACAGATGAGGAAATTGGGGACCAGAGGACTTATGACTTCTCTGAGGTCATGGGGCCTGTTCATGACAGAGCTGAGAATTTATTCAGCTGAGTTCTTACTTCTTGGCCAGTGTTTGTCATAGTAAAGGGAACTTGAACTTGCCACTCACATATAATGAAATTTTTGCACCAGATTCCTCTGTTTGCTCCAACTGGGCTCAGAGTGACATGCCCCAGATCTTGAAATCATGAATTGGGACTGCTGCTGAGGGTATGTAATGGTTACTCAGGAATACGCCCTGGTGGGGCAGGGCAGAGTGGGGAACAAAGGGCATGGTGGATATTCTTGAAAACAGAAAAAAAAATAATGACTCTCATTAACAAAACACTTCATGTTGTACAAAGCACTTGCTTCATGGAAAGCATCTATCACTGCTTAACACAGTGCTTAATAAATCCTATCTCAATCGTTGATTTACTCAAAGAAGATAGCACAAATTATTATTTTCTCCATTTTACAGAGGAAGAAACTAAAGCTCAGAGACTTCAAGCAAAGATGTTGCAGTGGTTTCCTTTCCCAGTTCGTTTTACAGCTTATGAAACTGAGGCAAACAGGGTATTACTTGCCCAGGGTCATGCAGCTAGTAAATGTCTGAGGTTAGATTAGAGTTCATGAAAATGAGTTTCTGAGTCCAAGTTCAGGGCTCTATCTATTGCACCACCTAATTGTCCATTCTGGAACAGAATGGGGAACACTATATAGAAGAGATTAAGTCAGACCTTTAAGAATGGTCTTATACCCAGGGAACTTAGGTCCAACAGTAACTGCAGATACAGATCCCTTGAAAAACATAACTCTCTTCCTGCCTGAATTTTGCTCCAGAGCCTATGCACCAGAACATCTGGGAGCGTCTCAATGCTGGGGGTCTTCAAGTGGAGACTAGATGACTATTTGCCAGAAATGTTGTAGAGAGGATGCTTGTTCTAGTCCAGATTGGACTAGATGGTCTCTGGGGTCGCTTCCAACAATGCAGTATCTGTCATCCTACGTGCTGTGGTTTAAAAGAACAGGAGTTCTCTTTTGCTTTGAATAGAGAAATATTTCTTTTACCAGCCAGTCTCAGGACTTGAAATCTCACTACTAGAGATTCATTCCCCAGGGCGAATATGTAAATTGAAAAATTAACATATAAACAATCCTTGGCAGATGAACACAGTGTGTAGCAAAAGTCTTGGTGCAGTTTTAAGCTATTAAAGCTTAATATTAAGCTTTATATCAAATCCAAAAACACCTCAGTATGAATGAGCTCAAATATTTTTCTCCTGAACAGGAGAGATGAGAGCAGCATGAAGTAACTGTGAATTGTGTTTGGGATTAGAGGGGGAACAAAAAAAACAAAACATGAAATGGACTGTGAGTTGGTCCTCCCCTCAGGCATCTGTCCACTGCTCCCATGGCACAGAATGGTTTTGCCTCTTGTATCTGACCTTTTAATCTCCTCTCCCTTTGCCACCTACAAATCACACCCCATGTTTGTGGTCTTCTTTTCTGGACAGAGAGACCTTGAGGTGAACACTACTTCCTTCAGAAGGAAAGATCCACTGGAATACTTAGGTGGTCATAGGGAGAAATTAAGGCTCTCTAGGAAGGCAGTTTTGCTCTAGCTTTGTGAATATTTCTGCATGTTTACATATATTTGAAAATTTTTGTGAGTTGTGTATGTATGTGTATGAAGGGAGAAAAAAATTACCTTCTGGTATGGTTTGTTTAAAAGTACCTTAAGGCGAAAAGTAGCCAAGAGCCATTTAGGCTACTTTCTGAAGTGCTCTAACTAGCATGGTCCTGTGCCTTTAGAAAACAGAAAGACAGCTGACTTAGGGTCAGGGTGGGAAGTTTAGGGCCTCCTAAAAGGAGCAAACAGAAAAGGGAGGAAGAAGATCTGTGTGTATAAGAGCAAGAGTCTAAAGGGAAAGGATGGATACCAGATGGAAAGCCTTGGTGCTTTATCATAAATACTTGTGACCTAGCTCTCTCCAAAGTCTCTTGGCTCAAATAGCCAATCTGGTGGCTGATAGATGAGGGTCACTTTTTTCCTCTTTGCCTCTGATTCCCCTACAGAGATTATTACAGGAAAACCAAATAAAATCATGGTATATCTTGTGTTTAGGTTTCCTCAGATGCAGGTAATAGGATCTCCTACTACCACACAGGCACACAAGGTATTAAATGCATATTAGTTATGGGACAGCTTTTATTTCACTCTACAGAAAATACATCAGATACAAAATATTCACAGGAGCTCATGGAGAGATACAAAAATGACAGAGTAGATGAGAGGGGGCGGTGCCAAGATGGTGGAGTGAGAGCAATTACTCACCTAAGCTCTAATACAAACTCTTTCAGGTTCCTCTAAAAAGAGAATCTGAAAGGATTTTTGAGTGGCAGAATCCAATAGGAGACAGACTGTGGCAGATTTCCAGCCCAGGACAGATTAGAAGGTCGACAGGAAGAATCTGTTGCACAGAGCTGGAGGAATGCACAGCACACAGTTTGTACCAGTGGATCCTGCTGTAGCAGGGCTGAACAGAGAGCCTCAGGTGGTCTGAGGCAGTGGCAGCAGCTGGAATCTCAGGCATATCAGCCCAGGGTGGGAGTCCAGTGGAAGTGAGTGAGAGAGAGCTATGGAGCCCCAAGTAACTGCAGCAGCTGCTTCTGAGACAATCAGTCAGCAGATTAAATATCTGTTGACCTACTTGAATTTCCAGGATCCAAGATGATGGAGTGATCGGTAAATAATCTATCCCTCCCCTTGGTGACCTTGAAAAACCCATAGAATATTTCCCTAGGAAAAATCCTGGAACAGTGGGATCAGCCAAAGGGGTAAACAGCCTCTTAGTCCATGAGGCTAGGAAAATTCCAAAGCGGGGGAGCATCCTTCTTGCTGTGGCTGCAGGGGACCAGTGTAGGACTGAAATTATCCCAGACAGCCCCACATCAGTGAACCTAGAGGAGATCCTGAGCTCCAGGGGGGTGGAGCCCTACAATCATCAACACCAGGACCCTAGGCACTCCTCAGCACAGCCAGGGGAACAGGGAAGACACTAATGTAGACAGGCTTCACCAATTGCTGACCTTGCTTATGCTCTACACAGATCTTGTGTGACCTGACCAACTCTCCCCCACACTTAACACAGCTAGCTCCAGGGTAACTCTGGGGAAACTCAGAAAGACTTCCCTTGGTCTCTGCTTTGGCACATCAGCCAGCTCAGCACTAGGTAAGCTACAGCATTCTACCTTCCAGCTGAAAGAACCAGAGGCCACAGTATGCAAAGTCTCAGGTTCTAAGCACAAGAACAGTGCAACAGAGTCCCCTGTGCCCCAGAAGAAGATATCCACTTTAAAATCCAGGAAAAGGGTGACCATCATGAGCAAGAAGCTAACCAGAAAAGATAAGACCATCGAATCTTCCTATGGGGACAAGGACCAAAATGTGAATACCAAAGAGGGCAACACTGAGACTGTACTCCCATCTGAAATGTTAGAAGGGACTATGAACTGGTCTCAAGCCCAAAGAGTATTCTTGGAAGAGCGCAAGAAGAATTTTAAAAAGCCAAATTAGGAAAATAGAGGAAAAACTGACCCATGATTTTAAAAATATGAAAAAGGAAATCACAAAAGAACTTAAAAAGAAAATTGAACTAATGGAAAAGGAAGTACAAAAACTAACTGGAGAAAATAGCTCCTTAAAAAGAACAATTGGACAGATACAATAGTTAACTGAAAAAAAACAATCTGATAAAAATTAGAATTGGGCAAGTAGAAGCTAATGACTCTATGAGACATCAAGAATCAGTCAAACAGAATCTAAAGAGTGAAAAGATAGAAGAAAGTGTAAAATGTCTAATTGGAAAAACAACTGACCTGGAAAATAGATCCAGGAAAGAAAATCTAAGAATTATTGATGTAACAGAAAGCCATGATGAAAAAAAGAGATGAAAAAAATATCTTCCAAGAAATCATCAAGGAAAACTGCCCAGAAGTCCTAGATCCAGAGGGCGAAATAGTCATTGAAAGAATTCACTGTTTACCTCCTGAAAAGGATCCCAAATTAAAAGCACCAAGGAATATCATTGCCAAATTCCAGAACTATCAAGCAAAAGAGAAAATACTGCAGGCAGCCAGAAAGAAGTAATTAAATTTTGAGGAGCTACAGTCAGGATCACACAGGACCTTGCAGCTTCTACGTTAAAAGATCAAAGGGATTGGAATAAGATATTCCATAAGGCAAAGGAGCTGGGACTACAACCAAGGATCAATTACCTAGCAAAATTGAGTATATTTTAAGAAAGGAGATGGACATTCAATGAAATAAGGGATTTCCAGACCTTCCTGATGAAAAGGCCAGAGTTCAATAGAAAATTCGATCTTCAAACACAAGTCTCAAGAGAGGCGTAAAAAGGTAAACAGGAGAAAAAAAAACTTGCTATTCAATATGGACAAACTGTTTACATCCCTATAAGGGAAGATGATACTTGTTAATCTTGAGAATTGTATATTTATTATGATATATAAAAGAGATATACATAGATAAAGGGAGTGGGTATAAAATAAATGATGTGATAATAAAAATGTGATTTAAAGGTGTGAAGGGATTATAACAGGAGATATGAAAAGGAGGAAGCAGAAAAAGGTAAATTACATCACAGGAAGATGCACAAAAATATATTATAGTGGAAAGAGGGGAGGGAAATGAGCAATGTTTGAGGTTTACTCTCATCAAGGAAGGAACAACAAACTCAGTTCAGTATAGAAATCTAACTATTTCTATAGGCAGTAGGAGGGGAAGGAGGAGATATAAGGGAGGAGAGGCTAAAAGGGAGGGAAGAAGTAGTAAGAGAAAGGGGGAATAAAAGGGAGGGGGGCTGAAAGAAGGGAAGGAAGACTAAGGGAGGTTGTGGTCAAAAATTAAAACTATTGTGGAGGGGAGGGGAGAAGGGAGAACTAAAAGCTTTATGCTTTTATTGGGGGAAAAGTGGATGGATGGAAAGACACAGATAACAATCATAACTGTGAAGGTGAATGGAATGAACTCTCTCATAAAATGGAGGCAGATAGTGGAACGGATTAAAAACCATATTGCAACAATACGTTGTTTACAAGAAACACATTTGAAACAGGGGAATACACACAAGATAAAGGTAAAAGGTTGGAGAAGAATATATTGTACTTTACAGTTGATGTAAAAAAAGCAGGGGTAGCAATCCTAATTTCAGACAAAGCAAAACCAGAAATAGATCTAATTAAAAGAGATAAGGAAGGAAACTATATCCTGCTAGAAGACACCATAGACAATGAAGCAATATCATTACTAAACCTATATGCTCCAAGTGGAATAGCATTTAAATTGTTAGAGGAGAAGTGAAGGGAGTTACAGGAGGAAATAGACAGCAAATTTATGCTAGTGGAGGACCTCAACCTCCCCCTCTCTGTACTTGATAAATCTAACCTCAAAATAAACAAGAAAGAGGTGAATAAAACTCTGGATAAGGTAGATATGACAGATCTCTGGAGAAAATTGAATGAGCATAGAAAGGAATGTACCCTTTTCTCAGTAGTACATGGCACATATACAAAAATCGATCATATAATAGGGCACAAAAACCTCACAATCCAGTGAAGAAAGGCAGAGATAGTCAATGCATCCTTCTCAGTTCATAATGCAATAAAAATTATATGTAATAAAAGGCCATGGAAAGATAAACCAACAATTAATTGGAAACTAAATAATCTAATCCTAAAGAATGAGTGGGTTAAACATCAAATCATAGAAACCATCAATGACTTCATTCAAGAGAATGACAATAATAAGTCAATCTACCAAATCTTATGGAATATTGCAAAAGCAGTTCTTAGGGGAAGTTGTTTATCTTTGAATGCCTTTATGAATAAAATGGAGATAGAGGAGATCAATGAATTGGACATGAAGCTGAAAAAGCTAGAAAAAGAACAAATTAAAAATCCCCAAGTAAATACAAAATTAGAATTATTAAAAAACAAAGGAGAGATTAATAGAATTGAAATTAAGAAAACTATTGAACTAATAAATAAAACCAAGAGTTGGTTTTATGAAAAAAAAAAAACAAAAAAAATGATAAAACTTTGGTCAATTTGATTAAAAAAAGAAAAGGAGAAAACCAAATTACTAATATCAAAAATGAAAAGAGTGAACTCACCTCCAGTGAGAGGAAATTAAAACAATAGTTAGATATATTTTGTCCAACTGTATGCCCATAAATTTGACAATTTAAATGAGATGCAGGAATATTTAAAAATATATAAATTGCCCAGATTAACAGAAGAGGAAGTTGAATACTTAAATAACCCCATCTCAGAAAAAGAAATAGAATAGAAGCTATCAAAGAACTCCCTGGGAAAAAATCTCCAGTCAGATGGATTTACAGTGAATTCTATCCAACATTTAAAGAACAGTTAATTCCAATACTATATAGACTATTTGAAAAAATTGGGGAAGAAGGAGTCCTACCAAATTCTTTTTATAATACAAATATGGTTCTGATACCTAAACCAGGAAAAGCCAAAACAGAGAAAGAAAATTATAGACAAATTTCTCTAATGAATATAGATGCAAAACTTTTAAATAAGATATTAGTAAAAAGAAAGCAGCATCTTATCATGAAAATAATAAATTATGATCAGGTAGAATTTATACCAGGAATGCAGGGCTGGTTCAATATTAGGAAAACTATTAGCATTATTGATCATATCAACAACAAAACTAACAGAAACCACATGATTATCTCAATAGATGCAGAAAAAGCTTTTGACAAAATACAATACCCATTCTTATTGAAAACACTGGAGAGCATAGGAATAGATGGAACTTTCCACAATATAATAAGCAGTATCTGCCTAAAACCATCAGCAAGCATTATATGCAAAGGGAATAAGGTAGATGCATTTCCAATAAGATTGTGGGTGAAACAAGGATGTCCATTATTAACACTGATATTCAGTATGGTACTAGAAATGTTAGCTTTAGAAACAAGAGAAGAAAAAGAAACTGAAGGAATTAGAATAGGCAAAGAAGAAACAAAGTAAGCACTCTTTGCAAATGATATGATGATATACTTAGAGAATCCCAGAGAATCAAGTGAAAAACTTCTTGAAATAATAAACCACTCTGGCAAAGTTGCAGGTTACAAAATAAACCCACATAAATCATCTTCATTTCTATATATTACTAACAAAACCCAACAGCAAGAGATAGAAAGAGAAATCCCATTTAAAGCTACAGTAAATACTATAAAATATCTGGGAGTCCACCTGCCAAACAAACTCAGGGACTATATGAACACAATTATAAAACACTTTTCACACAAATAAAGTCAGATCTAAGTAAGTGGGAAAACAGTTGCTTGTGGGTAGGCTGAGTCAATATAATCAAAATGATAATTCTACCTAAATTAATTTGCTTATTTAGTGCCATACCAATTAAACTACCAGATAATTCTTTTCTAGAGCTAGAAAAAAATAATATCAAAATTCATCTGGAAGACAAAAGGTCCAGAATATCAAGGCAACTAATGAAAAGAAATGCTAGGTCAATGCTTGGTGGGGCCTAGCCCTACCAGATCATAAAGCAGAAATCAAATCTACTTGGTACTGCCTAAGAAATAGAGGGGTAGACCAGTGATTGGTACTCAAGACACAATAATCAATGAATATAGCAATCTACTGTTTGATAAACTCAAGGGCCCCAGTTTCTGGGACTAGAACTCACTGTTTGACAAAAAACTGCTGGGAAAACTGGATAACAGTGTAGTGGACACTGGGCATAGACCAATGCCTGACACTGTACACAAAAATAAAGTCCAAATGGATACATGATCTAGGTATAAAGATTAATACTAGCAACAAATTAGGGGAGCAAGGAATAGTGTATTTGTCAGATTTATGGAGAATGGAGAAATTTTTGACCAAACAAGAGATAGAGAACTTTATGAAATGCAAAATGGGTAATTTTGATTACATTAAATTGAAAAGTTTTTCACAAACAAACCCAATGCAACCAAGATTAGGAGGGAAGCAGAAAACTGGGAAAGAATTTTTGCAACTAGTGTCTGTGATAAAGGCCTCATTTCCAAAATATATAGAGAACTGAGTCAAATGTTCAAGAATACAAGTCATTCCCCAATTGATACATGGTCAAAAGATATGAATAGGCAGTTTTCAGAGGAAGAAATTAAAGCTATCTATAGTCATATGAAAAAATGCTCTAAATCACTATTGATTAGAGAGATACAAATCAAAACAACTCTGAGGTAACCACATCACACCTATCAGATTAGCTAACATGACAAAACAGGAAGATGATAAATGTGGGAGAAGATGTGGGAGAGTTGGAACACTAATTAATTGCTGGTGGAGCTATGAGCTGATCCAACCATTCTGGAGAGTAATTTGGAACTATGCCCAAAGGGCTACAAATATGTGCATACCCTTTGACCTAGCAATATTGCTTCTGGGCCGGCATCACAAAGAAATCATAAAAATGAGAAAGGGTCCCACATGTGCAAAAATATTTATATCAGATCTCTTTGTAGTGGAAAAGAACTGGAAATTGAGGAAATACCCATCATTTGGGGAATGACCGAACAAGTTGTGGAATATGAATGTAATGGAATACTATTGTGCTATAAGAAATGATGAACAGGAAGACTTCAGAGAGTCTTGGAAAGACTTATATGAACTGATTCTGAGTGAAAGGAGCAGAACCGGAAGAACTTTGTACACAGCAACAACCTCAGTGTGTGAGGAATTTTTTGGCAGACAGTCCTTCACAGCATTGCAAGAACCTAAAAATTTTCCAATGAATGTTGAGGCAAAATATCTTCCACATCCTGAGAAATAGCTCTAGAACTGGATCACAGAATGAAGCAGAAAATCTTCTTTTGTATTATGTTTTGTTTGTTTTATGGTTTCTCCTATTCATTTTAATTCTTCTATTCAACATGACTAAGGGGAAAATGTATTTAATAGGAATGTATGTGTAAAACCTATATAAGATTGCATGCTCTCTTGGGGAGGGAGGGAGAGGGAGAGGAAAAAAATCTAAGACATATAGAAGTGATTGTAAAACCATGAAAACAAATAAAATAATTTTTAAAAAATGACAGTTACTCCAATAGCTTATTAGATGTCTCTTGGAAGGTAAACACCTTTGGGGGCTTCAGAATGAGCAATCCCTTTTTCATCATACTAATATTGTAATGAATATCCCTCTTCATTCCACTGCCCCTTTCTCACAGGCATGCAGTTCTCCATATGCCCTTCCTTCCCTTGGAAGCACTTTATTGAGGAAATTTCCATCTAGAAGGCCAGTGCCCAACTCTTGAATTTGGGGACTCTCAAACTTGAGATTAGCTATAATGCCACTGGGGATAAATCAAAGAAATTTTCTGTTTCTTCTCTGCAAGCACTTATGCCTACCCTCCATGGGAAGGTATCATATTGATGGCACTAAATAAAGAGCCACACCTTAAATTTTGTCAAATTTATTGGAGAACACATTCAATTGATAGCAGACTCTCTTGCTTTACTCCCTCTTCCTCATTTATCACTGTATCTTTCCCTACTCAGAAACTTTTGGCCATTTCTCATTGTATCATGGTGAGAAGACTGACACAGCTATTCCAGGAAAAATGGCAGAGTAGATTTAATCATGGTTCCCAAACTGGGCAGGTCAGCTGGCGGTGGTGGAAGGTGGTGAACAAAGCTGTCTGAGAAGATGTCAGTGACTTAGAGAATGAAACAATGATACAGTACATACTCAGTCTGGCATTCAAGACCCTTTAAAATATGGGCCCAACCTACTTTTCTTCAATCTTATTTTCTAATTTTCCCTAACATCTATAATTCCTCCCTGATACAGCCTGGTCTTTGTCAGTGTTCTCTGAATGTGCCTGGAAACTTCTTGCCCCCATTTCATTCATTGTTTCCCTGGTATTCCAAGAAGTTAGAACTGTGCCTGACACATTGTGAGGGTTAATAAATGTTTATTTACTTACTGACTGACTGACTTTACCCTTTCTCTTTACCTATCTAGATCCTATTTATCCTTCATTGCCCTGTACAGGTCTCACCTTCTCAGTTGTCACCCTAGTCCAGAGTGATCCTTCCCTCTTTTGAACTTGTATTGCCTTCATGGTGCCTTTCATTTGGCATTTACCATACTTGTGTCATAGTTTTTGTTTTCGTTTTTTTCCCTCTAGGTACATCTCATCTCAGAGCAACCCCCCTTGGTTGCCCTACAGAAAGTTTTTAAATGACATTTCCTATTGGGTTATTATTCTCGGTGGGTTTAATTCCTTCACTGGAAAAATGAGTGTGATTAGGGAAATGATTAAGGAAAAAGGAAAAGAATGGGATGGAATAAATATTATTGGGAAGTAAAAAATGATGAACAGGGAGATTTCAAAAAAACCTACAACGACTTGTATGAACTGATGCAAAGTGAAATGAGTGGAACCAGGAAGACATTGTACACAGTATCAACAACATTGTGCGATGACCAATCATGAATGACTCAGCACTTCTCAGCAACATGTTAGTCTAAGACAAGTACCAAGGACTCACAAGGGAAAATACTATCCACTTCCAGTTAAAGAACTGATGGATTCAATGCAGATCAAAGCATATGTTTTTCACTTACTTTATTCTTTTTTCATGTTTTTTCTTGATATGTTTCTTCTTTCATAGTTGTGACTAATAGGAAAATATGTTCTACATGATAGTATATGGATATATAGCCTATATCACATTTCCTACCATTTTATTTAGGAAGAGGGGAAGAGTGGGAGGGAGAAAAATTTGGAACTCAAAATCTTGTAAAAATGAATGCTAAAAATTGTTTTGACATGTAATTTGGAAAAAATAAAATACTATTAAAAATAAAAAATAAAATAATAAAAAAAATTAAACCAGAACTTAAAAAAATTAAACGTCTCAGAGCCTATCTGCTGGGTGGCAGATTGACTAACTCCTCATGATCTTCTCTTTGTTTCATCCTGTTGAGTTAAAAAATGAATGAAAAGGCATTTATTAAGAGCCTACTATGTTCCAAACACTGGACCAAGTGCTCAGGACACAAAAACAGAAGTTAAGGCAGTTCCTGCCTTTAAGGGACTTATATTCTAAAAAGAAGGAAACAACACAGAGAGAAGAAAGGCAGACAGTGTGTTTCAGTCTGGAAAGTTCCAAGTATGGTGAGTGAGATCATGGTGAGAAGACTGATATAGCTATTCCAGGAAAAAGGGCAGAGTGGATTTAATCATGGTTCCCGAACTGGGCAGGTCAGCTGGTGGTGGTGGAAGGTGATGAACAAGGTTGTCTGAGAAGATGTCAGTGACTTAGAGAATGAAACAAAGCATGGCTTGGATTTTCTGGAAGTAGTGCACCATCTTCTCACAGTGCTGCCTATCCTCGGCCATCACTGACCCCTCTACCACTTGGTTGGAATACCCTCCCCATCCTTACCCTCCCACATTTTTTTTTCAAGCCTGTAATTTTTAATCAGTGTGGGGAACTCTCAGTGTGGAGAGCCCCTCCATGAAACAGATCACAAAAATCTGTGTAACTTACAGTCTGAGAGATTTATTTGAGGCCCATGATCTCACAAGTAACATCTGTCAAAGATGGGACCTGAACACAGGTTTCCTGACTCAAGCCAATTATCCCTCTCTCTACCATGCCAGGCAATTTCTCAAGATACAAAGAAAGGTGACAAAGACAAGCTGGTGCCTCTATGGAAAACTATGGCCTGCTCTGTTTGACTTAATGCCCTTTACCACCTGGGCCCCCAACCTATCTTCCCAACTTAATTATTTATTGCTCCCCTTCCTATACTCTTCAGTCTAAACAAACTAGTCTTGTTTTAGTTTTTCACGTAAGGCATTCTATCTCCCTCAGGGCGGTGAGGTGGCACAGTGGATGGACAGCCCGGCCTAGAGTCAGGAAGACCTGAGTTCAAATCCGGCCTCAGAGACTTCCCAGCTGTTTGAGTCACTTAACCTTTGCTTACCTCAGTTTCCTCATCTGTAAAAAAGGGATCATAATAGCACCTACCTCCCAGAATTGTTATGAGGTTCAAATGAAACCAAATTTGGTTCCAATTTGTAAAGCGCTTAGCAGAGTGTCTGGCACAAGGAGAGTACTATATAAATGTAGCTACTATGATGATTATTGTATACCTGTATATAGATATAGATATAGATATAGATAGATATTTCATTGTTTGTTGTTGTTCAGTCATTCAGTTATGTCTGACTCTACATGACCTCATGGACTTCTGTCTATAGGACTTTCTTGGCAAAGATACTGGAGGGGTTTGCCATTTCCTTCTCCAGGGTGCCCCATTTTATGGATGAGGAACTGAGGCAAAGAGGGGTTAAATGACTTGCCCAAGGTCACATAGCTAGTAAGTATCTGAGGCTGGATTTGAATTCAGGTCTTCCTGACTTCAAGCTGAACCATCATGCATGTGTATTTGTATGTATGTATGTATATACACATACACATATATATATATACACACATATACGTACATATTAATACATACATGCATAGACTTTCATTGAAACAGGTCTACATCTCTTGCCCAGGCTTAAAGAGTAGTATGGCCACTAACTGGTCCAGTCCCACTAGTGATTATCATGGAAGTTTTGATCTGTCCCATTCCAACCTGGGACAGTTTGGCCCACCTTAAGCAGCCTGTTGGCCCCCAGATAAGGGAGCTAGACTTAGGGCAGACACCCAATTGACTCTACTCCTATGGAAACTTAGAACTCCTGAGCTTAAGCGATCCACCAGCCTCCTCTCAGCCTCCCCAGTAGCAAGGATTAAAGGGGTTTGTCACCGTGCCTTACTCCTTACACTAAAGTGGGTATATGCTACAGTGAAATGTAAATGGCCATTGATGAATTAAGTGAACTAAATTAATAACAAAAATTAGAACTCACAACATTGACATCATATAGTAAAGAAGCAAACCCCCTGAAATTCTAAGTTTTTCCAGACATTTGTTAAAAAAATTCATGCGTATCAAGGTTGGGACTATGTGCATCTTCTCCTATTGCTGCCACTCAATGCCTGGTCTAGGGCTGGTGAAGAGGGATTTATGAGCTAAGCTCAAATTCTGTAATGCTGTCCAGAATGTAGAATTTACTTTTCTGTACTGTGTATAGTTGTCCAATATACTGCCCCCCACTCCAATATATACTATATACGGTATATGTGTATACACATATATATGGATACATAGACACATATAGATATATGCATATCCATACATGTCTATATACTACACATAGTATATACATATGTGCGTATATATATATATGGTATGTGTGCATGGGTATGTTTGTTGGTGTGTGTGGCAGGGGGACAAGAATAGATATCTCTAGAGTCTCTTCTTCCACCCTTCTTCCAGGAAGACTTTGATTCCTGCCAGAAGAGTAAGTAGAGGCAGAGGCTGACTACTCTGCCTTCCTCAGAGAGATAGGATACTGAACTAGAACCTGCTCACTCAAGTCTTGTTACTCTGGGGGAAGTAATTTTAAGGTTCAAAATACTTTCATAATAGCTATTCCTTAATGGGAAAGGAAAGCTCCAAGCTATGTATTGTTGACCTGAAAGTTTGATTGTGTGTGTGTGTGTGTTTGTCCTTCATTACCAAAGAAGATCATGCCAGCAGAAAAATAATGACATGACTTGCACTTGACTTTGTTTTTGCGTGAAGAAGGGCTGTGCAGGTCACCAGCCTTACTTCTCTTCCAGAGCCATCTGAATCCAGTGACCACATATTCATCAGGATGACTGGAGATGACCCAGGATGAGGCAATTGGAGTTAAGTGACTTGCCCAAGGTCACACAGCTAATGAGTGTCAAGTGTCTGAGGTGAGATTTGAACTCAAGTCCTCCTGACTCCTGCCCTGGTGCTCTATCGACTGCACCACCTAGCTGCCCCTGCAAGTTTGGTTAAAGAAATGACAACAGGCTACATGCATACATTTTTATTATTCAGTCCCCCTAAAGTAATAGTTACATAGTACTATGGAGCCAGATATAATCTGACTGCTGATACAAAAACTGGCCAACCTTAAATCTTGTTTTAGGACAAAGAAGGTGTTCTATGTCCTTCAGATTTACAGTCTCCATGAGTGATTAACTAGAACATTAGAAAGGAATTTCTTAATTGCATAGGCTGTAAATACAATAAGATAACAGAGTTTGACAAAGTTTCAATTGAAATTATGACCCAAGATGTCTATGTTTTCTTTACCATTAACATGCCATAACATAGTATATGGAAAATTGTCTTGGTTTAAAGATCTCTTAAGGAATGTTAAGTCAGTCCTATCTGTCTTTTGTTGACATAGGAAGAGGCATTCCCTGAGTTTGCTTCAGAGAGAACAAAGAGATTATTCCAAAATTTATATTAAATATTATCAGTTTACACGGCTTGACTCCCTTTCCAGCAAATACCAGTTCCAAAATGAACACATATATGGCAAATAGCAAATAAATGCATTTATCCAAGTTGGTAGCAAAACAGAAATCAGAGGAAGTGTACTTAGGAGAATATATACCAATTACAGAGTGAAGGAGTTCTCCCATTGGGAGTGAGTAACTCAGCTCAACTGAGAGGGGGAGAGAGAAAGAGAGAGAGAGAGTCCTAGATCTCACACAAGGGGAAATTCTCCTTGCCTAGTGTACAAAACTAGGAATAGGGACAAAATCAAAGTGCCAGATACTCCACATATTGGCTTCTTTCCATTCTTCTCTTTCATAGATCTGAAGAAAGTCTTGAATGGTGAATCTTCTCTCTTGATGCTGGAAGCCAGAAGAGCAGAATCCTATTAGACTGTGAGCTCCTTAGGGGAAGGAACTGTCTTTGTCTTTATATTCTCAGTGCCTGACACATAATAGATACTTTAAAAATATTAATTGATTGATTGATTGATCTCTTCTCTCTCCAGCTCACCTCATTCAGGCATGGGGTAGCAAGCAATCAGTCTCCACCAGTGAGGATGGTTCCTTGCAATTGGCCCTTTGATCCAAGGGTTGTATACACAGATGCACATATTTATACTACGTAGATATGTATTTATGCATTTGTACATATACAAGTACTCTATCTCTCTATCTAATCTCAGAATCTGCTTAACCACTGTCCTATTTGCAGGGCATTTGGATTGTTTCCAGCTCCACTCCCCCTCTCCCCCTTTGTTTATTGCTATTCTTATTTTGATCACTTCTGGTTAATTTTTTCTCCTCCCTGATAACTTCCTTCCCACCCCTTCTCAATTCTTTAGGTAAAGACTGAATGTATTCTATTTCCTTTTTTCTGTTTTTAAAAAATCTTTTCTTTCTATTTTTTTCTCTTTTCTATCTCCCCACTCTCCACTGGACATGTACAGCTGGCATTTCAGTCAATCCTGCTGGAATTCTGGGGGCTGGCTTTGGGCCATGTATGACTTATTGCCAAGGATCCCCTGATTGCTTGCTGGTCTGGAAGAGCTAATGCCACATCTGGTAGAAGAGGTAGTTTCTAGCTAGTGACTCCTCTTGGATGGAAGCTTCCAGGTGACTAGATGTGATCTAAAGCGGGGTTGAAAGACAGTCCTCTCTCCCAATATAATGGCAATTTGGGCGACAATTCCCCACATAGAGCAAACACTTCACTCTTGGGGCTTCTCCTGGGACGCCTGCTTACTTTTGCTTCTCTTGTGTGTTTTCTTCCTGTAGAATTGTCCTCATGAACACTGAAAGCTCTGAAGAAATCGCATCAGTGGCATTTTTTACCAGCAAGCTGGTGACAGTGGCAAATCCCTCTCCCCCACTAAAGCAGCAGTGGCTGATGGCATTGAAGGAAAGATTTACATTTGGATGGTCCAATCAATACAGAAAGGCCACCAAAAAGAAAATTAAGATGAGCAGCATGATTGGACAGTGTCCAATGCAGAGGTGAATGTGAAAAACCTAATGAGCAGAATTGCCAAATTCTGTTATTTCTTAATGAGGTCCAACTAATAGCCTTCCATTAGATCACAGTGGTAGTTATAAGTTACTAAATTCTATTCTAAACATTCTATAGTGCTTACTATGATTCTTTTATGCTTTGCATTCCTTTTTCTGTGTGTGTGTGTGTGTGTGTGTGTGTGTGTGTTGTGTGTGTGTGTGTTGGATAAATGAACTTTTATATACTTAATTCATGTTTGTATATTGGGTATTTTCCTTACTTTCCTCCTTACTAACCATAGTCTTCCAGTTCTATTCATATAATCAGCAACTTTCCCCAGGATTCTGGGGAAGGGATCAATGTGTGAATACACAAATGAATTTTGAGAATGGGGAGCCTAATTTATGGGTTAAAAAATCTGACTTCTTCATACCTGAACCTGGGCAAACTACAATGACTAGGTAAAGGTCAAGTATTGGTGCCTCTAGCATCTATGCTAGATTTACATTCAAAACAATAAAGTTCATTCTAGGTGCTCTTTTCTATGCATCTTGAGAGGATGTTGTTTTTGTATTTTCACTGCTGAAAAGAAATTCTCTTGTGTTCTGAACCGATCTCTCTGACCTAGGAGTTACTTACGACAATGCTTTTTGAAACTTACATGTTTGGAGATGTTGCTTACTTCTGATCGTATTGTACTGCACTCTGAGACTGTGGTGCCTGTATATACATACATATATCTATATCTTCAGCCTTTTTGTGTCGATCAAATATATTTTCATGTCCCAAGAGATGTTTTTTTTCTTCCCCCTAATTGATTAATGTGTAATTGAATAAAAGATGTCTTCTTGTCCTCCCATTAAGTTTCATGGTATGTCAGTTAATTCTCCACTTTTATATTTTTAGCTCTATTTTTTCCTTCATTAATACTGCTATAGCTATGTGATCTTGGTCAAATTACTTTTCCTCCCTGGGACTTAGTTGCTTCATCTGCAAAATGAGGGGATTGGAAAGGATAATATCCACATTCCCTTCCGGCTCTAAATCCTATGATACTTTGTCTATTTGACCTATCACTGACAGCAGTGTGGAGATTTCTAGTTATATAATATTATATAATATTCCTGGCTTATTTTTTCTTGCATTCCTGCCAGCTTTTCTCTAATATATTGCTATGATGGGATTCAGGATATAAAAATTCAACATTATTAAGTTTTTATTGGTCAATGAATCTTTTGCCATAATAAATAGTAAAGGACTATATAAATGGGAGAGAATAATTGAAACACTAATGTACAGTGACCTTGTTTCTCTCATTCCATGATTTCTGCTACAGTAATTTACGTTATCTTTTTATCCATTCTTTAAAGGTCAACTTCAGTGACATCTTAAATTGGCCAGAGATTGCATTCCTGACTCTCATTGTGATCTTCTGTTTTACAATGCTTAGATTTTCCCCTATGTCACCTTCCAGCAAGTCATCCTTTATAATAAAGAAGGGAAAAAAAATGAGTAGAAAAAATGAGTAAAGGTATTATATTCCTGATAGTATCATTTCCATTGGTTTTCGTAGATTTTTGCCTCAAGACCTTGGGTTTTTTTTCAGTGTCCAAGGGACTGATACAAAACCATTCAAAATCTAAAATCCAAAATTATTTTCTCCCCCCCCTTTTTTTTGCCAACTTATAAAATACTTTGTTTTTAAAGTGGAAAAACCTGAGAAGTAGGTATCTTGAGGGTTAGTTCTGAGGCCTGCTTGGAGATGAGACTACATGACCTTTAGGTATTTTTTGCTGAGACTATTCTTTCACTTGAGAAAATTGTTTTTCCTATTATTTACTTGTATATCATTACCTCATTGTTGACCAATCCTCGTTTTTCCTGAAGTCCCTATTACAGAGTAGATTTTCTTGGTTTATTTTTTGGATTCCTTAGTTTCTCTTGCTTTATGATGATATGTAACCCACAGCCAAGCATTCCAAGCTCTGGGCATATATGGACTTGGTCCAATCTTAAGGTGACCCTTAAAAGATCATTCTTTCTCTGACTCATTTTATCCCAGTTTCCTCTAGGAAAATCACTAAATATATTTTGTGTCTATCTATAGTTTGTCCCAAAGCTATAGGAAACAGGGTTCTCATAAGCTGTACAAGCTTTCTAGGTAACAAATGCATTTATTTAGTATAGCAGTCTTTATTTCACCTGCAGAGGAATCTTTTAAAAATACAAAGATTCATAGGAGCCCATGAAAAAATACAGAAAATACATAAATGTATTCATAGTAGCCCATAAAACTCAGTAAAATTATCTTCTCTCTCTCTGGTGAGTGCTATTTTCTACAGGGTCCTGAAAAATTCTCGAGATGATACCGTACTGTACATTGGACTGAACTTATGGTCTCTGATGGGGACAATTCTCCAATCTTCTACTGAATCTTTCTCTCTCATGCTATGAGAATACCCCAAGGGCTTGGATTCTCTCAGAAATGAAACACATGTGAGACTTCTAAATGGGCAGCCCCTTTTCCACTGGACCTACGCTATCCAATATCTCATGGTAATAGTAGAGAGCAATGTTCAAATCTGTAATTCTTCCATCTTGGGGCTTTTGGTTCTTTGCCATTACTTCTGCCCAGCATTGGGAGTCAAGCATTTTATCCTTTTCCCTTTCCTAGAATCATGGTGCTCAGGAAATTCCTCTTCTCTGAATAGAAGGTCAGATCCCCTTTTTCTAGATCTTGGGGTTATTTTTGAGGCAACTCTTAAGACTGGCACTGCCCCCCAAAATCTCCCTTCTCTGGATAGAAGACTGAGATTCCATGATCCCATATTCTAGGAAATCACTCTTCTCTAGCTAAAAATTCTAATTTTAAGACTCTTTAAAATGTGCCCAAGAACTCTCTTTCATTTAAGTAGGAGGCTAGAATTAAGGCCCGTCAAGGGCTTCTACTTTCAGGTCATGTGAGTAGGCACATGTTCTTCCCTGGAACATGTGTCTCTTAAAAGGTACCACTGAAAGTCTCTCCAAGAAATCTTTATGTTAGAGTTAACCTGCTCATTTTGACACTGTCTTCTACCTTTTTATCCCTTGGTCTCTTTTCCTACTACTGCTCTTCTCTTTTCAAACTCCAACCCTAGATCACTCTTGTCACGTCTTCCTTGAGCTATTGCAAAAGTCTTGTAATCCATCTCCCTGCCTACAGCTCTCCTCTCTATCCTCCTCATGACTGCCAAATTGATTTTCCTAAAATGTGAGTCTGACTCATTATTTTCTTGCTCACAAGCTTTAGTGATTCCATGTTGCTTTTAGGATTAAATACAAACTTTTCTTTTTGGCACTGGAAGTGCTTCACAGTCTGGCTCCAAACTCTCTTTCCACAGCTACATTTTGCATTATTCCTTAGGTACTCTGTTCAAACGAGACTGCATTACTTGCTGTTTCCCAAATATGACATTCCATCTCCTGACTCCATGTCTTTGCACAAGCTGTCTCCTATTGACAGAATGCTTTTCCTCCTCACCTTCTCCTCATGGGATCCCTAGGCAGCTACGTGATGCAGTGGATAGAACACTCAGCCTGAAATTAAAAAGCCCTAAATTCAAATCTGACCTCAGACACTTACTAGCTGTGTGACCTTGGGCAAGTCACTTAACATCTATGTGCTTCATTTACTCAATGTAAAATGGAGGTCACAATAGTACCCACCTCCTGGGACTGTTGTGAGGATCAACTGAGATAATTTTTGTAAGGTGATTGGCACATAGTAGTTGTTTAATAAATGTGTTTCCTGGTTTTCTTCCCCTTCAGCTCAAGTTCTGCTTTCTACATGAAACTTTTTTTGATTCCCTCAGTTGTTAGTGCTTTGCTCTTTCCTCCAAAATTACTCAGGTTTTAACTTGCCTATTTGGGGCATTTTCCCTTAATAGAAGGAAACATTTTTTCAGAACAGATGCTGGTTTTTTTTTTTTTTACTTTATACCCCTAGTGCCTAGCAAAATGCCTGGCACATAGTAGGTACTTAATGTATGCATAAATTGAAATCTCAATCCAGTATTTCATTATGGTGTGGTGATTGGTTTCTGATGACTACATAAAGAAAAATCAAGCCTTAGAAGTTTCCAATAAACTGGAGAGGCTTTGATTATGGACCTCCTAGTGGACTGTATGCCTGTTTTCTGAGCATTACCCTGGCTAATTCCAGGTATGCTCAGTGCCAGGTTGAATGCAACATGATGAACTATCCAGTCAGACCCACAACTTCTAGAGGTCCCTTATGAAGTAGAAAAGGGGCTTGGAAGCTGTACATTGTTGAAGGAGCTACTAATACCAGCTAAATTAAAGAGCCTTGGAGTATAGAAATCATAATATCTGCCTCTGGGAGTGCATATATATTTGGAAATTTTCTTTTGTGTGTTTTCCTGTGCGTTTATGTATACATGCTTTTCTGTTGGTATGTGTCTTGTTTCCTTCACTAAAGTCTTACTCCAATGAGTCCCTGTATTGGAGGGCTAACTCTTCAGGGGGCTCTCAATGGTTATACCATTGGAATACAAGCTCTGACAGGTCCAACCAAACTGGAGCAGCTTCAAGTATGGGCTTGGCAAAAGACTGCCGCTCTGCTCTTTGATGGGTTGTTTCATTCCTCTTCTTTTAAGTTCTCACCAATACTGCTACTCCCTCTAGCGATTCAGATCACAAACTATCCTTTGTGATTCTTGTCAGAGGCCTCTTGGAAATCTCACATAATGTGTACACACACATGTAAGCATGTGTGCACACATGTGCACACACAGCAACACATATTTGTAAGTATAAACCCACACATGTGTATATGCATATGCACATACACACAATGTATGCATGCATGCATGGATGCATGGGGATGCCTGCTCAATGTGCCTGGGGCCTTCTTCTTCATTTCACATTCCAAGTCTGCTATTACATGATTACCACAGAACATGTAGACAGTCTACTAGTTATCCTGTGCTCTTTGCCACAGAACTTACCCACTTACTTTCCTTTTTAATTCATCTCTGATAATTTACTTTGCCCTTGTTCTCTTGCATAATTCTTAGAATTTAGTGTGTTGAAACTCATTTATGTCCACCATTTACTGCTAGATTGCCTTTTAAGTGAATCTCCACTTAAATTCATTTTGGGTTTGCTTTCCATGGTGTATAGACACATACAATCATTGCTTAAAAAAGGACGTTTGTATTCCCAAGAGTTCAAAGAAAGAAGAGGATTCATATGTACAAAAATATTTATAGCAGTTGTTTTTATAGTATCAAAGAACTAGAAACTATGGAGTTGCTCATTTATAGGAGAGTGGCTATATGAAATATGGTATATGCAAGTGATGGAACATGATTGCACCTTAAGAAATCAAAAAATAGATGGGTTCAGGGAAAACTGAGAATTGTATGAATTAATGAACTAGAAAAAGAACTAGAAAAAGAAGTTAAACAATAACAAAAACATATAAAGAAAAAGAACTAGGGAAAGCTTGGAGAACTTTGAACAATGTAATGACCAAGTATGATTCCAGTGGAAGGATGATGAAGTATACTGCTCACATCTTGACAGAAAGGAGATGGATTCAAGATGTAGAATAAGACTTACATCTTTGAGCACAGTCAAAGTGGGAATTTGTTTGCTTGATTGTGCCTATTTGTTATAGGGTCTTTGTTTTTCTTTTTCCAGTTAGAGGTAGTTTGGTGAGAAGCTAGGAGGGATAAAGATAGGATAGCAAAAAAAAAAAAAAGAAAGAAAAAAGAGTTCCCACCTCACCTTTACCCCATAGGAATGAGATATAACATAAGATAACACACACATACACACACATATGTCTACACTGACAAAAGCTACACTGCTTTGTTCTAGTGTAACAGAGGACTAGTCAATAAGAACTGTATCTTCAGAGAAGGTATAGTATGCTCTACCTATTGCCAAACTAACTAGGAAGGTTTGGTTGACCTCTTCTGGAAATGTTTCCCACATTAGAACCTATATATGCATTGTTTTTGCTCTGTGAACCATGTGAAGAAGATTCTTTCAGCCAGAACTGAGAATGATTACCAAACATCATCAACTGGATGATTCAGTCCCTCTTTCTTGACTGGCTGGTTCAAGTGAAGAAGATATTCTGTAAGAGAGTAAGGTGGGGAGAAAGGCCTTGGATCTTCATATTCCCACCCAGGCTGACATGTGGTCTCTGAATAGGTGCCTCTGTTCTTTGCTTCTTTGTATGTGTTCTTTCCTACTCTTAGGAGAAGGTATATTGGATTAGACTTCGACCGTGTGAACTTCAAAAGGTCAGGAGAGCCACTAGAGGTCTGGGGACTAGAGTTGATACAGGTTTTGTGGACATCTGAGCTGGGTGGATCAAAGGCATGTACCAAAGAGTCAGCTAAATGGTGCAGTGGATAGAACATTGGGACTGAAGTCAGGAAGATCTGAGTTCAAATCCAGCCATAGATACTAACTGTGTGACCCTAGACAAGTCATTTGAACCTCAATTTGCTTCAGTTCCTTATCTGTAAAATGGGAACACACTGGAGAAGGAATGGCAGACCATTCCAGTATCTTTGCCAAGATGTTCATGGGGTCATGACTGAACGACAACAACAAGCAGAGTATGCAACAGTGACTTCATTCTTCAGTTATGTTCCATTGAAAAATGAAGGTGGTGGCCAGATGTTTGAGCCCACTGTCCTCTGGACCAAGGAGATATAGGGCCAAGTGTCTTCTTACATGCTGAAGGGAGGATGGTTTGTATTTCTGTTTGGGCCATATTTTTCGCAAAAGTATCTCTTTTAAAAAGCTAATTGATAATAATTAGGCAAATTTTACTGGAACAGTAATCACTTGTGTTTAACTTTAGGGAGAACCGATCTGAATGGTGGCCTGAGCCAATAATATTAAAAATAGGTGATCTAAATCTCTCAGGATACCCCTAGAACTTCAAAGGTTGACTGGGGACCAGGGTCATTAGTGTTGGTAGAAGTTGGGATAAGGATCTTCAGATCATATAAAGGCTACTCTAAGAATAGTCAAGTTAACTAGGGTTTAAGTGTTTACTATGTGTTGGGCATTGTACTAAGCCCTAGGATAAAAATAAAGGCAAAAACAGTTCCTGTCCTCAAGGAGTTCATTGTAATGGGTAAGATAAGCTGTAAATAATTAGGCATATACAAAATATGTAGAGAGTATTTAGAAGGCAGCCTGAGAGGAGAAAGCACTAACATGGGAAGCAGGGTCTGGAAAAGGACTCCTACAGAAGGTGGGATTTGAGTTGAGTCTTGAAAAAGCCAAAGAAATTAAAAGGTGGAGAGAAGGGGAACAGAGTATTCCAAACACCAGGGATAGTCAGTGCAAAGGCAGGGGGATGAGAGATGGAGGATCCTGTCCGAACTGATGAAAATAAGCCAGAATTGCTGGGTCATAGAGTACATGGAGGGGAGTAAAATATAAGAAAACTGGAATGGTTAAAAGGGACCAGTTTAGGAAGAGCTCTGAATATGTAAAGCAGAGGGATTTATGTGTGGTTCTGGAGGTAATAGGGAACCACTGGAACTTAGAGAACAATTGGAATGACATATTTAGACCTACACTTTAGAAAAATCACTTTGACAATTAAATGGGGTATGGATTAGTGTGAGGAAAGACTTGATGCAGGGAGATCAGTTAGAAGGATCTTCTTGTAGTCTAAGTGAGACATGATGAGGGTTTAAACTAGGCATATTCCTCTTTCTCCCTGGAATCCATGAGTCCCTCAAATATCTATTAGGTTTTCATTCTTAAATGTTTTCCTTGGTTTCTGTTTTGAAAGACATTGTGAAGCTCGAAACAACAAGCGTGGACAACAATTGCTAATGAGGGGTGAGTAAGGATGAGGAGTTGAGAATGACACTGAGATGTCTAGAAAAATGGTGGAATCCTCAACAGTGACAGGGAAGTTCAGAATGGAAGAGGTTTGTTTTTTTTTTAAGGGAAAGATAGTGAGTTCTGATTTGCACATGTTGAGTTTGAGATGCTTATAAATCGTCCAATTTGAGATGTTCAGAAGTTAGTTGGTGATATATGACTAGTTCAGATAAGGGACTAGACTTGGACATATAGATCTGGGAATCATCTGCCTAGAAATTATAACTGAATACCAGGAAAGCTGATGAGATCTCTAAATGAAATAGTATAGAATGAAAAGAGAAGAAGGCCCAGGACAAAGCCTTTGGGGATATCCTCTGTCAGAGTTATGATGTAGACAAAAAACCTACAAAGAGGATGGACTGACTCATAAAATGGAAATAAATAACATAGTGGATTAAAATTCAGAATTCTACATTATGTTGTTTACAACATAACTACACTTGAAACAGAGAGATACAAACAGAATAAAAATAAGGGGCTGAAGCAGAATCTATTATGTTTCAGCTGAAATAAAAAAGCTGAGGTAGCAATCATGATCTTAGACAAAGCAAAAGCAAGAATATCCCTAATTAAAGGAAATAAATAGGGAAACTTTATTATGCTAAAAATGTACTATAAACTAGGGCTTCTTAAACTTTTTCTACTTACAACCCCTTTTCACATGAGAAATTTTTACATGACTCCCATTACATAGGTATATAAAAGAGATATACAAATGTAGCACCAATGTGATATTCACAGTGCCTACGGTGGCCACGAATATCCCAGTACAGTTCTGAATCACAAAATAAAACAGACTGCCCACATGGAAGACAAAACTAAAACATTTATTCAGACACTAGAAAACCAAGTCTATCATAGCAACAAAAATCCATACGCAATAACAATGTAGAGAATACCATCCCCAAGCCTTCTCCCTGCTAGGCTTCCCACAAACCAACTCCATAGCAAATCACAAGCAGGCTCTCTTTTGAACCAAATCACAAACAGACTTCCCTTAAAGAAAATGCCCTTCTCACACTCACAGCCATCCGTGGGCTTACCTGGGTCCTTTAGTTTTGACTACTCTCTTTACTTTGTGCTCTGCTCTAGCTCCGCCTCTTCATGTTACACCCAATTCAGCAAACTCCTCTCACCACATGCTCCTTGTGACTCAGACTTTCATGTAAACGAGGCAGGTTACATGGGCCTATTAATGAATGAGAAAGGTCTCACCATTAAATTACCATTGCAACAAATCAGACATCTACTGATAACAAATCATAAAGAAATTTACTTTAAACACAGTTCTTTGATATACATATAATTTTACTATTTATTAAAAATGAAAGCAAATTTGCATACTAATGAGATGGATGCACTTATTTATTTTTACATAAAGAATTAAATCTTAGCAGATACTGGATACTGTAGGACACAGAGCATATTCAACGCTTTTCAGAGTTGACCGATATTCCATGCTGTGTTCAGAACCAAGGCTGCAGTGAATTCACATGATGCAACATGGGCAAGCACTGCCAGAAACATCTTAGATGCATTAAGCATTTGATTTTGAATTAATTTTTGGTTGCTGCACGTTCATAAACCCTTTACTGTTGCCAAATTTTTTGTGACCCCTACATTATGTTACATGACCACACATGGGGTCTCAACTCACTTTAAGAAGTGCTACTATAGTCAATGAGGTATTATCAATACTAAACATATGTGTATCAGATGATATAGCTTCCACATTCTTTAAGGAAAAGTTAAATGAATTCCAGTAGGAAATGGGCAATAACGCTATACTAGTGGGGGACCTCAATTTTTCCTTCTCAGAACTAGTTAAATCTAACAAAAAATTAACAAAAAAGAAGTTAAGGAGGTGAATAGAAAATTTAATGAGAATAGTAAAGAATATGCCTTTTTCTCAGTGGTACATGGCACCTACACAAAAACTAACCATGTATTAGGGCATTAAAAACCTCGCAACCAAATGCAGAGAAGCAGAAATATAAAATCCTTTTCAGATCATAATGCCACAAAATTCCACTCAATAAGGGGTCATAGAAACATAGATTTAAAATTAATTAATTATTTTAAAAGACTGACCACTCATTCTTGTCAAAGAACAAATCATAGAAACAATCAATACTTTCATCGAAGAAAACGATAACAATGAAACAACATACCAAAATTTATGGGATGCAGCCAAAGCAGTACTTAGAGGAAAAATTCTCTCTCTAAACACATTATCGATATAATAGAGAAAGAGGTGGTCAAAGAATTGGGCATGCAACTTAAAAAACTAGAAAAACAACAAATTAAATCTTCAATTAAACACCAAATTTAGGAACCCTGAAAATCAAAGGAGGAATTAATAAAATTGAAAGTAAAAAAAAAAATCAACCCACCATTGAACTAATAAATAAAACCAGCAGCTAGATTTATGGAAAAAAAAACACCACAAAATAAAACAGAAAAATCATTGGTTAATTTGATTTAAAATAAAAGAAAGAAAACCAAATTACCAGTGTTAAAAATGAAAAGGGTGAATTCATCAACAATGAAGAGAAAATTAAAGCAATCATTAAGAGCTATTTTGCCCAATTATATGCCTATGAATATAGAAATCAAAATGTAAGGAATGATTATTTACAAAAATATAAATTACCTAGATTAAGAAAAGAGAAAATAGAAAATTTAGACAAACCTGTCTTAGAAAAAGAAATTGAACATCAATGAGCTCTCTAAGAAAAAATTCCCACGACCAGATACATTCACAAATGAATTCTACGAACTATTTAAAAAATGATTAATTCCAAAACTCTTTGAAAAAAATAGGCAAAGAAGGAGACCTACCATATTTTTTAATAAGGCAAATATGATACTGATACCTAGACCAGGAGGAGCAAAAATAGAGAAAGAAAACTATAGACTAGCTTCTCTAATGAATATTATGCAAAAAATAAAGTATTAGGAAGGAGATTACAGTAATATATCAAAATAATTATGCACTATGAGCAGTGGGATTTATATCAGAAATACAGGGCTGGTTCTATTAAGAAAGCTATCAGCATAATTGACCACATCAGTAGCAAAACTAACAGAAATGATGCGATTATATCAATAGATGCAGAAAAAACCTTTGACAAAATATAGCACTCCTTCCTACAAAAAAATTGAAAACACTAGAAAACAGAGGAATAAATAGGACTTTCCTTAAAATGATAAGTAGTAGCTTTCTAAAACCACCACCAACAATTATCTGTAATGAGGATAAGTCAGATGCCTTCCCAATAGGATCAGCAGTGAAACAAGGATACCCATTGTCATCATCATTATTCAATATTGTACTAAAGATTCTAGTTATAGCAATAAGAGAAGAAAAAGGAACGGAAGGAATTAGAATAGGCAATGAGGAAACAAAACTATCACTCTTTGCAGAACATATGATAGGGTACTTGGAAAATCCTAGAGAATTAAGTAAAAAATTAATTGAAATAATTAACTGCTTTAGCAAAGTTGTAGGATATAAAATAAACCCACATAAAGTGTCAGCATTTCTACATATTACCAATAAATTTCAGTAGGAAGAAAGAGAGAAATTTCATTTAAAATAACTGCAGACAATATACAGTACTTGGGAGTCTAGTTGTTAAGACAAACCCAGGAACTATGTGAACACAAATATAAAATGCTTTTCACACAAATTGGAAAAATATTAATTGCTCAGGGGTAGTCTGAGCCAATATAATAAAAATGATAATTCTACCTAAATTAATTTATTTGTTCAGTGATATTCCAAAAAAAGTTCCAAAAACTATTTTCCAGAGCTAGAAAAAATAATTAAAGGTAAGGACATCAAGGGAATCAATAAAAAAGTGAAGAAAGGTGGTTTAGCTATACCATATTTCCAACTGTATTACAAAGTAGTAATCATCCAATCTGGTACTGGCTAAGAAAGAGAGTATTGAATCAGTGGAATAGATTAGATGCACAATACATAGTAGTAAATGACTATAGGAATCCAGAGTTTGACAAACCCAAAGTTCCAAGTAGAAGGTAAGCTTCCTTGAGGGCAGGGAATGTTTCCTTTTTCTTTCCTTTTTATTCTTAGGGCCTACTCAGTACCTTACATATATGATTTTTTTATTGTTCAGTTATTTTAGTTTTAGTTGTATCTGACTCTGTGGCCCCTTTTGGGGTCTTCTTGGCAGATACTACAATGTTTTGACATTTCCTTCCCCAACTCGTTTTACTGATGAGGAAACTGAGGCAAACAGAGTCAAGTGACTTGTCTAGGATCACACAGCTAGTAGGTATCTGAGGCCAAATTTGGACTCAGGCCTTCCTGACTCTAGAATCAACATTGACCACCTAACTGCCCTGGTATATATATTACAGTAAGCACTTAATACTTGAATGAAAGTGATTGACCCACTTGAAGTAGCAGAATAGTGTGGAAAGGAAAGTGGAATTAGTATCAAATACAAGCATTGATGCATATTACCTATGTCCCAGATTCAATGAAGAATATCAGTGGGGTGTTTTGAAATGAGTACAGAATCTGGAATCAAAAGACCTGGGTTCAAATACTGGCTTTGTTCTCTGTGACCTTAGGCAAGTCACTTAACTTGTATGGGTTTCAACTTTTCCTCAACTCAAACAAGGGGTTGTAACTAGATTTGAATTCTCCAAAATCTGGGAGGCATGTCATGAAGTGATGACCAAAATTACTGGGTATTTTCTATGTGGCCATAGCTGCCAAGGAAGTGATGACCAGAAATCCTGATGAGGTAGGCACTGAGACCAGAACCACAAAGTCTTAAGTGACAGCTGAACCAATAGACCAAATCAATGAATCACTGGGCTTGTCATGGGGGAATTAGGGCAGAGAGGTGCCTAGCACTAGGGGCAGCTAGGTGATATAGGGGGTCCCTTTTTCAATTCTCAAATTCTGTTATTCTGTGTTCTTGCTTCTTTTACTTACTGTGATATCAAGTAAGAGCACAGTTCACTTCTATAATATTGTTGCTTCCAAAGAACTCTGAATGATGTTTAAGCTAAAGGAGGTAATTTTGACTTTTTAAAGTTTTTCCCCAAATTTGTTAATTTATTTGTTATCAGTTTTTGACAATCATTTCCATAAGTTCAAAATTTTCTCCTCCTCCCTCCCCAAGACAGTAGGCAATCTTATATGGGTTCTACATATGTATTCCTATTAAACACATTTTCACATTAGTCATATTGCATAGAAAAACTGAAACGAATGGGAGAAACCATGAGAGAAAAAAGAAACACAATACAGGAGAAAATAGTCTGCTTCATTCCGTGTCCTAACTCCATAACTCTTTCTCTGGATATGGATGGAATTTTGCATCATGAGTTCTTTGGAAATATTTTAGGTTCTTGCATTGCTTGTGAAGGACGAAGTCTATCAAAAACAGTCCTCAAACACTCTGGCTATTACTGGGTGTAATGTTATCCTGGCTCTATTCACTTCACTCAGTATCAGTTCATATAAGTCTTTCCAGGTTTATCTGAAGTCTACCTGTTCATTTCTTTTTTTTTGTTTTTAAAAATTAATTTATTTTCAGTTTTCAACAATTGCTTTCATAAGTCTTAGATTTTAAATCCCCCTCCTTCCCTCCTCTCTCCCCACTCCCTCCCCAAGACAGCATAGAATCTTATATGGGTTCTACACATACATTCTTTTTCTTTCAATATTAATTTTATTTTTTTCAGTGTTGTACAATCACTACCATATTACTAGATTATTTTTCCCCTCCCTTCCTGTTCCCTCCTCAAGATGGCATACAATTTTATATAACTTCTATATATACATTCCTATTAAATACATTTTGACTATAGTCATATTGCTACACATACGTTCTTATTAACCACATTTTCACATTATTCACTTTACACAGAAGAATCAAAAGGGTGGGCAGAGCCAAGATGGCAGAGTAGAAAGACGAATGTGCTTTAGCTCTCCCTCCCATAGCCCATAAAATACTTGTAAAAAAAATGACTCTAAACAAATTCTAGAGCAGCAAAAGCCACAAAATGACAGAATTAAAGAGATTTCCAGCCCAAGACAGCCTGGAAGGCCAACAGGAAAGGTCTATTACACCAGGCTCCAAGCTGAGTGCAGCACTGCCTCAGCAATGTGGTATGGCATGAACAGGACTGGAGCATGCTTCAGGGCATGAAATCACAGGCAGGAGCTGCCGTTCCCAGATTTCCCACCCCACAAATTCCAAAGACAGCTTCAAAGGTCAGTGATAAAGCTCTTTCACCTGGATGAGATGGGCATACAATCAGCCCTGGTATCAGGGCAGTGGGCCTTGCTGAGGCAGCAGTGTCCATTTGAGGAGCCTTCAACCCAAAGACTCTGGGGGAATTGAGCTACTGATGGGGATCTCGGCCCTGAGTGGCAGTCCAGGGGTGAGGAGGAGCCTGGTGGAAGGGGTGGAGCTGGTGGAGGCTCCTGAGAGGGAATTCTACTCACAGGTCCTGGGAGAAAAGCTTGTGGTTGCTCCCAGACCAGAGGACAGGACAGGAGAGGAGCAAACTCCTCTCTCTTGATGTGCCACTTTGGAGAAACTGAGAACTTGCAGGTTCCCAGAGTATACCCTCCACTTGACAAAGGACTCAAGTAACTGGCTGGGAAAATGCCAAAAAAAGAGGAAAAATAAGATTATAGAAGGTTACTTTCTTGGTGAACAGGTATTTTCTTCCATCCTTTCAGATGAGGAGGAACAAAGCCTACCATCAGAGGAAGACATCAAAGTCAAGGCTTTTGCATCTAAAACCTCCAAAATAGATATGCAATGGTCTCAGGCCATGGAGGAGCTCAAAAAGGATTTTGAAACTCAAGTAAGAGAGGAGGATGAAAAATTGGGAAGAGAAATGAGAGTGATGAAAGAAAATCATGAAAAGTGAGTCAATAGCTTGCTAAAGGAGACCCCAAAAATGCTGAAGAAAAATAGCACCTTTAAAAACAGACTAACTCAAATGGCAAAAGATGTTCAATGAGGAGAACAATACTTTAAAAAGCAGAATTAGCCAAATGGAAAAGGAAGGTCAAAAGCTCACTGAAGAAAATAGTTCTTTAAAAATTAGAATGAAGGAGATGGAAGCGAATGACTTTATGAGAAACCAAGAAATCACAAAACAAAACCAAAAGAAACAAAAAATGAAAGGTAATGTGAAACATCTCACTGGAAAAAACAATTTACCTGGAAAATAGATCCAGGAGAGACAATTTAAAAATTATGGGACTACCTGAAAGCTATGATCAAAAAAGGAGCCTAGCCATCATCTTTCATGAAATTATCAAGGAAAACTGCCCTGATATTCTAGAACCAGAGGGTAAAATTAATATTGAAAGAATCCACCAATCACGTCCTGAAAGAGATCTAAAAAGAGAAACTCCTAGTGATATTGTAGCCAAATTCTAGAGTTCCCAGGTCAAGGAGAAAGTATTGTAAGCAGCCAGAAAGAAATAATTTAAGTATTATGGAAATACAGTCAGGATAACACAAGGTCTTGCAACTTCTACATTAAGGGATAGAAGGACCTGGAATATGATATTCCAGAAGCTAAAGGAACTAGGATTAAAATCAAGAATGACTTACCCAGCAAAACTGAATATAATACTTCAGGGGGAAAAAATGATCATTCAATAAAATAGAGGCCTTTTAATCATTCTTGATTAAAATATCAGAGCTGAATAGAAAATTTGACTTTCAAACTTAAGAATCAAGAGAAGCATGGAAAGGTAAACAGGAAAGAGAAATCATAAGGGACTTACTAAAGTTGAACTGTTTACATTCCTACATGGAAAGATAATAATTGTAACTCTTGAAATTTTTCTCAGTATTTGGGTAATTGGAGGGATTATACACATATTATCTAGACAGAGTGCACAGAGTGAGTTGACTAGGACAGGATTGTATCTAAAAAATAAAATTAAGGGGTGAGAAAGGAATACATTGGGAGGAGAAAGGGAAAATGGAATGGGACAAATTATCTCTCATAAAAGAAGCAAGAAAAACTTTGTCAATAGAGAAAAGGGAAGAGTTGAGAGGGAAAAAGTGAAGCTTACTTTCATCATATTTGACTTAAAGAGGGAATAATATGCACCCTCAGTTTGGTATGAAAATCTATCTTCCACTACAAGAAAGTAGTGGAGAAGGGGATAAGTGGGTGTAGGGGAGATGATAGAAGGGAGGGAAAATGTGAGGAGGGAGTAATTAGAAGTAAACACTTTTGGGGAGGGACAAGGTCAAAAAAGAGAATAGAAGAAATGGGGGGCAGGACAGAATGGAGGGAAATGTAGTTAGTCTTTCATAACATGACTATTTTGCAAGTCTTTTGAATAACCTTTGCATAACTACACATTTATGGCATATATTGAATTGCTTACCTTCTCACTAAGGATTTGTGGGGAAGGGAGAAGGGAGAGAAGTTGGAACTCAAGTTTTTAGGAACAAATGTTGAGAATTGTTTTTGCATGCAATTGGGAAATAAGAAATATAGGTAATGGGGTATAGAAATCTGTCTAACTCTATAAGAGAAGGGAGAAGATTGGGATGAGGGAAGGAAGGGGTGTGATAGAAGTGAGGACAGATTGAGGGAAAGGGTAATTAGAATGCATGGTGTCTTGCAGGGTAGGGGAGAGATGGGGAGAAAATTTGGAACTCAAAATCTTGTGGGAATGAATGCTGAAAACAAAAAGTAAATAAAGAATACATGCATTTATTCTTCCCAGTAGAACAGAAGGTAGTTGAGGGCAAAGATTCAAAAGTAAGAGAAGAGAAATATACATAAAAAGAAGAATCAAAATGAATAGGAGAAACAATGAGGAAAAGAAAGCAAAACAAAACATAACACAAAAGACAATATTCTGCTTCATTCTGAGTTCCAATTCCATAGTTCTTTCTCTGAATTTGGGTGGCATTTTGCCTCAAGAGTCCTTTGGGAATGTTTAGGTCCTTGCATTTCTGTGAAGTGCTAGTTCTACAAGAAACAGTCCTCACACCCAGTGGCTGATACTATGTACAATGCTCTTCTGGTTCTGTTCATTTCACTCAGCGTCATTTCATATGAGTCCTTCCAGGCCTCTCTGAAGTCCTCCCTTTCATCATTTCTTATAGCACAACAGTATTCCATTACAAATATATATCACTTGTTCAGCCATTCCCTAATTGATGGGCATTCCCTCAATTTCCAGTTCTTTGCCACCACAAAGGGAGCTGCTATAAATATTTTTGTATGTGTTGGACCTTTTCCCATTTTTATGATCTCTTTGGGATGCAGTCCTAGCAGTGCTATTGCTGGATCAAAGGATATGCACATTTTTGGAGCCCTTTGGGGATAGTTCCAAATTGCTTCCCAGAATGGTTGGATCAACTCACAGCTCCACCAACAATGAATTAGTGTTCCAATTCTCCCACATCTTCTCCAACATTTATCATTTTCCTGTTTTGTCATGTTAGCCAATCTGATAGGTATGATGTGGTATCTCAGAGTTGTTTAGATTTTTCATTTCTCTAATCAACAGTGATTTAGAGCATTTTTTTTTATAATACTATATAGATAGCTTTAATTTCTTCCTCTGAAAACTGAAAAATATGAAAAGGTCATATCCTTTGACCATTTATCAATTGGGGAATGACTTGTAGTCTTGTAAATTTGACTGAATTCTCTCTACAGTTTAGAAATGAGATCTTTGTCACAGAAACTAATTATAAAAATTCTTTCCCAGTTTTCTGCTTCCTTCCTAATTGTGTTTGTTTGTGCAAAAACCTTTCAGTTTAATGTAATCAAAATTATCCATTTTGCACTTCATAATGTTCTCTATCTCTTATTAGGTCATAAACTTCTCCATTCTCTAAAAATCTGACAAATACACTATTACTTGGTCTATATTTTTTCTTACTGATAAGGTAAATAAAGTAAATTCATTTCATATAAAAATTTCTTCTTGCCACTTTCATGGATATTTGGTGGATTTTTTTCTTTTCCTTTTTACAAATTTTTTATTCATTTTGAACTTAGATATATACGGACAAAGAAAGAACATTTCCATGTATGTAGCACAATATAAAAAGAAGATTCCATTTAAAACCATGAATTTTCATTTCATACTGTATAATTGTTTTTGAAAAACAATGTAATAAGTACTACACATCATTTTCAGAGTTACCCTGCTTTTATGTGCTTCCTTCTAAGTTTTCTTTTGTTTTCTGCTGTGCATTTAAAATTTTTTTCTCCTTCCCTCTTCATCCCACCTTAGAGAATGGCATGCCACCATAAGACACAAATATGTATGTATGTATGTATATATATATATATATATATATATATATATATATATATGTATATACGTATATAAAACCATAGTATATGTACACTTTTATTTATCACTTCTTTCTCTGGAGGTAAATAGCAACTTCATAGATCCTTTGTAGTTGATTTAAGTATTTATAACATGCAAAATTAGTCATCCAAAATTGTTCTAAGAACAACATTACTGTTACTATGTATAATGTTCTCTTGATTCTGCTCATTTCACTCTTCATTATTTAATGCAAGTTTTTTTCATAAATTCAACCAGCTCATTATTCCTTATAGCACAGTTTCCATCACAATATATAGCACAATATATTCAGTCATTTCCCATGTTAATGGGCATCACCTCAATTTCCAGTTCTTTGCCAGCACAAAGAGATATGCCATAAATATTTTAGAATATATAAATTCTTTTCCTTTTTCTCTACCATCTTGGGAAGTAGATCTAATAGTGGTATTGCTGGGTCAAAGGTCATAGTTTTATATCTCCTTGGACATAATTCCAGCTTTTTCTTTAAAATGGAGCAGTTTACAATTCCTCCAACATTGAATTAGTGTCACATTTTTTTTTTTTTGCATGCCCTTCCACATTTGTCACTTCTTCCTTCTCTTACTTTAGGCAATCTGATAGGTGTGAAAGATTCCCCACAGTTGTTTTAATTTGCTTTTCTCTAATCAATATTGTCTTCTTTCCATTAAATCAAATCCTAGCATCCAAAATTCGGAGGGATGTAGTAAATTGAGAAAAAATTTTTACGGCTAAGCTTGGGGACAAAGGCCTCATTTCTAGAATATATAGAGAACTGACTCAAATATATAACCATACAAGTCATTCCCCAATTGATAAATGGTCAAAGGATATGAACAGGCAATTTTCAGGGGAAGAAATTAAAGATATCTATAATCATATGAAAAAGAATCACTACTGATTAGAGAGATGCAAATCAAAACAACTCTGAGGTACCACA
>CM053769.1:162247742-162449298 GCA_028658325.1 Potorous gilbertii | reverse complement strand
GGATGGAATGGGAAATTGGAATGGGATTAGGAAAGCTCTTTATACGATGAGCCTCAGAAAGGAGAGAGGATGATTTCATTTCATTAAAGAAGTAGAGAAAAAATGCTATTCAGAGCTGAAAATTGTCACCTTGTGTTCCTTCAAGGGAATATGTAAAGTTATGGATCATGCTTTTTTTTAAGTACTAAGAGTATTTGACTTAAAATAAAACAATGGGGGGGGGGGTTTAAATGTTTATCATTAGTGATTGTAAATCCAAATCTGATATGATTCAAGTCAAAATCTGTCCTGAAGGAATTTAAAACAGTATTTGAGAGTGCTCTTTCTATCAAGATTAAGCAGAAAAAGATATTGTTATTTGGCATTTATGATTGCAAAGTGATTGGCACAAGGATGAGCATATGTTAGATATAACATTAATCTAATATAATTGTTATACAATTTTAAAATTTGGATTTTGTTATATATAGATTGTGGTTTTTAAAGGATGTGATGGAAATTTGATAAATGAAACTTTTATTTGATTATAAATAAGCAGTGATAATGCTGATGTTTGCTTTATGACTAGATTTCCCATTTGAAATCTTAGCTATTATGGAAATGTGGATACAGTAGTTTGGGTGATAGTGCGTGTACATGTAGTGGTAAGGACATGAATTTCTGCGCAAGGTGATGTGGAAATGAATTCACCTGAATGGATAATGGGTTGCTTTAAGTTTTAAATATGTAATAAAGTATATTGTTGAAAAAGTAATTTATCTAAATGTTGTTATGTTAGGAATTGCATTGTTAAATAAATGAATTGTTTAAAAAGCTGTTATGAATTCTGTGTTGTAGAATTCCTATTGAGAAAATGAGAACCCTTAAATATACATACATATACATATATATACGTATATATATATATATATATATATATATATATATATATATATATATATATATATATATTAATGTGTGTGTGATTTTCAAGCTTGTTTCATCTAAGGATGTATTAAGTATGTTGAAAAGTTTATTTCTGCTACTAAGAAGGAAATTTTAGCAAAAATTGTTTTTGCTATAAATCATGTGTTTACAAAAGTATGTTTGTGAAAGGAGACGGTAATTATGCAAAGGTCTTGGTTTTAGATTTTTTTCTTGTAATTTTTGTCAGTTAGGTTCAAGAGGGTTTTGTGATAAATTGTAAACTATTTTTAAGGAGGAAAATATTTGTTGTGTGAAGAAATGTTTTCTAAAATCTTTTGTATGATTTTTGTAAGGCCTATCAAATTTATATTTGTAAGTTAATTTGTTACGTAGAAGTTTTATGGGATGGGAAGATAAAGGAAAAAATAAGGGAGACCAGGAATTTTATGGCTTTGGGAAGCTCTGTGATATTTTAAGACAAACAGCCTCCTGACCCCATCCCATCCTCCCTTCCTTTTAATGTCTAGGACTTCTAAATATCTAATCTGAACTCAGAACTGGGGAAAGTCTGGGAAAAGAAAAAAAAGATACTTTTCCTATTGTTGAAGGAAAGGAAGGATGCCAGTCCCACCTTGGGCCCCTAAGACTCGAAAAGCCTGAAAACATCACCCAAATGGCTATAGCTTCTGGGACTAGAAAGCAGTGGTGCCTCAGCCTTGGGTAAACTTGCTTTGTTAAAGTTTTAGTCTCTATATAAACTGTATTAGATTAGTAAATTTTGTATATGGAGTTCCTTAACAAGGAACTTGTTTTGGTGATGAATGACCTCCAGGGATTGCCTTTTAGGACAAGTTTAAGATTTAAGATGTAAGTCCTGGTAAAATTTTTGATTACTGAAACTTGCCATCTGATGTAAAAGCCTCTGGGACCATATTCAGAGAAGAATGTGACTGTTACAGATTTGCCTCGGGACAATCCTGTCCTCAGGCTAGGATGGGATCCTTCTGGCTCAGTTTCCCCATTGTGCTCCTCTGAAAAGGAATGTTTTCCCACCTGACTGTTTCTGAGTCTGGCTATAAGGTGGAGATGATATTTAATTAGGCTCTTGCTTTTCATCTTTATGGCAAGTTTCTCAAAGCAGATAGGTTAAGATGTGAGCACAATGCAAGAAGTGGAATCTTGCTATTTCAATTACTTGGGTAAATTGGAAAGATAAAAATCCCTGGAATAGGACAGTGTTTCTAAATGTTATGGGAACAATTAGATAAAGGAAAAGAAACAAAAGCGTAAATGTGATGTTGAATCTTTATTCCATAGAACAAGGCTGGGATTTAAAGTTAACTGTAATTGTACGGAATTGTTGAGGTTAGGGGTGCTTGGGACCCCAAAATAGCAACATGCTGGGTTCTGCTCAAATGCATTCACCCCAAGCCTTCTTTCAGTCAAAGAAGGTCAAAGTTTGTTAAAGCTTCTCAATATTGGGCAGACTCTTAAGGAATCTCAGCATTTGTATTGCTAATGCCAGAGGCCAGATTGAACCTTGAGCCTTTGTAATGCTAATGTAAGAGACTGGATAAAATTTGAACTCTTTCATGAATCTTGTCTACATAGGGACAGAGGAAGGAATTCATGGTTGGCCTGAGGTGGTCTGGGGATTCCAGGCATGGTCTTGATGGCAGTGACCAGTAACCTGGAGAATTGGATTGATAGGATTAAAGGTGGGAATAAAACCTTATGGGCCTGGAGAGCCAGATCAAGTGGCAAAATCCAAGGAGCTTTCAAGGTGAGGTTTTCCAGGGCCCTTTAGACAAGTGGGACTAAAAGGCTTTTGAGGTAAGGCACAAAGGTCCTGACCTGGGTCTATACCTTATTGGAAAAAGGTCCTTGCAGGTTTCAAAGTGATGTAAGAGCAATTGGGTATTAATACAGTTGACTGAATTATTTACTGAGACTAAATCAGGGACATCTTCAGTTTGGGGAAAAGAATTTCAGTTTAAGTTTCTTAGAGGCAGGTAACCTCTGGTAATATTTTGCATTGGTGGAAAAGTTAAATGTTTCTATTTTGATTTGAATTAATTTCATGAACATAAGTTGAAGTTAGTATATGAACTTATCATAAGTATAGCTCATTCTTTTAGACTGAGCATGATTAGAAAGGGATAGAGAAGCTTGGGAAACAGATGTAAATCTATTAGAGCAATAACTTATGATCTGATCTTAATGGTAAATTTGATTTTATGGTTCTTATTTAATCAGATCTAGAACAAGCATAGAAAGCATGCAAGCTACTTAAGACTTGCTTTAAAGATGTTCTTCAAATAATGTGAAATTATAGTCATATCTGAAACTCATTATTGGAGCTTGCTATTTTATAATATTTTATGGTATTATTAACTGGCTATTCTGAGTCTACCTCCATGTATGGATATTAAGAAAGGCTATCTGAGTCACTGATCAATGATGCCAGTGACCCTGTGAGAAACTGGTATGAACTGCAAAAAGGTGATATCTCATGGGAAGATTGGGAGAATGACTTTTCCTCCTGAGCTGAGGGAGAATTCTCCTGACTCAATTTCCCCACTGACACCTGGCAGGCTTTAAGCCTGGACAAAATGCCAGTTGACAATCTACTCTTGCCTGGAATTGGCATGAAATTAGGGAAATGTTTCCTTGCTACGACCCTTCTCTTAATGGTAAATTCCGACAATCAAAAGTTTTGTAAGCATAATACCAGATCTATTAAATAATAGATTGTTGGTAGAGGAACATCTGAGGTGAAGATGTAAGTCTAAAATTAAGCTATTAGGCTTAGGATTTTAGAGCAATAACAATAAATTAGGGTCCTTTAATTCTTAGTAACAGCTTGGAGACTGATCAAGGGCTTGTGAAGTTAGCATACTCAGTTAATATTATTGTCTCGGTTAACGTTAAAAGAAGAATGGTTTGTGGTCTATCTTGTAAATGCTTTAAAAAAAGCATCACATGACCAGAAGCTGGAATTGTTTTATGATGTGATATGTATTGTGTTAAAAAAATTACCAATTGTATTTATGTATGTACTGGATCCTGTTATTAGTTCCTTAGTGAAATCTCATCCTCCTGATGGGGGAATGAATAGTGAATTAATATAAAATGTAAAAGTTGGGTTCTAATGTGAATTTTTTAAACATGACAATTGGCCAAAGTTCCAATTTTGATTTTGTAAGAATGTTAAGGGTATAAGACTTAGGAATGATAATCTAAAATTGCATCAAGGTGAGTTCTGTAGGAGAATGGACATCTGGATTTCTATAGGAAGATAAAGGGAAGAAGATACTGAGATTCTATGCTGAAGATGACTTGAACAAGCATCCAGATCAGAAAACTGTATTAGATGATGTTCCTCCCCAGACTGCTGTATGAGATGGAACTTTTGTTTCCATGTGATGCAAACTATACCTAAGCAGGAATTTATTTATTTATTTATTTATTCGTTCATTTGTTCATTCATTCATTTGCTTATTTATTTTTAATCTTCAACATTCATTTCCACAAGATTTTGAGTTCCAAATTTTCTCTCCATCTCTGCCCTCCCCCCTTCCCAGAACACTGTGCATTCTGATTGCTCCTTCCCCCAATCTGCCCTCCCTTCTAACAACCCCTCCCTTATCTTATCCTTATCTTCTCTCATCTTGTAGGGCAAGATAGATTTCTATAACCCATTACCTGTATTTCTTATTTCTCAGTTGCATGCAAAAACAGTTCTCAACATTCATTCCTAAAACTTTGAGTTCCAACTTCTCTCCCTTCCTCCCTCCCCACCCATCCCCACTGAGAAGGCAGGCAGTTCAATATAGGTTATACATGTGTAGTTTTGCAAAAGACTTCCATAATAGTCATGTTGTGTAAGACTAACTATATTTCCCTCCAAGCTATCCTGCCCCCTATTTGTTCTATTCTCTCTTATGACCTTTTCCCTCCCCTAAAGTGTTTTTTTCTAATTACTCCCTCCTCCCCTTTGCCCTGCCCTCTTCTATCATCTCCCTACCCCACTTATCTCCCTCTCTCCCCTACTTTCCTGTAGGGTAAGATAGATTTTCATACCAAATTGAGTGTGCATGTTATTCTCTCCTTAAGCCACATGTGATGAGAGTAGGCTTTCATTTTCCCTTTCACCTCCCCCCTTGTTCCCTCCATTGAAAAAGCTTTTTCTTGCCTCTTACATGAGATAATTTTTCCCATTCCATTTTCCCTTTTCTCCTCCCAATATATTCACTCTCTCACCCTTTAATTTCATTTTTTAGATACCATTCCTTCATATTCAACTCACCCTGTGCCCTCTGTCTAGCTATATGTATATAATTCCTCCAACTACACAAATACTGAGAAAAATTTTAAGAGTTACAAATATTATCTTTCCATATAGGAATATAAACAGTTCAACTTTAGTAAGTCCTTTTGATTTCTCTTTCCTGTTTACCTTTTCATGCTTCTCTCAATTCTTGTGTTTGAAATTCAAATTTTCTATTCAGTTCTGATCTTTTAATCAAGAATGCTTGAAAATCCTCTATTTCATTGAATGACCATTTTTCCCCCCTGAAGTTTTATACTCAGTTTTGCTGGGTAGGTGATTCTTGGTTTTAATCCTAGTTCCTTTGCCTTCTGGAGTATCATATTCCAAATCCTTCTATCCCTTAATGTAGAGGCTGCAAGATCTTGTGTTATTCTGATTGTATTTCCACAATACTCAAATTATTTCTTTTTGGCTGCTTACAATATTTTCTCCTTGACCTGAGAACTCTGGAATTTGGCTACTATATTCCGAGGAGATTTTCTTTTCAGATCTCTTTCAGGAGGTGATTGGTGGATTCTTCTAATATTTCTTTTACCCTCTGATTCTAGAATATCAGGGCAGTTTTCCTTGGTAATTTCATGAAAGATGATGTCTAGGCTCTTTTTTTGATAAGGCTTTCAAGTAGTCCCATAATTTTCAAATTGCCTCTCCTGAACCTATTTCCCAGGTCAGTTGTTTTTCCAATGAGATATTTCACATTGTCTTCTATTTTTTGTGTCTTTTGGTTTTGTTTTGTAATTTCTTGGTTTCTCATGAAGTCATTAGCTTCCATCTATTCTATTCTAATTTTTAAAGAACTGTTTTCTTCAGTGAGCTTTTGAACCTCCTTTTCCATTTGACTGATTCTGCATTTTAAATCATTCTTCTCCTCACTGAACCTCTTTTGCCATTTGGGTTAGTCTACTTTTAAAGGTGTTATTTTATTCAGCATTTTTGGGGTTTCCTTTAGCAAGTTGTTGACTCACTTTTCATGATTTTCTTTCATCACTCTCATTTCTCTTCCCAATTTTTCCTCCACCTCTCTCACTTGATTTTCAAAATCCTTTTTGAGCTCCTCCATGGCCTGAGACCATTGCATATTTATTTTGGAGATTTTGGATGCAGAAGCCATGCCTTTTAGGTCTTCCTCTGATGGTATGCTTTATTCTTCCTCATCTGAAAGGATGGAAGAAAATACCTGTTCGCCAAGAAAGTAACCTTCTATAATCTTATTTTTTCCCATTTTGGGGGCATTTTCCCAGCCAGTTACTTGACTTTTGATTCCTTTGTCAAGTGGAGGGTATACTCTGGGGAACTATAAGTTCTCAGTTCCTCCAAGGTGGCAAAATCAAGGGAGAGGAGTTTACTCCTCTCTTCTATGATTGGTCTGGGAGCAACCACAATTTTTCTTCCCAGGATCTGTGAGTAGAATTCCCTCTCAGGAGCCTCCACCAGCTCCATCCCCTCCACCAGGTTGGTGCTCCTTCTCACCTCAGGAGCCCTACTCAGGGCTGAGACCCAGATCAGTGGTTCAATTGCCCCAGGGTCTTTAAGGGGAAGCCTCCAAAAATGGACATTACTGCTTGCCTGGGACCAGGACCAGTGTTCCCTTCTCACCCAGGTGAAAGAGTTTTCTCACTGACCTTTGAAACTGTCTTTGCTATTTGTGGGGTGAGAAATCTCAGAACTCCTGCTGCCCAGGATTCCACCTGCTCCAGTCCTGTCCCTGCCAGCACCAAATGACCGAGGTTGGACTGTTCTGCATGTGGTGTGATAGACCTTTTCTGTTAGCCTTCTAGGCTGTCTTGGGCTGGAAATTTCTTTCACTCTTCTGGTTTGTGGCTTCTGATGCTCTAGAATTTGTTTATAGAGTCATTTTTTTATAGATATTTTATGGGCTATGGGGGTAGAGCTTCTATAGGTACATCCTTCTACTCTGCCCTCTTGGCTCCACCCCACTGAGATGAAACTTCTAAAAAGACAATTTACTGATTTACCTTTTTTGAGCCTCTGTATCTGTACTTATGAAAGAAGATTGCCCCCTTGTAATCTGTCGATGTGTCAGTCAGCTTTTCTCCCTTCCCATAGTCATATAAAGGAAAGATAGGTGAAGGGAAGAATTCATAGCAGAAAGACAGTGAGGAGGTATTGATTGGATTTAGGTGTGGAAACAGAAAAAAGGGGGAAGAGTTTGTGGGGAACAAGGAAAGAATTCTCTTTCCATGGGTTAAAACTCCCAACTTTAAGTGATCAGAATTGTGACCTATCATGGTCAGGTTTAAAAGCTCAGAAAATTGTGTGCAGGCTTGACCAACTGTTTTAGGGGAAGCCTATCAGAGAGGAGAACATGACATCACATGGCCAATGGATGGTATGGTGGGTAGTCCAAAATTTGGAACAGTATAAGGGGTTTGGATTGGTCTGAACAAACTGTAGTCTTCTTGTAGCCTTACTTGGGAGCTATCCATTCAGTCAGGGGCAATGAATGGAAAGATTAATAAAAGCTTTCCTGATTTCACAACAAGCATTATTCTTCTTTTAAGGTGAGCATGTTTCTCACAGTTGGGAGGGGGAGGTTTGTTGGTTAGGCTCTTTTCTCACAATTTGAGGGCTCATCCGGGATCACCAAGCAGACACCAGGTTTTGAGAAATTGCACAATAAAGATAAGCCTACCCATCATATTAGTAATACGGTTTTCCTTTTCACATCATGACTTTTCTCATCATTGTTTCCATATATTGTGGGTCAGTAGAAGAAATGAAATGGGAATTTTGGGAAAGGTTTGTGGAATCCCTGCATGATACACAAAGGCCAGCAAATGATACAGAGCCTATGCCTAAAAGCTCCAAATTTTAAACCCATAAAAGTAAAAGAAAAAATTCAGACCTTCTCTGGTACTAAGAGGGGGTGCCAAAATTTTTTACTTGAATTTTCTAGATTGGGGTGCTGTACCCTTATGCCCTGCAGAGTGGAAGGGATAACTGTATACTATTATTAGACTAGATTTGTGATTAAATTGGTTTAAGGAACTCCCATGGAGAAAACACCTTCTATAATGTAAATGTACATCTGCAACTTCTAGATAGTTGCCTGGGGCACAGAGAAATTGAGAGACTTGGCCAGGATTACATAACACCTGTGTTATGCCTGGGACTTGAACTCAAGTCTTCTTAACCTTGAAGCTTCCTTCTTTATTATGCCACATTACTATAGTATTATTGCTGTGGCCATTTTTTATAATAGAAAAAACTGAAGAATTTAATCCAAAAATAAATTCCTGTGTATGTTGTTCTATTTTATTATATATTTAAAATTTTTGTGCCGTAAAAATTTAATAAATTCTTAACTTTACTTGAATCAAATAAAAGCTAAGAAAATCATTAGAATAGTTCATTTTAGAAAAGTATGAAAAAGGAGGGGAATTGCTACATAAAGTTTGCAAACCATAGGCATAGATGCTTAGTCCTCTCTCCCTTCTAGCTCAGAATCTGTGAGCACTAACTAGATCACCTGGGACAAGATGGCATCTAAGATCCTTCACAGGTCTATATTTTATGATTGATTGTCCATTTATTACATACTTGTCAATCTGGCTGCCATGGTCAATGACTGACATTGTTTTTATACTCGGTGTCACTCAGGGTCCTAGGTTAACAAGATCTTTGAGAGAAGCTTTCTGATAATAATGCATCTACTTCCAGGTGATAGTCAAAAAGAATCCTGCATATTCTGACTCTACAAATCTCATAGAAAAGCTGGTTAGGTTAGTGGTCATGGAGTGGGTCACAAATCATTTCCCATCTCCCCACTTGGAGTGAATCTCAGGAGGCTTCCTCTCCTCCAAAATGATTGATACTGTTCTTGGAGGTGATATTGATTTTTGAAAGTTCTCCTCCCCTCCAACACAGCTTTCCCACCTATTACTTCATGTATGAAATTCCTTTATCAAGGAACAAAATGTGTTCTCTTTCAAAATGAGAGGAACCTGAAAAAAGCATGTGAGAGGGAGCACAGTAACAAAGGTTTATCCTTTTCTTCATAACATGAGCTTGGGAGTGGTGGAATTGTCTGATGTCTGAGAATGAGAGAGTATACCAGAGAGGAAGGAATCAAGATAGGAAAAGGGAGGACAATTTTGCCTACTTGAAAGTTAAGTTTCCATGGTGGACCATCAGATGGGTAGAGCAGGGGGGCACAGGGACATAAGACCACAAGGTTTTAATCAAACAGAGAAGAATGGCAGCAATGCAGAAGAGGTAATGCTTGGTGAAGAGGAAGAAAATCATCTCCTTGGTGATGTAGATGACATGAATAAAGATGAAGCAATACAGGAACATGGCAAACTGATTCTGGGGGAGCAGGAGGTCTTGGAATCCTCCTGGGAACTGTAGGGGAAAAAAAGAGAATGAAACACAACTCAGGCTCAGGTCATTGGGATAACTGAAGGATTCTACCAGAGACAGGACTCCCATGGCCATGGCTCCAGCAACCACCTCTACTCTGCCTTCACCTTGAATCTGGGAGGGTAAAGCCACTTATTCTCCACCCACCTTTCTCAGATCCAGCCAGGTATCTCTCTGTCCTACCTTCAGGCATCTGTGTCACTAATATCTAATGATCTGGTTCTAATCTTCCAGAAGGTAGAGATCAAAATCAATTGCATAAGAACAGAATGAGAGGCTGGTTTGGCATTAGTTCAGAAGACCACTAACTCAATATGAACCAGGAATAGATACTGAAAAAAAAAACTAATGGAGTTGGAGCTCTTTGTATGATGATCTATTTGCTACCATACCCAAACTTACACTTAACCAACTTTTGAGAGAATTGTAGGACAAGATTGAGCATGGTCTATTTTGTGGGTACATTGGGAACCTTATATTTCTGACTTTTTTTTCTCCTGTATAAAAGTCTTATGTAAGTCCCATGTTTCCTGCAAGCCCAGAAATCTGTCACTGATAGCAGCACTGAGGAATGATTTGGGAAAAAATTAAACCATACCCAAATAGTGTCATTAATAAATCCATATCAAGCTGGAGGATGTTCTTTAAATAGTATGCCACAGAACTCTGAACTCATCCTGCCTTATTCAACTTTTGTATGACTAACCAGAAAGCACACAAAAGGCATATTTATCAAATATATGGATGACACAAAACTAGGATTATATTTCATGTAACTAATAGAATCAGAATAGAAAAGGTTTTGATGAGCTGCAACAATTGGCCAGAATTAACAATAAGTATCAGTAGTAGTAAACCTCAATATTTTCAAAGATCTATAATTTCCTTGGTATGACTATTCCAACATCACAATTGCCCCTGTATACTTTAGTAGATGGTCTTTGTGGGTTGTTATAGTTGGAAAAAACAGTAACATCTCCTTAATTGGTGGCCAACTTGGCACTGAACCTCCTTCAATGTGACCCTTGCTTGAAATATTTTCAAAATGGTAGGCCTTGCCAGAACTTGTGAAACCCTGACATTAGCTTCCTAGAACTTAGGGCCACCTCCAAGATGAGGGAGAGTAACAAAATTTTGATGGATTATCAAAGTCAATACAGCCTCAAAAACAGTTAATACAACCTTAATGTCTCTGTCAGCAGAACCTAAAGACTGGCAGGTATCACTACCAAAGTGAGTAAGTCTTTGAATGTGGGCCAGGTGGAAGACTGTGTGTTATCCAAGGTGAGTCTAACCTAGCTTGGAGAGATTTATTTAGCCACAGCAATTCTCAAAACTCCGTCTACTAAATTGTAGAGGGGTTGTGATTTTTGTATGTGGAAGGAATCTGTGCATTGTTGAAATCATAGCTCCTTGAAAAATAGGACAGAAAATCTGGTATTTTATATCCCAAAATCAATTGCCTGAGAAAAGCAAGCAGGAGACATCACATGACAGCAATTCAAAAGACTCCTAATTCAATGTGAGCCAACAATATGATTTGCTATTGAACAAGCTAATATGATTATAGGTTCTCTTGAAAGTGATATAGTGTTCCAGATCCAAGGAGTAGGGAGGGGTGTCAGATACTCCATTGGCCTGAACACTATTAAAGAATTATTTACAGCTTTGGACATCAAATTTTATGAAGCATATTGATTAAAAATACTTAAATTACATCGATAAACTAGAGTATGTCTAGACAAAAATAACTATTGAGGGAATTTGGGTTTTTTAACTTGAAGAGGATTGGGGAGCATGACATTTAAAAGATTGTGACATGGGAATTTCATCAATTAACATATTCTTTATCTCCAAAAGTTAGAATTAGGACTAGAGACAAGTTTTCCCCCAATAAAATAAAAGAACTTTGTAATTGAACTGTCCAACAATGGGCAGCACCCAGAAGTGATGAACTTGCCATGACTGGAAAAGTTTAAACAAAAACCAAATGACCATTTATCAAGCAATGATTTATAGAGAAAATTGCTGCATTGAATAGGAGGAATGACATCCAAGGTCCCAGCAACCTTTATGACTGTGATGCTAACAAAACTCCACGTGAGTTAAGTGAACCTACAATAAATATGTCTTTCACAAGTATGGAAACCAAGGCCATGTGAGGGGAGTGACTTGTCTAAGGTCACACTGGAAAGAATTCTGATAATACCTGCTATTTGTACTGTACGTATCTTGCATGTCAAGTTATTTATGTATTGTCTCCTTATTCAAATGCAAATAAGCTCCTTGAGGGTAGGAACCATGTTTCTGCCTATCTTGTACACCCAGCATCAGCACAGTGCTAAAGGGCCAGCACAAGAACAGTGAAAAGAATGCTTGTTGAGTTACCTTCCCTAGATTACAGGTAAGAGGACCCGGGTTCAAATTCTGGACCTATCACCAACCTTTGTGATTTTAGGACTTAACTCTCTGGGCCTCAGTTTACTTCTCTGTAAAATAAGGGATCGTGAATTAGACAACCTCAGAAGCTCCCTTTCCAGCTCCCACGATCACTGCACCTGTGACCTATGGGAAACGCTAGACCCGACACTTGAGCCCCACGGGCAGGGATGGATGCTCCCACAGGCCCCCGGGATCCCCGTCCAGCCCCTACCAGCCGAGGCGGCAGCTGCTGGTGCAGCTGCTCCATCGTCTCCTCGTGTTGCCGCTGCCGCTCATTCTCCTCGTGCAGGTACCTCAGCCTGGTCAGTTCAAACTCCATTCGCACCTTCTCTAGCTCCAACTCGGTGGTGCGCTGGGACGCGGCCTCCCGGAGCTCTGGGGAAGGCTCAGGCTCGTCCCCGGAGGGCCCCTTGCCTGGAGGGGGCTTCGAGGGGAGAGACTCCGTGACCTGGCCCTTGGTCTGCTTCATTTCCTCTGGAGGGCTGCTCTCCTCATTGGCCCCACTGTCCTCTAGGAAGTCATAGGAGGAATCTTGGGTCACATATGGCACGTCCTGCAAGAGAGGAGAGAGAGCGAGGGAGAGAGGGAGGGAGGGAGGGAAGGAGGAAGGGAAGGGGGGGGAGAGAGAGAAATGAACTGGGCACAGTTTTAAAGAAACACCCTAGGGCGTCCTTCGCACCTAGCCTCTCCCTCCATAACTTCGCACCCATCTCTCTGGAAGGAAAAATCTCTCATCAACTCACTGACACCAAAAGTGTGGTCCTCAGGGAGATTTGTGAGTTTTAAAAAGTGGGCAGGCTAAGGAGCAAAGTTCCCAGTGTTGGATTTTCAGACCTGGAAACGGATCAATGGGGGTGGGGGGTGGGGGGGAGCAATGATGACTGGCAGGTTGGGTTTTCTTCGTGTCCCTTAAACTGTTAAGCACTGGAGTAGGGGAGTAAGGAGTTGTCCCTCCCATCTCTGTCACTACATGACCTTAGAGAAGTCACTCTTACTTCTCTAATTTCCTCATCTATAAAATGAGAGAGTTGGCCTAAAATGATCTCTAAGGCCTCTTTCCAGCTCTAAAATTCTGCAATTCTATGACCTCTATTAACATGAGGTCAGCCCTACACTGTGTGCCATGGGGGGTACAGAAGATGGAAGAGACATGACCCCTCCATGAGGGATCTTCTGATGGAGGAGGCAGGTACAAGGTCTTCACCCTCTTAGTTAGGAGGAGACCAACCTATGGTCCCCACCCTTCTTTTATGAGGGGACAGCCATGGTCCCACCCACCTGTTGTGAGGAGGGAAGACCTATGACCCCCACCCTGCTGTTGTGAGGTGACAGACATGAGTCCCTCCCACCTTTTCAGCAGGTACTTTCACTCCACTGATGGGAAAGAACACCCTGGATTTGGAGGCAAAGGCTTCTGTTCAAATCCTGGCCATTATGACTACCTACGTGGTCCATCTTTGAGCCTCTGGTTTTGTTTTTGTTCTATTTATTTTAATCTGTAAAGTGAGGGGGCTGTTCTAAATCAGGAGTTCTTTACCTTTCTGGTGCCATGGACCCTTTTGGTAATCTAGTGAGACCTTTGCACCCCTTTTCAGAATTAGAAAGAAAACCAATTATATTGAAATAGTCACAATGCACATGTATACATGCATATATGTACATACACATATACACATGTATGTGCATATATGTATACACATCATGTATACACATCATGACTTTCCCCATCACAGTTTCAATATATTGCAGGTTGGCATAAGAAATTAAATGGGAATTTTTGGAGAGTTTTGTGGAAGCAACAGACAACCCACAAAGGTTGGCAGACAACACAGAAAAAGTTTAGAAACTCAGAAATGTATAAATATATGTATAGTATCATATAATATCAATACACTTTACCTTTTAATACCGTAATTCAGGCTTCTTCTCCAGAGTGAAAGGAGGGACAAAAAATTTTACATGAATTTTCTAGAGGGTGGGGATGCTGAGTCACTCATTCCCATGATGTGAAAGGAATAATTGTACACATATACATATATACACACATATACCTACATGACATACATGTATACACATAGACAATACATATACATGTGTGTGTATATGTACATGCGTATATGTGTGTTTATAAAATCATGTTCATGGATGTCAGATTAATCACCCCTTTTCTAGTTGATCTTTCGAGTCCTTTCGAGTTCTGAATCCAGTTGGTCACCTGGTAGGAGTAGTGAGCAGAAGGAGTAAAAGGTAGGTGAAACCCATGGAGGAGGAAGATGAACATGGAAAAGTGAGGCGCTAGGTATTGTGGAACAACTTTGCTGGTTTCACTATGTTTTCTTTTGTTTTTGAGAGCTGAACCCTGAGCCCGGGAGACTGTGAAAAACACCAGACTCCCAATAAATTAGTCAACAAGCATTTATTTATTGGGTGCCTACTGTGTGCTAGTCACTGTGCTGAGCACTGGAGATATGAAAATAAGGCAAAGAAGAAACAACCCCTGCTCTCAAAGAGCTCATAGTCTAAAGGGGAGACCACATGTAAATTGCTTTGTACAAATAGAATACGTACAGAGGTATGGTGGAAGTAATCTCAGGGGGAAGGAGCTAAAATTGAGTCCTGGGAGAATGCCTGTTGTTGAAGATGGAACTTTAGCTGAGACTGGAATAATCCAGGGGAGCTGGGAAGCCAGAGATAAGAATCCAAGGGAAATAATGAAATCACCAAGGCAAATTGTGTAGAAAGAGGAGAGCTCAGGGATAGAGTCTCTGGGGACCCTCGTGGTTAATGGGTATGAAGTGAATGAAGATCCAACAGAGATTGAGGATAGATAGGTCAGATAGGTAGGAAGAAAACCAGGAGAGAGCAGTGTCACAAAAATCTAGAAAGGTGGCAATGCCAACAAAGCTGCAAAGAGATCAGTAAGGTATGTTATTCCATTGGTATTTTCAGTTAATTCTGACTCCTCATGACCCTATTTGATGTTCTCTTGATAAGAATACTGGAGCAGTTTGCCCTTTCCTTCTCCAGATCATTTTGCACACGAGGAAACTGAAGCAGAGTCAAGTGACTTGCCCAAGGTCACACAGCTAGTAAGTGTCTGAGGCTGGATTTGAACTCAAGAAGATGAATCTTCCTGACTCCAGGCAGAGAACTCTATCCAATGCACCACCTAGTTGTCCAATGAGGTAGATAATAGTGAGATATAGAGAGAGTAGCAAGGGATATTTCAGTGACAAATTTTCCTTTCACATGAAGAGCATGCCATCTTATCCAGCATCCTTGGTGGCCTTCAGGAGATCAAATATATTTGGATAATTCCAGTCCCCTGATTGCCGCTATTTAATGATACCCCATGAGAATAACAAGGGGAGGGGTAGTCAAGTTCCAGGGGTCTTACTCTTACCGTGGAAGTCCCTTGCTCTTCCAAGACTGGAGGGTTGATAGCACACAATGGCTCAGCCAGGCAACCCTCGCTCTCATCATATCCAGGCTTCAGAATCTCTCTGACCTCTGCAGTCATATGAATACCAAAATGGATCTGATTTAAACCAAAGGAGCATTTCCAGAACACTGGCTAGGCTTCACCAGATTCTGTCCTCAGTCACCATCACAATCCCCTGCCCTCATAATATCCTACATTCCACAGGTTGCTAGGGGCCTGGACTACAGATTTCTTTACTCAGAAACAGAGAAGATAGTGGCTGACTTGGTCTCGTGTGTGAATCACTAGAAAGGCTTCCTAGCTCCAAAGTCTCTCTCTTTCTCCCATTGACCTGCCAGGGAACTTAGAATTCTACTGTTAGAACTCCATTCTTTTGGGTTAAGTATTGCCCTTCCCAAATTCCTTTTGGAAAATGCAAATCCTTCCAGACAGTGTATACAGTCAGCTCCTATCTGGCTCAGTATGGATAAGTGTCAATCTGCTCTTAGAAAGGGAACATAAAGGTTATGTATATGGTGACACTGGTTAGGGGAAAGGGGTCATTAAGAAAAATGTGCCAGGTTTAATGATTTTTGCCAAGGAACACCTGTCCCAATGAATTGTCCAAATCTCATCATCCTTCAAGGCCCGCACCAAATCCTTCATTTCTTTATATAACTTTCCCTAATTATTCTACCCCTCATGCATATCCCTCCCAATACTTAAGAGTCTGGGCTACCCGACTTCTCCCTTATTATTCTGGATAATGTCATCTAGTTGGTTCATGTCTGGGTAGCTAGAGGCTCCAAGTTCAGTTGCATAAGACTATCCTCATTGGTGGAGATTGATTACTCAATGCTGCAACCTGAGGGGTGAAGCTGGTAAGAGTTGAGAGCTTAGGAAAAGAGGGAGTCTGGTTTTTTGGCTTTGAGGGAGAAGATCTTTTTCTTGGAGAGACTCCTGAAGGGAGAGAAAGGAAGAGGACATGATGCAGATAGGCCTTTTCCCACAGTCTTTCTTTCAGGGAATTTTCCCTGAAGTGAATCTGGGACAATGGGACCTCTCTTTCAAATCTGGGAGTCAGAAAACCAGAAGGATTTCTCTTCTCTCCAACTCTTGTCAACTTCATCTGTCATGTAGGCATAAAGAACTGAGTAATCAATTACCACCAAGGAGAAGAACCATATGCAAATAGGCTTATATTTGTTAACCCTCTATCCTTGAGGATGTTGCTTTATTTCTGTCTCTTTCCTAGTACCTAGCCTAGAGCTGAGCATACCTGCTGACTAAGTGAAATACAGAAAAGTTCGGCATTTCATTGTGTAATGAAAGGGAGCATTGGACCAGGAGTTAGGAGACAGACTCCCTACCTCTGCCTACTATTAACTTTAACTTATCATGTGCCCAAGCTCATTTCACTTCTCCAGACCTCAGTTTCCCCATCTGCAAAAAGATCTTTCCCTTACCCAACTGAAAAATTCATCATCCAGTGGTCAACCTTCTCATCATGGATATCTTCAAGTCTAGCTAGCATGGTGCCCATGGTATCACCAAGTCTGTACCTGAAGCCTTTCTATCTTGTTATGTACAACTGACTAGGCAGAGCTTTTGTCCCATTCACAGATGGATTCTTTTTTTTCTTTTTTTGGAAGAGGTAAAGAGGTCATTTTCTGCCTCATTTTTTACCTAGCCTTAATCACTGAATGGGCTTTGCCTCAGTCAAACTGAGACTTGTTGAAGACCTTAGCTTGAAAAGGCCAAGGTCCCCCAATGCATGCTGGGTCATCTCCAATTGTCATGATCTATACCTGACCACTGGACCCAGAGGACTCTGGAGGAGAAAGTGAGGCTGGTGATTTTGCACAGCTCTGTCACATTTAGATGTAATTCACTTGCATGTCATGGCATCACCTCCCTGATGTCATGGTCATGGTCCTCTTTGAGAATGAAGGAGAAACAGCAGCAGCCATGGTCACCTCCAAATGATGAGGAGGTAGGTAGTGGAGGAGGTCTCTACCCATAACACATCTATCAAAGGGGGTTGTGGCTTCATTCTCCTAATGACCTTTTCATTGTAGAATACTGGAGACCAAAGGAATTGAACATCTAGGATTTAGACTTGGAGACTTTGTGTTGTAATTCAGTCATGTCTAATTCTTCATGACCACAGCATGCCAATAGTTTCCATGGGTTTTTCTTGGCAAAGATACTGGAATATTTGGACATTTCCTTCTCTGATGACTTAGGGGCAAACAGAGGTTAAAAGACTTGCCCAGAGTCATACAGCTAGTAAGTGACTAAGGATGAATTTGAGCTCAGGTCTTCCTGACTCCAGGGCTGCTGCTCTCCACTGAGTCACCTAGCTGCCTCCTGGAAGAGACCCTAGAGAGTATTTAAACTATCCCCTTCAAATGAACAAATGTTTTATTAGATACTTTATCATTCATTGTGGCTTTTTAAGAAATTCTTTTAAAACATATCCTGTTCTTGGGATAGATATTTTTTTCTTCTCTAGGGAGGAATCGAGTGGCTTAATATACTGGCATGTGGTATCTTGTGTTGGCTAAGGGCACCCCCTTGTGGTCATGTCTCATTTCTTCAACGTCTGTGTTGGCAGTCTCCCTCTGTTAGGTGGAGAACTGATCCCTGGACACACAGGAGGCAGTTTCTACTTCTAGAACAGAGTCTATTCTTGGAGTTCCATGCCCCAGAAAAATGACTGAGGTAAGGATTCATATCTGGGCCCTCTGGGCAACAAAATGGACCCTGGGTCAGATTGGCAGGTCTTGGGAAGAGAGCCAAGTCTAGAGTTCAGGCATGTAGGTAGCCAAAATCAAACAAGAACAGCAATAGGTTAGTTAGGGTCTAGATTATACCAGATTATAGGATCTGAGGCTCAGGTGTTAAGCCTTGGAATCCTGGGACACAAGATAAAACCCTGAGCTTGGAGAAATATCAAGTTATCAGTTAGGGAGCCACAGCTGAGACTCAGGCATGGGGGGGACTGGGAGTGGGAATGAACTGAGGACACAGACCTAGGCAATCACATGATATAAAAGAATGTGCTAGGCCTCCAGTCAGGAACACCTGGGTTCAGATCCAGTCTCACTGGTTGGTTGATTGCTGCCTGCTGTGATCTCCATAAAATAGTCTTTTAGGCAAATGTACATTTTGTATTTAAACAACATGGTTAGTCCTTCAGAGTTGCCCTCTCTTCAGTAGAATTTGAATGCTTGGCATTTTAATTTGAGAAAGCACCTCAATGTCTGGTACCTTGTCCTGTCAAGTGATCTTCAGGATCTTCCTAATATAATTCAAATGGAAAGCATTCAGTTCTCTGGCATGGCACTGGTAGACTGTCCATGTTTCACAGGTATACAATAGGGAGGTCAGCACAATGATTCCTCAGATCATCAGTTTAGTAGGCAGCCCCAATATCTCTTCTCTCCCACACTTTACTTTGGAGCCTCCCAAACACTGAGCTAGTTCTGGCAATTCATGTGTCAACCTCATCATCTATGTGTACAACCTTGAACAGTAAACCTTTATCCACAGCATTTAAAATATCTCCATTTGCCATAACTAATGGCTTCTCATGGATGATGGAGAACCTGAGTTTTCTTGGTGTTGTCAAATCATGAGCAGCTAGGTGGCACAGGGGAGCCAGGAAGACTCATCTTGATAGAATTTAAATCTGCCCTCAGATACTTAATGACCTCAGGCAAGTCACTTAGCCTGGTTTGCCTCAGTTTCCTCATCTGTACAATGAGCTCAAGAAGGAAATGGCAAACCACTCCAGTATCTTTGCCAAGAAAACACCAAATGCAGTCAAGAAGAACAGGACATGGCTGAAAAGTGACTGAACAATAATAACTTTCAGGCCAAAATGAACACAAGCAGCAGAGAATTCATCCATGCTAGGTTGCATCTCAGCCTCAAAGGCTGCAGGAAGTGCCCAGTCTGGGAACAAAAAGTTGGGCCCCAACTCTCCCTCCATTTTAGCCTTGACTTGTAGCCTTTTCAAATTAAAAATTTCAAATTCAAATTAAAACCTTTTATTTCTCTTGAAGGAGTCCAACAACATCACTGAAAACATCCTGCTAAAAAGCACAGGAGCAAGCACACAACTCTGCCTCATTCAATTGATGACTGGGAAAGTGAGAGTATTGTCCATCCTCCAGCACCCATGCAAACATGTCTGTCATGAAGCTGGCTTGCCATACTGAGAACTTCTTTGGGCAACCAAATTTTTCTATGATCTTTCACAAACCCTTATGACTGACAGTATCAAAGGCCTTTGTCAGATTGATGAATGTTGGGCATAAACCACTGTTCTGTGCCTGTCCTTTCTCCTGGAATTTTCAGGCAGCAAATACGTATCAGCTGTTCCTTGACCCATTCTGAAACCACATTGGCTCTTGGGGAGATGACTACCTTCCAGCTGAAGGATCAGTCTATTAAGGAGGCCTGTGGCAAGAATCCTGCCCGCAGTGACACACACACACACACACACACACACACACACACACACACACAAAGAGAGGGGCAGAGAGAGAGAGAGAGAGAGAGAGACTCTGACCCTCTCCTCCACCTTGTCACAGAACAACTTATTTCCCATTCCTTTACAGAGATGGACAATGGAGGCATCCCTGATGGGATATAACCTCCTCTTGCTGTATAACCTAGAAGATTTCAGCTTTTGTATGAGCAGTGGACCCTTTGCCTCTCCCGGAATAGAATCGGCACCAGGCACTTTGTCACATGGGAGTAGCTTAATGGCATTCAAAACTTCTTCAGTTGGAAGTTTGGCTAACCTTATATACACATTGCTTATATGACCCTTGACAAGTCACTTAAATTCTGTTTGCCTCAGTTTCCCCATCTGTAAAATGAGAACCTCCCAGGGTTGTTATGAGGATCAATGAGGGTCTGGCACATAGTAAGTGCTATGAATGTTGCTATTATTAGCTGTGAAATGGGGATTTGGTGGCATGGGTAAGACATGAGTTGAGCCACATCACTGGAGCCACATCAGAGTGGAAAGAGCAGCTACCCTGAATTAATGCAGAGCCAGTGAGGGTCCCTAAAACTCCCCCTGGCTGTTACCAAGGTTGGCCAGATAATCTGAAGAGTGACTGAAGTTGTAGGTGGGGTTGAATGAAGGTAGCTTTTGAGGGATAGAGGAGCAAAGGGGCAGGGAGTCAATCAGTTGCCAAGTTTTGCTTTAAGATTTTCAAAGAGCTTTGCACATGTTAACTTATCTGATTCTCACAACAACGCTGTGAGGCAGGTGCTATTATAATCTCATTTTACAGTAGAGGAAACTCAGAGTTTTAAGCCCAGAGGTTAAACCTGGCATAGAGTCACAAGGCTAGTATGTGTCTGAGGCAGGATTTGAACTCAAGTCTTTCTGATTCCAAGTCCTTCACTCTATACTACTATTTATAGTATAAATTTATTTATACTATATATACTATATAGTATATATATATACTATATAGTATAAATTTATAGTATAAATATGGCTATTTATATATTTAGCTGTTGTATGTACATATGTGTATGTGTGAAATCTGTGAATTTTTTTGATGTTGGGAAGTTCTCATAACCAGAAAGGTTTAGGAAACATTGGAGTAGTAGAAAGAAAATTGGTTTTAGAGCCAGGATACTCAGATCCTAGCTCTGACACTTGACTGACTACCTGTGTGATCTTGAGCAAGTCTCTCCACTTTTCTGAAACATGGTTTGCTTCTCTGTAAAAGGAGTTGGACTAGATCATCCCTATGATTCTTTTTGGCTCTATATGTTGAGATTTTTCTTCAATAATGGGGAGAGATTGTAATGAACCATCCATAGGGCTCTACTCTGTTCACTCATCTTGTTCTCCACATGCTTCTGTGACCATCAGGGACCTTTGGGACTGCCAAAAGCTCACCTTGTATGGTCTAGAGATGCCTGTCTGAGGTCATCCATGTAGTCTCTGGGTGGGGAAGTCATGTCAGTTGCAGCTAGTCTTTTTCAGATGAGAAAACCTTCACATCAATGAAGTGATTGGCTCGAGATCAAAATGCTGTGACCACTGAGCAAATTCATCCAGATCTACTACTGCACAGAGGGTCAAATAGCCTTACGATTCTAAACAGGATCTTGAAAAGAAAAATGGCCTCCCACATGGACCTGTGCCCTAGCTATGAACTTGAAATGACTGTATATAATTAATGAAAGCATTTTCCAACTTAGCATGCCACCTCAATTCATTTTTGTACTGAGTGCCTAATATGCTCATAGAAAACAGTCTCTGATTCCAAGTTGTTTACAATATCAGTAGGAGAAGCAAGATACAATTAGAATCATTGGATTTAGCATAAGAAATGACCTTTAAGACCTGTTCCAGCCCTTTCATTTTATAGATGGGGAAAATGAGACCCTGAAAGGTAGGTGTTAGAAATTGGATCTGACGCTAGATTTTCTGCCCTGGAAAACATCAGTGTTTTTCCTTTATTCTTTTTTAAAAAAATAATTAAATTTAATTTTTTGTTACATTTTAAGTTCTGAACTATCTCCTTCCCATCAAACCCTGAATGGTTGAGAAGGCAACCATTTAACACAGTTATAACTGTATCTATTTCTATGTATGTAAAGCCATGCTATACATATGCCTATTCATCAGTTTTTTCCTCTGGAGGTGGGTAGCATCTTCCTTCATAGATTCTTTGTAGCTGATTTGAATATTTATAATACTCAGAATAGCTTCGATGTTCACAGTTATTCTTTCAACACTCCTGCTATTCTGTTGTCCTGAGCGTTTTGCTTTTATTATTTCATGTAAGTCTTTCCATGTTTTTCTAATATCAGCCTGCTCACCGGTGCTTACAGCACAGCGGTATTCCATCACCCCAATCATATACCACAACTTGTTCGGCCATTCTCCTAATGACAGACGTCCCTGCAGTTTCTCTGCTGCCACAAAGAAATATGCTATACATATCTTAGAACATGCAGATTCTTTTCATTTTTGGTCATTTTTCCTTTGTCATTTTCCACTTCTCTCATTATAGCTTTAGTTGTACTCTCCCCACTTGCTATCACCCCTTTATTCCTTTATCCCCAACCACTAGTGGAAACTTCTGTTAGTTTCTAATGCTGTACCAAAAGTGGAAGTCAGAGCAGGCTGTGGAGCTTAGTAAAGAAACTATTTCCCAGCCAAACTATTTTCCTCCAGGAGATGGCAGTTTCTACTAAGAGAAAATATTTTCATTTTTGTCTAGCATCTAGTTTACTTTTAGGTTCCCACAGCTTACATATATTTTTTTCCTCTTTAAAAGATAAAGGAAAACATGAAAACTGAGTGTCAGACAAATATTTGCTAATTCTATAAGTGTGTATAGACTTTAGGCCATGACCTTGGAGTCAAAACTTCAGTTGATTCTACCCCATAATAGCTTAGAGAGGGGACTCCTTTGGAAAACTTGTTTAAACAGAAGAAATTAGAGCAGATGTTGAAGAAATTGTATCTTTTCTACTCAAACTTCATATTCTCTTTGTAGCATCTCCTCAAATAGTTGGGGGAGGAGTGAAAACACATCATCATCATCATCGTCACTATCATTCATGTAGAGTTTTGAGGTTTGTAAAGCACTTTAGAAGAGCACATTTGATCTTTGTGAGGGAGGTGCTGATATCATCCCCATTTTGTAGATGAGGGAAATTGACACTGAGGGATTAAGTGCCTTTCCCAGCTATGCAGCTATCAAGCATTTGATATAGCATTTGAATTCAGTTTTTCCTGATTTCCAAGACTGTCCACTGTATCCATCTCCTTATAATTCAGACACAGGAAAAACCTCCCTCACTCTCCTCTTAGGACCCTTTCTGTTTAACTGTTTGTATTCCCTGTATGGGTTGGGGGAGCTAGGTGGTACAGTGGATGGAATGCTGGGCCTAGAGTCAGGAAGACCTGAGTTCAAATACAACCTCAGATATTTACTAGCTGTGTGACCCTGGGCAAGTCACTTAATCCTCAATTTGCTTATCTGTAAAGTGAGCTAGAGAAGGAAATGGCAGACCACTCCAGTATCTTGGCTGGTATCTTGGGATTTGGCTGAAAGAATAATCATACTCTGTATTATTGAATATCTTTTTTTTTTTGGAGGGGGGAAGGCAAGGCAATTGGGGTTAAGTGACTTGCCCAGGTCACACAGCTAGTAAGTGTCAAGTGTCAGAGGCTGGATCTGAACACAGGTCATCCTGACACGAGGGTCAATGCTCTATTCACTGCACTACCTAGCTGCCCCTATGACTGAAGATCTTAAAGAGTGGACTTTGGAAATTGTTCTCTATTTCTCATTTGTATTTTTCTCTGTAGCTGGACTGGAAGCTTCTGAGAGGTAGTAATAATGTATGCAGAAACAATCCTTCAATATTTTATGAGACTATTGATTTCAAGATGGAGAGGAGAACACAGAACACTCTTACCTCCTCATTTTATAGTTAAGGAAACCAAATCTCATCCAAGCTTCATGATTTCCATATGGTTGCCCCTTCCTCTAGGTCCTCCATGCCTTAGTAGACAACCTTCCTCAGCTTAAATAAAACAAATTCTCTCATGACTGACCTTCTCCAATAAAATAACCCAGCTAGGTTGATCTTCATATGACTGACAGTTGGCAGCTTCTGGTTTGGTGGCAAGTCCTAGAATTTGGGGGATTTTCATAAACCAAAAGTCATCCTCATATACAGAAGGACCAGAGTCAAACAACAATGGGGAAGAACTGTCAAATGTTTTTCCATCACAGTTTTGATTTCAAGAAAAGAAAGTGTACTTTGAATAAGACTTTACATAAGGAAAATTCTGCAGACCGCATATGATATTTCTTCAGAAAATGTGTGGTTGAACTGCTCGGTCCCCTTTGCACTTGCCATGAGGCCTAACAAAGGGCAGGACAGACCAGGGTAAGTGTTAGTAAAGACAAAGACTTGTGGACTAAAAAGAAATGAAATGATGTGAATGTTTTTGGAGAGCCCCTAAGAATTTACCCAAGAGATTTCCAATAGGATGCCAGAATGATGCAGTGGAAAGAACACTGATCTTAGATTCATAGAACCTAAGGTCATAATTCAGCTCTGCCATATACTATCAGTGTGACTTTGGGAAAGTCATTTACTATCTCAGGGATTTAGTTTCTTCATTTGTTAAATGTTGTGGTTGTACTAGATGGGATCTGAGATCCCTTCCAGCTCCAAATCTATGATCCCGTGACTATGACTAACTTTTTCAAAGCTTATTTTTCTTGTTTTTAATTTTTTTCTTATTCTCTTTTTTTTTTCACATTGCCTTTATTTTTCTGCCCTTGACTTCCTGATGAACCACCTCTTATAACAAAGATTTAAAAAGAAAGGGGAAAGAAACAGCTTAGCAAAATCAATCAACACACCAACCCTATCTGTAGTGAATGCAATACTCCATCCTCATAATTCTTCACTGTTTCAAAAAGGAGAGGAAAGAGCATTTTCTCAACTCTCATCAGAGATGACAATTACTTCTAAGGCTGGTCATTTTCTCTTGAGTCAGGGGTGTGTTGGTTAGGATAAGAAAAGCTGACTCAAGGATCCTACCCAAGTCTTACACCCAGTGTCTTTTTCTCTCAATCTAAATCTTCCCTTAACGATAAAGCTGGGCTTCCAGTCAGTGGCAGCTAGTTCACGAGGCCCTGCTTCAGAGGCCGAGCTACTGGGTTTTCTTGTATCAGCTGACAAAGGATTAAACTTCTCCTGAGTAATCATGATGATATAGAAAACACAGTTACAGTAACATTTCCTGGAGTACCATCTTCTAAGAAATCAGAGACATTTCTCTCCTACTATTTTCTACTACACAGCAGTAGAAATTTAAAAAAATTGTACCTCTTTTTCCTTAACTTTGAGGGTGAATTAAAGCAGTATATGGGACAACTAGGTGGCACAGTGGATAGAGGGAGGGACCTGAAGTAAGAAAAACTCATCTTCCTGAGTTCAAATTTGGCCTCAAACCCTTACTAGCTGGGTGACCCTGGGCAAGTCATTTAACCCCCTTTGCCTCAGTTTTCCCATCTGTAAAATGAGCTGGAGAAGGAAATGGTAAAGCACTCTGGTATCTTTGTTAAGAAAACTTCAAATGGGGTCATGAAGAGTTGACTGAAAAGTAACTGAATACATCTCTTTATTACATATAGTCCTAAAATGAAATTGGGGAAAAAATAAAATATTAATTTTTTTTTAAGTTGAGGTTTGACCTAGTTCCCTTAGCTGTTTGGGAAGCAAACCTTTACTGAGGGTCTCTTCTTAAGGATCATCAGGTCTACAGCGATGCCCTATTCCTTTCCACCCGAACTGATGCTCTGCTACTTACTATATGTATGATCTTAGGCAAATAGCTTAATTTCTCTGGTTCTCAGTTTCCTAATCTGAAAAGTGAAAGGGTTGTCCTAAATAATACCTAAAGGTCTTTCCAGCCCTAACTTTCTGTCATACCATGACAAAGGCAATTATTTCACTTTCCCCTCTCCACTCCTGGATTTTTTTCCCTCATTCTTGACCTACATGCAGAAGGAAGGGCACTGAACTTGGAAGTCAGCGGAGCTGGGTCTTGTTCCTGACACCATTACTTTGATATTTAGGAATGGGCAAAAGGATAAAAGCACATTGGGTTGGTTGGAAGAGCTGGATCCCTGATTACTATTTACATGTCCTTGGTCATGTTTCCTAACTTCTCTGGGTTTCAGAATTCTCACCTTTAAAATAGGAAGGTTGTGTGGTATGACCCCTAGAATCCCTTCCAGATCAGAATCTTCATAATGTAATTTCTCTCTGTCCTGGTTTTCTCATCCATAAAATGAAGACCATGATACTTGACCCATCTTCCTCATGACAAAGTCCCCACTGATTCCTCTTTTTGAACATCACTCTCTTTTTCTAATGACTGGCATCTCAATGGAACTTGCCCTTGTGACTAAGAAAAACAAGCCAACTTATTGGCCACATCTGGTAGAATATGCCTTATTCTGCACCTAAAGCCCATAGTCTTTCTCCTGAGAGGTGTAGAGACCTGTTTCACAGCTAGCCATTTGAAGTCCAAATTGATCAGTGCATTGACCTGAATTCTGATCACAGTGTTACTGTGAGGTTCAAATGACACAATGCATAGTCATGTCCTACCTAACATTGTCCTACCTAACAATAATGACGCACATTCATAAAGCATTTTGAAGCTTTTGCCAAGCATTTTTACTTATATTATCTCACTTGATCCTTACCTCCTTCCTGGGAAGCAAGAACTGTCGTTATTCTTATTTTACAGATAAGGAACCTGAGGCCGAGAGAGGTTAGGTGACTTGTCTAGGATCGCATAGCTAGTGTCTGAAGCAAGAATAGGTTTTACGTCTTCCCATAGTCCAGGAGTGGGGACCCTGCAGTCTGGAGGTCACATTGGTCACCAAACAAATCCCCTTCATAAAAGGATTTGTTCTGTAAAACTTGGACTCAGTCAAAGGGCCACACTTGAGGACTCAGTCTATCTACCATACCACCATGAAAATGGGACATTCAGTAAAAAGACCTTACAAGTAGTGGTAGTAGCAGAGAAGAGGATGGTCAGTTTGAGGAAGACAATATTTTAAGTGCAGTAAATGCGAATTGGCCAAATGATGTTACAGTGTGGTTTCCTGACCTCATGGTTTGATTTAGTTAGAGTGAGTTAATAATGTTATTGTCAAACACTGTTGATCTGAGCAGCCTTTTCAGGGGCATGACGGTGATATGAGAACATACTGGGAAAAGTAGAAAACTCTATCTCAATTGTTATCATCAACAGACATTTACAGAATTCAATACACTTTACTGAGGCTTTAAAAAAACTCAAATGCAAGCTCTTTGAGGGTAGAGACTGGTTTTCATTTTGGATTTTTGATCTCAGGTTCTAGTGTGATGCCTTTGTACATGGTACATGCTGGATAAAAGCTTGTTGGATTGAATGGAATTTGACGAGTTGCTAGACTGGGAGACAGGACATGCAAAACATTATTATGACCAATACCTGATCATGTTTACTTAATGCCAGTAGAGTCAGTGGGGGGTTGTAGCTTCTCAGAGGAGAGTTGCAGAACTCACTGAGGGGGAGCTGGAGTGGATGAAGGCTTCAGGATGCAAGAAGATCTTGAGCTAGACCGGGAAGGATGGTATGATTTAAATAGATGATAAAAAGGGAGAAGAACATTATAGGATGAGAGAAAAGGTTCAGAGAATACATACATACATTCATACGTATATGTATGTATATGTATGTATGTAGCCTATGTATGTGTAGTAAGAAAAAGCGATATAAGGATACTCTCAAGGTCTCTCTTAAGAACTTTGGAACTGATTTGTGACATGGGAAGCACAGGGCCACCCAGCATGGCATGCCCTCATCAGAGAAAGTGTTGTGCTCTCTGAGCAAAGCAGAATTGAAGTAGCTCAAAAAAAATGGGAGGTGCTTAAATTTAGAGAATCCATCCCCAATGTCCACATGGGCTATTTGTGCCTGACTTGTGTAGAGCCTTCCGAGCCTGTATTGGTCTAATCAGCCACAGTTGGATGCATTATAATTTGACTCTAACATAGTGATGTCATTTTGATACTCTTTTGAGAATGAAGGACAACAATCAAGCAGCCTATGTATGTGTGTGTATAGATGTGTGTATGTGTGTATATATATATATAAATGTGTATGTATGTATGTGTATATGTTTATGGACTTATGTATGTGTACGTATATGTATCTATGTGCATGTGTCTATGTATGTATATACATATATGTGTATGTGCATGTGTGTGCTTATGTATGTGTGTATATACATGTATATATGTATTGTGTGTATGGACTTATGTTTGTATGTATAGCCATGTGTGTATATGTGTGTGCATATATATGTATATGTGTATATATGTGTATGAGTACATGTAGGCATATGCATATATGTGTATAGGAGTGTATATGTACATATTTAGTATATATTATATATATTTATAAACCCATATACACCTCTGTATACATGTATGTATGCATGTGTCTATAGTGTTTATCAGATAAAGTGACCAGGCTGGCTGGAGCACAAGACTCATGTAAAGAAATATTAAAAGACATGCTACAAAGGTGGTTCAGAGACAAGTGTGGAGGGCTTGGACCAGGTCTGGACTAATTATGTAGCAATGGGAAATTATGAAAGGTTTATGAGCATGGAAGTCATGTGTGCAAAGTGTGGTAGGAAGATTGGAGAAGGGAAGAGGGGAGACAGGACATCAATAAAGAAGGAACCAGGGAAGTGCTTGACAGAAGTCTAGACTGATGAACCTCTATTTCTTCATCTTTAAAATGAGTAGCAGGGCTAGATCATCCCAAAGGTCATTTCTAGTTCTAAAACTGTTCTTTCATGTGAAGGGACAGAGTCTGAATTGAGATGATGACATGAGACAGACAGTTGCTAGAGTCTAAGGGATCCAAAAGGACTTGAAGCTTTTAAGCCTGTGCACCTGGGAAAGCTATGGCACCACTGACAAAAACAGAGAAGTCTCACAAGTTGGTGAATTTGATCTTAGATATGTTGAATTTCCAGGGGACAATGAAATGACTCTAGTGATGCTGACCTCTAGAGAAAGGTAAGTTCATCCAGTTAATAGATAGCATTCATATAGTATTTTAAGGTTTGTAAAATGCTTTGTAAATATTATCTCATGTTATCCTCACAACAGCCCTAGGAGGGGTCATTTTACAGATAAGGAAACTGAGGCATTCAGGGTCACATAGTTTGTAAGTGTCTGAGGCCAGACTTGAACACAATTCTTCCTTATTCCCAGTACGCTATGTGTTGCACGATCTTCCTGCGTCCGAGAGAAGATTTGAACTCAGGTCTTCCTGACTCTAAGTCCAGTGCTCTATCCATCATGCCACATAGTTAGTATTTTTCTGCTGCCCTGTCCAGGTGTCTGTTTGGAACTCCACACCTCTAATACCTATGCACATCCCTTTCTCTCAGAAAGTGGTTCATGACTCACTATAAAATTTCTCTGCTCAGCTAAAGAAATGTGGTCCTGGATTCCAGGCTTCAATCTAGTTCATTGTAAGGACTTGACCTTGGTCTGGCCCTGGACTGAAGGCAGTGCTCCTAATTCTCTAGAGCAATCTTCTAGGGTGCCCGACTTGGTACTGGATGGTAGGATTTAATAGGGATAACTGACATTTGTTTGAGGAAACTGAGTCTCACAGAGCATAACTTCTATGTATGTAAGTATCAGAGACAGGTCCCTCTTGACTTAAAGTTAGAGCTCATCTTACCAGATCGTGATACAACTCACCTTAAAGAATTGTGTAGCATGGACTTTAATTAGAGATACAGATAAAACTTATAAAGTATACAAAGTTCAGACTCTGTCCCTTCACAATAAAGAACAGTTTTAGAGCTAGAAATGACCTTTTGGATGATCTAGTCCTACTACCCATTTTAAAGATGAAGTATAAAGCATACAGATAAAACTTATAAAGTATACAAACTTATAAAGATACAAGGGTGAACAGGATAAAATGTCCAAACGTTTAATGGATATCTACTATGTATCTATTCTGTGCTAGATGGTAAGGATATCAAAAAACCACGTGACTTAATCCTTCAGGAAGGTTACATTCTGACTAGGGACACCACACCAACTCATGAAAACATTTAGCAACATAAAGCAGTCACATGAGTGGTTTGGACAGTGATTGCTGAGTTCAAAGCAAGAAGTCTCTTCAATACAATGGAACATTTTCTAATATAATTTTTTTCCAAAGTCTCGTAAGAATCAAAAAAATTGTATTAATGGGAAATGCAACCCTAAGCATAGACATCCACATGTCTTTGAGGGGCTACCAAAAATGTCTCCATACTGGCTCAGGAGAATCGTATGTTAAATTTTCAGTGTGAGCATTCATACCTACTGATTACTACAAATCAAGGCTTGGCTTGTTTCATTGATTGTCTGGATTTAAGAAAGGGAAGATGAAAAAGTGAATAACGTGGACTAAATATTTATCAGCTTACCCTTGCTCTACTCCCAAAGTGAGTTCCCCACTGAACTGCTACACGTGAAATTTTGCGCCCTGTCCCCATCTCATTTCAACGGGTATCTCTTATTTGGGTTAGGATATTGTGTCTATAGAATGACATGGTTAAAAATCCTATGGGCAATTACATTAGCATGATTTCATTTCAGATTTACCAATCGTATGCAGTAGCCTGGAGATAAGACAGCTAACGAGAGATAGAAGCCCTAGGCAAAGGGAAAAGGTCTAGGCGAGTCACAGAAGCTGGGGAGGGTTTACCTGGCTGGGGAGTCTGCAAGTGGGCTTCTGGGGTAGCATGAAGGCACCTGGGTAAATGCAGCTGGGAACAGAAGAAGGGTACCAGTGGGGGAGAACTTGGACAGTGGCAAGAGTACTGGACAGAATGGGGCAAGAGGAAACAGAACAATTTATACAATCACTACAACATTGTAAGAGCAAACAGCTGTGAAAGACTTAAGAACTACAATCAATGTAACGACTAATCCCAACTCCAAAAGCCAGTGCATCATGCTTCTTCTGTCTTAGAGAAGAGAGGATGGCCCAGGAGGGTAGCATGAGGAAGACATTTGTAGATAGAACCAATGTTTGAATTTGTTTTGTACAGTCAGAATTATTTGTTACAAGGGAGAAACTTTATTTTTCTTCTTCTGGAGGGCAGGCAGCTAGGTGGCACAATGAGCAGAGCCTTAGAATCAGGAAGACTCGTCTTCTTGAGTTCAAATTTGGCTTCAGATACTTCCTAGCTGTGAGACCCTGGGCAAGTCACTTAACCCTGTTTGCTTTAGTTTCCTCATCTGTAAAATGAGCTAGAGAAGGAAATATCCAAAACTACTCTAGTATCTTTGCCAAGAAAACCCCAAATGGGGTCATGAAGAGTTAGACACGATTATAGCAAAGCAGGGAGAGTAGTGGGACTGTAATGAATGTACTAACAAGAAAGGAAGAAAAAAGCATCAATGAATCATTAAAAAAAACAAAAAAGAAGAGAGAAGAATGAAGTCCGGAAGTAGATACAATCAGAGAACTGTTAGAACTATCATGTTAAATTTGAATTAAATTGGAAAAAAACCAATCTAAGATGTATAGAATAGAAAAAAATATATAACATAAATTGACAGTTTCATATTCAATCTCCTTTTTTGTTCTCTTTGAAAATTGAAATCTTAATGTTTATTCATGTTTATTAAATTCGTAGCAAAAAAAAAAAAAATAAAGTCCTAGCCTAGGAATCAGGAGATCTGAGTTCATGTTCTGTCTGTGTGATCTTGGACAAGTTAATTCACTTCTGTGAACTTCACTCCTCTCACCTTGAAATGGGACTAAATAATAGTTCTGATTTTACTTCACTGCATATTGTGAGTAGGGAAATAATTTTGCTAAATGAAAAGCCTGACCACACGAAGCGTGAAAGGCATATTTCACCTGCTTTACACATTTCGTCTTGTGTTAGTTCTTTCAATGGGTTTCTATGATACTTACAAAATGTGTAGACTTTGATCTTCTGAGATTTATTAGGTTGTGCTTTCTAGTAGGTTTTCCTTTATAACAAAGAGGTTAAATCTTTTTTCCCCTGCTTCAATTCCATTGACTCTGCAGTGGGAGATTCCTCTGGCCCCCATCCTGATAGTGGGAATGGTGCCTTATTTTCTGACTTTAAACTTGGGTCTTCTGTAGGTTCAGTGGCTAGGAAGGTCTGACTCTGTGTTCTTAAATAGATTTGACCAAGGGAGCCCAGGATCTTAGTGTCCAGGAAGCCTGAGTTTGCTTACATTTCCAGTGACTACCGTCGTTCTGGAGTCAAGAAAACAAACAGACACAATACCCATCCCTCACTAACCCAGATCTATTCCCTTAAAAGTCTAAGATCCAAATGGAAGATCAATAGTGCAATGTAACAGCCAACTCCTTGCAAGCACAAATATTTAATTTGAGGAGAGGCCCTATTTTCCATGTGTCCTAGTAGCATAGACCTTGAATCAAAGTCTCTGCCTCTAATGACAAATTAATTACATTAAATTATAATTATAAGGGTAATTATAAACCACTCAAAGACTCCAAGGAAACTATTCAATTTCCAAGTGTCCTTTGTAAACAGTGGGTTTTTTTTCCTGTGTTGGGAAATAAGAAGCAGAAGAATAGGTTGGATAAGGGGATTCAGGTGTGTGTGGGCTATAATTAGATTGAAGAAATTGAATTACTAACTTTCCTGTCAACTGCATGTAATTGGGTTTTCTCAGAGAGTGGCACAATGAATACCTGGTTTCTCTTTGATGGCCTGAGTAGATTAAAGAAAGGATATCAATGTTTTAAGCATCTGATGACTTCCAGGAAGGACCAGAGTCCTGTCTGTGAAATGTTCTTCAGGGCTTGTAAACAAATCGAAGGAAGTACTTAGACTCTAAAGTATAGAAGAAATCTTAATGCTGGGGAGAGGCCTCATAGCGCTGATTTGTTCGATGGTCACTCTTGTATTGATGGAGGAGACAATTGAAAGAGGTTTGATCTTGCAAACTTAGCAATAATAAATACATCTGTGCTACAGTGGCAAGAGTGTTGGATTTGGAGTCAGAAAATCTAGGTTTGATCCCAACTTGTGGGACCTTAGTAAGTTCCTTAGCTTCCCTGTGCCTCAGTTTCCTCATCTGCAAAATAAGTAGGCCTGACTAAGTGGACTCAAATCCTGTCTGCCTCTAAATCTGCAACCTGTGTCTTGGTCACACCCGAAGAATTTTTCTGTCCTTCTTCAGTCTTCTGAATTTGGCTCATTTCTTGTGCTTGTTTAAATATTCTAAGGTCTTTTGCAAGTACCAAGCTGATGAGGTCTAAAATACAGAAGGAGTGTATGATAGAGAGCAAAGAATATAGAAAAGACTCATTCCTTAGCTCATAGACAGCAAGATAGTGTGCTCCATCTTCCTCAGGGACCCATTTTGTTACTTAGACTTAAAGCAACACTCTAGAGTTTGAGGCTCTCCACACAGGAAAAGTACTTGGGTTTCCTAAAGAGCCTAGCAACTTACCCCTCTGGTGAGCCACCTCTTCTTTGGGACTTAGATGATTGCTTCAGATTTATGGTGTCATTCTGGACTTGAGGCTCCTTGAATGGGGACAGATTCTAAGTTGTTATGGGAAGTCTACACAACACATATGACTTGAGGTGCCTGGGAAAGTTGAGGTCTACACTTGGGTCCAGAAATTCCTCCACCATTCAAGGGACTTCATTAGTTTGCTGCCAAAAGCTTGTGTGCCTGACGTGTCCTGATTTATGAGTCCCTGGACCTTGCCTGGAGATGACCACTAACTCTGTGGATCACAAGATCTTTTGTATGTTGCTGTGTTTCATTCATTTCAGTTGTATCTGGCTTTTCACGACCCCATGTGGGGTTTTCTTGGCAGAGGTACTGGAGTGGTTTGACATTTCCTATTCCAGCTCATTTTACAGATGAGGAAACTGAGGCAAACAGGGTTAAGTGACTGGCCAGGTGTCACACAGCTAGGGTTAGATTTGAACTCATGTCTTCCTGACTCCAGACCTGACATTTTATCTTCTGTGCCACCTAGCTGCCCCAGATCTACTGTAACGGCTGCCTTTTTTCTTCTATTACTGCCCTCACCACGGTTGCCTCTCAGTCAAAGTGTTATAGTTCTTGTAGAATGAAACTTCCTTGACTCATTCCTTGGGACAAGTCAACATATTTCTGACTCTATTGTTAGTCTGGTATTTGACTACCCAGTGGAGGCACAAAAGATCAATCTCAACCAGAGAGCTCTAGTTTTCAGCATTCTTAGGGCTGAGGCAGTAGGTTACATGGCACAGGGGATAGAGCACTGGGCCCGAAGTAAGGAAGACTTGAGTTCAAATTTGGCCTTGGATACTTACTAGCTATCTGACCCTAGGCAAGTCAGTTTCCTCTTCTGTAGAATGGGGATGATGACAGCATCTCCCTTGAAGGGTTACTCTGAAGATCAAGCGAAATAATATTTATAAAGTACCCAGCACATAACAGGTGCTTAATAAATTTTTGCTCCCTATCCCTCCTCCCCAATTCCCGTTATCATGGTCAGCATTTCCCGTTGAATCTTTTTGGAGTTGTAGAAAAACACTCATACCTCTTTCCATTGTCCACTTACACGTAGGCTTAAAGAACCTTCAAGGATAGCCTGCAAATGTTGGAGGAAGAGTATCTTCCTGTATCCAAGCCTTGTTCTCCATCCTCTATGGTATGTTGCCTTTCAAAACCATTTATAACCTGAATTTAACTATTTCCTTTCCAGATCATTTTGGGTGCAATGTCCTTTTATCACAAAAGCCTAATTTTAATGCCAAGCAAAAACTCTTTTGAACTCCAGCAGCACTTATGTTAATTACCAAATAGTTTCATGCAAAAGGAATTGAGGAAATTAAAACAGCAAGTGGTAGTGGGAATTTGGATGAACCACACTGATTCCATCTTGTGACTCAATTCTGGAGCTAGCTCAGTTCCTTTTCCATTCAATTGTAGGTCTAGGACAATTTTTGTCTTTTGAGAGTACTTTACTCAATTGTGGGAATTATGAGAAAACTTCATTGTGTTGTTTGAAGGTAGCTACGAGTGACTGGGAAGCTGGACCCACCCTACCTGCTGCTTAGAGAGTCTTAACTAAAGGCCTACATTATGCTGACAGGAAACACAAGTCAGATAGGAAGATTGATGCAAGGAGTTTTTTCCCCCTACAATTGTACATCTCAAGCAACCTGAATGTCTTATCTGAAAACTCACTTGTCAATCAGTTATTGTTTCCATGTTCTTTTGATTGTTTACAGACACTTAGGGGGACTGGGACTCCTCTTTTCTGAATTTGGGGAATTGTATCTTTTTGCTTTCCCCCTCCCAACTTGGAAAGTCCTTAATCTCCCTTCCAATTAGAAATCAGATTATTTAATTTTGTATCTGGGTTAATTAGTCTTATTTGATGAATTGTTTTTAATGCATAAAAATCTGCCTCTCCCTGTAATCTGGGTTCAGTGTCAAAATTGAGGGAAAGTCTGGTTCTGATTTGTCAGGCAATTAGCTTGGCTTAATAAATCAATATACTTGGATGCTTGAACCTTTATTTCCTCAGTCATTTTATCTTTTACCTGCCACTTAATTGTTCTCTAATAAGGTTCATGTATTACTAGGAAAGATAATGTAGTATAGTGGGAAAAGCACAGAGGACATGAGTTGAAATCCCATTTTTATACTACCTGCTTGACCTTAATTTCCTTAGGCCTCAGTTTCCTCATTTGTAAAGTGAGAGGTTGACCTAGTGGCTTCTGAGGTTCCTTCTACTTCTAGATCTATGAACCTCTGATTCTACTTTTTTGTCATTCTAATTGTATTGTAAGTTCCCGAAAGACAGGCACCTATCTCCTTTATATATCTAGCCCTAGTCTTTCTCCTGAGATGTAGTTTCTATAATGCCAATTGTCTATTGGACATTTCAAAGTAGATGTCATACAGGCATTTCTAAAACAGAATTTGTCCCCTTTCTCTCTAAATCCACTTTGTTTCCTAGCTTCTTTGTTTTTTTTTTAAGGTGACAATAAATCAATCAATCAAAAAACATTTATTAAGTTCCTACTATGTGCCAGGTACTGTGCTAGGTGCTAAAGATGCAAAAGGAGGCAAAGACAGTCCCCTCCCTCAAAGACTGCCATCTAGTGGGGAAGAGAGCTTGCAAACAAAATATACAAAGCAAACTATATGCAGAATAAAAGAGAAAGAACTGAAATTAAGAGGGTTGGGGAAAGCGTCCAGTAAAAGAAGTGATTTTAGTTGGGCCTTCAAGGAAGCTGGGAAGGTCAGTAGGCAGTAGCAGGGGAAGGAGAACATTCCAGGAATGAGGAACAGCCCAAGAACATGCCAAGAGGTAGAGTGTCTTGTTCTTGAGCAGCCAGGAAGCCACATTGAATCAGGGTACAGAGTGTAAGAAGACTGAAAAGTCAAAGGGGGCTATGTTATGAAAGGCATTGAATGCCAAACAGAGGATTTTGGATTTGATCCTTCCTTTACCCAGGGACATAACCTCAGATCTATCCTCCCATTCCTCACTCTGTGTCAACCCACCTAGCCAGCTAGCTGCCAATTCTTATTGGTTCTACTTGCCCAACACCTCTTGTACCCACCCGTTAGCTGTCCTCATATGGACACAATCTTATTTCAGACCTTCCACACCTCTTCTCTGAACTGTTGCAATAGCCTCCTAACGAATTCTTGTCTCAAATCTTTCTTCTCTCCAGTTTACATAGCTGCCCAAATGCTTCTCTTAAAGTACAGGTCTTGACAATTTCACTCTCCTACTCAATATATTCTAGAGACTATCCATTACCACTAGAATTTAATACAAGCACCTCTGACATTTAAAAACCTTCACAACTTGTTTGCAACCTACCTTTCCAGCCTTATCATATATTACTCCTTTCCCCGTGTTTGATGATTTAGCCAGACTAGCTTTCTTGATATGTCTTATACTTACCTTTGGGTTTTTTGTTTGTTTGTTTTCACTATCTGACCTCCATGTCTGTAATACACATCTCTAGAATTTAGTACAATGCTTGGCACCTAGAAAATACATGCTTATTGATTGATTGATTGATTCTCCTACTTTTGTTTGCCATAGTGTCATAAACAGGACTGGACACATGATAGGCAATTCCTCCCTGAATACCACAGCCACTCCACATATTAGTGAGTAGTTGTTCATTTGTCAAAGACAAAATTAGCTGGCCTCTGTTGACCACCCTTCTGGTAAGAAGCCCTCCCAAAATTGTTAGGATGGTCTTCAGACAACAGCTAAATTGTTGGTCACTGGACCTCATGAGAAAAGTCTTTTCTGCTTGATAGGATGAGCTTATCCTCAACCAGCATAGCTTTTGAGAACATAAGTTCAAGTCCAAGTCAGAAAAACCTGAGTCACTAGATTAGCTCTTTAGTGGAAGAGGAAGACAACATTAAACAAATATTTGAGAATCTCTTATCATAAATCACCTTTCTTATCTGATCACTAAGACAAGTTCTAGAAGAACTTGCAGTTACAAACCTTATTAGCTCATTTGATGCTAACAGAAATCTGGTGAGGTTGCTATTACTGGCTTTATCAACCCCATATAAGATAAGGAAACTGAGTCTCTGAGAGGTGAAGTGATTGCCAGTGGGCACACAACTGGTGACAGAGAAAGATTCAAACCAAGATTTTTTAATTCATGCTCTATAGCCCACAACCTCTCAGTTCCTCAGTGATACCTAATTAATGTTTATTCTGATACATGGACTTGATGTATAATATAATCATATTAAAATACTTACTTTAAAATATTAAAGAATATTTTTATGATTTATGTGTCCGTAATTCAGACTAATCGGATACCTCATTAAACCAAATGTGTGAACTTTTACATTTTTTCTGTGTATATACTATAAACCTTTCCTTCTAGCCAAGAAATACTGGACTGGTTTTCTAAATAAACTTCCGGCCTGAGAATGCAAACGACTCCACAGATGTCTAAGGGGAAAGATCTGTCCTTGGGAGCTGCAAAGCAAACAGTCAGCAGGTTGGCTCCCAGTTCTTGCAGGTCAGCCCACCACATCTGATCTTTGGTCTATTTTTGCAGAGATCTCAAAGCTCAACATACCAGTTTCCCTTTCCTGTTAGCTCCTCTGACATTCCGATGGTGTAAGGACAATAGTTGTGGTCAGCCCCCACTGTTCTGGAATCACAAAGTGATTAACCCATCAAAGGCAAGCTGGAGAAGGCTTAATTGTGTCTAGTGAACAGCTCTGAATTGTGTTCCTCAGGGACTACTGGACTGCTCCTGAACCTTGTTTATTTCTCTGGAGAAACTGCCTCCATGAGAAAGTAAGCCTCCTGAGGGCAGGGACAGCTTTTTGACCTTTTAAAAAAAATGCCTACTACTTAGCATAGTGAGCATCTAAGAAAAGAATGAGGAGATTGGAAAGGCAAGCAGACAGACACAGAAAGACAGATTTCTGTCTCATTTTTAGTAACTATTGGGAAAGGACTCTCAAAAAAGAAAAGGAAATGGAAGACACAAAGAAATCACTAAAAATGAGACAGAAATTTGTCTTTCTGTGTCTGTCTGCTCGCCTTTGCAGTCTCCTCATTCTTTTCTTTTCTCTTTCCTTCCTGTTCCCATGTGCTCACTTATCGACTGCCTACTGGGCATCCCCCTGATTATTTGACTGGCAACTCAAAGCAAGAATGACCCAAGATTGAACTCATCTTTCCCATTTAACCCTTCCCTCCTAACATTTCCCTATTCATAGGGAAGAACACTCTGTCTTCTCAGTCACTTGGGCTTAAAACCTCGTCATCTTTGGCCTTTTCCTCTTCCTCATCCTCATATCTAATCAGTTATAGAACTCTGTCCAAGCTATCTTGGTAATGTGTCTCATCATTATCTCTTTCCCAGCCTATTGTAAAAAGCCTCCTAACTGGGCTCCTTGCCATATCTCTTCCCCCTCCCTTTCCTTCTTCTTTTAGCTACAGAAACAGTTCTTTTAATACAAAAGTCTCTCGCTGTTCAAAATCCTGCTGTGGCTCCCTATTACCTCCAGAACAAAACACAAACCCATGGCTGCCCTGAAGGTCTTTTATCAGATTCAATCAACCTACCCAACCTCTCACTCTAGGCTCCAGTCAAATTGGACTACAGGAACTGCTGAGAAATAAACATCCTATCTTCTGCCTCTATACACTGGTATAAACCTGAAATAAGGAAGTTAGGTGGTGAGGTACCTAGAGCACTGGCCTTGGAATCAGGCAGATTCATCTTCCTGAGCTCAAATCCAGCTCAGATACTTACTAGCTGTGTGATCCTGGGCAAGTCACTTAACCTTGTTTGCTTCAGTTTCCTAATCTATAAAATGAACTGAAGAAGGAAATGGCAAAGCACTACAGTATCTTTGCCAAGAAAACCTCAAATGGGGTCCCAAAGAGTTAGATGTAACTGAAAAACAACTAAATACAACATACCTGAGGTGACCTCCCTTCTCATCAAACTCCCCCTCTACTCTCAAGAGTCAGTTCAACCATTTCCTCCATGATGATTTCCCTTACCTGACCTCTACCCCAACTGAAAATGTTTTCTTCCTTGGATTTTCCTTTGCACTTTTAAGAGAAAGAGCTTTGTGAACCTGAAAGATATACATTCATAAATATGTAATGAATGGGACTGATGTCATCCCTCATGTGGGAGGGCAGGGGTAATGATTCTGTAAGAGCATGATACATAATGGAAATGCCCTGATCTTTGATTTGTAGCATTCACCAGCATTCTATAGCTGGTAATGAGCTTCCGATTGGCTGCATGACTAAAGTCATAGCCCAGGTGCAATCAGAATATGAGTCTTTGGGCTCTGGCTTTTCCTGAATGGGTTGGTATTGGATGCTCTGGGTCTCTTGATGGGGGAGAGCCCTGGGGGCGTGGTTCTGTAGGTATTTCTTCCTCAGTTGTGTCTCACCTTTGGTGAAGGAGATGGCATGGATTATGGGCTTTGAAAGGTGTGGGGAGCAAGAAGACTCTATGCCTGGTTTTGTAGCCAGTCAGTCAGCCCAATAACGATGGCTTGTGGGACCCAGACAGCATTGTGGTCTCTCAGAGGTGTACTCATCCAGTCAGCGTGCCACATGTAGAATTGAACCAGGTCAGGTAGAATGTTATGTAGAAACTACATTAAATTTGAGCTTACCCTTCCTAGGGACCAAGGTGGTATAGGGGAGAGTAGCCCCCTGAGTTGGAGGGAATGTTTCTTATTATTACAATTTTGCAGTAAATATCCCTTTGTAAAATCTAATTGCTATTAATTGGTTAGGTGGCTAGCTTAATTGCTGTGTAAATTAATTACTGTTGACTAACAGGAGACACATAAGAACGGGGGCTCAAGTCAAAAGCTTCAGAGAGGGAAATACCCCAAACCTTCATCGGTTTTATTATAATAAATAATTATTAATGATCATGCCCCTTTTGAAGGGGTGCTGTAGACAGACTTGTTCTGGGAGAGTAAGGTAAGATCCTCATCATACGCAGATACATGTATAAGATTTAAATGAATATCACACAGCAATAGGGAGTTTCCAGGAGTGCAAGCAGTCTGCAATGTGCAACCAACGAGGAGCTCTGCAAATTATTGGAGAGAAAGATATCATCAAGAAATTATAATGGTAGGAAGAAAAGATGAGCTGGTCACATGGTGAGGGCAAGGGGGCTACAGGTGAACAGTCAGAGGTCTCCAACAAGAAGTGGAGGCCTTGAGTTGTTAGTACAAATCCAGAAAGGTTTTCAGGATGTTTGGTAGGCTCCCAATGGTCACCTAAAGGGAAGACATGAGCAAGCATCCCATCAGATGGGAAGGCATAAATGGTTTGAGATCTGTTTACTTGGATGAAACTCCTGAAAAAATGAGATCACCAAACCATTTTAGCGTTTGGTTTTCTGTTATATTATGTTACATTATACTATGTTATCATAGGTTGTATTATATTATGTTACATATAATCATTTGCTAATATTGTCTTTTACTAATCTACCAGGCTGACTACCTTAATGTTACCCAAAAATTACATTAGCATTTAAAGAAAAGACATGCCCAAATAATTACATTTACCAACAACAGTTTAATAGAAAGGGATTGCAATTTTGAAAAATATAAGAATGCATTAATAACACATGCAAAAAAAAAATAATTGGACTACCTACAAAACCCCAAATGAGCAGGAAAAAAAATTGAGTCATAACACGAAGCCAACATTTTCTTCTTATTTTCGTTGTGGTTTCCAGACAAATGACACTTCCACCCCCTGCATTTAGCTCAATAAACTAGAGAAGAGAACCCAGGACAGCTTAAGCATCTGCTTACCTACTGTGGGCATGATGCTGTAGCATCATGCAGAATTACAAGATCTGGGTCCTGTCCTTGAGAAGCTTCTAGACTACTTGGGGAGATAAAGTTGGCGCACATAAGTGTGTTCTGGATTGAATTCAAAGCTTTAAGCAAGCAAGACAGTGCAGAATTCAGCAACTGGTAAATGAGTGATGCGTACAGTAAAACATGATAAAATTTAGTAGAGCTAGGAGGGACTTCAGGGATCAATCAATGGAGCCCCTTCACTTTTCAGATGAGGGAACTGAGACCAAGGGGGAAGTGAATTGCTTAATGTCACCAAGGTACCAAGTGACAAAACTGAGATTCAAACTCAGGTCCTCTGACTCCAGATTTATTAGGCTTGTCATAGTGCTATGTTGTCAGTTGGAGTGGAGAGTTCTGAAGAAAGAGATATCAATAGTTATGAGAATCATAACTCATATTTACCTAGGATTTTTAGGTCTGTAAAGTGCTTTAAAACACTACCTTCTTGTTTGGACCGCACAACAACTTGGTGAGGTATATGTTACAGGAATTAGTCTTCTCATTTATAGATTAGGAAACCAAGGCTGAAAGGTGAAGCCATAATATAAAATAATAACACAGAGAATGATAGTTAGCATTTATATGTTGTTTTTCAGTCTTTTTAGTCATGTCTGACACTTTGTGACCATATTTGGGGTTTTCCTCAGTAAAGATACTAGAGTGGTTCTCTGTTTCCTTCTCCAGCTCATTTTACAGATGTGGAAACTGAGGCAAAGAAGGTTAAGTGACTTGCCCAGGGTCACAGCCAATAAGGGTCTGAGGTTGGGATCTGAGTTCAGATTTTACTGACTCTAGGTCCAGCACTCTATCCCCTGCACCACTTTGCTGCCCCAACATTTATATAGCGCCTACTGTATGCCAGGATTGTGCTAAGCATTTTACAGATGTTATTTCATTTGATCTTGACAACCCTGGGAAATGGGAGCTCTTATTATCCCCATTTTGCAGAAGAAGAAACCGAGGCAAAAAGAGGTAAAATGACTTGCCCAAGGTCACATGGCTAGTCAGTGTCTGAGGCTAGATGCTAATTCAGATCTATCCTCACTCTAAGCCCAGCACTTTATCCACTGCACCACCTAACTACCAAGGTTAAATGACTTGTGGTCATGGAGCTGGTGTATAATAATGTCAGGATTCAAACCTAGGTCTCAAGACTAGTCCCAATATCATTACACCATACTGTCCCTCACTCCTGAGGGGAAGGGAAAGAAGAAAAAATCCATAGAGAAGGCAGAGACTGAGTTAGGCCTAGAAGGACAGGTAGGGCCAGGAAAGGTAGAGGAAAGAACTAGGAAAATCCAGGAATGGAGGCAATGTCAACCAAAATGCTGAAAAAGACACACATGCACACACATATGCACACACACATGCACATGAACACACGAGTTCGCACACATGTGCATACACATGCACACACACGCACACACACGCACATGAACACACGAGTTCGCACACACGGGCATACACATGCACACACACAGTTTCTATGGACAAGAAGGACAGGGTTTAAACACAAATAGGTTCCTTGAATTTGAAGAATTTGAAAAAATGTGTATCATTCTCCATTTGTTTCTATATGAATACTGGAGTATTTTCTAGTGATTGATGTTTTTTATTAGCCCAAAAGAAAGGGCATATTTCTAATGAGCTCATCTCCCATGATTTAACACCCTGGTAGTATGCTATCTCTCTGCCCTATCTGTGACCTCTACATTTGTGTTAATAGGTTTCCTGTAGCCACAGGGTGATAAGAAGCCTCTTGCACCTGCTGACATATTTAGACACATATTTTATCTCAACAGCCACTGTTCTCTCCAAATAACCACCACTTGATCAAAATTGTTACAGTCAGCTTCCTACACAAACCACAGTACAGAAAGTTCTCATGGGAAGAAAAAAACTTTTATTTCTTCTGTTTTTATATTTAAAGTGCATTTTGAAGTAAACAGCTAATAGAGTGAGAAATTAATGTGACTGTAGGAGACCTTCTAGGAGACAAAGTGATGCCATGCAACTATACCACTCTTTAAAGGGGATAGAATTGGGAAGGAAGGAGAGTGGGACATTCCTCTCATTCTACAGTCATCATTGCCCTTCCAGAGTTTTGTGTCTTTAAGCTAGATTTCCCAGCAGTACCCTTTCCCCAGAAGTATAACTGATTTACACTTAAAATCTTTAGATTAGAAAAGTCTTCAGTTCTTAAATATTCTTTGGACATGGCCAGCTGCCCTGTGTTTCTATCTTCTCAAGTCAGTATTCGATCCCTGATAAGATACTGTTACACACATATTTTCATTCATTCATTAGTTTGTTCCCTAGTTCATTCATTTATTCAACAATAATAAGTTATTCAATTTATTAAGTGTCCACTACATACTGGACATTATGCTGGGTGCTAAATGACCATCACTTGTCAAATAGTAACTTCAAACCAACATCTTCCTGTTGATACAACTCTCACATCCATCTTTTCTCATGTTCTTCCAACATGTCACACTCACTTCTCTCTTTAGGTGCTTTTGCTTGTAATCTCCTCACCCATAGAACCAGCTCTACATAGTCAGAAAACTCTGCTTGCTGTTCTGTCATCAGATGTTAGCTCCATGAGTCTGTGTCCTTCACATGTTGGCCACTTAGTCTGGTATCCATCTTCACTTTGCCTTTCTTCCTTTCACCATTGGTCTCTGTCATAGTCTTTCCATATGTAATATACAACCCGAAAGCTTTTCATTCTCATGTTGAAAGGTATTGAGGAAATGAAGCAAGGTTCATGCATATTCTCTGTTATCATCAAGTGCTCCAATGCTATGACCTCAAGATTCTATTTTCAGGGCAAATATGAAATAGAATGTGGGTTTCCTGAAGCTTTCCATTAGTTTCCTTTATTTTTTTTTTTTTTTATAAAATAGTCTCTTTCTATAATTACAGTATTTCAGAGAGGCATTTCCTATCAAGCACTCATATGGTTCCTCCCCAGAGATTTCCTGAGAACAATGTTAACTTAACATATGAATTCCCTATTCCTACACTTGCAGGCTGTTCTTAACCTCCAGTCATTGATAAAGGTGGTTCAATATCTTTTATCACTAAATTCTAAGGTTATCCCTAAAATGAACATTACTCAGTGGGGATCCATTCCCATTGGTACATTTCAACCTTCCAATGATTGACTAGCCATGGTATTATTTAATTGAAATTATAATGTCAACAAGCAACACTATAACAATACACCCACACCTTGGCACACAATAATATAATAGAATAAAACAGTTGGTCTAAAATCATAACAGAAACCTTGCCATCCAATCAAAGTCTAGCAAAGACAAAAAAATCGAAAGAAGAGGAAAAAATCTTCCAGATATCTATAATGCTAAGGTATTTTAAAAAAAATAGTTGTTGCCCCAAAGTGCAACAACTAGGTAACCCCTTACAGATACTCCCCCCAAACTAGCCCAGCTTCAGAGCAATCTATGGGTCACTATTCAAAATTATAATTTGATCAGACAGAAAATGCATTTATTAAGTTCTTATTATATTCTATGTACTGTGTTCAGTGCTGGAGATACAAATACAAGTTAATAAGACAGTAACTGCTTTGAAAGATTAAATTCTAGTGGGTAAAGATAACTCAAGGAGAGCTAAAAAGAGGGTGTGAAATGCATGCATTAGTGGTACAGTGTGCAGACGGCTCAAACGCTGCATAGAGTCTTCCATCTTGGAAAGAAGATAAAGGCACAAATTCATCTATCAGAGCCCACAGATACGTGTTCTTTTACCACTTCAACAAAATGGCACATTAGTTCAAAGCAAAAGGTATTTGATCAAATAGCATGGCAAATTATGAGAGAAGAAAAGATCATCCCAAGCACACATAGGGTTCACTCCCCCATAGATTTCCATATAACCGGTGAGAGCAAAGGAGCACATTTACAAGGCAGAAAATGCTTGTGACCAATAAACATGCATCAAGGAATGCGCATATATGTGTGGCCAAGGTGCAAATGCATCTGAGGAAACTTACCCCACTGAGGCTATAAGACTGCCCATGTTTTCTGCTGATGTTATCACAGAGCTTTCTGCTGCTTTCTAATGAATCAACTTTATTATCTCTTTTGGGTATCATAACTCTCCTTTCTGTGCTGGTATTGTGAGTGTCTATTTGCTTTTTACCACCATCTTCTGGTCTTTTACATCTTCAAGGCCGTTTACTTCTCCTTGCTATTTTTGCTAGAATGTACTATCTAGAAAACCTCTTCTTAGCAAAGAGTAGCCGATGATCTTTAAATGTATTGCTGAGGACTATGAGCAGCCACATATAGCCAGGAATACAAGAAGAGCCAATAAATGAATGTATTAGATAAAGATTGTCTATTCCATGGATCACTTTTCTCCTAGTGCCAAATCAAAATTCCTGATCAAAGATAATTATCTGACTTAGGATTTGAATATTCCTCTCCATTTCTGTTAAATCCCTGATTCTCATTTCATTCTGTATCTCCAAAATCCATTTCAGAAGTGATAGAGCAAAGGAGGAGAGGACAGGGGAAGATGTAGAGAGGAGTTTGGAGGTGTGAAAAATGGGAGATTAGGGGACTCTATGTCAGATGTCCTTAATTTTCCCAGGAGAATAGGAAGCATTGCCACCCACCTAGGGACGGGTTAAGGAGGGACACTGTATGGGAGTGTGATATGGAGTCTTTCTGAGATGAATAAAAGGATTCTTCAGTAGTGGTGAGGGATCACTTGAGGGGAATTGATATGAATTTGTAGTGTATCCAACCAACATGATTTCATGACTCCCCAAGTGTGAAAAGTAAAAGGAGTGGCTAATTCAAGGTTGGAGTTTTTAGGGAATGACCTGGAGAAGGACAAAGAGAAAAAGGTAAAGGATGGTTCATAATTGAACTGGCTAACTCTAGACTTAAGACCACAAAGACAGGAAAGTTAAACCAGAACAAGACTGGTAGATTAGAGAACATGAAGAGAGTAAAGGACCAGAGGTCATGGTGAGGTTAAAGAACAAACTGAGGAGTAGCTAGACAGTCTCAGAGGTATAGCATCATCATTCATATCAGTGGATATAACATCATTCATCATCACATCAGATTATAACAGTGAATATTTACCAAGGCTGTGTCTCAGTCTTCCTTCTCTCTTCTTCACACTCTATCTTGATGACCTTATCAGTTCATGGGTTCAATTGAAATATCTATGCAGCTGACTGCCAGATCCATATATAGTATGTAGCTGTAGTGCTGTTTCAATTCTGCTTTGCTCAAAGAGCACAGCACCCTTTCTGATGCAGGCATATCATGCTGACTGGTCCTATGCCAGTGTCTCCCATGTTGCACAATCAAATCCAAAGGTCTTGAGAGAGATCTTGAGAGTGTCACTGTAATGCTTCTTCTGACCACCATGTGATCACCTGCTCCATGTAAGTTCTCCATACATTTTGCATTAGAACAACATGGCCAACCCATCAGAGTTGCGCTCTCTGAAGCATAATTTGAAGGCTTGGCAGTTCAGTTCAAGCAAGGATCTCAGCGTCTGGTACCTTATCCTGCCAGGTGATCTTCAAAGTCTTCCTAAAACAGTTCAAATGGAAGCAATTCAGTTTCCTGGCAGGGCACTGGTAGACTGTCCATGTTTCAGAGGCATACAACAATGATGTCAGCACAATGGCTCTGTAGTCCTTCAGTCTGGTAGTTAGTCTAATACCTCTTCTCTCTCAAACTTTTCTTGGGAGCCTCCCAAACACTGAACTAGCTTTGGAAATGCATGCATCGACTTCATTGTCAATGTGTACATCCCTGAAAAGTACACTACCAAGGTAAGTGAACTTATCCACAGCATTCAAAACTTCTCCATTTGTTATAACCGATGGTTCCACATGTGGATGGTGTGGTGGTGGCTGATGGAGCACCTGTGTTTTCTTGGTGTTAATTATTAGGCCAAAATTAGCACAGGCAGCAGAGAATTGACCCATACTTTGTTGCATCTCAGCTTCAGAGGCTGCACTGAGTGCACAATCATCTGCAAACAAAAAATCATGCGCCAACACTCCCTCCAGTTTGGTCTTGGCTTGTAGCCTTTTCAAATTGAAGAACTTACCATCAGTATGGTAGTTGACCTTAATGCCATGTTCATCCTCATTGAAAGAATTTGACAATATGGGTAAAAACATCATGCTAAAAAGCATGGGAGCAAGCACACAGCCCTGTTTCACTCCACTGGTGACTGGGAAGGCATGAGAACTTTGTCCATTATTCAGAACCCTAGCAAGCATGCCATCATGAAATTGATGTGCAATATTGATGAACTCCTCTGGGCAACCAAATTTTGAAATAATTTTCCATAAACCCACACAACTAACAGTATCAAAGGTTTTGGTCAGATCTACAAATGTTGTGTACAGATCTCTGTTCTGCTCCTGGCATTTCTCCTGGAGTTGTTGGGCAGCAAACACCATATCGACTGTTCCTTGGCCCATTCTGAAGCCATACTGGCTCTCAGATATATGACCACCTTCCAGGTGAAGGATCAGTCTATTAAGCAGTACTCCAGGAAGAATCTTGCCAGCAAAGACTAAGAGAGAGACTCTCTTCTGTGATTGTCGCAAGACAATCTATTCCCTTTACCTTTACAGAGATGGACAATGCAGGTGTCCTTGAACTCCTGGGGGATGACCTCTTCTTGCCATATAACCTGGAAAATTTCAGTCAGTTTTTGTATGAGCAATGGTCCCCTTACCTTGTAAATCTCAGCTGGAATGAAATCAGCACCAGGTGCTTTGCCATATGAAAGGAGTGTAATGACATTCAAAACCTCTTCTTCAGTTGGAAGTTTAGCTAAGGAGGGATTGACTTCAACCTGAGGTAAACAGTCAGTGCCCTCAGCATTGATTAATGATGTTCTGTTGAGAATATTATGGAAGTGTTCAGCACATCTCTCTAGGATCATGTCCTTATCACTAATCAATGTGGCTCCATCAGCACTGAGCAGTTTTGATGAACCAGAAGTTTTTGGTCCATAAATAGCTTTCAGGGAATCATAAAAATGCTTTGGATTGCTTATATTTATTATATACTGTGTGTGTATATATATATATATATATATATATATATATACACTATTATATATTATATACTATATTATATATTACATTTATATAGTACCTACTATATGCCAGGGGGTGAGGGTGTGTTCAGGGAGGAAGAATACATTTGGTGTGATGGCTGCCGATCCCTTTTCAGGGCTCTTTCCGCCTTTGGTGTCCACCTGTTCCACCTAACTCTCACCTGTGGATCCAAGAAGCTGCAGCATGCGCAGTAACCACTCCCCAGGAAACTATTTCGGCAGTCGGACCAAACCAGGTTGAGGGTAACCAAGGGGTCTCATACCCATTGGTGAGTTAGGGGGGTGTCTATCCTAAGCATGTGAAGACTTCCTCTGGTGGAATGGGCAGATGAAAACAATTTGTTCCAGCGGCCTTGAAGGCAGATGATGCAGGCTATGTGGAGTGCTTAGAGCTTGGTTAGACACCAAAGACATCAAGGTCATCCACTGCATACCGAGCCATCACCAGCTGTCTTGACTTTATCTTGTCATTGGACTAGGATGACTCTGGAGGAGAGAGTGAGACTGACTGACGACTTCATGCAACTCTGCCTCACTTAAATCCAATTTAAGCATGAATCAAAAGACATCACCCATACAATTTCACTATTATGCCTCAAAGTCTTGTGGCAACAGGCAAGTGATGAAGCAGCAGGTACAGATACCCTGGAAGCCGTAGTCACAACCCTGCACACAGGCAGCCCTGGCATATAGTAGGTACTGTATAAATGTTAGCTATTATTACTCACTACTTAGTACTTTATGCTTTATAGTTATATGTGTTTATGTCTTGTTTTCTCTGTCGTACCACTGTATCTGCTATAGTAGCAAGAACACAGCTGTGATCAAGAAATGTTATTCATTCGGAATATAGCAATTCATACTTATGGATTTCTCAGAATCTGTGTCCTTTGGTTCTTTACTGTTTGTAATTTCATCATGGAGTAGAGTTGACCCTTCTGTCTTAAGGCTATACCAATGGAGGTCAAGATCTGGAAGGTCTTACTAATGTAGAAAACATTAATTTTGAGTCTGGTGATGGATTGTAATCCTATTGTCTGGAAAAATCAGTCTATGTTTGGAAAAGATCATCCAAACAGGGTGATGAAATTTTTTAGCCACAGCAACTTACAACATAGAAGAATTCATAGGTTCATAGACCTGGGAAGAAAACAAGCATTTGTTAAGTACCTATTATGTCCAGTTTATAAATATTATCTCATTGATCATCACAACAATCTTGGGAGGTAGGTGCTATTATTACAGCTAAGGGAACTGAGGTAAACAGATCAGGATGCCCAGGATCACAAGTTAGTAAGTGTCTGAGGCTAGATTTGAACTTAGGTCTTTCTGACTCCAAGCACAGTGCTCTCTATCCACTTCACCACCAGCTGCCTAGAACTGGAAAGATCATCTAGTCCAACCCTTTAATTTTAAAAAAGAAGACCTGAGATTTGAAGACAGTAAGTGATTTGCTATAAGTTCATAGGGTCCTAAATTTAGATCTGCATAATAAATCAGAGGTGATCTAGTCCAACCCTCTCATTTTATAGAGGAAGAAACTGAGGCCCCCAGGGTTCAATGGCTTATCCATGGTCACACAGGTAATAATTTGTAGAACCAGCATTTGACTTTGTGGACAAAGAAAGTATCTGTACCAATAAAGTCACAGGTTCTTGAGAGGTATTTCAGGAAGCATTTAACATAAGAAATCCACCAACCAGCAAATGCATAGTGAGAATCTACTATGTGCCCAGGTCTGTTCGATAGAGGGCCCAAAGTACAGTATAGACAGTCATGGAATTCATAATCGATAAAGTTAATTTTAGCTTTGGCAGAAATTCTTGGATTATTTCCTATTGGTTGAAAGAAATCTAGTTTCCTAGAGCTACAGTCTGTCTTCTCTTTACAGACTGATAGTAGGATGGGGCCAGGCAGGCTAGTTAGGTCTCCAGGAGGAAGATGCTTCTACTGATGTCCTAGTCCAACTCACAGTCTTTTGGGAGCAGGGATATGTCAAGGTCACTATAATCAAATTTTATGTCAGCCTGAGATTTACAGAGAAAGGGGAAAATGAGAGAGAACCATGTGTAGTTGCTGGGGAGGTGGAGAAAAATGCAGACCCACCAGTTGCCTTCTGAGAACTTTCTTTTTTCATTTATCAGAAAAAAAAAATTGAAGGCATAGGAGAAATGTTTCCTTCAAAGATAATGGTTCTCAGATATTTCAGAAGATTTGTGGGTTTAAAAAAAAATTTGGTCTGTATTTTACCCTTCTTTCTCAGGCCAGAGCTGTGTTTTATGATTTGGAGAAGACATTGTTGAACTCATTCTGGTTAAACCACAAGATATCTCCTTGCAGGAGCCTGTCCATGTGTTAAAATCTGGTGAAAATGAAAGTCAAACAAAGAACCAGTGGTGATCAGAAAGAGTTCATGCAGTTCCCCTTGGAAAGAGGTTGGGAGGAGGTGGTGAAAGTACTGAAGTTGGAGTCATTGGACCTGAGGTCAAATCCGACTGCAGACCTTGGTTTCATTATCTATAAAATGAGGGGATTGGACTGCATGATCCTCCAGATGACTAGGTTTCTTCAAGCTCTGAATGTATGATGCCATAAACTAATTACCAGGAATCTGTAGAATAGAATATTCATCCAAAGTCCCCTTGAGTCAGACTCATGATCTCATTACCCCAGAATTCCATCTTTGATAAGAGCAACAAAGAAGGGCTTGGAGAACAGTGGAGTTGTCTCTCCCTCCACCCCAAATCAAATTAACACCAAAAGCTGGCTTGGGTCTATAGATAGAAATAGTTGGGCACAATGGAAAGATAAAGGGCTTTGGGATCAGAGAGCCTGGGTTAATATCCTACCTCTAAGCCTTATTACCTTTGAGAACCTGGGCAAATCACTTAAATTCTACATGCCTTATTTTCCTCATCTATAAAATGAGGGAGTTAGAAGACTAGGTGGTTCACCTCTAGAGCAAAGATCATTGTGGAGTAGGTTGCAAGGGCCCTGACCTCTGGTCCTGCAGAATCACAGAAAGTGCCTGGGTGATCTTTACCCCATGGAGTGAGACACAGAGTCAGCTAGTCTGGCTTTCTGCTGGCTCTTACTCTCTCTGCTTTTCTACTCTCAATCCCCCTTTTACAAGATCCTTGGGCAGAATAGATACCCACGGTGAATTAGCTCTCAAGGTCATTGATTCCATGGTTGAGTTTTGTAGGGTTAGAGACTCTGGCTGAAGCAGATATTTTCTACCTACTTCTTTTCAGTATTCTTGACTGGGTCTTCATCTAAGTCATGGCTGCCAACTGTAGGCATCCTCCACAGTCCTGTCCTGACCCCCCACTTCTCTTCTACCTATACACCAATAGTGTCATTAGATGATAAAACTGACAGACAACTTTAAAGCCTCTCTGTGGCTTGTATATTGAATTTGAAAACTACATATTAAGATGATCGATGTCCTATTATATTTTTTTTTTTAAGTATTTCCAGTTATATTTTGATCTGGTTCAGCAACTGTTTGTGAAACCTCTGCTTTACATGATCTCCTTTGGTGGTCTCATTGGCTCCTCTGGATTCAACCTTGTTTATAAGGATGACTTTCAGATCTGCTTATCCACTTCATTTCTTCCCAGTCTCATATCTCCAACTGCCTATGGAACACCTTGAGCAGAATGACTCAGGAAACATCTTAAACTCAATAATCCCAAAACTGAACTCACTATTCTCTCCCTCAGCACCTCCTCTCTTCCAGAGACCACCATATTCCCTGTCAACCTGAACTTGCAACGTAGGTACCATCCTTGACTTTTCACCCTCTCTCATTCTCATATCTAATTGTAGTATTTCCCACATAATCTCACTGTCTGGCTTCCCCAATTCTTAGCTCAAATCCTATATTTTTAGAAAGGCTGGTATCTTTTCTCTGAGATGGCCTATAATACTGTTGACTCTCACATTAGAATTTAAGTTCCTTGAGGGTAAGGACTATTTAGGCCTTTCTTATGTCTTTGGTGCTTAGCACAATGCCTGGCTTGCAGTAAAGCACTTAATAAATGTTTGCTGACTTGACTTGAAGTATAGACCTGGACAAAGGTTTTGAGATTAGGCTCTTAATCTATCTTTCTGACCTCTTATGTACTTCTTCCAAGGAAAAGTCAGGAAAGGATTATAGAGTAGAGAAAAAGTGATTTCTTAAATTAAAAAGGAGGGTTTAAATATGCTTCCACCTTATGTACTGACTCCTTTTTATGCATAGAAACGCAGGCAGTTTTTAGTTAGACCTTAGGGATAAATATTTAATCTCATAGTTTTCAGATATGTTTTAATGCTGCTTGTTGAGACACCATTAAGTGGTAATAGAATAAGAATAAGATTGGATGGCTTTAATTAATATGGATTTATTTTAATTAGCTTTTCTAATTGTATTTTTCACTATGAACTTTAAAGCCAACTCTCTTTAGATTGAGAACACAAAAGAAACAGAGGAATAGTTTCAAATATATAAAATACCCCATCAGAAAACTTTTCAGAGTTGACCTCTGAAATGACAGATAACTCAAAGAACATTAGAGAGACCAATCATTGGTGTAGATAGGCTCCATAGAAATATATTGCTAGGTAGCTAAATGGTTCAGTGCCTAGAGTACTGGGTCTGGAATCAGGAAGAACTGAAGTCAAATACGATCTCAGACACTTACTAGCTGTGTGACCTTGGACAAGTCACTTTACCTTTCTTTGCCTCAGTTTCCTCAGCTGCAAAATGGGAATATTAAGTTGTGAAGCACAAATGGCACTATATTTGTAAAAGTACTCAGTGAAAATGGAAAATGCTCTTTCTCTTCTTTTATTGCCAATGATGACATTCAAAGTGATATAAAAATACAATATCAAGGATATGTTAGACCAGAGGGACCTTCTGACATGACAGAGGAAATTATCATATCTAAGCTCAATTCTACACCAGCATTTCAGATGGGAAAGAAATAGTAAAACTAAAAATAAAAGAATAACAACAAAAATAAGGGAGAAGAAAGAAATCCATACAAAGAATACTTCATGGAGACTAAAGAAATGAGTAAATAAAAAGAGGCCCTGAAACAAGGAATCAATAATTAATTAATATATAGTTGCCTAATAATGTGTAATTATTAGGCATAACTAGGTAAAACTACAGCATTATCCCTTTCTTCCAGTACTCTCTCCTCACTCCCTTTTATTAGTAGAATAATTCATTGTTTCAGGGCCTCCTTTTATTATTTTGGAAGAACTGTCATTTTTATCATATTGGCACAGACTAACCATGCACCCTGAATATTCCTTTAGCCATTCAAATTATTTTTAAAATTTCTTTAAGGAATACTTTGCAATTAAATCTATACAAGTCTTTTGTATGTGATTGTAGGCTGAATCCAGAAATTATATGAATTTTGTAGTTATTTGGAATGGAATGTTCTTTGTTATTGTTGCTTCTTAGTTTTGAGATTATGATATAGAAATACTATTTATTTCTGAGTATTTATTTTGTAACCTGAAGCTTTCATGAAGCTATTAATTGTCTCAATTAGTATATTTGCTCATTCTTTAGAATTTTCCAAGTATATCATTGCATCATCAGCAAATAGGTATAATTTTATCTCCTCTTTACCTGTCTTTGTGCCTTGAATTTCTTTCTCTTATCTTATTGCTATTGATAGTATTACTAGAACTATAGCAAATAGAAGTGGGAACAATGGGCATTCTTGCTTTATTTCTGTATTTACCAGAAAAGGCTCTAGCATTACCATCAGTTAAGATGTTTGCTTTTGGTTTTAAATAGATGCATTTTATGACATTATAAGAGTCACTCTAGGCTTAAACTTTGGAGGATTTAGGGGGTATAAATGAGTGCTCAACTTTGTCAAAGCATTTTTTGCACCTATTGAGATAATTAGGAGATTTTGGATGTTTTGTTTTTTACTTTAATTATGTTAATTGATTTTCTTAATGTTAAACTATCCTTACTCTGATGACAAAAAATGACCATATTTTAGGGCACAGAGATATTTCAAACATATTTTAAAAGGAAGAAATAATAAATTCCTATTTTATAGATTATGACACAAAAAATTACAAATTTTTCCAGAGGTTGTGAAAGACACAGACCCAATGGAAACTTAACAATAACATTCTAACTAATGAGTTTTGTTATTGTTTAGTGATTTTCATTCATATCTGATGCTACATGACCCCATTGGGGTTTTCTTGGTGAAGATACTGAAGATGTTTGCTATTTCCTTCTTCAGCTCACTTTTACAGATGTAGAAACTGAGGAAAATAGGATTAAATGACTTGCCTAGGCTTACACAACTATTAAGTGTCTAAGGCTGGATTTGCAGTCAGGTCTGTCAAAGTTTCATGTGGTGATGAGAAATATGGTTATTGGGGCAACTAGATGGTCCAATGGGTAGAGTGTTGGGACTAGAGTCAAGAAGATCTGAGTTCAAGTTCTATTTTAGACGCTTATTTGCTATGTGACTCTAGGCAACTCATTTAATTTCTGTGTGACTCAGTTTTCTTATGTGTAAAATGGGGTTAATAATAGAAACCACCCCTCCCAGTATTGTTGTGAGGATCAAATGAGATAATAATTATAAAGCACTTAACACATTGCCTGGTATGTAATAAGCAGTATATAAATGTTTCTTCTTCTTTTTCTTCTTCCTCTCCTTTTTCCTCCTTCTTCCCCATTTCAAAGACATTGTAAGTCTTTTAGCTCTAGTTACTTGAGCAATTTGTTCAGTTCTATAGTTTTCCTTCTTTTTATCTTTCTGTTAGATTTACTCAAAACTGAGAAAGAACTATTGAAGTTTCCAGTCACTGTCAGGTTATTATCTATGTCTTCTTGTAGCTCAGATAATTTTTCCTTTATGAATTTGATGCTAAGGCATTTGGAACATATGTTTATTATTTATATTGGTTTGTGTCTGTAGTTCCTTTCAGCATAATATGGTTTCTTTGTTTATCCCTTTTTATTTTCTGAATGTTTGCTTTTACTTTTTCTGTTAGAATGATGGCACCTCCTATATTTTTGAATTCTCTTGAAGCATAGTAAACTATTTTTTCTATCACTTCAGTTTTATTTTGTGTGTCTTTGTTTTTTTAAATATATATCTTGTAAGCAACAGATTGTAAGATTTTGTTTTCTTATTCAATCTGTCACTCTTTTTCATTTTATTGGATTATTTAATCCATTCACATTTAAAGTTATGAAAGTTAGTTTTTCCTCCATTTGTCCCTAATATTGGAGTTTTTTAACTTATGATGTTTTTCTCTTGTTCTGTTGCAAGCACAGTACTATGTCTCTTCATTTGCTTTGGCTTAATTTTTTTTTAAAGGTGATCCTATTGGTCCGGTTTCTCTTCACAGGTTCTCTTTCACTCACTCTTCTCTCTCCCTCACTTTCTGATTTCCCATCACGTTCTATTTCATCCTTTTGCCTTACATGACCCTTCTAGTCCACCCCTTTTCCTTTTGAATTTTGTTTGCTAATTCATTTTTCTTTCCTGCTTTTATAGTTGGTTGTTTAATTCTCCTCTTTTTTCTTCTCAGTGAGCCAAGTAGATCTTCCTTTCTCTTCTTCAACTAGTCCTATTCATCAGTTTTTTTTTAATATTTCACTTTTTTTGTCCCTTTCCAGAAAGGATTTCTTTCACTTTCTTCATTATTCATCTTATTTTTCTCTCTAGTCTAAACTCATTCATTATCATGATCCATATATTATCTAATCCCTCTCTCTTTTCTGATTCCCTCATGGAATCAAAGCCTCTGAGGTATCCATTTTGGGCTCTCCTCTCTAGGGAGTATTTGTCACTTCCTTTTAGAGCTTATCCTGAAGATTCCCCTTTTCCCTTGTGCCTCACTCCTAGAATAATGCCCATTCCTGCAGGTGTCCAAGAGGACATTACCCCATAGTAGGATGGATTTCCTTACTTCATATTCCTGATTATGCATCCCATCACTAATGTACACCCTTTCCCCTAGTTATCTTCTTTCTCCATTTGCCTAAAATGTCCTCCCTGTTCCATGACTTTCCATTTCCCTATTGCCAGTTGTCTCCAGGAGTTCCAACTCTCCCTCCTCCTGCAAGGGGGTGAAGATGGTGTGGGAGGAAGAGAATTCAGAATTGAAAAAGAAATGAAATTGAATTAAAAATGAAAGATTAACATTGGACTAGTCAGCCTCTGGGTCTCTTCAGCTTCTGAGAATCTGTAATTTCTTCCTCCCTATATCATTTCTGTCTCCCCAGGGCTTTAAGATATCTCTAAATATTGAAATGTTTGGCATTAAATAAATAAAACATCTGGATGATTTTAAAAAATGGATTTTTGGACAGTCTAAATTGTTTAGTTTTAAAACACCCTGTCCTTTTATTTCTTGTTGAGGACTTACTACAAAATGCACCTGGACCTTTAAACCCTCCTAAGATATTCAGATAGTGTTTTGGAATTCTGGCAACCACTGGAGCCAGATATCTCTGGGTAATTAGAATAAATGTTGCTTTGGGCATATTGAGAAAGGTAGGAGTGCCATGAAGTTGAGTGGTAACAGAGACACCTTTGGGCTGAAGGTGAACATAAACCCATCCCTGGCAACTTTTACAGGGACAGACATCTATCAGCAAGGCTTGCTGCTCTTGGCTTCCAGAGTTCAGAAGGCCCTGGAGTGAATGGAAAAAAAATACCTCATGGAGATTTTTCACTGTGATTCATCCAGAATAGCCAAGCTGAATGAGCTACAGATAATCTCACTTGGGGCTTTGGTGTGTCTGCTTTGCCAAATCAGAATTTGGTGACAACCTCCAGTTCTTTAGGCTATAAGGCAATCCTAGGGTATCTTCTTACCTTAAAGCAGAAAGGTCTCGTATGTTCTACTGAAAGATCAAAAACATCCCTGAGGTTTGAGATAGATGCAGTGTGAGCATCAGTGATGGTAATAGTAACATTGCCTTGTTCATTCATATTTATTCTTTTCCCCACTAGTTAGATGCCTCCCAAGTGTTTATTCTCAGTCCGCTTCTTTTCTCTACACCCTTAATCCTGATGATTTATGACTTCATTGCTGATCTCTAGATGAAGTGAGTCTTCTGGAGTCAATCTTCAGTCACTGACTCTTCTCTCTGCCTCACTTTCTGATTTCCCATCACTTTCTAAGTCCTGTCAATGTAGACTATGCACTGTTTCTTGCATCTGTTCCCTCCTTTCCATTCCACTTGAAAATGTCCTTGTTGTCCATCACCTCTGTAATGATTTCAAAAGCCTCCTAACTGGTCTTCCTGCCTCCAGACTCTCCCCTCTTCAATTTATCCTTATAAAACTGTTGAAAGAATCTTCTTAATGTAGAAATCTGACCATATCACTTCCCTGGTCAAAAAAATCTTCAATAGCTCCCCAATTGCCTACCACATTAAATATAAAATCCTAATTTTATAGTCAAAACTCTCCACAGTTGGGTTCCATCCTACCTTTCCAAACTTATTTCATCCTTTTGCCTCTCATGAACTTTATAATCAAATCATAGTAGACTGTTTATTTTCCCTGATTTTATTCTGTATTCCTTCACCTCTCTGAATGGATACAGGCTGTTCTCCTGGCCTAAAATCAGTGGTGTGCTGGTAAATGTTAAACAACTAGATCTCCAAAAGAAAAAATGTAGATGCAATACCTTTTTAAAGGCATTTTACCATTTTCTTCATCATTTTCTTAATTCTAGACAATCAATAAAAACAATACACCAAGTCTTGATTTGTAGTGTTTGCCAAATTCCAAGGTATAAAACTCATGATACAAATTTAATAATACAAAATTAAAATTAATAAATTAATTATTAATAATAAATAATACATTTAATATTCAGTTTTCATGAGCTGGTTCAAGCACTCCCCTTCCTAGAATATACTTGCTCAACACCTTTACCTGGTAAAATCCTTTCCTTCCCTCAAGGTCCAAGCTAGGTATCATCTCCTCTATGATTTACTCCTAGGTAGAGGTGATTCCTCCTCCCCAGTTTCAAATGCCTTTCTATTTCCTATCCTATTTATTCATCTCATTGTAACTTATAGTTATTTGTGTACACTGTTCACCACTCCCTCCCCTACCATCTCTCAACATTGTAAGTGCTTTGAGTTCCAAATTCCCTTTCTCTTTCACTTCCTCTCTCCTTGAGAAGATAAACATTTTGATATAGATTATATATGTTCAGTCATGCAGAATATATTTCCATATTAGCCATATTACAAAAGAGAACACAGACCAAAAAAATGAAGAAAAACAAACAAGAAAAATAAAGTGAAAAAAATATACTTTGATCTTTATTCAGACACCATCGGTTCTTTCTCTGCAGATGGATAACATTTTTCATCATGAGTCCTTCAGAATTGTCTTGTACCATATGCATTGCTGAGAATAGCTAAGTCATTCACAGCAGATTACTGTGCAATATTGCTGTTATTGTGTTGAAAGTTTTTTTTTTAATTCCCTGTACTTGTTGTGTATAGCACAGAGTCCTACACATAGGAACATTCCATAAATATTTGAATATGTCCCATTCCTGGGCTCCTTTACTCCTAGATTTTAAACCAACAGAATAATATAATTTAGAACTGGACACAATCTGAAAACCCATCTGATCCAATTTTCTATTTTTTTTTATGTTTTACAGAGTGATTGGTATCTTTGTTTTCATATCATCCTAATTTCTGAATATATCTTCATTTCTTTTCTTGCAATGCCTTTATTTTACAAAGAGGAAACCAGTACTCTGGGAACAGAAATTACTTGACCAATGTTATATGGGTAGCAAATAATAAAGCTGGGAAGATTCTTTAAGATGACAACAAGCTTTTGTCCACAATATCTTCCTTCACCACTTGTTTCCTCCGCCATGTTTTTTCTCAGTCCCCCTCAAGCCTACAGTCTTTCCTGCCTTCCCTCGACTTTTTCCCAGTTGCCTTCCCTCCTACTTTGCAGCTTTCAGTTCTGTCCACAGGTTTGGGCACCTCCCAAAAGGGCATTCTCTCCTTGGGAGGGTCGCTAACACTGCCTCTTTTCTCATGCACCCAGTGAGCACTTTTATTACTTATTTTTGTTCCTTCTTCTCTGTTCTGTTCTCTTCTTCCAACTCTTCTCCTCCCCCTTTCTAGTTCTCCCTTTGCTCTCTCCTGAGGCGTCTGCACTAATCCAATAAGTACTTAATCTTTTCCATCAACACCAGATAGTACATTATTTGGCAACCACACAGCTTGTTTTCTCTTGCCTTTCCCAAAACCACAGAAACATTTACAAGAACAGCAGTTAGAATCTTAGGATAAGCATCTTAGCGTTTCCCTAGATGACCTTGGGTAAGTCCCTTCATTTCTCAGTTTTCTTATGAGCAATTCTCAAGCATTTTGGTTTTAGGACCTCTTGAAATATAAAAATTATGGAGAATAATAGGACCTGAAGAATTTTTGTTTATGTAGGCTTTATCCATATTAGAAGAATTATCCCTGAAGAACTTTTGTTTACATAGGTTTTATCCATTTTAGAAGAATTATCCCTGAAGAACTTTTATTGATGTAGGTTTTATCCATATTAGAAGAATTATCTCTGAAGAATTTTTATGTAGGTTTTATTCATATTAGAAGAATTATCCCTGAAGAATTTTTGTTTATGTAAGTTTTATCCATATTAAAAATTAAAGCATCTTGGTATTATGAAGAATTGTGAATTATTATATATTATTACACATGTATGACAATAACCAGGCACCTAGGAGTGCAGTGGGTAGAGTGCCAGGGCTGGAGTCAGAAAATCCTGAGTTCAAAGAGACACTTACTAACCATGTGACCCTGTGCAAGTCACTTAAGCCATTTGCCCCAGTTTCCTCATCTGTAAAATGAACTGCAGAAGGAAATGGCAACCCACTTCAGTATCTTTGACAAGAAAACCCCAAATGGGGTCATGAAGAGTCCAATGTGACTGAAATGAGTGAATAGCAACATTATAATAATAAATATTATTAAGTTTTGATTTCTAGAAACCCCTAATGGGGTCTTGGAGACTCCTGGGGGACACTGGAGCACACTTGGAGAACAGCCAGACTAAAAGATCTCTAAGTGCTCAAAGCAAGGACATTGAAGATCATGTAGTCTATAGTCTTCTGTTTGTAATTGAAGCAACTGCAGCATGGAGAAGGGGAGTGGCGTGTTCAAGTTTACAAAGCCAGTTAGTTATAGAACTGCAATTAGAAGACATATGGTAGCAAAAATAATAACAATTCACATTCAAACCCACATGAAATGTTTTTCTCACTACACTGTAAGGTTGGCAGGACACGTAACATCACCGTTTTGCATGATGAAGAAACTGAGGAGCAGAGATGAACAGACTAGTTGATGGCACACGGTTAGCTGGATATTGAAGATATAAGATGAAAAACTTGGAGGGGATGATCTTAAAGTTCCCTTCTATGGATCAATCATTGACTTTAGGAATGTATAACTTTGAAATTCAGCCATTTCAGAACCAGTTTCTAGAGCCTAAGTCTAAAATAAAGTGGTTCTGTGCTAGAAGCAACAAAACTCTGGAGACTTTCATCTTCACTATGGAAAAAAATTCTTCAGAGAACAAGGTCTCTCCAAGTGAAGGAGAATATTTTTTGTGATGGGTATAAAGCACTTATATATGCTGCAAAAGCATATGCCTATCCATGTTTCAGATATCAAAGAACCCAGACAGTGAGCCTGCAAGGAAAAGCAGTATGCTCAATCTTTCCTTTTTTTTTTTTCTAAATTGAATTTTTATAATGAACAAAAAAATCTCTTTTCTCTCCCTTCCCACTCCACCCATAGGAAAAAAAGAAAAGAAAAACACATAGCAAAAATGCATAGCCAAGCAAAATAAGTTTCTTCATTGGTTGTGTACAAAAAGCATATGTTTCAATCAGTCAGATGCCAAATCATGTAAATTTCACCATCTATTCTCTGGAAATGTGGTTGGTCATTGTGTTGACAAAACTTAAATCTTTCCAAATTGTTTGTCTTTAAAATGTTGTTTTAATTTTTTCTCTTGGTACTGTTCACTTCACTTTGCATCAGTTCTTACAGTTCATATATCAGTTTTCCCAGACTTCTCTGAAACCACCTCTTTCATTATTTCTTAAAGCACAATTAATTCATTACCAATAATTTGTTCTTTTTGATAGTATTTTATTTTTTCCCAATTACACATAAATAATTTTTAACATATATATTTTTTAAATTTTGAGTTCCAAATTTCCTTACTCTCATCCTCATTTTCCCCCTTCCTAAGATGGCAATCAATTTGATGTAGGTTGTATATGTGCAATTGTATAAAAGGTATTTCCATTTTAGTCATGCTATGAAACAGACCAAAAGGAAAAAAAAACACAAGAAAAATAAAGTGAAAATAGTATGCTTTGATCTGCATTCAGACTCCATCAGTTCTTTCTCTAGATGTGGATGACATTTTCCATAATGAGCCCTTTGGAATGTCTTGGATCATTGTGTTGATCAGAATAGCTAAGTCATTCACAGTTAATCATCACACAATGTTGCTGTTACTGTATACAATGTTTTCCTGATTCTGCTCATTTCACTTTGCATCAGTTCATGTAAGTTTCTTCCAGGTTTTTCTGAAATCTGCCTGCTCATCATTTCTTATAGCACAATAGTATTTTATTATATTCACATGCCACAACTTGTTCAGCCATTCCCCAATTGATGGGTATCTCCTCAATTTTCAAGTCTTTGCTACCACAAAAAGAGTTGCTATAAATATTTATGTACACGTATGTCTAGTTTACAGTTCTTTCTCACTACAAAAAGAGATGCTACAAATGTTTTTGTAAATATGAACTCTTTCTTTGATTTCTTTGCAGTATATATCTAGTAGAAGTTTCTCTAGGTCAAAGGGTATGTAGAGTCAACCTCTCCTCTGAAACTTTTTTTGGGGTGGGAGGAAGGTAGATTTTCAAGGGACCCTGTGATTCTGGTTTGCTGCTCTTAGTCTTTTATGTTCCCAAGGATGTTGCTCATTGAATAACCCGAGGAAGGGGATTCTGGACTTGGTATCAGGAAAGACTCGGGTTTGAATCCTGCCTCTGCAACTTATCAGCTGTATGACCCTGGGGAAGACAACCTCTGTAAACTTTAGTTTCCTCATGTAAAAAATGGGAATAATGATGTCTATAGTAGGAGTGCTTTGAAGGTCATGGAAAGTATGCACAAAGTATGGGTGACAAACAAGATGTTCTACATAAACAGTAAAATGTGCCTTGGAAAATAACACTGAAGTCTGGGGGAATAATAATAGTTAACATTCATAGAGTACCTTAAGGTTTACAAAGCACTTTATAAATATTATTTCATTTCTCCTCCCAACAATCATGGGAAGTTCCTCATTTTATAGATGAGAAAATTGAGTCTGAGAGAGTCTCTGAGAGAGGCTTACCCACTATCACAGAGCTAGTTAAGTTTCTGGAGCTGGATTTGAACCCAGGTCTTCCTGACTCTAAAACCAGGACTCTATCTACTTAACTGTTTCGTAAGCATAGATAAAACTCACTAACCAACTTACATTTTTAAAAGATAATTCCCAGGAGGTAGAAGCAAAGGTAGGTAACAAGGGACAAAGACAAGAGTAAGCGTGATCCTTATAGCACCATATATGATCTATGTTAGTGTTAGAAATGCTAAAGCTCTGAATCAGCTAAGGATAGGTCAACAAAGTGTTTGGGTTTTTTTTTTAAAGCTATATTTAGAAAAAGCAACATGAAAAAAGAAATGATGGTTATTTCAGGTAAACAGGGTAATAAACTACTCAACACATTTGTCTTCAAAGAAAATGAATAACTTTTCACTGGAAAGAACAAAAATGACTGATAAGAAATGGATGCTCCAAGAAAAGTAGGTAGATGGCATGAGAGCTCACCACTGCTTAGGATGGTTCAAGTCATCAATGCCAAATGAACCACACATCAGGCAACTGAAGGAACTGGTACGTGGGATTGCCAGTGATTTACAACATAAGAAATATCCTGAAGCATTGGAGAAAGGCAAATGTCCCAATCTTAAAAAGGAATGTATTCTGTAAGCTATAACCCAATGCATTTGATTTCTAGTAATGTTATTGTAGAAACAATGACACAAAAATTCTAGTGCTGAAAACAACACTAAGACTTTTGGGGTGCTCTGTATTATGAAAAGTATATTTAGAGTACATCTAGAAAAGGAAGTAGTAAACACAAAAATGAATCACATGGATTCATTAGGAAAGGGGCATGCCAGACCAACATCATTTAATTTTTTTTGGCTGAGTTACTAGACTGATAATTCAGGGGATTGTGTGGATATAGTTTACCTAGACTTTAGAGAGTCACTTGACAATATCATGTTATTCTTCTGAAAAGGATGTGGGCCAGACAACTATACAATTAGGAAGATTCAGAACTACTTAAAGAGTAGTCAAAAAGCTATATTTATATTAGTTGCATTGATACAATAGAACTTCTTTCCTGGGAGTTTCCTATATCAATGAAATCCAGTCTTTAAAAAAATAAAGTCTCACATATGGGTTCAAAAGCAACTTCTTAGATTAAAAAAAAAATCAGGGAACTGTAGCCAAGTAGCATTTAGTCGATAAGAGGTCTCTGGGTTTTAGAGGCTTGTAAGCTCAACATGAGTCAGCAATGTGCTGAGAAACAGCCAAAAAACCAAGTGCTATGTGAAGCCACATAAAGAGGGAGCAATGTCCAGGACAAGGGAAGTGGGTGTCTTCCTGTGAACTGCTCTGGACAGACTACAATTGGAGAATTGTGTGCTGGTTCAGGTAGCGCATTTTAGAAAGGGCCTTGAAAAGTGTCCAAAGGAGGAAGTCCAAGATCGTCATCATCATCATAGATCACATTTAGGGTAGCACTTAAAGGTATACAAAATGCTTTTCATACATTGCTTCATTGGATGCTGAGGAGCCTTGAGTTCATCCCATAAGAGAATCAGTTGGTTGATCTGGGGAAGTTTAGACTGGAAATGAGAACACTTGAGTTGGGGGAGGGACATCACAGGGGTGCTTAAGAATTTAAAGGATTTGGGCAGCTAGATGGTACAGTGGATAAAACATTGTCCTTGGAGGTCCTGAGTTCAAACCCAGCCTTGGACACTTGATACTTATTAGCTTTGTGACCCTAGGCACACCTGATTGCCTCACCGAAAAAAAAGTTTGAAAGGTTTGTAACATGGAAGAGGGACTAAGTTTTTTTCTGGCTAGACATCAGAGGAAAGAGAAATGAGAAAAAGTTGTAGAGCGTGTTCCCCATCCCTGCTCTAGAGAGTCAGTCAGTCAATAAACATTTATTAAATACCGACTATGTGCTAAGTGTTAGGGATACACAAAAAAAAGGTGAAGAAAGTCTCTGCTCTTCAGGAATTCACAGTCTAATGGGGGACATAGCACACAGACAACTATGGACAAACAACACATATATGGGGGTTGCTCAGAAATAATCAACAGAAGGAAAGCACTAAAATTTAAAGGGGTAAGATCAGAAAAGGCTTCCTGTAGGAGGTGAGATTTTAGGTAGGACCTGAAGGAGGCCAAGGAAGCCAGGAGATAGAGATGATAGAGAACACCATAGGTAACTGCCAGTGAAAATGCTTGAAATCACGAGATGGAGTGTCAGGTTTGAAGTACAGCAAAAGAGGCCAGGGGCGCTGGATTGAAGAGTACCTGGAGTGGGGTGGTGCTGGTGTAGAGATATAGGAAAGCTGTATTCTTATTAGCCCCATGGAATGCCAGTCTTAGGGAATAGCCAGTAGTGCATTTGATTGGAATATGGTATGCAAGAAGAGAATGAGAAATATAATTGGAGAAGTGGTTGGACTCAGATTTTGGAGGGCCTTAAATGGCAGCTTGAGGAGTTTGCACTTTACCTTCAAATGTTTATTGCACCTGTCTGGCCATTCCCTCCTAGTGTCCTTTGCTGATTTGTCATTCATATCATGCCCCTAAATGTGATTGGTATTCCCCAAGACTCGTATGTTTCTGTCTCATAATTCTTCCTGATTTAAAGGATCTGAGTTGGGAAGGACTAGGAGGTCATGTTGTTGAATCCCTTATTGGTTCATGTGCATTAATCCTGTCTTCCCAATCAGACTATAAGCTCCTTGTGGGCAAAAACGGTGATTCTTTCTTCTTCACATCCTTCTACTGTATAGAAAACTGAGAGATCATGGTTCTAAATTCTAATCCTATCTTGGGCACATATTTACTGGTTTGAACTATATTGGTTGCATTCTGATTTACAGGATGATCTCAGGTCTCTCTTCTGAAGATAGGCCAGTGTCTTTGTGTTTGTCCTTTGTCTCTGAAGAGGATCATGACATCAGGGAAATGATGACATGACTTGCATTGACTTTGATCTGAGTGAGGGAGGTCTGGCCCTTAATAGGAAGGGGTGAAAACAAGGCCTCTTGCCCAATGAGATTAGAAAAACACTGAAGGAATAAACACTGGAGTGACGATAGGTTTGTAAAGGATCACAGATCTAAAGATGAGAGGGACCTTAGGCCAACCACCTCTGTTTTACAGATGAGGAAACCGAGGTTCACAGAGATTAAGTGATTTGCCCACGTTCACACAGACTGGTCTGGGGTAGGATTCAAACTCAGGTCTTCTTGTCTACAGGGACAGCATTCTATCCACTAGACCATACTGTCTCTTCATATAGTAATGGAAGAAGGGAAGTCATGGAAAACCGGTCACTTGGAGGCGGGGGAGGGAGTGAGACCTTTATCTCTCTTTTTGGTTGAGTAGGTGGGGTCCAAGAGAAGAAGCGAATCTCTTGTTTCCTGTGTGGGTCTCTCTTCTCTCCCCCAGGAGGTGTTTCCTCTACCACATAATCTGAAATGTTCTTCTTCCTAAATTGCTTCCATAAAGCACAGAAAGAGGTAATCTGAAGTTCCTCTAGACCTGGGGCAAGTTGCTACCTGTTGGAAACTCATTTCTTTGCCAGTTGAAAGTTTTCATTTGATTTACCCTTGGGTGCTCCTGAATGAATTATTGCACTCCTGCCTATGGCATTGAGTTCATTCTTATAGTTAGGTCAGGATCCACATACCTGGCACCTTCACTGAAGATCCACAGGCCTGCTCCTCTGATTCCCCCTGTTCCCATCTGGGGCCTTCTTCAATCCCTGTCACACATGGGGAATTCTAAAACTTTTCTTCTCTTTCTTTTTAAAAAATTAATTTATTAAATATTGTCCAATCACATGTAAAATTTTTTAATATTTTTTTTTTAGATTTTGATTTCAAAATTCTCTCCCTTCCTCCTTTTCCTGTCCCACCAATTGAGAAGGCAAGCAATATGACATTGATTATATATATGAAGTCTTGCAAAACATTATTTCCATATTAGCCAGTTTGTAGAAGAAAACACACACAAGAAAGAAAGAAAAAGAAAAAAGTGAAAAAACTCTACACTCAGAAGTCATCAGTTTTCTCTCTAGAGATGGATAGCATTTTTTCTCATGGGTCCTTTGGAATTGTATTAGGTCATTGTATTGCTGAGAAGGGATAAGTCTTTTATAGTTGATCATCCTTACAATATTGCTGTTACAGTGTACAATGCTCTGCTCACTTTATTTTGCATGAATTCACATAAGTCTTTGTAGCCTTTTCTGAAGTGTCCTGCTAATCATTTCCTATCACTTAATAATATTCCTTCATATATCACAACATTTTGGCCATTCTGCAATTGATAGGCACGTCCTCAATTTCCAATTCTTTGCTGCCACAAAAAGAGCTGCTATAAATATTTTTGTACAGATAGGTCCTTTTCCTTTTATCTCTTTGTAATATAGACCTAGTAGTGGTATTGCTGGGTTAAAGGATATGCACAGTTTTATAGCCCCTTGGGCATAGTTCCAAGTTGTTCTCCAGAATGATGTAGCTTCCAGATTCCTTTTTTTTTTGTTCTGCATTTCTTTTCTAGACAATCAGCAAAACAACAAATCAAGCAGGAATTTGTAGCATTTACAGATTGCCTAAGTGAAAATGATCATATCAAAAATTTTAAAAGTCCTTTTGATCTGGCTCAAGCAGTTAGCTGTGTAAGCCCCTTACAGAAAGAATTTTCAACAAATCTTTCAATCTGAAGCAATTAATCCAGTACCTTGTCAATGGGGGGCGGGGGCTGTATAAATTTATTTATTTTAAATTTTCAACATTCATTTCCACAAAATTTTGAGTTCCAAATTTTCTCCCCATCTCTCCCCACTCCCCACCCCAAAAAACCTTGCATTCTGATTGCCCCTTCCACCAATGTGCCCTCCCTTCTAACACCCCTCCCTTCCCTTATCCCCATCTTCTCTCTTGTCCTTGTCTCTCTTGGCAAGATAAATTTCTGTATTCCATTACCTGTATTTAGTTCCCAGTTGTAGGCAAAAACAATTCTCAACATTTGTTCCTAAAACTTTGAGTTCCAACTTCCTTCCTTTCTTCCCACCTATCTCCACTGAGAAGGCAAGACATTCAATATAGGCTATATATGTGTAGTTTTGCAAATGACTTCCATAATAGTCACGATGTATAAGATTAACAATATTTCCCTACATCTTATCCTACCCCCCATTTCTTCTATTCTCTCTTTTGACCTTGTCCCTCCCCAAGAGTGTTTACTTCTAATTGTTCCCTCCTCCCATTTGCCCTCCCTTCCATCATTTCCCTCACTCTTCTTCTCCCCTTCTGCCCTACTTTCCTCTAGTGTAAGATAAATTTTCATACCAAATTGAGTGTACATGTTATTCCTTCCTTGAGCCAGATGTGATGAGAGTAAGCTTCACTTTTTTCTTCTCACCTTTCTGCTTTTCCCCTCCATTGGAAAAGCTTTTTCTTGTCTCTGCTATGAGAGATAATTTTCCCCTTCCATTTTTCCCATTTTCCTCCCAATATATTCCTCTCTCACCCTTTAATTAATTTTTTTTTAGATATCATCCCTTCCTATTCAACTCATCCTGCATGTGCTATCTCTCTCTCTCTCCATATGGGGGTGTATATAATCCCTCCAACTACCCAGATACTAAGAAAAATTTCAATAGTTACAAATATTATCTTCCCATGTAGGAATGTAAACAGTTCAACTTTAGTAGATCCCTTGTGATTTCTCTTTCCTGTTTACCTTTTCATGCTTCTCTTGATTCTTGTGCTTGAAAGTCAAATTTTCTTTTCAGCTCTGGTCTTTTCATCAAGAATGCTTGAAAGTCCTCTATTTCAATGAATGACCATTTTTTCCCCTGAAGTATTATACTCAGTTTTGCTGGGTAGGTGATTCTTCATTTTAATCCTAGTTCCTTAGCTTCTGGAATATCATGTTCCAAGTTCTTCTATCCCATGATGTAGAAGCTGCTAGATCTTGTGTTATCCTGATTGTATTTCCATAATACTCAAATTGTTTCTTTCTAGCTGCTTGCAATATTTTCTCCTTGACCTGGGAACTCTGGAATTTGGCTGTAATATTCCTAGGAGTTTCTGTTTTCAGATCTCTTTTAAGAGGTGATTGGTGGATTCTTTCAGTATTTACTTTGCCCTCTGGTTCTAGAATATCAGGGCAGTTTTCCTTGATAATTTCATGAAAGATTGTGTTTAGGCTCTTTTTTTGATCATAGCTTTCAGGTAGTCCCATAATTTTTAAATTGTCTCTCCTAGATCTATTTTCCAGGTCAGTTGTCTTTCCAATGAGATATTTCACATTATCTTCCATTTTTTCATTCTGTTGGTTTTGTTTTGTAATTTTTTGGTTTCTTATAAAGCCATTAGCTTCCATCTGTTCCATTCTAATTTTTAAAGACCTATTTTCTTCAGTGAGCTTTTGAACCTCTTCTTCCATTTGGCTAATTCTGCTTTTTAAAGCATTCTTCTCCTCATTGACTAAGTGAGTTACAGTAGAAAACAGACAGTAAAACTATTCTAGTGCAGGGTATTAACTTTCCCCTCTCAGAACTAGATAAATCTTATCAAAAAATAAGTAAGAAAGAAGTTAAGGAGTTGAGTAGAATTTTAGAAAAGTTAGATATGCTAGATCTCTGAAGAAAACAAAATGGGAATAAAAAGGAGCATACCTTTTACTCAGCAGTACATGGCACCTTTGACTATGTATTATGGCATAAAAACTTTACAAGCAAAAGCAGGAAGATGAAATGCATCCTCCTCAGACTATAATGCAGTAAAAAGTATATTAAAAAAAAAAAGGACATGGAAACATAGATTAAAAATTGATTAGAAACTAAATAATCTAATCCTAAAGAATGAGTATGAGTAGAACCAGGAGAATATTATACACAGTAACAGCTACAGTATGTGAGGACTGTTTTTGATAGACTTAGTCCTTCATAACAATGCAAGGACCTAAAACATTTCCAAAAGACTCATGATGCAAAATATCATCCATATCCAGAGAAATAACTATGGATTTAGAATGCAGAATGAAGCAAACCACTTTCTTTTTTGTTATGTTTGGTTTTGTTTAGTTTTTATCATGCTTTCTTCCATTCATTTTAATTCTTCTATGCAACATAACTAATGTGAAAATGTTTTTAATAATAATGTATGTGTAGAGCCCATATAAGATTGCATGGGGAGGGAGGGAGAGAAAATTTATGGAAATGATTGTTGAAAATTGGAAATAAATAAATAAACAATTTTTTGGGAAAAAAGAACAAGTATGTCAAAGAACAAATCATAGAAACAATCAATAATTTTATTAAGGAAATTAACACCAATGAGACAACACATCAAAATTTATGGGATGCAGCCAAAGCAGTACTTGAAAGAACATTTATTTCTTTAAACTTTCATATTAATATAATAGAGAAAGAGCAGATCCATGAATTAGGCATTCAACTAAAAAAAACCTAGAAAAAGAACAAATTTTAAATCCCCAATTAAACACCAGATGGGAAATTCTAAAAATCAGAGGAGAGATTACTAAAATTGAAAGTAAGAAAACCATTGAATCAATCAATAAAAGTAGGATCTGGTTTATGAAAAACCCCAATAAAATAGATAAACTATTGGTTAATTTGATTTTTTAAAAAGAAAATCAAACTGCCAATATCAACAATGAAAAGGGTGAATTCATCAGGAATTTAGGAAATTAACTCTTAGGAGCTATTTTGCCCAATTATATGTCAATAAATCTGACAATCTAAATGAGATGAATGAATATTTGCAAAAATATGAATTGTTCAGATTAGCAAAAAATTAAATAGAATACTTAAATAATTCCATATTAGAAAAAGAAATGAAACAAGGAATCAATGAACTCTTTGAAAAAAAATTCCAAAGACCAAATGGATTCACAAGTGAATTCTACCAATCATTTAAATAACAATTAATTCCAATAGTATATGAATTATTTGGAAAGATAAGCAAAGAAGGGGTACTACCAAATTTCTCTTATGACACAAATATGGTGCTGATACATAAACCAGGAAGAGCAAAAACAAAGAAAGAAAACTATAGACCAATTTCCCTAATGAATATTGATTCAAAAAATTTTAAAGTACTAGTAGAAAAATTACAATATACCACAAAGATCCTACAGTGTGAGATTTATACCAGCTATTCAGGACTTGGTTCAGTGCTAGGGAAAGTATAAGTACAATTGACCGTGTCAATCACAAGAGCAGCAAAAATCATAGGATTTTCTCAATAGATGCAAAAAAAGCTTTTGACAAAATACAACAGCTCATTCCTATGAAAAACACAAGAAAGCACAGGAATAAATGGAGCTTTTCATAAAATGATAAATAGTATCCACCTAAAACTATCAGTAATTGTTATCTATAATGGAGGTAAGCTAGAGACCTTTCCAATAAGATCAGAGGTGAAGCTAGGATGCCCATTATCACCACTATTATTTAATGTTGTACTAAAAATGCTAGCTATAGCAATAAGGAGAGAAAAAAGAAAGAAGAAATTACAATAGGTGATGAGGAAGCAAAACTATTACACTTTGCAGATGATAGGATAGTATACTTGGAGAATCCTAGGAAATCATCTCAAAAACTAGTTGAAATAATTAGAAACTTTAGCAAAGCTGCAGGATATAATATAAACCCACATAAATATTCAGCATTTCTATATATTACCAACAAAACCCAGCAGCAGGACATAGAGAAATTCCATTTAAAATAACTGCAGAGAGCTCAGATTAATGGCTCCTAGACATCTAGAGATATGGATTGGAGGGTGGAGTGACTGTAGGCTGTAGGTCAGAGGGATGGACTGGCAGTTGGACCAGGGTGTGGAAAATCACCGGGTGAAGAGGAAGCTTATCATTCATTATGAGTGGGTAATGCTCTCTCTCTCTCTCTCTCTCTCTCTCTCTCTCTCTCTCTCTCTCTCTCTCTTTCTCTCTCTCTCTCCAGCACTTTGTATATATACTTTTTATTCACTTATAGATGTCCATGTTATCGTCTCTAGAGGAATGCAAACTTGCCTGACGGCAGGGACTTTAATTTTTCTTTTTAGCATACTCAGTGCCAAGTGCCATTCACGAAGTAGGTTTCATTGTCTCAAAGAAAATTGCCTTATATGATCTTCAAGTTTGCCAGAAACAGTGAAGAGACACCTCCCACATGTTTAGAGAGGTAATCAAGATTTTCTTTTGAGAGTGCGTTAACAGCTAGTTAAAATGGGACTAATTCAGTAGGGTGGAGCTACATAAGGTCTTTAAGAACCAAGGCAGGGTCTTTCTTCATGGAAACTGACTTTAGCTCCAAATGCAGGGAAAGACTCAAATCAGAGGTATCAGAAAGAATCATGGCCTCATGTCTTATTTCATGTACTTCAGAAAAGCTAAAGTGTTCTTTCTGCCTAGATGTCTCCATATAAGCCACATCTGTAGAATGTGGTTACAATTTCTGCAAAAATCGCATCCTCCAACACATTTATAGAATATGTAGGGATAGTTTAAATGTCCTGAGTGCTGGAAAATTTCTGTTGTGAAGGATCTCTGGCCCAGTCAACAATTGTACATAGTAGCACAGTCCTTCAAATTGTTCCAACCTCACTTGAGGAGCCTGAATCAGAGAAGAATGATCAATCAAGACAAAATTCCATGAGGAATTCAGTCTGGATTCTGAAACTGGCCATTCTGGAATCATCTTATCCACAGATACAAAAGCAACGAGAGAGAGATTCATGGGAGAAATTGCATTGTGCTATGGAGAGATACGATATACCGTGGTCTTGTTTTAGCAACTCAGAGCTTCATGTCTGGGAGACATGATTGGGAGATGTCAGTGGGAAACCATTCTGCCTGGGAAGCTGGTCTTTGTAAGACCTCTGAAAATAGAATTGGAAAGGTTTCACCATCTTTTATTGGATACTGACTTTTGAGTCTAAGACAAAATAAGTATATAGTATGCACCACATCTAGGACCAAAATTAACTTCAGAGGGAAACTCTACAAAGTGGGGATCTTTATGAATTATGAGGCAGGAGACACAGTGTTTTATGATATAGACACTAAATGCCTCATCTATCTATTAGCCAGCTCCTTTTCAGAGTCCCATCTGGCCTATATTTTCCAATGGCCTCCTCTCAAAGAATGAAAATATTCTGACTATTGACTCAGTATCAGATGAAGCTGAAGAAACCCCAGAGCATGACCATGATCATGACACTTGCTTAGAAACTTCCTGCAGAGGGGAATCCAATGGAAAGACTGACTTGAATGAATGCAGAGTGAACTAAGCAGAATCCAGAAAAAGTTTATTTCCTATCATCAATATAACAATGAACAATTTTGAAGATTCCTATGAACTGATTAAAAATGAAATGAATAGAACCAGGGAAAAAATTATACAATAAGAACATTTTTTTTAAAAAGTAACTTTGAAAGCTGAATGAACTATGATCAATAAAATGACTGTCAGGCACTCTATTGCCTTCAAAATATATTTTAGAGGTAGGGCTCACCCACACTGCAATAGATCTGTGACATCATTCATTTATGGGTCATACCCTCCATTATTACAAATCACAAGCCATCGATCCTGCCTGTCCTGAATGACTGCCTCAGGTCCTCCTATAAGTTATGTAGGTGCATAGGGGAGAATAAAAGATGTGTGATGGTTTCTCTAGCTGAAAACATCTGATGACAGTTGTCTTTAAAGACTAAAGTAAGCACATTCTAAAAACTGGTTAATTTAAACTTGAAAAATGCAAGATTGACCAGGTCTAGTGATCTACTGTAATCAGAATCTATTTTAACCTATGCCACCTAGAAAAATGTAAGTAACCTATGGTCTGATATAGCCAAGCCAATGGTTATCCATAGCATGACCATCTCAGTCAGTCAATTAACAACATTTTTAGAAAATATTTTTCCAATTATATGTACAATAATTTTTAACACTTATTTTTAAAACTTTGAGTTCCAAATTCTTTCCCTTCCTTCTGCCCCTTACCCCCCTCCTTGAGACAGTGAGGAATTTTTATATAGGTTTTACATGTGCAGTCGTGCAAAATATATTTCCGTATTAGTCATGTTGTGAAAGAAAACAGAACCAAAAAAAAAAAAAGAAACCCCAAAAAGTTAGAAAAAAAAGTATGCTTCAGTCTTCATTCTGAATATATCAGTTCTTTCTCTGGAGGTGGATAGCATTTCTCATCATAAGTCCTTTGGAATTGTTTTGTATATTTGTATTCTAAGACTACCTATGTCATTCACAGTTGATCATTGTCCAATATTGTTGTTACTGTGTACAGTGTTCTCCTGGTTCTTGTAACTTAGTTTTGTAACACTTACCTTGCAAGCTTTTGCAGGCTTTTTGGAAATCACTTCTTATAGCACAATAATATTCCATCACAATCGTATACCACAACTTATTCAGTCATTTGAAAAGCTTCCCTTCCATTTCCAATTCTTTGCCACCACAGAAAGAGCTGCTATAAATAATTTATACACGTAAGTTCCTTTCCTTTGGTCTCCTCGTGATATAGAGTTAGTAGCAATGTTGCTGGGTCAAAGGGTGTACCCAGAAATATTGCTATACACCCTTTGTGACCCCATTTTGGATTTTCTTGGCAAAGATATTGGAGAGGTTTACTATTTCTTTCTCCAGCTCATTTTACAGATGAGGAAACTGAGGCAAACAAGGTTAAGAAACTTGCCCAGGGTCACATAGCTATGAAGTATCTTAAGTCAGATTTGAACTCAGGTTTTTCTGACTCTAGACATGGCATTCTATGTACTGAGCCACCTAGCTACCTGCCATGTAATTGGATTTTTATCAAGCTCCAAACCTGGAATTTGAGTTCTCTTTAAGTCCATCTTTTAGAATTTATAACCTCCTTCAGAACTCAACTCAAAGGCCATGCTTCCATTATACTGTACATGTTGTCCCTTTCCAATGGAACAGAAACTCACTGTGGGCAGAGACAGTTTATTTTTGCCTTTGCATTCCCAGCACTTGCATTTGATATTTCCAAGCTTCTCCCTGCTACAGAAGCCCATCTTAATGAACAGCGGTATTCTTTTTTCTTTTAAATAAATTTATTTTTGTATCTTTTGAAATGAGGGAAGGTGAGACTGCTGTAATCCTACACATGGAAGAGAATGGGTAGCTGGCTTCTGGAAAGGCAGAGTGATGTATAACTTTCCCCACTGTCTGATGGGGAGCATGTGTTGACATATTGCGGCTAATTCTGATCAGTTAACTACCTGAGGAAGACATGGAATGTGGTATATTCTAAAGGTCCCAGTCAGTTTGGGCCTCTTCTTGGCTTTCCGGTGAAAGCTGGAAGGGGAGACACCTCAGTCCTGCCCATCCCAGACCTACATATGACCCATAAATACAGCACTATGCTTTTAGCCTTTTTATTCCATTCAACTTATAAGGCAAGCAGTTATGGAAATAGTGTGATCTTGTGAGCTTTGGAAGGTTGGAAGGAGGAGCCGCCAGAATTTTGGGGGTGAAGTCTATTCTGGGATTTGCCAGAAGCTTGACAGTAAAGAATCAAGTCTCCAGTGACCTTTCCAGTTCAGCAGCACCAGAGTTGCAGACTCATCCACTCATCCACCCACTGGACTGGTCATACTGCATTTGGAAGTGAACTTGGTGGGGCCAACTTTATATAGAAATTGTGGTAAGTTTGAGTCTATCCCCTTAGGGACCTAGGGAGTGAAGGAGAGAGTGTGTCCCCAGAGAACGGGAGGAAATCTTGCCATATCTTCTTGCTGTTCTTGATATCTCTTCAAAGTAGAGATCTTTTTGTTAAAAAAAAAATCTTTGTGGTAATTGCTTAAATGGAACTGAAATCTAATTACTGGGGGCTAACAATGGGGGTAGAGGGAGCAGACACATGAACATTAGTGCTAGAACCATTGCTTTAGAGAAAGAAATCCCTGACTCCTCAGGGGCACTCTAGGACTCTGATGGGGTTGAGAGAGAGCAGGGTTATAGCTGGCCTTGATCTAGAAGAATGAGTATTGAAATACATATATATACACACACATATACATATATGTATATTTGAATTTTATTTTGTATTTATGCTACCTAAATTTCCTTCTGCATCTCTTCCCCTCCCCTTTTCCAGAAATTCATCTCTTATTAACAAAGAATTTTTTAAATGATGGGGTACTATTTGGACTATAAATCATGACCTCAGAAGTTTAGAAATTTCACATTGGCCCAAAGCATCATGGAAAATTCATTGCGGGTATAAACAGACTGCAGCATATTATCAGATGACTGAGATCTGAGAAACTATCAAGGACATATATAACCAAAAAAAGAATATGGATCAGTCATTTAGCAAGAATGAGCAGTAGTAGAAGGAAACCTTGAGGGCCATGGTGGTACTCACAAAATTCTAACAAATGAAAGAAAAGTCACTTATATGTTGGATCAACTACCCAACTTGAAGCTTGATTTGAAAACAAAAATAGCACAGGGTGAAAAGGTATAAAGGAGGTGTGATCTGTACTGATGGAGGGCCTGCCCATGTTGATGAGATCATGTGTGGACCCGCTGAGACATTGCAATACTAGCATTATTGACTCTAAAATGATAAACAACCTGAGCCCCTTTCTCTGCAGCTCATCTCCATCATAGACAGGCACCATTCCATGTCCTAGAAAACTGGATTGGAATATTTTTCAGAATTATATCCCTCCACAAAATCCTTCTTTGGTGACTCATCATGGCTTGGAGGTGACCCATGCCATCCTAGTGTAGTGCAAGTTATGGCAGATTCTGGAAAGGTTTTGCATGTAGAACTGATAAGACTATAATTGTTTTCTCAGATTTGGCCTAATTAAGTACATAAAGACTCATCACCAGAAAGCTGATCAATTGATGATGAACTCTTTTCATAGAAAGCCATGAAATGAAGGAAAATGCAAAATGGCCCTAGATGATCTTCTTTTGCTTTTCTAGAGATGGAATGATGGCAGAAAAGCAGTAGGTGCTAAAGACCACAGTTTTTAAACTATCTACAAACTTTAATCTAACGGTTGATAATCTGAATGCCAGATCCTTATCTCGTCATTATCAGGTGGACATAAGACTTTGAGAGTATGCCCCTGGGTGATCTTACTTTATCTTCATAATACATATCCTTTTGTAAAAAAAAAAAAAGGATACAATTGATGTGCATCATATCAACCTTGACATTCTTTCTATAAATCCAACCAAAATAAGAAAGAAATTTTGGCTTGAAAAAAAAAAAGATAATTCACAGGTCCTGCATTTGGGTTTCATTGTGGATATCAAGGCAATATAATAAGAACCATTGTTTTATGGGTCATGTGCTATCTCATATTGTGATGTTCATCATAAGCTTTTGAAAAAAGGTTGCCATGAAAATAATTGCAATGTATGTACCAATATTTATGGCAGAGGTCGAGGAGGTAGAGGAAGTCTATGGAGAAATCATTAAGATCATCCAAATTTAGTCTGAAAAATATGTTGGAAAAGATAGTTTAGTAGTAAGGAAGGAAAGAGGCCAAAGGGTTGGAGACAATACAAAATCTTCATGTAGAATGAAGATTTTGTTCAGGAAGAGAATCAGGAATTCCACTCATACCCAGCAAATTGACAAAGATGACAAAAGATGGAAATAGTCAGTTTAGAGCATTGTGGGAAGATAGGTACCCTGGTATGTTGTTAGTGGAGCTAAGAATTAATATAACTATTTTGGAAAGTAATTTGGAATTATAGAAATAAAGTGACTAAAATGTTCATACCCTTTGACCCAGAGATTTCACTATATAATATTTGCTAGAATATATATACAGAGAGAGAGAGAGAGAGAGAGCATATATGTATACATATATATCATATATACAAATCTCTTTAAGGTTTGCAAAATGCTTTACATATGCTAAGTCATTTGATCCTCACAATTAACTGATGAAATAAGTTCTATTATCATCCCAATTTTACAAATGAGAAAATAGTTGAGAGAGATTAAGTGACTCACTCAAGATCACACAACTAGAAAATGTCGGAAGCAGTATTTGCATTCAGGTCTTCCTGACTCCAAGTCTAACAGTATCTATTATACTTAGCCCTGTATACCAAAGAGGTTATTGATAAGAAGAAAGATCTCATGTATGGCAAAATATTTAGGGTGCACTTTTTGCGATGGCAAAGAGATGGAAATATATTAAAAGCCCATTGACTGGGATATGACTAAAACATTTTGGGACACAAATGTAAAAGAAAATGACTTGTTCAGTCATTTCCAACACTTCATGAACCCCATTTGAAGGATTTCTTAGCAAAGATACTGGAGAGGCTTGCCATTTCCTTGTTCAGTTCATTTTACAGATACAGAAATTGAGACAAACAGGAATTAGTGATTTGCCCAGGGTCACAGAGCTAAGAAGTATCTGAGTCCAGATTTGAACTCAGGAAGATGAGTCTTTCTGACTCCAGATTTGGCACTCTATCCACTGCACCACCTAGTGGCCTGTAGAATATTATTTTGCTATAGGAAATAATGAATATGATGAATACAGAGAAGCATGGAAAGAATGACATAAACTCATATAGAGTGAAGTAAGCAGAGTCAATAAAATGATATCATAATATATAAAAATAATAAAGACTACAACAATATCAATGAAAAGAACTATCACAAAGCAATTGAAAGTAAATACTGACAGATTACAAAAACCAAAAATGTCTCCATGGAAGAAATATGAGAAGACATGCCCCACTCTTGGCAAAGGTGGGAGGTCCATAGGTGTGGAACATTGTGCATATTTTTGGATTTTTTCAATGTATTGTTCGATTTTGCTAATTATTTTCTTCCTTTTTCTTTAAGAATATTCTTATATTGCAAGACTCTCTGGGGTGGAGAAATAAGAAATATAAAGGAATGATGAAAAACAAAACAATATCAATAAAATTTATTTAATTTTTTTTAAAGGAAGAAAGAAAGCACTGGACATGGTGAGCATTGAATTATATCATAAAATGAAATTTATTTTATTTTAGCAGAGAGAGAATAACTAGTTGTTCATGTGGGAATGATTTCCAAATTAGCTATGTAGTCAAGTCTTGGGCACAATATTAAGTTCTGGGTATATAAATAAAGGCAAAAAGAACCCCTGTCCTGAAGTAGCTCATAATCTAATGCTAACAGCTATGTACAAACAAGTTATATTGAGGATTAGTTGGGGATAGTCTCAGAAGGAAGGCACTAATATTAAAGTGAACAGGAAAAGCTTCTCATATAAGACGGGATTTTAGATTTTGAAGGAAGTCAGAAAACTCAGGAGGTGGAGACAACAGTCAAACCTCTGAGCAAATAACAGATTGAAAGAAAGAATAAAAATTCAACTATATGGCAAGCAATTGAGGTGTCTTAAAATGACCTATTCAAATAAGCTATTGATCCTGAAACATGGAAACTGGATAAAAGAATAGATAATTGGCACAGACTAGCACCATTTCTAAGGAGTTTTACCTTCTCTTGTTGCCAGTCTAACAAATCTCTACCTCATGATGGTCATGAACATGGTGATATGTCCGTTAGTCTTTTTCATCTGTTTTGCTTTGAGGGAATCACTAAGGGATTTTAAAGGATAAATTGACTTGCCTAAAGTCACAGAGATGGGATTCAAATCCAGGTTATCTGATTCTAAATCCAACACACTTTCCATGACACCATATTGTCATGGAAAAATCAGAACCTCTCCTGAGAACATCTGAGAAGAGACAAGAGAGAGCCAAGAGTACCTTGGGAGTCTCAAGGAGCAGAAAGGGTGGAAAAGTAGGTGGAGAGAGAGAGAAGACCATAGAGTCTGTGCCACTCAGATTGTTTTGCCATAGAGGGGGCAAGGAATACCAAAAGATGAGAATGGAATGCTAAAGACCAGTTTACTGTAAAACCAGAAAAGGACACATTAAAAAAAGTAATTGGAGTTAAGTGACTTGCCCAGGGTCACACAACAGAGTAAGCCTCAAGTCTCAAAGTCAGATTTGAACTTCAGTCCTCCTGCCTCTAGGGCCAGCACTCTATCCACCATGCCACCTACCTGACCAGTGTTGTATCTTTAAAACTAATGATACAGAGATAATGATAGGGGAAAGACTTCCTTCTCCTTCTCTCCCTCTTTTACTCTTGTTCAGAGAAATGAGCATGGGATCTCTGTTCCGTGTTGCTCTTTTCCACTTCAAGTGCTAGACTAGGAGTTCAAGTCTTGGAGGCCTTGGAGCCAGGATTCCAGGCAGAATAATGTTACAGCTAGTCAGAAAGTTAAGCCCTGAGAAGCTAGGGTGCCTGGGGCTCAAATCCAACATGGATTTTTGGAATTGAAACTGAGACTGTGTATAGAAACTGAGCTGAGCTATAGAACTAACTACATTACCCTTCCCAGAAACTAATGCCTTCCACATGTTTGGGGAATAAATTTACATATTTGTGATTATACATTTGAAGTTAATATTCCTTTGAAAAGTTGTACAACAGTTAGTGGCTAGATGAAACTGGGGTTTCAGGAGATACCCCTACATTTAGTGGAACAGTATTGTTGGGGACTGGAGCCATTTGCAGAGAACTTAGACATCCTTTAACTCTCTTAAGGGCACCAGAAAACCCTGGGTGAGGGACAAAATCTATCTGACTAATCTTTCTGGCAGTGAAGGCAAGGATAGTCAATATGAGATATTATTAATATGATGGATTCAGAAAATCTTGGGAAGACTTGTATGGACTGATGTAGCAGACAGCCTGCGTCTCTAAACCGCTCGGTGATGTAGTTGAAAAAAAGAGTTAAGGGAGGCAGGAGATGATAGACCAACTCCATTTATTGATCGGAGGGTTAGGGTTTATATAGACAGAAACTGCAAGTCCACGTGACATTCTGCTCATCTCCTATCACAGTGATTTGGCCAGTCTTATTGTCTTTAAAGACTATTAGCCTAGAGGATATCTATTTTACATATCCCTTGTTTTCTGTAGTTCCCATAATTGTCTCAAGGAGACAGCAACATCTGGGGGGCATGGAGAGCCATTCCAGATGATAAAGAGCACAGTCTCCAAGAACAGTTTCCCCGAAGGTCTTTCCTGATCTTGTCAACAGTGCTCCACCCTGGCCCTCAACAGACTGATACAGACTGAAATGCTCAGAACAAAGGGAACAATTTACATGATGACCAAAATAATGTAGGGGAAAACAATTTTGAAAGATTTTAGAATGCTGATAAATGCAGTGACCAATTGTGATTTTAGAGGAGTGATAATGAAATATGCCACCCATTATTTGGCAGAGAGTTGCAAAATGAGACCTATTTTCAGAATTGTGCTTATTTGTTGCAAGGGAGATCTCTTTTGGGGGCGTCTGAAGTAGTGGTAGTACTGTTGTTAAGTCATTTCAGTTGTGTCAATGCTTCATGACCCCATTTCAGCTTTCCTTGGCAAAGATACCGGAGTATCTTTCTCCAGCTCATTATGTAGATGTGGAAACTGAGGCAAACAGAGTGAAGTGGCTTCACCAGAGGTGACACAGCTAGTAAGTGTCTGAATCTAGATTTGAACTCACGTCTTTCTGACTTTGGGCCTGATGCTCTATCCATTGTATTACCCTAGTGTTACTGGTAGAGATGCAAAAAACAAACAAACAAAACCCAGAAGGAAAAAAAAAAAGAGTATCAACAAACTATTTTAAAATGTTTAGGAGAAAAAAGTTCAAAAGAAGATTCAAACGGGGCAATTTTGTTACTATTGTGTTAAATTTACTATACACTTAAAAAGGCATATAAACAATTTTCTGTTTCATATATGAAACATATTCTATCTCTCTTTTTTGCTTTTCTATTTTTGTAAACTAAAGTGTTTGTGTTTGTTAAGGACTATCCATAATAAAAAAAAATGGAGAAGAGCACTGAATTGAGGATGAGGAGTTTTAGGTTCTAGTCTTGGCCACAGTGCTGCTTCAGTTATGTGATATTAGACAAGTTGCATAATTTCTCAGAGTCCCTGCTTTCTTATCTGCCTGTTGAGGTGTTGAATTAGATAAGCTCAAAGAATCTTCTAGCTCAAAAATTCTATTGTTGTCATGCTAAACTATTCAATATAAAGATAGTGTGGCATAATGAATAGAGTGGTAGGCTTGGATTAAGAAAGATGGGTTCAAACCCCACCTTGCACATTTACATTTAGGCAGTCCTAAGCAAGTCACTTAACCTCTATCTGTATACTGCATCAGGTGACTCCTTAGATAAGCCACAGATGATAGCAATCTTCAGTGGGTAGAGGAAGCTTCTGAATTTTTACATATTTCTATCAGCTATTATCAAGTAGGAACTTGAAGGGAGTTAGCTTCCTCAATATCCTGATTATTCCTATGACACTGTTGCCTCGTGTAGCATATTAGAGAAGTTTTTTAAAAATTGTAATAACTCCAGAGATCGGGGAGGACCTCATGGAAGAGGTGCCATTTCAGTTGAACTTTAGAAAAAAAAAATCAACAAGTGAAAAAAGGATATGGATATTTCAGACACAGGGAACTGCATGAGCAAAATGATAGGGGCTACCAAAAAGGAGTGCCTGATAATAAAAGAGTTGTCTAGTTGGATTGGAGTAGAGTGGGTTTTTGTTCAGTGTTTCAGACCCTCTGTGACTCCATTTAGGGTTTTCTTTACAAAAATACTGGAGTGGTTTGCCATTTCCTTCTACAGATGAGGAAACTGAGGTAAACAGGGTTAAAAGACTCACCCAGGGTCACACAGTAAGGGTCTGAGGCCAGAGTTGAACTCAGAAAGTTCTGACTCCAGACCCAGCACTCTATCCACTGAACCCTCTTGTTGCCCCTTTAGAGGCTATGGAGAGAAATAACATGTTAGTCAGTCAATAAATATTTATTAAGTGCCACTATGTGACAGGTACTCTGCTAATTTCTGGGAAAAAGGGAAAAAAAAGACAAAAGACTGATCCCAATGAACCTGCAGTCTAATGGCTTGCAGTCTGATACATACAAGTTGCTATGTATAAACAAGCTATATACTGTACAGGATAAACTAGTGCTAATCAAGAAAAGGAAAGTACTACCACTGAGAGGGATGGGAAAAATCTTCCTGTAGAAGGTTAAATTTTAGCTGGAATTTGAAAGAAGTCTGGGAAGCCAGAGGTAGAGATGAGGAGGAGGGAGAGCATTCCAGGAATGGGAGACAATCATTGAAAACACACTATATGCAAGGCACTCTGAATACAATCAACCAGTAAGAATTTATTAAACACCTATTATGCTAAGCATTGTACTAGATATTAGAGACATTTTCAAAAAAATTATGTAGTTCCTGCCACCATGAGCAAAGGGGTATAAAACTGTGCATACCCTTTGATCCAGTAATATCACCATTAGTCTATATCCCAAAGACACTTAAAAAAAGAGAAAAGGACCTATTTATACAAAAATATTTATAGCAGCTCTTTTTGTGGTGGCCAAGAATTGGAAATCGAAGGGATGTCTATCAATTGGGGAATGGCTAAACAAGCTGTGGTATATGATTGTGATGGAATATTATTGTGCGATAAGAAATGACAAACAGGATTTCAGAAAAAACTGGAAAGACTTACATGAACTGATGCATAGTGAAGTGTACAGAATCAGAAGAACATTGTACACACAGTAAGAGCAATACTGTTTGATGAAGAATTGTGAATGACAGCTATTCTCTTAGCTATGAGCCAAGACAATCCCAAAGGACTAATGATGAAGCATACTCTCTGCCTCCAGAGGAAGAACTGATATTGACTGAAAATCTGCAGCGTTCTATTTTTCACTTTCTTTATTTCATTTTTTTTATTTGAGTCTTCTTGTACAAAATGACTAATATGGAAATGTTTTACATGATTGCACACGTATAACCTATATTTGATTACTTACCATCTCAGGAAGCGGGGAGGAGGTGGAAGAAGGGGTCAAATTTGGAACTCAAAACTTAAAAAAAGTTTAAAATTGTTTTAACATGTAATTGGGGGAAAATAAAATATATTTTAAAAAATAATACAGTTCCTGACATCAAGGAGCTTATACTCTTTTGGAGAGAGTAAATAGTATTACATTAAGTTGCTCTGGATCTCAATATCCTTAGTGGTAAAACAAGGATGTTATACTAAATAATCTTGAAGACCCCTTCCAGATTAATAGATTTAGGAACCGATGATCTGCATTTCACTTCAGTGAAGAGAAGCAATTTCTTTGCCATGAAGAAGATCCCTCAGCCATGTTCACAGAGATGACCAAACTCAGAGAATCTGCTTCTGTGATTAAATAAATCAATGTAATGTTATACATATTTAAAAGTACTTGTATGTATCTAAATATATACAAATATATAATATACAAATGTATGAAATGTGTGTATAAATATATTTTAAAATGCACACATATCATACATATATGTACATATACATACGGAGAGAGGGAGACAGAGAGGGAGAGGGAGAGAGAGAGAGAAGGAGAGGAAGAGAGAGGTGAGGGAGAGGGAGAATAGGAGAGGGAGAGAGGAAGAGAAAGACTTTCCATACATCATATTTGTTTCCCTCTTTCTCCCTTGACCACTCCCCCTTTATCCTAGTCTTTGAGGTGAAAGTGGTTCCATCTTGACACACCTAGATATTATGGAGAGGCCTCTCCTTCTGATCAATTTTAAGCTCTTTAAGCAAGTTACTGAGCCAGTAACTCTTGGGGAGATTACCTGTTGTGAAGCTGCTCTTTCAAGAGAGACTCAACTAGCTCAGAATGGATTTGGCTGAAGCCCCATGACCCAAGGCTACTGGCACTCACTTAGCTCTGTGTCTGTGTGTGTGTGTGTGTGTGTGTGTGTGTGTGTGTGTGTGTGTGTGTGAGAGAGAGAGAGAGAGAGAGAGAGAGAGAGAGAGAGAGAGAGAGAGAGAAAGCATATGTATGAGAATGTGAGTGTGTGTGTAAGAGAGGGAGAAAGAAAAGGAAAAAGAGGAGACTGTGTATGAGAAAGAATATGTGTGTATACATATAAGAGAGTGAATGTGTGTGTGAGACAGAGATACAGAGTATGTATGAAAGAGACTGTGTATGAGAAAGAATATGTGTGTATACATATAAGAGAGTGAATATGTGTGTGAGACAGAGATACAGAGTATGTATGAAAGTGTAAGACTGTGTGTGTGTGTGTGTGAAACACACAGGCTAATAACACTCTCCAATGGGACCTGTATCAAAGTGAAGGCTGAGTAAAATGTGTTGGAAACCACTGGTCAACAAAACCTAAACCACACCTCTTTGTGGGTACAGAGATAGAGCCGTGATCCTGCAGCTGTCCAGAAAGAAAATTGTAGATGGATTTATGATGTCACCACTGAGCCCCTAGAACATTCTTCATCTTTAAAATCTTTGGCAAATGTGACACATTTCATCTCTCTCTTTCATCTCATCCATATCTCTTGGACTTGGAATTCTGCCTATGTTCTCTGGATCTGGGAAAATTGATTTTTCTGGGTCTTGGTTTCCACATCTGTAAAATGGGGGAATATCTCTTGGGATATGTGCCTTAATATTCCGTTACCCTACAGTCCATTACACAAAAGTAGAGAGGTTATGTAACTGGGAGAAATTAGCCACTGTACAGAGGTGGTGGCTAGATGATACAATGGGATAGAGCGCTGGACCTTGAGTCAGGGAGAACTGAGTTCAAATCCAGATTCTTACTAGCTGTATAATCCTGAGCAAGTCACTTAACCTTGGTGTGCCTCAGTTTCCTTATTTTTTAAATGGGGTTAAAAATAGAACCTACCTCCCAGGGTTTAATGACATAATATTTATAAAGTGCTTTGCAACCATTAACATATTATAGAAATGCTAGGTAGCTCATGGTAAGCCAGTGTTAAGAGCTGATTGAAAGTAAGGAGCACAGCTATCCTGAATTTACTCTAGGAGTGATTTTAATTGTGGGCAGCTGAAGCCCTGTTTGACTTGCTGATCTGCTTGTTCAGAGCTTGCTGTTGGCCTAGATGTACCTGTCTCCTAGTGCTGCTGGGACCTGGTAAAATTATCTATTCTCCACTTCCTTCCTTGCCCCACCCCCATCTTCACCCCCAGCCTCATCACTATCTGGTGAACCAGCATTGCTTAACCTTTAGGAGTTTCTTGCTCATTTCAAGCCTTCTTTATCTGCTTTCTGTACCTTTATAAGGGTTTTGTCTCCGGATAAAGATAAGCTGACTTTTGTTGCATTTAGAATACAAGTTTACTATAGAGGGTGTTAGAAGCGGAAACACAGTAGTTAGTGGAGATTTTTGTCACACTGTACTCTAAAGAACAGAGACCAGTCTCTGCCCAGAAGCTAAGGAAGGGGGATGTCTTCTCTAGACTAGGGGCTCTGAGCTTACTGAATTCCACTAATAATGTAACTAACTCCTCAAATAGTAAGAAGACAAGGGAAAACCTTGTGAACCTATGAAATCAACTATCCTAGACTCAAAAAAGAACTACAATTCTGTATTAAACTCTCCTGTATTACAAAGGATGGGTTCATACAACTGGGTACAGGTAGGCAGAGCTTCCTGGATTAGAGGGTGAGTCAATAATCACCTCCGCTCTCTATTTCTAGCCAGTCCAGGCCCCTTAGATAATACCTTAGCCTGTCCATTGCTCTGCTTAAGACACTAGGACCTTGCTGCCCTGAGCATCTTTCCTTCTACCTTGCTGTGGCTAGTACAACTCCCCTTTACCTAAACCTTTTCTTCCTTTTGCTTAGAGAGAAATAATCAGATCCATATTACCATAGCCAACAGAAAGGGTATTGTAATGCATTGTGATTCACTGACAGCTCCCTTCCCTGGTCCCCACTCCCCACATGGGTTGTATTGCCCTAGTAGAAGGAGCTGCCCAAGGGAGGGGCTATCTTTCTTTTACACTGTCAAGCCCACATCCTAACCGTATGTCTGATAACAATAGTCACTAAATAAATAAATAATAAATCAATACCGCAGAGGTCACTAAATTAACTCTTTGTTGGTTGACTAGTTGATTGGGTGGTAGAGAAGAGAGAGGAATAAAGGGAAGGTCCAAAAACTCAAGCTAATGGTCATAGGGATGGGTGGGAGCCTGAGATGAAGGGAGGAATGGCCAATGGGCTCCAGATGTCTTGGGGGTTATGCTCCATCCCATCTGCATCAAGCAATTTAAGGGCTTCCTTCTACCCTGAAGTGTCTCCTATCCTGACTTGCCATGATGCTTCAAATTCTCCCCATTCCTCCTCAATGGACGAAAGACAGTATAAGTGAGTCAAAAATATTTATTAAACACCTCCCATGTGCCAGAAATGGGGAGAGAAAGAAGGAGACTTGGGAAGAAGGAACTGACTCTGACAAGGAGGAACATAAATTTCTGCTGAGTTCCTTGATTTGGCGTGACAGGCAGGGAGGAGTGGCAGGCCTTGACCACTGTCTGGAGTGTCAGGATGAGCCTGTACATATTCAGCATTAATTAACAACCTCTTCTTTCTGCCTTGCCCTCCCCACTCCCCAAACAAAGCAGCAAGGGTTCAAAAGCTGGCAGCATGGCTGGATAGAAGGGGCCCTGGCCTGGGGACCAGGGATCTGGGTTCCAGTTTTGGGTCTACTACAAACTGTGTGTTTAGACCAGTTAGTCTCTGAGCTTTACCGTCTACAGGATGAGAGACTTAGACTAGAAAATCTCCAAGTCTCTTCTAGCTCTAAAACTCTCCTCTGATTCTAGAGCTAGTATAGTTTTCCTGTAGTTTTACATAGGGCAGTGGACATCCCCTATTATCCAGAATCTCTATGCCTCTATGCCTCTCTCCCTACCCCCAAGTTCTCTTACCACCCCATCCCCCAACCCGGTTGAAATTCTCAAGTTGGAGAGTAATTCTGGCCAACGTAGCAAAACTAGTTCATGTCAAAGTTCATGCTTCACTTCCCTACCCTGCCCCTGTGACAAATCACACTAATGAGGCTTGAAAGGAAAACACCACTTTGTTTCGTAACCGACATGCACTTGTCTGTTGGCAGTTGTCTTCATTTGTGGTTCAATTTCTGGGCCAACGTGCAACGTCCTTCAAATGAGAGAGGCGGGAATTCAGGTGACATTGGAGAGCAAGGCACCAATGAAGTGACCACCTCCATGGGCCATTTGCAGAAAGGAAACTGTCTTTCCCCACACGTCTTCTCTAAAGGGAAGAACCGGTTGATTAGCCCCAGTCACCCTTAGCTGCATGCTTTGAGCAAGTCCTTTCTTTACCTCATCTATAAGGTGAGAGGTGGTGGGAAGTCCTAAGGGAATCTGGTGCTAATGAGAGGGTGCAGACTCAATGGAAACTGTCCTTGTTGTTCATCCTTTGCTCTTGAAGAGGGCCAATGACATGAGGGTGATGTCTTGACTTGTGTGTGAATTGGATTTAAGTGAGGCAGAGATACACAAAGTCATCAGGCTTGTTCTCGCCTCCACAGTTGTTCAAGTCCAATGGCAAGACAGAAGTCAAGATGAGGCACTGGGTGATCAATGAAAAATCAGTCCAATATGGATTGATAAAATTTCAGGAACATTGGTTTTGGATCATCACTTATGGGGTCATAGATTTAGAGCTGGGAGGAACCTAGAAAGTCATCTGGTCAATCCTCCTCTTTTTACAAATGAGGAAATTTAGACCTCAAAAAAAGTGAAGGAACTTGCCTGAGGTCACAGAGGTAAGTGTCAGAGGCAAGATTTGAACCCAGGTTCATTGATTCTAAAGCTAGTACCTTTTCAATGTTGAAACAAAGGGTCAGAGTTTAAATTCTGTGCACCACTTCCCTCTCTAGGGCTCAGTTACATAATTTTTGCAATAATGAGGCTTGTTAAGATATCTCTAGTTTTTAATCCTATAATAAAAGAGAAAGCCAACTAACCAAGGTCTCCATTGTTATTTTACCTCAAGACTGCTGCACTCTCCCAGAGCCCTTTCTGAGACAAATTGGCCACCAGAAGATGCCTGTTTTCAAACCAGAGACCTTCCTTTCCCAGTACCTGGAGATCACCATGCCAACAAGTGATCTTTTGTTATAGGTTACCCAGGAATGATTTGCTTGTTTAATTTAAGCTCCTTGTCTTCAGTGTGTGCACAGGGAACACAGATTCCCTTTTAAAAAGCCTGAACCCTACAGCATTGGGAAGGCATTCAGAACCCCCCACTGTTGGGAAGGCATTTGGAATCTCCCAGCACTGGGAAGGCATTCTAACCCAAGGAGAAATTCTTTGGCCATAGAGTGGACTTGATCTTTACATGCCACTGACCACCACAAAAAAAAAAAAACTGTCAGGGCAGAATTTATGGGTTAACATGTATGTTACACAACCATGGAACACTGGAGAGAGAAGGTATCTTAGGAGGGAACTAGTCCAATCACCCCATTTTACAGAAGAGAAATTGGGGCCCAGACAAGGAAGTGACTTGCTTAAGGGCACATAAATAGTGTGCCAAGTTTTGAACTGAGAGGTCTTTGGATTCCAAACATATTTTCCACAGTCTCTCATGTTACTTCAGTGCCCCTCAAATTTTTAGAGAGAATATTTTGTGGCTACTGTTTTTTGTTATGCCATCTTAGGAAATGCTTTTACTTTGAGCAAATTGACCCTACTGGCTGACTATGAGTAGGATGCACCCTCACGAGGACTCATGAGCTCCCTAGAACCATAAGATATTAGGCATTCTGTCCTAGTGAGGGATGAATTCAGAACTCTTGCCTTTAATTCTCCCCTTCTCCCTCTTAGTGGAGGAGAGATAGAATGAGTCAGTTAAAAAGTACTTATTAAGCACCTACTATATGTCAGCAATGAGGAGGGAAAAAAGGAGGCTTGGAAAGGAGGAAATGACTCAGAAATGGAGGAATACAAACTTCTGCTGAGTTCACTGATTTGGCCTGATAAGCTGAAGGTTAGTAAGGAGGAGCTGTAGGCTTTGGCCACTGCCAGGAGTTTCAGGATGAGCCTATACATATTCAGCATTAAATAACCACCCTCCCTTTCTCCCTCCCCCACAGAGATTTGCCCTACATATTGTAGGGGTCCAATGGAGGAATTCCAGGTGTTCTCTATGTTTCAGAGACCCAGAGGAATTTTTCTCTCTAATTTTCCAGTTGCATCATCCTGTGTATTGCAAGGAAATGAATGAATAGTCCCTAGCACAAATTCACATCTGAAGGTGAGGGAGTGATTTCTACTCAACACTGCAACCTGTTCCATATTGTGATATCCCTGTTAGGAACTTGATAGGAACCTGGATTTCCCTCTGTACGGAGAAAATCAAATTTCTTTTCCCTTTTCTTTATTTTTGGGGTTTGGAACAGGTTTTCAAAAGCACCAAGACAGGTGGGTATGAAAATTTTATAAAGTGATGTGTTTGTTAAACTTGTGTAACAAAATTGGAGAGAGAGAAAGAGAGAGTGTGTGTGTGTGTGTGTGAGTGTGTGTGTGCGTGCCTGTGTATGTGTATGAGAGAGAGGAAAAAAAGAGAGAATATATGTGGATGAGACTGTATGTGTGTAATCACACAGTGTGTGGATCAAAGAGAGAGTGAGAGTATGCATACATACAGGTTAATAACACACCCCAAAGAGACCTGTGCCAAAGTGTCAGCTGAGGTTGGACTAAATGTCTTGGGAACCTCTAGTCAACAGAACCTAAGCAACACCTATTAGAAAAACTCCCCCTCCCATCCCTTCGTTATATCACTGTATGTTTCAATGATTCATTTCTAACTCTAAGATATCTTAACATAAACTTTAATCAGGATATTTTTGTTGTTGTCATTCAGTCATTTCAGTCATGTCTGACTCTTTGTGACCCCATTTGGGGTTTTCTTGGCAAAGATATTGGAGCAGTTTGCCATTTCCTTCTCCAGCTTATTTTAGATGAGGACACTGAGGCAAAAATGGTTAAGTGACTTGCCCAGGGTCACACAACTAGTAAGGACCCAAGGCCAGATTTGAACTCAGGAAGACTCATCTTCCTGACTTCAGGTCCAGCACTCTCTCCACTATGCCACCTAGATGTCCACTCTGTGGTGGTCAGTGGCATGTGATGACCAAGTCCAATCTGTGGTTAAAGAATTTCTCTTTGAGGGCAGTGTGCCTTCCCAACACGAGGAGCTTCAAATGTGTCCTGGACATTTCTCTGCCTTCTTCCCTCACACTCTCCAACCCTAGTTCAATATTTGGTGTCCCTGGAAAATTAAATGTCTTCACAGCACTGGCAAGCTCAGGCTTTAAAAAGCAAATCTGTATTCCCTGTGCACATGATGAACATTGAGAGCTTAAATTGTTCTAGCAAATCACTCTTCGGTAATCTACAGAGAGAGATCATTAGACAGCATGATAAACTCCAGGTATGGCGAAGGGAAAGTGGCTGGTCTGAAAATGGGTAACTTTCAGTGGCTCATTTATCTTTTTAGAAAGGGCTCAGTTATTACCTAGAGGTAATAACAATTTTCTTAGGTCTTTCTTAGACTTTCCTTCTTGCTTCCTATGTGCTGATGGCTCTAAGTTATTCAAGTCCCCTATATTAGCAATCATCTGACCAATTCCCATCAGGACTTGTTGTCTTCCTCATTTAAGGTCAAGTTCCTTGAAATTAGGCACTGTTTCATTCTTGGTATTTGTATCCACAGCTGTTAGCATGGTGACTGGTACATAGTGGGAGCTTAATAAATTCATGCTGATTGATTGATTATAAGGACCTGAGCATGTTCATCCTGGAGAAAAGAAGACTCATGAGAGACCTGACTAGGGCCTGTCATGTATAAGAAAGATTAAACTTGTTCTGTTTGACCCCAGACAGTGAGACCAGGACTACCCAGGGGAAGCTGCAAAGATACCAACTGACTTCATATCAGACTCAAGATCAGAAAAACTTTCTAACAATGTATATAAACAGTCATCAGTCAGTAGTGAACTCAGTCAACCAAGGAACTAATACTTTGGTGGAAAAGCTCAAGTCTAGAGTATTCTAGAATCAAATCTCTGAAGGTTTCTCTTTTTTTCTTCTTCTCATCTTTCCCTTGACATTGACCATGTCATCAGAGAATGGACATTGTCAAACAAAGTAGAGAGTGTCAGTGGTACTGAAATCAAGTTCTGTAGAACTGATTGAAGGAACTGAGGTTGTTTAGAAGACAGGGGTATGAATGTTGGACAGATCTTTTTTTCCTTTCTCTTCTTTTCTTCTCTTTCATCATTTTATTTCTCTATTTTTTTCCCTCTTCCTAATACTCCTGCTGGCTGTCTTTTTCTACCATTCATCCTCATTTCTTTCTTTTCTTCTCCAGTTCTCCATCTTTTCTTTTTCTTTCTTTCACTTCTCATCTTTATTTTTGTTCTACCATTATCTTTAATTTCTTGCTGACTTTGTCTCTGTCTCTGTCTGTTTATGTTTGCCTGTTACCCAGATCACCAATGGAAAAGATAGACTTAAATATCAGAGTAGGATAAGTTTCTAGGTACTCCTACATTCTCTCTGTTGACTCTATGCTAAGAAAATTTAAGACCTCTTTTCTGATCTGAGACATCCTATCTTTGGAGCCCTGCCAACAGAAGCATGGAGTGGGGGGCAAAGGGGAAGTATTGGTAGAAGGCTTTCCCTGACATTCCCTAAGCTCTTGGACTTGACCAGGTGGTTGACTAAGTGAGCTCAAGGCCAGATTGGAAGGGGTTGGTGGAAAGGAGAAAAGCAACAAATACCTTGCAAGAAAGAGTCATGTGTGGGGAGTCATGAAGAGGGAACAAGGACAAAAGAGGTCCTTACAGACATTCACAATCAGTATAGTTCCACCTCTACCCACACTCTAAACTTTAAGGTTTATAGCATGGCCTGCCTTTCTTACCCAGGCCAACTGGTGATTAGACATAAAATCCAAACTACTTTACCCAACATGTTCGAATAGGAATAGAAGGGTGGTGGTGGGGTAGTGGAGATTATTTATAATATAGAAAGATTCTTCACTTTATAAAAGGATTCACCAATCTTTGAATGAATACTTCTATTGTATTTAGGAGTTTGTTTATAGGTCAATACTCATTGACAGAAGGATGAGTTTGGTGCAGATAATAGAGTGGGGTGTGTGTGTGTGTGTGTGTGTGTGTGTGTGTGTGTGTGTGTGTGGTCAGAAACTTTTACTGTTGAAATATTATGGTCTCCTCTCTCCCACCTTCCCCACCACAAACAATGAAGTAGGAAGAAGCAGCATCTTTGGTGAGGGAGGAGGAATGAGAATATTCATCAGGATTTCACTTATAAAAATTCGACTCATGTACAGCTTTCTACTTATGTTTAAAATCAGGTCACTTTTCCTGGAAACTACTTGCCCAATTGGGGATTATAATTTGTTGACTTTTTCATATTCTCTACAAAGAAGGTCCCATTTTTTTCAACTTTCTTCCTCTTTTTTTGTCCATTTCCTTCCTTTTTCCTTTTTTTTTTTTTTTAAACTTTTCTTGCTCCCCTAGCTCTTCCCAATTCACCCGGGGAAGCCAGGCAGAGGCCCCAGCCCCCAGCGGTGGGGTGGTGGCACAATGAGGTTTCTGTGCTACTCAGTTGGCTGTCAGCATGGAACTGTCCCCAAATGAACAGCTCCTTTCATGCCTCATTGACCAGGGGCCCTATTGAAAGCTGCAGATTGTGCAGGGATTTGGGCATAGTTCGGGATTCTTTGGGAGTTATATGCCACAGCCCTCCTGCCTGATGCAGTTTCAGTTCTCCAGTGATTTGGTATCTGCCCATCCTATCCAATGGGCAGACTGGTTCAGACATTAAGAGGTACCAGTAAGTAGATTGCAGGGCAGTTCAGCTGGGCTGCTGAATTTTATTCCTACCCTATCTGTAAGATCTAGGTCTGGATCTGTGTGACTACCAGCATTGAAGATGATAAATATGGAGTTATGGGGGCTGACGTTCATTTAAGTTGTGGGGGATAGAGGAGAAAGATAACACAGATGATATACTTATAGTCTAACTTGACTATCCCCTCATGGGACACTTGGAGAATAACCCAAGACCTGCTAGAATACATGGGGTTGATAAATATGCTGGGGATGGCAGTGAGAGGACCAACATGGGTAGCAGTGGCTAAGGAAAGTTCCATGGAGGAGGTGAGATTTGACTGAGATCATGACACCAGGATTTAAGACATGGGAGTTCCAGATCTTCTGCCAAAGAACTGTGGCACTTTGCACAAACTTGATCTCATTAGATCTCAGTTTCCTCACCAATAAGATGAGAGGTTTGAATAAGAGGATCTTCAAAGTTCCTTCTACTGGAACATTCTAGGATTCTATGTGTAATGCCACCAGACCAACCAAATTACAAGAGATTAGGACTCTGGAAGCTGCCAAAGTTGTCTCACTTCATCCCCTCCCTCCTTCAGGAATTATTTAAGATATAGTTGACTACTGAGTAACAAAAAGAAATAGGAAAGAGTCAATTCTCTATGAGTATAGTGGATGTGTATCTGAAGCATGTGGAAATGAAGAGATTTGCCCAGGGTCACAGAGCAAAAGTCAGAATCCTACTCACTATATCGAACTGCCTATGGGGATAAAATTTGGGGTTAAAATATCTACCTCCTCAGCATGGTATAAGATATATGAGGTCATTGGGCTTGTTCAAAGCTTAACTCTGCTGCTTACTATGTGAACCTGAATGAGTCATTTCCACCATGCCTCAGTTTCTGTAAAATGAAGGTACTGGATTTTGATGACATCTGAACCCCTTCTCCTCCTTTCCAGCTCCCAATTCTATTGTCTTACTTGTTATGACATTTCCAGAGTCTGGTATGGAGCCTTGCCCATAGTATATGGTGCTTTTTGGGGAGTCATGGGCAGAGAGGGGATAGTTGAAATTGAGGGAAGGGATATGAATGTGTAGAGGGAAAAGAAATGAGGGCCAAAGTTAACCCACATTAAAGGGTCAGGAGGAGAACAGAACTATGGAAGGCGATAGAGAAGGAATGATCAAAATGGTAGGAGGAAAATGAACGAATTACATTTATCACATGCTTGCTATGTGCTATAGCTGGGGATGCAAATACAGAGACAGAACCTGGTATCAAAGAAGCTTATATTTTAATAGGAAGAGACAACATACAAGAAAATAATGACCAGAGGAGATTACAGGGATAGCCAGTGGATCGATAATGAAATCAATGATACAGCCTTTCTAGGAAAAGTGTTAGTATGGATTTGAATGTGGTTTCCAGAGCAAGAGGTAAAAAGTATGGCAGGGAGTGTGTGTATGTGGAAGCAGAGAGGGAGTCTGTGGCAAGAAGATGGCCTGGTAGGGTGCCTGAGATTAGCTAGATTCAGTGGGTCCTCTCTAGTCATCGTGGCCTCAAGGGTGTAAATGGAGAGGGGAGCTGGACCTCTGGTTGGGAGGTTCAGGGCTGGAGGCTGAATATTATAGTGTCAGAGAAGCCAAGGGAAAGAAGGATAAACATTCATTAAAGTGTCAACTGTTCTTTTGCAGAGAGGTATGGAGGTGCTTAATAAATGTTTAATAAATTGGATTTCAATGTAAGATGAGTGGATTTTAACTCAGAAGATTGGAGCTCAAGTCTTACTACTTTTGGACCTTGGACAAGTCAATTAATCTTTTGGGGCTTTGGTTCCCTCATCTGAAAAATATGGCTTTGGAATGTAGGATTGGAGAAGATCTCTGCCAGCTCTAAACCCTATGATCCCAGATGGGAGGGAATAGGGACCAAGAACGGGCCTTGCATTCAGACATTCAGAACATCCTTTAAAGTCTAGTTCAAGTCACCTCAATACAACAAATTAAGCAAACATGTATTCATTCCATCACTCCATGCTGAGGGAAAAACAAAGTTCAGAGATTTACCTGAATAACTGTAACCCACAATGAGCTCCATTTTTTCCTAAATTCACCAAAGCATTGAACCTTAGAGCTGGAAGGGCCTCCATGGCCTGTAGGTCCAATGCCTTACCTAAATGAGAATTGTGTCTTCATCACACCTGCCTAGTGGTTACACAGTTGTTATTTGAAGTCCTTCAATGAAGGAAACCTTCCCAAGAAAGACTGTATCATTGTTGGATAGCTCTAATTGTTAGGAAGTTCTTCCTTGGGTAGAGACAAAATTTGCTTCTTTGCAACTTCTACTTAATTCATCTTATTTTGCTATGTAAGGCCAACCAACTTCTATTGCCTCTAGGATCAAATAGAAACTCTACTGTTTAGCATTTAAAGGTCTTCATCTCTGCATATATTTATTTATTCACTGGTCCCAACCTATCCACTCCTCCCATGCTCTGTGATCCAAGTATTTCTCATATTTGGCCCTCAATCTCCCATCTCTTTGTTCTGATTATCTTACATACCAGGATAGGACTCCCTTTTTTGCATCTGCCTCAGTGTCCCTCACTTCCTTAAGTACCAATATCTGCAATGAAACCTTTCCCCATCCCTTTGAGAGTGTCCTTCCTCCTAAATTACTTCATATTTAACTATTTTGTATATATTTATCTTGATTCACTTGACAGCTTGGAGCTTGAGATTGTTCTGCTTGGGCATACCCACAAATTCAAACTCCCTACCCTACCCTTAGGTTCTGAGTGTTGCCACCCTGGAGAGGGCTCAGATCCTCCAGGGACTATAGGAAGAAGAACGCTTACTTGGTATTTCTGTTTCAGAGCAGCATGTGCAAACCACCAAGGTTAACGTGGGGCTCACCAGTGAGTAGGTATCAGCACCCCAAGGTGGTTAAATAGGTCATTTCTAGTATTTCCCCCTATCAAAAAAGAAGTAACGTTTGTCTGACATGACCTATTCTTGATGAAGCCATGTTAGTGCTTTATAATCACTACTTCCTTTTCTAATTTTCACTAACCATCCCTTTAGTAATTCCAGACTTTTGCCAGGAATCAAAGTCAAGCTCATTGACTTAAACTTGTAGACTCCTTTCCCCCACTCCACTCTTTTTTTGTTTTGTTTGCTTTTGGAAAATCAGAGTATTTGTTCTTCAATCCTTCAGGCCTTCTCAAAGATCCTTAACAATGGCTCACCAAGCTCACTTCTGTAGCTTATCTGTATCAAAGCCACCTGGGTGCTCTATCTTATTACTTATCTTGGGTATCAACTCCTTGCCATTTTGTCCTCTTTTCCAGTCCAGAGATCACTCTCCTTGGCAGAGGAAATAGAAGCAAAGTAACAACTGAGCAGCAAAGCTTTCTCCCCATCACCCATTATCTCTGTGCCATCCACCCTTAGCTTAGAGACTCCACCTCTTCTTTGGTCCTCCTCTTTTATTCAATGTAGCTTCAAAACCAAATACACCTAAACAGACCAACCAAAGTGGGGTAGGGAGGGGAATCCTTTTTTGTTATTCTGAGTTTCTCTTGCAGTCTCAGCTCATCCTGACACTTCTGCCATAGGACCACGCCCCCATGCAACACTGCATTCCCATTTCCCTATCTTTGTACTTACTTGCTCTTCCTCCAGTCTGGAATATGCTCCCGCTCACCTCTGCCTCTTAGAATCCCTCCAAAACTCTGTTTAAGTAACATCTTTGACAAGCAACCTTCTCAGAATCCATCCACAGCCCTTCCTAGTGCTCTTCACACAAAGAAGCTTAGCTTATAGTTAACATATATATATATATATATATATATATATATATGTATGTATATGTATATGTATATGTATATGTGTGTGTGTGTGTGTATTCATGGACATATTGTCTTCCCCCAATAGATTTTAAATGCCTTGAGGTCAGTATTTAGCGCCTAGCACAATGCCTGGCCAATCAAGTCCTTAATAAACATTTGGTGGTTGATTGATTAGAATATGCTTCCTCTTTATCTTGCCTTTTCAGGATCTTCTCCTTCACACTGGTTGGCTGGTTGTTGTCCTTTGTTCTCGAAGAAGACCATTATCACACCATTGTGCTAGAGTTGAGTTTCAAAGTATCTGACTGTAGCTGATTAGACCAATGCGAGTTCGGAATGCTCTACCACAGGTTAGGTACAAATAGTTTGTGTGAACATTTGAGGTGGATACTCCAATTTGTCTATCATGCATTTCCTTTGAGTTGATTCAATTCTGCTTTGCTCATAGAGCACAGCACCTTCTCTGATGTGGGCATGCCATACTGAGTGGTCCTGTGCCAATGTCTCCCATATCACACAATGAATTCCAAAGTTCTTAAGAGAGACATTGAGAGGGTATTTATATTGCTTCTTCTGACCACTATGTGAGTGCTTGCCCTGTGTGAGTTCATCACAAAACAGTCTTTTTGGCAAGTGTACTGTCCGTCCATTCTGGGGAGCAATTTGAAACTATGCCCAAAGGGTTATAAAACTGTGCATACCCTCTGATACAACAATACCACTACTAGGTCTGTATCCCAAAGAGAGTTTAAAAAAAGGAAAAGGACTTTTTGTACAAAAATGTTTATAGCAGCTCTTTTTGTGGTGGTAAAGAATTGGGAATTAAGGGGATGCCCATCAACTGGGGTATCACTGAAGAAGTTGTGTTATGTGATTGTGATAGAATACTATTGTGCTATAAGAAATGATGAGCAGGATGCTCTGTGAAAAGCCTGGAAAGACTTACATGAACAGATGCAAAGTAAAGTCAGCAGAACCAGAACACTGTATAATATAGTAGTAGTACTTGTTTGACCTTCATTCTCTAAGAAGACCATGACATCAGGAAGGTGATGACATGACATACAAGTGAATTGGATTTAAGTGAGGGAGGGCTATGAAAAGTCACCAGCCTCTCTTTCTCCTAAGGAGTTATCTGGGTCCAGGGCAAAATAAAGATCAGGATGACTGGAGTAGTCCTGCATACACAGTAACAGCAATATTGTATGATAAACTGTGAATAATTTAGCTCTGCTCAGCAATATGGTGATCTAAGACAATTCTAAAGGACTCATAATGGAGAAGGCTTTCCACATCCAGAGAAAGAACTGATGGAGTAGGAATGCAGACCAAAGCATGATATTTTTCATTTCTCTCTGTGTGTCTTTTTCCTTTTCATCTATCTTCTTTCACAACATGACTAATATGGAAATGTTTTGCATTATTATACATAACCGATATCAAATGGCTTAATGCCTCAGGGAAGGAAGAAGTGAGGGAGGGAAAAGAAAATTTGGAACTCAAAATTTTAAAAAAATGAATGTTAAAAATTGTCTTTATGTGTAATAGGGGAAAAACCAAAATATCATTTAAAACATTTTGTCCCTCCGTTAGGAGTCAGCTGAAGTTCCAAATCCTCCGTGAAGCCACCCTGAATTCCTCAGTGGTTGATACTCTCTCAGTAAAACTTCCTAAGCACTTTACTTTTTCCTCCCCATTTGCCCCATCACTTACTGACATTTTATGTGTCATTGTGGAAATTGTACCAGCTTGTTGCCAGTACTTGGGGGCAGGAGATGGCCTGTTAAGTTTGGGTAATGACCTCTCAGTAATATTTTACTTGTTTCTCCCGAAGGGCAGAGACTTCCTTAGTCCCTAGCACACTGCTTTAAACAGAGAGGTTGTTGAAATTTGTTGAACTGATAGAAGCTTGAGGAGTCAAGTAAAAATTTTGATTTGTTTTGTTTTACTCTTAAAAAAGAAAATGGCTTGAACATTTTTATAGTCAATAGTGAAATAGCTGGAGTTTTGAGGATGAGAGGGAGAGGCACTAATGTAGGGAAAATTCCCAGAAGGGGATGAGATGAGATAAGGGCTAAAATAGAGGCATCCTCCTTGTTAAGAAGGAAGGATTTCTGGGAGAGTGGAACGAAAGAAGAGAGAATGAGGGAAGATATAGAGGAGATCTGATCTGTGTACTGGGGGAAAGAAGGAAGTTCATACAGGGATGGCCTTGAGTTTCTTGGTAAAGTAGGGGACAAGGTCATCAGCTGTGAGAGAGAGAGCTGAGAATGGCCTGGGGAGTTGGAGAGAGCAGAAAGTTGAAAAGAGAAACTTGAGGAAACATGAGAGAGTCAATTGGGAAAGAGAAAAAGAATTGGTTGGCAAAGAATTAGCTAAGAGTAGATAATATAAATTGTTCTCGGACTCTGTTTAGTTATTTGGCAGTAGGAGCAGAAAAGGTAGACCGTGGATGTGGATCCAGGATGGAGGGTTACTAGATACTGAAGGTGAGTGATCGGATGGTGGAAGAAAGTACATGACTGAACAGATCAAACAATGAAGGGAGTGATGGGAGGCCACAACTGGAGGAGAATGGGAAGTTATCACTGGAGATGATGGTAAAGATGAAGAATGAGTTTGGGAAGAATGAGGCAGAAGGAGAGGTGGAAGGATAGGGGGAGAAGTTTAGATCTCAGGATCAGGGAGGTGAGTCTTTTTTTGAGGAATGGCGAGGTCTGAGATGTGACCATTCCTGTGGGTGGTTGAGGGTCACGAGTGCTGAAAGGGTGAATGAACAGGGGCAGGACTGTTTCAAGGGGCATCATTAGGGTGCCCAAATATGACAGGTGAAGATGATTGTGATCCAGTTGCTAATATCCCTAAAAAGGTGGGGAGAGTGACCTGAAGGTCAGTAGGTGAAAGCTGGAAGCATACTATAAACTGACATAAGTTGATGAGAGATAATGACAGAAGGTCTAGGAGTGGAAGCAGGGAGCAAGGAATATATTGACTATTTTCTTAGCCTGGTCGTTGGGGGTATGCGTTTTTGATTAGCAGGAGGATTCTATTGGCCAGAACTGCTTGTACAATAATAAATGTGTTTCTGATGAACTAATTGTAGAATGTAGATTGTTTTCATTCTCAACTGTACTGGAGGTCTTTTCATCTAAATGTGGAGCTGTGTTGGCCATTCTCATCGCATTTGCATTAAAATATTGAAATACATGCCCCCCCCCCACATACACACACACTCACACACTTTTTTTTAAATTTCATCCCAACAGGTGCTACTGAGAACTTGGACATAGGTAGAAAGTAGAAACGTAAGTAGAAACCTGCCTTGTTCTACTCTGTTTTACCACAATGTCTAGAAGGAAGCGGGTAGATTCTGGTCTTCTGTTATTTTATTAAATGAAGATGTTAGCAAGTGTCTATGACTCTGCAAATAGGTTTGAAGCAGGGCTATCCCACAAGCTGGGGCTAGAATTGTGCCAGATCATGCCAACCTGTACCTATTCTAGAATAGTTCAAAGTTCTAAATTTCACTAGGTAACCTAGTGGACAGAGTGCTAGGCTTAGAGTCAGGAAGACCTGAGCTCAGATCCTGCCTACAATTATCTCCTTAGCAATATGACCTTGGCCAAGACTCTTAACCTCTCAGCCTTACCTTCCTCATCTCTAAAATGAAGACCCAATCAAGGCACTGCTTGCTCTAAATATATAGATGATCCCAAGAAAACTACACTGTGCTTCTAAAGGGCAGACTGAAACCTGTAATTGGCAGAATACAAACAGGTTAAATTACGTTGTCAGAAATGACAGTGTTGGTGGGAAGTGAAGAACAAACACAATGGTGAACAGGAATAAGAAAGTCTAGCCCAAAGGGCAAGAGGTAGAGTAGTGGAGTGGAAGGAACACTGGATCTGGAAGGGGAGATCTTTGACTTGAATCCCAGCTGTGCTACTTTCTATCTGTTGTGATGCTGGGCCAATTCATTCTCTTCTCTGGTTCTCATAAATTTCTTTCTTCGGCAAAATGAACAGGCAGAAATTAAACGATCTCTAAACCTACTTCCAGCTCTAAATCTGTGGTCTAGGGTTATTGAGGGAGAAGGCAAGAAATGTATTACAAGATATATAGGGAAATATATAGGGAAATAGGGAAAGAGCTTTGGGCTACTGAGTTGGAAAGAGAACCCTCACCAACCTTAGAGTCCTTTCACTCTCTCACACCATAGTCACCCCCAGCTTTAGATCCTCTTTCCTCTTTTCCACTTATCCAAATCCTACTCATCCTTTAGAAACTAGCTTAAATCCCTTCTAAACAAAGTCTGCCAAATCACTCCAGCTCACCTCCTCTGAATTTTCAAAACATTTAGAGTTTGTAACACACTTAGCAAGTCAATTCAATTCAACAAAGTCTTATTAAGTGGTTACTAATATGCAAGGCACTGTGCTAGATGGTAGAGGTACAAAGTTTTTTTTTTAAGTTCTCATTCTTAAGGATCATTTGATTATATAAAATTACAGGAAGTTAAACTAAGAGGATCTATTCAACTCCTTCCTTTTACAGAGGAGGAAACAGATTCAGAGAGATTGTTCATTATGTTGTTCCAGGTAGTAATATTATCTATATATTATGGTGGGTAAGAGTAAGCACTTAACAAAATGCTTGTTGAATTAACTTGAATTGATTGACTGAATACACAAAGATGTTTGGGGTGGGGAAAGTTTTCTTGTTTTAGATCGTTGGAAGATACAAATCCTCCACTAAAGTCTTTCTCTCATGCTTCATTGTGTGGTGTAGATGACCCTGCGCTCTTGAAGCCTATGTCAGTAGTGCACAAGTTCTGATAGATTCTACCAAGCTGGAGGTTGTGACCTTCACGGTCAGAGAGAGACTCCATAAAGATGTGATCACTGGAACATCCTTGAAGCACTGAAGGCTTTACTTTCAGGTCATCTGAAGGCGAGTGCCAACTCGTTACCTGTTGAATATGTTGTATGGGTCAGTCCCCTCCTCACCTCTCTCTGGTAGAATTCCTAGCTTATTTCAAAGCCTCCCTTGGAGGTTTTTCCTGATCTGTTCAGTCATTAGCACTCTCTTCCTTTTGAACTCAACTTTGCATGTATACGTACTAGTAGTTACTAACTCATGTACACAACATTGACCCTCAGCAAAACATCTTAAGCTCCTTGAGGACTGAGATTCATTCATTATCTTTGTGTACCCAATCCCTAGGACAGTACCTTGCACACAGCAGACACTTAATAAATGTTTCTTGAATTGAGTTTGTTGAATCATTGCAAACCTTAGTTTTCTAGAAATAATTTAATAAACACTTCATTTTACAATGGTAGATCCACAGTAAGCAAGAGCCACCCACAGTGGTAGGATCAGTATACTTTAATAAGGTGTCAGTGGCAAAATACAATTCCTTATAAAGTTAAAGTTCTCATACACTTATAATGTCATCAGTAAGAAATCAACAATATAATAGTTTATGAAGTCTCTATGCCAACAGGTCAGGTTAATATGAAGCTTAGAATAGTTCTCAGAGTGTTTTTAGTAAAATTGCAAGGGTTAAAAAAAATGCCCTTTAATGAGGAAGCAACAGAGACAGAAATAAAACATGAGTTCATGTGTCAATAACCCTTCAAGTACTCACATAATATGCAGGTTTGTCAAAGCTGCTTTGTCCAAAGAAATACTCATCCAACATGAATACTAGAGAAATTCATTCACATTGCACTTAAGTTTCCTCTTTAAAGTTAACTTCCTTTGTATTTCTGTTTTGGACAATTTTTCCCAGATTCACCAAATCATGGTCTGGTGTGATTTTTTTTTCATACTTGTGTTTGCTTTTAATAGTTTGTTCAATGCACCCATCATGACAGAAAAGGTTCTATATGTTCAGTGTATTCAAACCAAAAAAAAGTAAGCTTACCTATATACAGTGAATTCGAGTATTTCTAGAACACTCGCTCAGTTACAGTGCTTCCCTTTCTGAGCAAGTCAGTGCAAGTTAGAATGGAGAACACAGAGGAGGTTGGAAGCTGCCAGGTAGGCTGGTCACCAGTGAGTGGGCAGTTCCAGGGAGGAAACCAGCAGGAATTCAGCCTTTCTGCCTCTCCCTAGCTGGGTCTGGGGTTGCCCTTTGCCCTCCCTTCCAGCTTAGCCTGACCGCAGACTGGGGCCACAGTGGATCCCAGCTCCTCTGAGGGTCCTCCCCTAGATCCTCAACTGAGCTGTGCCCATGCGGAGGTGTCACCCCAAGAAGCTGGCCTGCACTATATAACAAACCTCGTTTCTGCATCTTGCTTCCTTTCCTCAATCCACATCAAAGCCATTTTTAATAGCAGTCCTGAAAGCACCCTAATACCTCAGATGGAACGCCCTTAGAGTCACCTCACTTCAGCAACTTGAAGGGCTATAAACAACAACAAACCCAAGAAATGAAGAAGAGTTGTATCTCCCCCCGCCCCCCCACCCCGCCCTCAGCTTCTTCCAGCCTCCTCCCCACCCCTCACCCCATGACGTCAGGCCCAGCGTAATGACAGTTATAATTATAATATTGTATACATAATACGTACTTAAAATATAAGGGAGATATGTCTTTTAAGGCAGCAAGTGTAATGACTCCGCTGACTTTTGACTGACTCGTGGTCAGGCCTGGAGCAGATATGAGACACAAAGAGCTAACAGAGGAGGGGAGACGATTAGCAAGCAACGTTAGTGCCAGCCTACGGGCAAGATATGTACAATCCTGTAGCATCGGCAACACCGGGAGAGATAAAATTCACGGGGTTTTTTTGTTTCTTTTTTTAAAAAAAGCTCTTAAAGTGATCTCTGAGCAGGACTCCATTTCGGTTTTGAAGTTTTTTCAATATAACAAAGTACCAATATATAGGATAAACACTTAACCCAGATAGCAATTTTCTTAAAAAAAATACAAACCTCAGGTATGCTTTTGTATTATAATAACAACAAATAATAAAATAAAAACACCAAGCCACCAAATGGAAAAGAGCCCCCCAAAACAAAGCGCCACACAATTTAGGAAAACCTACAATGTGCCACTTTCACAGATAACCACAAACATTGCAGCTCACTCTTCACATTTCTGTTTCCAACAGACGGTATCATCATGAGAATAGTCAGCTTAAAAAAAAAGATATTACATTTACAATATGGTCATTAGTGCTAGGAAGGAGAGAACAGATAACGGGACTGAGGGAACCATGAACCACAGTTTGGGAGCAGATCTGTTTTTGATTCACTTATCTTTGGCGACAACAACACAAGATAAATCTTTGCAAGAAAATGGAGCCAAAGTGTTTTCTCTATAGAGGCACAAATACACACCGCAGCTCGTTAGCATAGAAATTGCAGAAAAATCCATGGTGACTATAAATTAGAAGTAATAGGGAACAGGGAGATAAGATCATATAAACTTTTTAAACATTTTCACTGAAAGAGAGAAAAACACAGTAGCTGAAACAAACATATTTCTCTTTTAAACATGGATTATAAAGTGAGTAAATTCAGAAAGGCCACTGTTTGGTGACGTAGACAAATTCGACATGTTAAGGACATCTTGTAGAAAGTGTTTTGGTGTTAGAAATATCATCTAGTTGCAAAAATAGACTTAGAAACTGACGTTGTTGAAAGAGTGTTGGCAGAGGGAGGGGTTGCTACCGCTTGGCCCTGGTTCAAGTGGCCTGGTCCAGGGCTCTGAGCAGATCACTCCCTTGCAGGAGCGTGGAGCTGCCGGGGACAGGCACGTTAACCTCACAGTCATATCTGGTCAATTCAGGCAGCAAATAAGGTTCAAACGAGGGACCAAGAAGCCGACTTGTCATGCCTGGGGAAAAAAAAAAAGGATGAAATCAAACACTATTAGTAAAAAGAACTCTAGTGACTATTTTTTTGAGTGGATAAAAAACTGATTCAACAAGCATTGGGTACCTACTCTCAGAGTTGTACTTAGGGTGGAACAACCTGGGTTTGCCCTAGGGAGGCTGATGGTGTGTTTCCTCCCTAGGGTACCCAGCCATCATGGTGCCCAGCTCTTAAAGGAATTGGCGGATACTGCAGGACTTAACTCTGTCCTCTCATTCCTCCCTGGGTTCTTTTTTTTCCTGGGCCTCATATCCCTCCCAAAGTCCCACGGGGGTGCAGACTAGACTCTCTAGGGTGGAATCTTCCTCCTTTCTTGATGTCAGTGTCTTTTTGCAACCCAGTTGAAAGAGCTCAAACTCTCTGCCTAGTTTTGTCCTAGGGGTTATGTGACATGGGAGAGGAGAAAACCCAGTCTCTTCTATCACAAGGAGCTCAGAGTCTAAATAAAGATAAAACTAGCACAGGAAAGAGAAAGCAGTATAAAGTACAATATATGTAAAGGCTAAAATAATTGTGTGATTCAGACCAGAGATGTCAAATGGATTGGAAACATTCCTTATGACTGCTGGAAACGGATTAAAATACAAATTAAAGTATAACTAATAATATAATTAAAATATAATTGGGAAATATTAACAAAATAAAAGCATCATAGGACACAGATAATGTTAATATGAGTTTTTCTAAGTCAGTATATGGGTCACAGGAATCTTTATGTGTGGCTTAGGGCCCTCTGTTTCCATTTGAGGTGGATACTAAATGCTAGGAGTTCAGAAAACAGAAAACTCAGGTCTGTTGGTCTGTGTACTTTAGGGAGTCTTCCCAGAGAAGAGAGGACTCCATCCACACATCCTGAAGGATGGCAGGTTGGAAAGGGGGAGAGAGAGCCGAACCCCAGAGCCCCGAGCTTTGCACCTTCTCCTTGTTCACTGTCAGGGAAGGGAGCCGACCAGTTGCTGATCCTTCCCTGTGCCCCCTACACTATAAGCCTTGCTCTAGAGCTGCCTCTTCTATTTTTCAGGAGCCTGATAACCCAGTCGTCTGGCTACCCTGCCTTGGAACCATCCTCACTGTTGAGAGAAATCTGGCTGGCTTTGGAGTGGGTAAAATATGCAATCCAACAAAGTTTTGAGTGCCTGCTCTCAAGGCAAAGAAAGACAAATGTGGCTTAGGGACAGGTGGGATATTTGAACTAATTAGGCCTCTCTCACATGCTCCAGGTTCTTGTTATGTCTACGACACAAGCCCCTTATGTATTTTTCTTTCTCTCATCTTGCCTGAAGATAGAGAGCCTGGAGTCAGGAAGACCTGAGTTCAAATCTAGCCTTATTAACTATGGGACTAGACATTCATTACTTACAGGATCCTGGGCCCATCACTTGACCACGGTTTGCCTCAGTTTCTGCAATTATAAAATGAAGATACTAACTGCACCTACCTCACAGGGTAGCCGTAAAGATCATACAGGATAATATTTGTAAATCAGCACAGTGCCTGGTACACAGTAGGCACTATTTAAGTGCTGATTCCCTTCCTCCTTTCCCCTGCCCTTCCCCTGTTTACAAAATCAAGGAATTTTGGGCCTTGGTGGTCAATTCATAGCATGCACCCCCCCCCCCCAACAAATCTCTTAAAATATACTTAAAACATGATCAACCAGCCTCTGCTTACAGACCACCAATGATGGGGAAGCCACTATCTACCCAGGCAGCCCTATTCTACCAACACCAACCTCCTTGCTACACCTTGCACATAATGTCTTATCTTCCAACTCTTCCTCTTCCCTGGCTGTCTCCCATGCCTGGAATGCTCTCTGTCTTCATCTCCACCTCCTAGCTTGCTTCAAATCTCAGCAAGGAGCCTCTCCCAATATCCCTCAATTATAGTGCCTTCTTTGAGATTAGCTCCATAGTTTCTTGTATGTTGTCTCCTCCATTAGACCATGGACTCCTTGAAGGAAAGGACTGTTTTTGCTTTTCTATGTGTCTCCACTACTTTGCATAACGCCTGGCATACCGTGTTTAATAAATGCTTCCAAATACTTGAAGACAGTTAGCATGTCCCTGATTAAACCCTTTTTTCTCGTTAAACATCTCTGGTTTTTTCAATTTGTCTTTACATGGAATGAACTCAAGGTCACCTTTCTCTGAATGCTCTCCCACTTATCAATACCTTACTGAAAATGTGATTCCCAGAACTTTTCTTGGGGAGAAGAGTAATTCTCTCCAGAGTACTATGCAGATTTTGCTCCCAGAGGCCTCTAAGGAGGCAAAGATTTTGTATCATTCCCTGATGTACTCTCAAGGAGGAAGAGGTTTTGGCAGATGGGCCAGGAAATGTTGAGCAGGTAGCAACAATACAGGAAGAGTCCCAGTAACAATTTAGAGCCCAGGACAGGTTCCATGCAGGAGACTTATGATCTGTTAGCCACTTTACTACAGATGATCCTGATACAGGATAAAGAATTGTTGACTGTGCTGTAAGTGTCTATAGGGAGGCCCTAATATTCCTGGAGTTGCTTGCTCATCACCATCTCCCTACATCAGGAGAAGAAATCTGCAATTGCATTGGAGGTAGCATCATCTCTGATGGGATCCTGCTGTTCTCAGTGCTCCTGTGATTCACCCTCACCAGTTCGCATGAGGAGACACTGAACTTTCAAACATCACTCATCACATGGACCAGACTATGAGACTGAGATCTGGTCCTTCTGAAGGGGAGCAGTAGGGGAGGAAGGGCCTAGTTTCCCTGGCTTTTATTCTTCTTCACATTTTTCCCCTTTTTCCTTTAGTACTGCCCATACTAGGAATACTGGCCAGTAAAAGACGTAAGACTTGGACCTTCTGAAAGGGAAAACAAAGGTCTAGAGTTTCTGGGTTTTGCTCTTCAAGTTTTTTTTTTTTTATGGTTCTGTTTTTGCTCGTTTCCCTTGTCTCTCCCTTAGTATTACCAATAGTAATAATAAGGGAGGACCATCTATTAAAAGTCCTATAAGCATTTAAATAGTGGAAAGTTCTCCAGAAGACTCCCTAGGACCTTGCCATCAAGGGGTGGTAATGGGGTAGGACTGGTGTATTCCTCCCTCTGATGACTAGAGCTTCCCTGACTCAGTTTCCTCCCACACGTAATACCCACAGGACATCCTTCAGCCCCAGTTTCCCTAGTAGCTTCTCTGATACAGTTTTTTGGTCAAAAAGCATAAAATGCATCAGTCCCATATCATCTGGGGCTCTCAGACTTGGTGGCTGCCTGAGATCATGTGAGTTACAATTCTATGATGATTTCCAGACCAGACACATTTTAAGATGGAGATTATGGGGGATCAAAAAGGACCAAGTCTAGAGAATCTACATCCATACTATATTAGGGTAAAGAAAACCTCCCCCTTTGTTCAGTCACTTGGGAATACCTTGTTTTATCCCAACATCAGACCTGGAATAAGAGGGTGCTGACCCTAGAACCACACTGCTTTTCAAGGAAGCTTCTTCAATTACTGGATGGCTTCTGTTAGAAAATTCCTCCTAATACCAAGCAGGAGTCATCCTCCCTATAACTCCTCACTCCCTGACCCCAGCCCTCCAGAACAACACAGGATTCCACTCTTCCTGACATGACAGCCTTCAAGTTCTTAAAAATAGCTGTCACATCTCCCCTTGATTTTCTCTTCTTCAGACTCAACAAAGGAATCATGGGGTTTCAGAACTTGAAGGAATATCAACAAACATTTATTAAGTACTCTGTATATGCCAGACATGGTGCTTACCACTAGTGATACAAAGAAAAGCAAAGACAGAATCCTTGTTCTCAAGGAGCTCATGTTTTAAGGGGGAGACAAAGTGGGAACAGCAACGTCTACAATGCATATCGATGTCTACACAAAATAGACAAAGGACAATCTCAGAGAGAAGATAGCAGAAGTGGGGAAGGCCACCAGAAGGTGGGATGTGAGCTGAGTCCTGAGCATGGAGGTGAGGAGGGAGGATACTCTAGGCAGAAGTTAGGTTATAAAAGAATTTTAGTACAGTATAGTATAGAGTCAAGAGCTGGAAGGACAAGTTTGAGGAAAAGCAAGATGGTGCCTGACCTTAGAGATCATCTTATTCAACTCCCTCATTTTATTGATTCACCCAAGGCTCCTAATCCAGGGATCCTTCTATGTTTCAATTGATCCTATGACATGGCTTCCAAACCTTGACCATCCTAGCTTGTCCTTGTGTGTATGTTTTTTCTCTAGTTTGTCAATGTCCTTAAAATACAGTGCTTGGTTGAAAAGAACATTCCAGAGATGTACTTTAACAAGAAGGGCTCTTACTTTCTGTGGTCTGAATACTGGACTTCTCTTCATGTAACCTCAGATTTCATTAACTTTTCAAGCAGTTACATCATACAGACCCCCATCCACCGGAAGTTGCAGAAGGCTACTATTATAAGGTATGAAACCATCTCCATGGCAGGGACTCAGAATATTTATTAATTTTTCCATTCATTCCAGGAATGTTTCATAAATACTGCCTGTATGCCCAATACTGTGCTAGACACTGAAAGGAAGATATATTTTTATTTTTTGCAGTACATGCCATTAAAGAAAATAGCAACAAAGTGAATGGTGTTTTCCTAAGTCATCATTTTCATACTTTTTTTGTTTTGTGTTTGGCCACAAATCAAACAATAATAGTTGACATTTAGAAAGAACTGCAAAGATTGCATTGTAATTAATAAAGTCTATTAGCTCATTTGTCCCTCTGGACCAAAAAGCATGGTGAGCCAGACAACACATGTTTATCATCTCCAGATTACAAAAGAGGAAACTCTAAAGAGAATTGAGTGACTTGCTTATGATCATACCACAAATAGGTCTCAAAGATGGGATTTGAATCTACATCTCTTGTGATGCAAAGCCTAGTGCCCTTTCCAAACATTTCTCAACAAATATTTATTGAACAATGATGATTTTATGAGGCACTGTGTTGTTTTCCTAGCCCTCTGGCCTCTTTGTATTGATTGAACCCTATAGATGGGCCTGGGATGATTGGGTGACACTTACCTGATAACTTGTGAACCAATGGTGGGTTGTAATCCTGATAGTGGGGAGCATAAAACTGGGGAGGGTAGATCACTTTTGGATTTTCCCCAGGGCCCACTGAAGTCGGTGGTTGTGGGGGTGGCAGATGGCTTAGGGGTTGGCTCAGACCCAGAGCTGGATTATGGACAAACTCATCTGAAATAAAAAATGCTTGAAAATGAGTATGCTGTGGCTGGAATGGGTACAGACATCATTCAAGTCAGGGGTGGAGGGGGGTGGAGGGGAGCAGGACTGTTATCCAATTGTAATGACCTTTCCCCCTTAGACTGGTCACCAAAGCATATTAGACTATGGTCTAATAAGAGGAGGGGATGTACAGAAGAGCGTCATTTTAAAAGTCTGACCTCCCTGGGTATTTTCTGCACCTTAGAGACTTCTAAAAGAATCCATTAAACCTGAAAGTGTAAAGGGCATCACCATCCCTTCTAACTGGCTTTTGGCAGGTGGTTCATCTGTCAGGTTCATCTTCCTAAATTTGATTGAGAAGGAGGAGCTCAGAATCCCTGTGCAGGGATGGAACCATAGGATTTAGCACTCAAAGGGGACACGGAGATAAAGTAACAACCACAGTAATAGTTGGTATTTACATAGTACTTTAAGGTTTGCAAAGGACTTTACAAATAATATCTCATTCTATCTTCACTACAGCCCCAGGAGTTGTGCATTATCATCTCCATCTTAGAGATGATAGAACTCAGTTTAGGAGAGGTCGAATGATTTGCCCAGGTTCATACATCCAGTAGGTGTGCCAGTGGTAGGATTTGAACTCAGGTCTTCTTGACTCCAGGTCCAGAACCATGTCAGTATATTATAGAGTAAAGGAAAGATAGCACCATTTGCCCAAGATCATTTGGAAAAGGCAGGATTTGAACCTGACACTGTATCCATGACTTTTAAAGTATACCAGATAAAAGCCAGGAATGGTCATTTATGACCTTTGAGAAGTGACTTTTGAGTTAGGATTCCAAACTTCCTAAGCAGACAACTGTGGTGGGGGATGGAGGTGGCAGGATAGCAGAAGTAAGTCGTGTACCTTTTGACTGGGTTGGGTTAAGGAGGCTGTTTAGAAGTCACTATGGAGGACATCAGAATGTTTCACTGGGTCTGCCTTGCTTTTCTAAAGTCATAAATACTATAACTAGAAAAAATGCTTTACATTTTGTTCATCTTCTTAATATTCCATAAGCCTTTTATACTGTGATCTCTTTTGAGCCCTAGAGTGCCCTGGTGAGTGAGGTAGAGTGGGTAAAAAACCCTCACACCTGACTGATGAGGTGCCCACATATATACAGCCACAGAGCTCAATCTCCTGGTTCCATCTACTTCTCTTTCTACCAGAACACTTTGAGTAACTTAAGACGGGGCCACTTACCATTGAGGACACTAAGACTCAAGGATTTCTCTGGCATTAAGGAACAGGTTCCACCTTTGAGACTCTTCATCCTTTTCCACATGAGGGGAGGAGCACTGTTGCCAGGCAAATCTCCCTTAGGATTAGAGAGCAGAAAACCCATGATTTAGCCAAAGGAAGAGAAGTCTGCCAAGGACAAAGGGGTGGTGCAGCTCCATCATCTTGTTCTAGCTATCATTGGGATCCATGCTAAGGGCACATCAACCCTGAGGCAAACAAAGGCTGAGCACCATGCCCTCTTCTTCCCATGCAGAAAAAGCACTGTACCAGCATGGAAGACTCTTAGCTTAAGGGCAGTGGGGTCCATCTGCACACACAATCTTTCCTTTCTTTCCCTTTATGCCCAGTGAGTAATTGTGAGACAGCCCCAGTTCAATCTGGGAGAAGTCAAGCATTACCTCCTTCTCTCCTTTTCTCCTCCACCCGATAGTGCTAATGTGATCACTGATGGGGATCTCAGCAGAGTGACACCAGCTAAAAAGCATCATAACTTCTCCTAGCAGGGTAGTTATTAATCAAGCATTCACCAAACACCTTATCCTGCGCTGGGCAAGGGAGGAGAAAACACAAAGCCAGGAAGGAGATGCTTCTGTTACTTTTATAAGTTTTATTGATTCCTTTTTTTGGTTTTACTTCACAGTCATTTGTGGATATATTCCATAGAGTTCCGTTTACCCCCTGGTCCCACTGCATTGCCTTCCCTTATGAGAGAGAAAAAAATCGTCGAGCTAAACTAGCGGACATAACGATCACGTTTAACATCACATGCAACATTCCATAACCAAAGTCCCCCACCTCTCCAACAAAATGAAGGAGGTACGTTTTCTCATGTCTTCTTGGAGTCACTTAAACGCAAGCAGAGGCCCAGATTAGACAAAGTCACAGATACAGATACAGAGATACAGTTATAGCCACAGATACAGACACAGACACACAGTTACAGCTGCAGATACAGATATAGATACAGATATAGACACAGATATCTACAGATATGCACACAAACATAGAGATACATACGTATGCATATATATATATATATATATATATATATATATATATATATATATATATATATACATATATATAGACACATATACAGCACACATACTCATACACACCTTCTCCCATGACAACCTTATGGCAAACTCACCCCGCTTATGTCCTGAAAGTTTTGTTCTTCATACTCCAGCTGCCGCTTCATCTTCAACTTGTTGGAGAGAGCAATCACGGCTGGGTTCATTTTATCTGGGCCTCGTGGCCCCAATCCCTTCACCAAACTGTCAGGGACAAAAAGAGACAGAGCAGCTAAGCAAGTGAGCAAAAGCACTAGCCTGGAAGTCAGAAGCACTAACTCTGGGGGGAAGTCACTGAACTTCTCTTGGCTTCAGTCAACATCTCTGTCAAATAGGGGGGATTGAACCAGGGGATCTCCAAGGTCCCTGTAGTTCTAAAATTTATGATTCCATAATACTAAAAGAGCAGGGATACTAAGTTTTGAAGTGAAATAAGTGGAACTTATATATATTTCTTTCTCTTATCTGGGCCTCTTTCTGGTAAGATGTTAAAAATAAAAAAAAATAAAAAAAAAACCACCATGGGTGATTCTGCTTCACCCTCCATTTATTCCCTCTACATTTCTAAGGCTCCTCTAACTGCAAATGATACAGTCAGCCTAAACAGAGGTGGTGAGATCTGAGGGTCGGTGGGAAGTCCCTCCCCTCAAGCTGCCTGGCAATGATATTCTCCTCCTTACTTTTCCTTCTGCCTGAAATTCCACCATTAAGTTTTAAATGCCCTTCTAAAACTCAAATACTTTTGAAAATAACGATGAAGATGAATTATATATGTGTGTGTGTGCGCATACATACATATATGTATGTGTACTTTTATGTGCATATATACATACATGCATGCATATATACATACACACACACATACACATCTTTAAGGTTTGCAAGTGCCACATAACTGTAAGGATACAAATGTTAGCTCATTTGAAAAGGTGACATCCAATTGTTACCCTGTGGTAACAATTCATTTGATCAACTCAGAGACTTCAGCAATGCAGTAAGAACGATCCTATTGAGGCAATGAGTTATAATGGATAGGTGGATGACTCTGGGAACCTGGAGTCTGTGGAGGTGTCACTGTGAGGAGCCTTGAGCTACTTGGGGATGGCATGGAAGTTCTAGGTACTAGGATGAGATACCAAAAGGTAGGAGAAGGACACAGAAAGTAGAGATCTAGGTCACCAAAGACAAGCTTTGCCTGCTTTGCTATGCATGTAGCAACAAAGAGACCTTTGAAAATTGTGAATTACTCCACCAATGTAAATTGTTATTGGTGTTCAAGCTGGCCTCAAGCAAACTGTTCATCTTTGGGGGACCCAGCTACTCCTTTCCATGAGTCTTACCCCTCCTCTTCCTGGCATTCCTTCCATATTTCTCATTTTAGGTATGTAGGGTTCTCATGTTCTCACTTTTCCCCCTTCTCCCCTACTCTCAGAAAAGATGATTTACTGATGCTTTGGTGTGAATAAAAGTCACTGTGCTTCCTCTTTCCCTGTGAGATGTGCACTTAAGTGTGATCTCAGGTTGTAGACTAAAGATTTAAGGGCACTTCAGGCATAGAAGTGCAGAGAAACAGTCACAAAACAGATGAGAGACTTTTGAGGGACCAAGTTTCTTTCACAGTGACCCTGAAATCTTTCCTAAAGGGTGGCCACTTATTGTGTCTACACATCAAGCCGCCCCTGATTAGAATTTTTAATTTTCTTTGCAATAACAATTTTCTTTGAATAGCAGTAACAAGCTGAATATGTTACCTTTTCTTATACATTGAGATATTGGGTGGTGGCAGAGGGGGCCCCGAGGGAGATCTCCTTAAGGATTTGGCATATTGATCCGCTAGTGTCCACTTTATGGGTCCATACTCTAACGGTGGGTCAGGGGGCCACTGAGTATTAGACCTCCCTCCCATGGAGGAGAGTGGGGTATTGGCAGGCCCATAGCACGGGGGTAGGGTCATCTTGCTCCCGCCATCAAAGAATATGAATGACATTGGCTGGGGGTCCAGGTCTGACTTCTTGCTTTCCATCTGATGTTGGTACTTGTCCAGCATGAAGGAGCTATGGGAGGATGTTGGGGCCAGGGGCTGGAAGATGCTGGTCATGGTACTGAAATTGGCCTGAGGGCTGGGCTGAACATTCTCCGGTGGGGGACGTTCCTCTTGGCAGATGGGACTCAGTTGGAAATCTTCCCCATCCATGGGGATGTAGGGAGCCAGCGTCTCTAAGTCCAGCTCATTGAAGTCCGTCTGTATAGAAATAAAGAGAAGGGATAGCAAGAATCTGAAGAAACTGTGGTTCACTCTTACAACTACCATCCTAGACTAGGCTCTTCTCCTCATCTGTAATCTGCCTTTCTGACTCTGCCCTTTTCCAATGCCCTTGCATCCCACCACTAAGGTAATCTTCCTGAAATACAATTTGATGACAAACATTTTAGGTATCACCCCACCTCCCAACCCCAAGCTTTTCAACTTCCTCTTATGTGTTGTCTTCTCTCATTAGAATGTAAGGTCCTTGAGGGCAGGGACTATTTTTCTTATATAGAAAGTGCTTAATAAATACTTGTTAACTGACTGACAGGCACCTACTCAATGCACATCAGTGTGTGAGGGATGAGATAAAGATAAAAAAAGAACATAACACCAGTCCTCAAGAAACATATAATATAATTTAACACCAATGGAAGCCTATTTAGAAAATGATTCATTTCTTATGAGGGGTAGAACAGAATGGTAGAGCAGTTCAAGGAAAGAGGTAGGTGACTCAGTGAAGTCAGGAATGCCTCAGCTTAAATCCACCTAGACTTAACTAGTTGTGTGACCCTGAGTTAGTCACTTAACCTCTGCTGGTCTCAGTTTCTTCACCTACAGCACCTACCCTCACATAGTTGTTCTAAGGATCAAATGAGATAATATTTATAAAAGCACTAATTGATGTGGCTGGCACATAGGAAGTGCTATATAAAAAATGCTTAGTCTCTTCTCTTTCCTTCCCTAAAGGAAATCCTAAATCTATAAATTTGATAAGTTCTTGCTGGAGGAGGGAATCGGGGAAGGCCACATGAAGAAAGTGTTACCTAAATGGGAACTTGCAGGAAGATAAGGATTTCAAAAGGGGGAGATGCCAAGGGTAGGGATGAGGATGTGAATCTTTTCTAAGCATGGAGGACAGTTTGGGCAACTGCTGGGAGACAGGATTGAGCAGAGCCAGATCAGACAGCAAAGAATGGAATGTACAATACAGGAAGGACAGGAAGATGAAATAAGGTGAAAAGGAAGGCTAAAGCCAAGTTATCAATGTTTTGGCTATCAGGATAAGAAGCTTGTATTTTATTCCATAGGGAGCCGCCACAGAATTTTAAGCGGGAAACTCAGGCATTGACATGTCAGACCATGCACTAAGATTACTCTGGCTGTGGATTAGACAAAAGAGAGACTGGAGACTGGAAGACTATTACAATAGTTCCCAGGCAAGAGGAGATCAGGGATCTGACGAGGGTGGGTGGTCACAAGAGGGCAAAAAGATGGTACGATCACTTTCATCAAGTCATTCCCCTGCGTAAGACCCTTTGGAGTGTTATTGGATTCACAAAGATCCTGATGCTGATTAAGGTGAAGGTGGGAATTTCTCTCTCTGGTCACTCACCTGGGTGTTACATTGATTCTTGGATTCAGTATCCATAGCAAAAAGCTTCTCTATCATTTCCATCTTCAGATTTTCATCCAGAGAGCTATAATAATCTCCTGGGCTGCTTGGCTATGGCAGAAGGATAGGTGAAAAGAAAAGAGAAAGGGGGGACTGGTTATTAGACAGCTGGTCAGCTATCTCCTTGTTAGGCAAGGGGTCTTAGATCATGATTCTTGGAAAACCTCAATGCCAGGCTCATTAGTTGTTTATATACATCATCTCCTGTGGCACGTCTAGTCTGGCCTATATCATTTAGGGCTTCATGAATTTAAGTGGTTTTCTCATCGTTTCATGTGCATGGGTTCTCTCTCTCCCATGAAACTGTAATGGAGCAGGTAGAAAGGGGAAGGGTCCTGTCAGTTACCTTCTCTTATCTCTAACATAGAGTAGGTACACAATGGCTTTTCAATCCATACTTACAGACTGAGGCAGGGATTTGAGTAGGGGCTGCCAATTCATTCAGATGCCTACATTTTTCTTATCTGTTTCATCATAAAGCAAAGAGAGCACAAGCACTCCTAGAAGCTGCAACTGCCTGCCGTGTTTAATAAGTAGGGCTTATGGCTCTTACTAAAAATGGTTTATGATGAAGTGTGAGCAATCTGGGGGCATCCTGAAAGTTCTTACTAAACATGAGGTTAAGGATAACGATTTTCATAAAATCATTAGCTCTCTTAAAAACTCCCTCTTTCTAAGAGGACCCCCCTCGGTCCCAACTAACTAGAAATAATCTTTCCTCCTTCAGACCTTTTAAGTAGTTTATTTGTACCCATCATTCACTTAACATGTTCTAATTTGTATTAAAGTTATTTTTTTAAATTAAACTCTAAGCCCCCTGAAGGTAGGGGTGGACTTAACCTTAATTCTCTCCTGAAGCCTAGCACTCTCTCCTGTAAAAAGTAGTGAAGTAGCTCATGTGTACAGAACTAAATCGTTCCACAAGCAACTTGAGGCTGTCACATGAAAGAAGAAGATAACGGAATAAAGAGGGGCCTAAATCTCTCTTTCTACTTTGTGCTTGGTTGACCTGATGTCTACTTAATAATTTCTGGCTTGATTTGCCTCCTACCGTGGAACAGCTACTATTGCTGCTGGCACTGGGAGTGGTGCTGCCAGGAGGGGCCATCTGGGGTACAGTGAATGAGGCCTCACTCTGGGAGCTGCGGCTTTTCATGTCTCCAGGCCATGGTTGGCTTGGGGTCAGTAGGGCTTTGTTATAAGTAGATGATTCTTCAAAGCTCTGGTTTCCTGTAGAGATAAGAGAGTCAGGGTAGGTTTGCTCTCACTTAACTCATCTTGGTCATGAATGTACACAGGAAGGGGGTGGAGGGAATCTCAAACTACAGAGGAAAGGAGGCAAAAAAAAAACCTTGTGGATAGATCTTGGGTTGGTCATGGGGTTCATTTTGACAATTTAAATTTGCAAATTTAAATTGTGTGTGTGTGTGTATGTGTGTGAGAGAGAGAGAGACAAACAGACACAGAAAGACAGAGACAAAGAGAAGGGATTAGTTTTCAGAAAGATTCTTTATTACTACAGGATTCCTTTAAATGGAAATCTCTCTTCTACACATAATTATATAGGTCAGGAGACTATAGAGTTAGTGTCTCTCAAAGAATAATTAGAAATGAAGGTGAAGAGACATAAGGGTATTGGGCAAACCACTTAGCTTCCTCCCTTTAACATGGTGGCTAAGGCACTGAATTCAAATCCCACCTCAGCCTTGCTAACAGTGTGACCCTGGGCAAGTCACTTAAATTCTCTGTGCCTCAGTTTCCACATCTGTAAAAAGAGGGAGTTGGACTCAATGCCCTTGAAGGTTTCTTCTAGCTCTAAATTTGTGGTCCCATTATAAAATGAGAGGATCAGACTAGATCGTCTCCAAAGTCTCTTTTAATCCTAAAATTCAAAGAGTATAAGCTTAGTGTAGGATGAAATTTTTACACAGAGATCCCAGTGTTAAGTTGTACACCCCTCAGAGATCAAGACAGAAAGAAAACTCCCTGCCCCCACCCATATGTGCCAAAATATTGAGAGCAGCACTCTCTGTAATAGCAAAGAACAGGAAACAAGGGAGATGTCCATTCATTAGGGACTAGGTGGTGAGTGTAGTAGAATGTGATGGTACCATAAGAAATGAAGAATATGGGAAGATTTATATGAACTGACACAAAATCAATAAAGCACAACCAGGAAAACAAGATACACAAAAAGCATGACAATGTGAACTGAACAAATGATATCCAAAACCAAAAGTGAACACTGTCATTATGATGACTAGGGTTGACCCCCCAAAGAGCTATGATAACGTACTTCCTTCTCTTTTTTTAGAGCTGTACGACTGTGGAAGCAGAAGCCAAGGCGCTGGCAAGCTTGGCTGATGCACTGTTAATTTTATGAAGCTGCTTCCTTATTTTCTCTCTTTAAAAAAAAATAAGGGATATTTCTTTGGTTGGGGGAGAGTGGAAGACTGTATTAGGAAATTAAGTTGACGTGAAAACAAAAGATGTCAATAAAAATTCCAATTAAAAAAAAGAAAGAAGCATGTTCAAGGTGGCCAAGGCAGAATGAAAGCTACCCTTGCTCAGGCTCTTCTAGGTTTCTTGTGCAGGTGGGAGGTACTGACCAAAGTCCAGAGAAATGATGGCATCTCCTGGTGTAGGCGCCAGTTGCGCCAGCTCTTCGGGCTCTTCCTTGAGCTTGGTAAATAGGAAGTTACTCTTCTCCGACACAGGGACTTTGGTGTCAAAGAGACTGTTCATGGCCATCAGGTGGGGCTTGAACAGGGACTCAGTCTGGTCCATGGAGAACACCACATCATTCTTCTCGATTTCACTAATAAAATGAAAAAGAGACTTCAAGTCCCTTTTTACAGAGGCAGCATGGCGTAGGGGATAGCAGAAAGACGGGTTCAGATCTTGCTTGGGACATTTACTGTGTGGCCATCTGCAAGTCATTAATCTCTCTGAGACTTAGGTGACGCCCTGACTTATTGACTGAGTTATAAGGGGCTGGGATCTGAGGTGGTTGAAGGAATTTTCTTATCCACAGACTTTTACAAGAACTGCTCATGTGTATGGCTACCCCAGAGCTCCCGACTCTTCTGCCACAGGATATTCGCAACAGGCAGAAACAAAAAGAACATAACCTGTTCATCTGGGTTCTTCAATGAATGGGATAATTCAACTCTATTATAGCCATGGAGGTGACTACAATGATGACATCCTCCAAACACAAACCCACTGTGAATGCTGGGTTTTTTTCACTGTCCATACACAGGTTTGAGCCTCTAGTTGTCTGACATCAGGTTTTCAGAAGTAGCTTTTGGGGACAGAATGTTTTCCTGGTACTGTCTCCTCATTACTAAAGATACTAGCTAAAGAATTTCCACCTTCCCTTTTCCAGAAAGTAGTTCTTATTCCTCTCTCCGTTTCCTCTCCACCCTGTGTCACAGACAATGCACATTGTAACAAAAATAAGGTGGGGATGGGAAAAAAGGGTGTAGAAGTTAGATCTAGAACAATTAATTTGCCATGAATGCTTTCAGGTCCTGACTATGAGAGAGGTCTGCCCCTGGTGTGGGACTTCATGTGTTTTAAGTATTCTAAACTTCTCAAGACTTAAGAATGCTATGGGTCCATCTTTAGGTTCCCAGGCTCCCTCAGAAGAGTTTAAGAACTCACCTCAGGACATAGTTAACACAGATGATGCACTGGGGTTGCAGGTTTCTAGTGTTGTAAATGACAGTCCCTTGGGTTTCCAGCCACACATACCCACCATGCTTGGCGAGCATCCGGTATTGGCCACTGATCACTTGACCTTTGGTACACACTGAAGACAAAACAAGAATCAGAGGTCAGTGAACTAGGCAAAGTTTGCAACAGAGGCAGAAGAACTCATGGTTTGATAGGAAAAGCACAGAATATTAGAGTTGGAAGGGACCTTGGTCCAATGCCATCATTTTACTGATTGTTCAATAAACAATGAATATATATTAAGTGCTTTCAATCAGCCAGACACTGTGCTAAGTGCTGCTGATATATAAAAAAAAAAGACACAAAGGGTTCCTGTCTTCAATGAACTTAATGAAGGAGACAACAGTCCAACAATTAGGTACATACAAGATGCATACAGAGTAGTTAGGAGCTAACTCAGAGGGGAAAGATCTAGCACCCAAAGGCATTCTTCAGAAGACGGTATTTGAGTTGAGTATTACAGGGAGCTAGAGATTGTAAAAGGAAGATGAGATGAGAAGGAAGAGGTAGTAGCTTTTCAATCACAAAAGAGAGGATGTATGAAACGTTGTGAGGATAGAAATGACAGGTAATGCGTAGATGCATGGTGGAGAGAGGAATGATACTTAGTTTTCAGACTTGGGTCACTGGGAGGAGAATGATGTGTCCTTGACAGCATTGGGGAAATTCAGAAGATGGAAGGGTTTGAGGGGGAAGGGATGATGATGTCATGTTGAATCTGAGATGCCTACAGGACAGCCACATGACAAAGTCCAGGAGGTATTTGGTGACATAGGACTGAGGTTCAGGAGAGAGACTAGGGGTACATACAGAGATCTCATTTCTGTCACTTACTAACAATGGGACCTCAAGTGAACCATCAATTAAATTTCAGATTCCTCATCTACACAATAGAGGGGAGGGACTAGACTTTCTCTTAATTCCCTTCCAGTTCCAAATCAATCATCCTGTGTTTCTAGGACATTTTGTTTTGAATCTGAGTACCTAACACTGACTTACTATATATAGCCCAATATTATTCATCTGGCTTCTCTGAGAAATTAACTTGCTCACAGGTGAGAAAAAAAAACGGTGGCATCACTTCTACCTCCCTCCCAACAATAAATGAGATCAGAATCCCTAGAAAAGTCGTCTTTATTTAAAATGGTTTTCTTAGCAGCAGTGCACCAGGCTATAAACTCTCCACAATTTATGGCTCCTCTTAACAAAATCTTAATAATAAAAAAATATCAATTTCTGATTCACAGAACATGGGCTGAAAGGGACCTGGGTAGGAGTGGGGTGGGTTGGGGAAAGTATTTGAAGTGTAAGAGAACACAGGATCCAAAGACAGTTTCCTTTGGCCTTGGAGCACATCCTACAAACTTTTTGCCCCCAGAAGCACTAACAAATTAATCTCGCAGAGATAATTTCCCTTAATAAATTCTTCTCCTTTCCAAGTACAAACAGTCTTGTCATGAGTTTCTTTTAAAATGTACGTTATTGCTCTCCCAATTCTTTCACCAGTGCTTTTGCATTGGACTTCATTATAGAAATACCTAGACTTGTTGACCTCTCTGCCCTCGCAGGTGCTGTATCCTTTTGGGGGGTATACAAGGGCCCTAGGGACAAGGTACAGAAATACCTAGCAATATTTTAGTTTCACAGCCCTCCCTAGGTACCAGATCAGGTAGATGAACTTATGCTTTTAACCTAGGTCTAAGTACTTTGAGGGCAGTGTGGTTGAGTGGAAAGAGCTCTATGGCTTGCCATGAGGAGACCTGGGTTAGAATCCTGGCTTTGCCCCTTATTAGCTGTGTGACTGAGCAAGTCTCCAGGGTTCACCTCTCCAAGATTTCAAATCTGTAAAAAAAGATGATAAGGATACTTGCCGCAGAAGATAGTGATAAAGAAAAAGCTTGGTCAACCTTAAAGTATTGATATACTTATGTACATGCACACATACGTGTACACACATAGACATGTACCAATAATAACTATATAACTATGTTGCTGGGGCAGTGACTTGGGAAGACAGTAGGCACATAAATTAGGAGGTGGCCCAGGTGAGATAGTCCTACAAAAGAATTGATGTTCATCTCCTGCACATACATGTAAACAGCTCACACATCCTGATATACTGCCAAAGCAGAGGAAGAAGACACCCCATCCCCCTACAATATCCCTCTCCTCAGGTTACTCTTTGGTGAATTTTTTTTCCATTTCTTTGCTATTTCTGATACTTAATATAACCTGAATTTCATCAATATTAATGTGCACAGTGAGCTATCTGCCATTAGAGCCTGAATACATACATCACCAAAAGATAAATTTGTCATTGCTTTTGCCAAAAAAAAAAAAAATGCTAGCACGCTGGCCAAATCTGAGGATCCATCTGCTTGCTCATAGTTCAGGCACAACCACTAGCCCCTTTCTACTCTCACTCTGGGAACCAGGATTTGACCGAATTTAGGCTGCAGACAGTGGGTTCTAGCAAACTTCCACCAGCCCATTGTTAACTCAGGCAGACCTTCTTTTGTGTGGATGAGGTACAGGATTAGTATTGTTAATGTTGACTAAACAGCATATTTTGGGAAGGTTTTAATTGTATTTCTAGTGGTCAGACAGTCCTGCTCTGTCACTGCCATATAATTACATCAGTTTTCTAATCACTCGCTCATCATTGCAAGCATGACGAGGGGGCCTGTTACATGACAGATAGGCTTTTTAATGCCTTTAATCTCAATTCTGGTTTTTTTCCAAGAGCACGTAATGTCCTCATACAACAAAGAGCAACCGAGCTTTCTCTTGAGAATTAACATGGGATAAATTACAAATCCATTTGGAAATGACAACTTTCATTTATCTGTCTGTTTTAAATACTGAGCTTCTCCAGTCATTAGAAAGATATCCTCCTCCTTCCTCTGTCTCTCACACACAGTAATACGCAAACTAGAACAAATCTCCAGATTGGATTTTTTTATTGTGTCACTGCACAAAGGAAAAATGGGAACACAAATCTGCCACTATTTACTAACAAAGGGTCAAAAGATGCATATGTGAGAGCAAGGAGAGAAAACAGAAGCTTCAATTTAAGTTGATAAATTGACCCAACTTCCAACCCATACCCCATTTCTCCATCTTTTGGGTTAGTAATTTGGAATATTTCTTCATATGCCTGTTGATAACTAGGATTTTCTTTTCCTTTGAGCACGGCCCCTTAATAGCCTTATTAACTAGACAATGGCTGGCAGTCTTAAATATTTGCAAGTTCCTTATCAGACCTTTATAAGGTTTTTTTTCCCAATTAAATCTTTCCTTTCTAATTGGAGCTACATTGACTTTGTTTATATATTAACATTTCCATTTTCTACAATAAAAATCGTATATTTAAGCTTCTCCTGAAGAGTCTATACCATACAACGAACATTTTCTAATTACAGAAAATCATGTTTTTGTTCTATTATTAATTAACTCATGATAATTCAATAGATCTGTGATTTCATTGCTGTACTTTCTTCATTGCTACAGATCCTTAACCCTCATACTTTCTCATCCTATGTGATTATTGTTCACTTATCTCTATAAATCCTTCAAAAAAGCCTTAAGCTATGCCCTGATGGACTTCTTCCAGTTAAAAAAAATTTTTTCCCTTGATACCAGAGTAGCATGTAGCTGTCCATCAGTTATCTCTCATACTCAATATGCAACCAGGACATGTCTTCTCCAGACATCACTGCTTTTGTCCACATGAATCCACTTCATTATTATACTTAACAGCTAACATTAACATAATGCTTTTATTTCCAAAGCATGCCCTAGAGGAATTACCTTCCTTGATTCTTCCAGCAGACCTGTGAGGTAGATAGTATAAGCATTCTTAGCGCCATCTTGCACATAAGGAAGCAGGGTCAGAGGGGAAGAGACTAATTTATGACCACACAGCTAGTAAGTAGCAGAACCAGGACTTAAACCTAGACCTTTTGACTTCAAATCCACTGTTCTTTTTCCACTATGCCCTAGCTAGATTCCTTCATTTTTTTTAAAATATGTTAGTTCTACCTTTCTTAGAAGACTATAAGCTACTTGAGGTGAGACTGTGCTGCTGCTGTTTCTCTCCCATAGAACCCTGCCCAGGGATGGTCATATACTAAGGCCTTAAGAAAGTATTTCCCTTCAACCATGCTCTCTGTGGGTTCAAATTATAAATAACTATTTATTACAGCTTCTCCTGTCCAAGGGCTTCTCTCTGTAAGCTAAAGGAACAGTATCCTCGGTACCTGCTGTCCCATTCCTAGGTCCCAAGGTCTAATACTCATGCCCTTGCAAACCTGTCACCCAGAGGAGAGCCAACAGGGGAGGGTCCCCCACTTGGGAAATGGACAAATGCACATCTTACTATTCAGGGTCCAACCCAACCCATATCCAGGAAGACTGGAGAAGAAACTGAATCACTTACGATTCTGGTGACTCTTGGTCATGCTCTCTGAATCCAGAGCATGGTAGAACTCATAGGCAGAGCGTCCAAGCAGCTCTTCAGGATGGTAGCCAATCAATTCGGTAATTCTTCGTTGTATATGGAAAAACACAACAAAAAGACCACCAGATTTAGCAAAGATGAATGGACATTCAGGCAGCCGTTGTTCACTTTGGTTGGCCCACATCACTGTCTTTCCCATCCAGGCCCTGCCTCAACCCCACACAAGTGGGTCATCGTACTAACATTCTATTAAAAATCAGATCCAAATCACCTAACCTACTCCACTCCAACACCACCCCATAGAGGGAGGAAACATATCTATTCGGAGAACTTGCATGCAAACACTCGCAGGTGCAAACAGTCAGGGTGGGATGCTAACTAGTAAGAGAGAAAAGACTGGCTTTATATGTAGGTGGAATGAGGAGTTCAGGAGACTTTTGGGGGTCTACAGTCGTCACTGACTAATGCTTGAAATTCTACTTTAGTGATTCATCTCTTTAGCTTGAGGCTTTAATCCCTGTTACCGAACAGAGCCCCCAGGAAGGGTCCTTATCTCAAACTATAATCAGTCACCTGGACCTCATCAAAATGGCATTGGATAGGGAGAAAGAAGAAAAAAATAGGAAAATACTGAATATCTGAAGGGTGAGGAGGTAGGAAAAGGGCAGATCATGGCAGTCTGAAAGTCTCAATTAGCCTTGAAGTACTTCTTTAATTACAGAGTATACTAGATCCCTTTTTTTGGGGGGGGGGGAAGGGGAGGTGACCTGAAACAGTGTTTCATCAGTGCTGAGAAGCAATGAGAAGACTCCCTTTTCTAATGCAGATGAGCACAAGCTATTGCCTCAGCACTGAGAGGGTTAATCACTAGACCAGGATTCCACAGCCAGGTGTCAGAGGTTGAATACGACTTAGACAAAATTTAGATAAAATGCACCTACTCTATGTTATACATCCCCAATGAAAAGAGCAAAGAAGAAAGAATGACTTTTGACTTTCTTCCTTCCAAAGCCTTTTGCTTTTTTTCTAATTCATTTATTAGATCTGGAAGGAATATACTATCAAGGCTAGTGGGGAAAAATAAATTTGGGAAGGGTCCTTTCTGTTATCCACTGGTACCTCCCTATAATGAGCACAATTCTAACCCCCTTGCAAAACTCACGCCATCATTTGCTGACAGAGGCAGCTAATGGGCACGTGCAGGAAGATGCTCATTTGAATTCTGTCTCAGATACTTATTAGCTGTGTGACCCTGGTGAAGTCACTTAATCTTATTGTTTTCTCATCTATAAAATGTGGATAATGTTAGGGTTGTTGTAAAGAGCCAATGAGCTAACATATTCGGTAAATTGTTTTGCAAACCTGAAAGAGTTATATAAATATACTACTACCACTACTACTACCACTACTACTACTACTACTACTACCATGGCACATCTACTACTATTACTACTACTAGCACTAATAATCACCACAATGAGATTCTGATTTTCTTCTGGAAAAACAGATCTAGGCAAAGAAAGGGTAAAGTTTCTGCTTGTGTGGTACTCGGGACCCTAGCCAAGTTATACCACAGCAAAGCTAAGGCAGAAAAGACTTTAGCATCAGCTGATTTGGCTGAGGCAAAGAGGTTTCTCAAGTGAAATTCCGGTCCAGCCAACTTCAGTACAGGGGGCTCACTTTCCCTGAGCTGCCAGCTACGGACTGAGAAGGATTTGTTTCCTTCCCTTAGCCTTGCACAGCCAGGGGCCTGCACACATGCTCTCTGGCCTCCCACACCAATGTCATCAACTTAGTGCACCTCATAACTAGGGGGAGTGGAAGGAGCATCTGGGGACAGGATAGTGCTGGTCGTTCTGTTGCCCAAAGCCAAATTCCTTTACAATGTGTCCAACTTCTTTACAAGTTGCTTTTTCTTCTTTTTCTAAAATTCCTTCTTGGGATGTTGGGTAGGGGGTGATGATTGGGAGGAGGGTTCTTTTTTTGAAGGCAGGGAGGAAAGTATACAAGGAAGGTAATTTGCCAAACTCATTTATTTGTTAGGGAGAATAAAAATTCATCTCACTAAAATACAGCATTCTCTAGAGAGCTTAAAAATGAGCATTTGGAGAACTGAGGAGTTAATTACACCTCCCTCCCACCCCCACCCCCCAGAAGAGTTGAAACATTCTCTTTCAAGGTTAGTACAGTCCAGAGAAAACTCTCAAAGTAAATATTTATAATAACCAAGCTGATAATATAATATCCATTATCTAATTAATGAAAGACATACAATGACATGTTTTGAAAATAGAAAAACAAGCTTATTCTTTAGAATTGCCAGATAGTTAACTAGTAGCTGCCATAATTTATCTTGTCAACTAAAATAAACATTTAATGTTTCTTCTTACATTTTTTGAAACAGACTACCACAAAAAAAAAAACTGGAAAATACACTGAGTGTATACACAATCAGCCACCATTTGAGTTGTCAAGTTCACAAAGCCAGGAAACCCCAACTTCAAGCTCATGGTTCTTGGCCTCTGTCTGTTAGCACGTAGCTACCCTTAATGTCCATGACTCGGCGCCAGTTTACAGGGACAGGGGATCATAGGAGTCCAGAAAATGCATTCCAAGCATTTCAGGATGCTTCTAAGAAGTGGGCTATGCCAGACCCTGGGAAAGGAGTCTGACTCTATAAAGAATCAAAAAGCAATTGAGATCCCCCAAATCAGTTAAAAAACAACCAACCATCCAATTTCATTTCTATCCCTCTTTCTTTTTAAAGAATACAAATGTAAAAGTTTCAGTCAACTCACCTAGATTGAAAATTAAGTGGAAAACATCGAGATTTATTCAACAGGTATATGATAAAATTTTAAAAATCTATTTCATTAAATGGTATGAACAGAAGAGAAGGGCTGGAAAGGAAAACTAAACAGGGAAATGAAAGAAGATGGAAGTAAACAGAAGAAACAGAAAGCAGGGGAAGAAGAAAGAAACTGACAGTGGAATTCAAGACAGAAACAACGGGAGAAAGAGAATGAAATGACACTTAGAAACAGGGACGACAGAAAGAAGTTATGACTTTCTATTTCTAGGTAAAGATAACTTTAAAACGTTGTCATTGCTTTTGAAGTCATTGTTCACAACTTCTGGAATTATGCTTTATCCTTAAAAAAATAAAACAAAATATACTTTAAAGAGGTTTTTCTGAATGAGAGGGCTATGGCAGAACACTATGGAGGAACTGATTCTCCGGGTTTCATTGACAATTAGTAGAACACTCCCAAAGCCAAATGAAATAGAGCCTAAAGCCTCAGTTCTAAGGGTCTGTCCTAATACACAAGCCCAGGTATCTCTGGGCACATGCGATGGAATAATGGCACAGAATTTGGATTCTACTGCTTTGGAATTCAAATACTTTCCATGATGAATTTTTTGGGGTTGTTGTTCAATCATTCTGATTTTTGGGGACCCCATGGACCATAGCACCACAGGTCATGGACCATAGCACCCCAGGTCCCTCTATCCTCAACTATCTTCCCAAGTTCGTCCAAGCTTCATTGCTTCCATGACACTATCCATCCCATCCTCTGCTGTCCCCTTTTCCTTTTGCCTTCCATCTTTCTCAACATCAAGGTCATTTCCAATAAGTCCCATCTTGTCATTATGTGACCAAAGTATTTAAACTTCAATATTTGACCTTCTAGTGAATAATCTGAATTAATTTAAGTATTGAGCAATTTGATCTCCTTGCTGTCCAAGGGACTCTCAAAAGTCTTCTCCAGCACAATTCAAAAGCACTGATTCTGTGGTACTCAGCTTTCCTTGCAGTTGAACTCTCACAGCTACAGCTTTTAACTTTGTTCTACTAATAAGGAGTGTGCTAAGTACATAAGCTATTTGCATTTAAGTTAGGGACTAACTCTGAAACACTCGTTGAAGCAGTCTCCAATCCTGGGGCTTTGACAGTACTAGGCAGACCTTTATTAGACTAGTTCCAGTCATTGAGAAGGGTCATAGTAAAAATATATTTCCTCAATGATCTTGGTACTTTTCATGATTTTTTCATGATTATTTCAGTTACTCCAAATCAACTAAGTTTTATTTTTATAGTCACAAAGTCCTGATTTCAAATTCTTCTGACACTTACTTTGCTGTATGCATTGTATGTTGTATGACCAAGGGTCAATTACTTAATGACTCTGAGACTCAGGAATATAAGGGCTTTAGATTAGCTGCAGACTGTAAGGTATTGAGCTGAGATTGCCACTCACTTGTCTCAAGAACCATATAAATATGTAAAAGCCATATAGACATAGACTCATCATCTAAGTTGGTATACAGTGGAAAGAATGCTAACTTTGGAGTCCAAATGTCCTGGGTTCAAATATGACCTCTGCCACTCATTAGCTGTATGATGTTAGGCAAGCCTCTTACTCTTCTTAGGCCTCTGTTTTCCCATCTGTAAAATGAGGGGGTTGGATTTTCATGGCTTCTAAGGTCCCTCCTAGTTCTAGACTAACTGAACTAGTATGCCTGCAGCTAGTGCTAGTATGAATTGAATCCCTAAACTTTTTTATCTTTTGTTAAGACTTTTTTTATGCTTCTATTTTCACTTGGTGGGTCATTTCCCATATAATTTATGGTATTGGGGAGACATCAAACTACCAAAAATGAGAGGAGGATTTTCTGAACGACAGCAGTCTCCAAGCCTTAAATCCAGTCATAAGAGTTTGCTCCTCAACCCCCTTCCCTCTTGACTACAAAAGACTATTTCTCTGCATAGAACCTCTTTCTCCACTAGATGACTCTTGTTCATGAATTTAAGCTGAAAACTGAAGTTACACTGCTTGGACAAAAAATACACACACACTGTCTTCCCTTTAGGTAGTAATGTTCTATCTTACACTATTCATAGTCATTTTGTTTTTCTTACTTATCTCCCCAACTCGACTGTAAGTTCTTTGAAGGCAAGGAGTATGACTTATATTTCTTACTTCATAGGATTATCTATCCATAGCTGGAAGGGACCAACAAGTCCAGTGGCCTCATTTTTTACAGATGAGGAGAAAGTGGCCCAGACGGATTTAATGACTTTCCTAGGGTTGCATGACTAGTAAATATCTGAGACAAGATACGAACCTAGGTCTTTCTGAATCCACACTCAATGCCCTTGCTACTACATCACAGTACTTGCAATGTCAGGCATATTTTAGATTGTTAATAAATAGTTGTTGAGTGATGAACTGAATAGCAACTTAGGAAAACATCTATGAGCTGAGTACGGTCATCCAGGTAGAAGGGGTCAGCCAGCGTCATCTTCCATTTTCTTCTCATTGCAACATTGATTGATGATGAGTACTTTTCACCCCCTGGCTACCTCTTTGGCTTCTTTCCTCCCCACTACATGTCAAGACATACATACATATAATAGATACATGAAAGATACAGGATTGATTTCTATAACATATCAATAAAAGAAGGTCTACTGTGAGAAAGAGTAAACCACAAACAAGCTTTGTTCCAAATCATCTGCATCCCTTGCCCTTGGATTTCCTGTATTTAAAATGCTTTTCCTTCAGAGCTAAAATTTATACAGTACTTGAAAAATATATTTATCTTATTTTATCCTTTATTTGGAGGTAGTTGCTGTCTTTATTGCTCAGTCTTTTCCCTCTTTCTCCAACCTGCTGTATTTACAACTTCTTTGGACCTAAGAAAATAACCCCAGGCTGCCACTATGATCATTTTATAGGCTCTAAACTGCCTCACATTTTCCTCCTAATTTCCCTTACGGGAAAATGTTCCCTTTTGTAGGAGCTCATATTCTCTTGTGTGTATCGTGTTTCACTCTATCTGGTATGATTCCAGATTAATACCAAAAGTAGAAGGGGAGAGCCAAGCCCCTTCCTTATGAGCTAATACAGGTGAGCGACAGTTTTTGGAAGTGTCCCTCTCTGGATGGCTATCAAGGAGGTGGGCATTTAGTGCGTGGGCAGGAAAAGCAAAACAAAAAATAGATATGATGCAGAAAAAAAAGAAAAATTCTAAACCTAGTTCAAGCAACTAAAAACAATGCTTAGGGATTAGGAACTTAAAATAGCTCTGGGCTACAGTTAAATTGGCTAAACTGCCCATGTGCCCTTATTAACTAATCTGTTAATCACTTCAACACAACTTCTCCCCTACTGCACAATTAATGTCATTAAATGCCTCTCTCCACTCACCACTTCAGCATTACTGAATTTAGAGTTTAGTTCCTATAACTGGGTCTCTTGAAAGACTAAAGCTTGCTGGAAAAAACACAAAACCCACAGTAGACTTTTAAAAGTAGTTCCACTCATTGTGAATTATAAAACCTTAAGCCTTTTTATGATGACAGTAATAGGTATTAAGTGCTGATGATTAATTATTATTAATGTTGTACAGATCCCTTTACAAGGCACTGGAGGAAAGTTTAAATAAATCAAGATGAGTTAAGATAAGGTTGGGTCTTTGCTCTCACGAAACTTGTCCTCTACTACCTGGCTAAGCCCCAAGTAGGGAGTTACAAAGGTGCTATGTGAGGTCTAGATATCTGCTCTCTACTCTTTACTACACCAGCCACTCGGTGAACATGGCTTGCCTCCAACATCATTGGGATATTGATCAAAATTGTTTCTGGTGTTCAAATCCTGCCCTCTTTTTGCACCCATTTTCTCTCTCCTGAGTCTCTATTTCCCTACAAGACCTACTATTTTCTCCTGACCAATATCATCTCTATGTGCTAGCTGCCAAGAGTAATTATTCTTTAATAGGGAGCAAAGTCTCAGACTAAAGGAATGAAAAACTCATGGTAGGATTTCATGGGCAGAGAGGGGGAGGGCAAGGAGGAAGGAAAGTTAAGTTCATAACAGTAACATTAGCTTGAGGCACAGGGCTATCCCAATATCCCTCAAGTTACATCATGTAGGTTGTCAGCAATTCTGTACACATGGAAGTATACTATAGCACTTGGTACTATATATTATAAATGTATATGTATGCACATATGCTTGTATATATACACATATATACATGTATATATGTATAGGTGTATATATACACATGCATATATATACATACATATATACACATATATAGACACACACACGTGTGTGTGTGTGTGTGTGTGTGTGTGTGTGTATCTCACTATAGCACTAGGATGATCCTAGGGTCAAATCTGGCCTGCTGCCCTTTTTTGAGTGGCCCTTGAGCTAAGAATGGTGCTTTAGCCCTACAGCAACTCAGAACTGCTGAGCTCAAGTGATCCACCAATCTCAGCCTTCCCAGGAGCAGGGACTGTCAGTGTGTAACACCATGCCTCTCTTGAGGATGGAACTACCTTTTGAAGACCAACACTACAAACATATATACGCTCATAGATCTAGGAGTTATCTGTCAGAAAGTAGCAGGTGGGGGTAATAACATTCAGCTTCCCCTGCCAGATTCAGGGGGCTTCATTCGTTCTATAGATGGCTTGTCTTTGTATGTTAGGCCTAAGGTGGATGGAGCTGAGGAAAGTGTTCTTGGTAGGTTTCCACCAGGAGGTTCAAAGGTATTGATGCTTTTGCAGAAAAGGGGTGGGAGAATGACTAACTAGAAGAGAGGGTCATCTGACCAGCACCTAAGCCAGGCTGGAAATTGGGAAGAGAGAAATTAATCTGGACCAAGAAAATGAAGTTTTCCTCATTAGGAACTGAGAAGTTCTCACAGACTATGTCTCCTGGCTGAGTAGGGAGGAGCTGATGGGTTTGGGAGAAAAGCTATTTCCTAAGTGGTTTCCTTTTTAGTTGGGGAAGAGATTATTTTGGTTTGCACTCCCTTCATTCAGCCCTCAGCTAGTGAGTACTAGCTTTGAGTTTCTTGAGGAATCATAGATTTAGCCCTAGATGGAGCCTGAAAAGCCATCTGGTCCAACCCCCTCCTTTTACAGAAGATGAAAATAGAGGCCCAGAGAGGGCCATTCACTTTGCTTGGAATGAAAGAGAAAAAAACAACTTTGATAAGGACAACTATTGCCTCCTTCCATTCATGTCCCATGCTCTGATGCCTTGTGGTGGTGAAATGATCCTGGCTTCTCACAGGCTATCCCCTAATGTAGATTATCCAAACTAGACAGGTTTTTAGAGTAAGGACCCAAGTAACAGACTATTTGCCATACAAGGATCAGACTAAGTCTTAAGAGAGATTTATTAAGAGAAGGCTAGCCACCATTTTTTTTTTCAGTCTTAGCAACTCCTGAAGTCTACCTCCTATGGCTCAGGGGGCAGAAGGGTCATTCTACTGACTAATGAAACAACTCTTATGATGTCCTAAGAAGAAGTCCTAAGGTGGGGAGACAGGAAACTAAGCTATATTCCCTTGTAGGAATTATATGACTAAAGATTCTTGTAATAGCCAGAGGCTCTTGAGGAACTGATGCCTCTAGACAATGTGGGAAGCTGGGAAGTTCTAGAATACTAGGTCTGGAGGAAATCTTACAGATGATCATGTGAGTGATCTTATAGTTTTCCTACTCAATAAACTCTAGTGGTTCCCATTTGCCTCTAGGATAAAATAGAATTTCTTTTGTTTGGCTTTCAGAGCTCTTAACAATCTAGTCCTCACCCATCTTTCCAGCTTCCCATACTTTGCAGTTCAGCCAAACTAGCCTTGCTCTCCCTCACACACGACCCTCCATCTACCACCTCAGTGCCTCTGCACTGGCAGTTCCTCATGCCTGGAATACCCTCCCTCATCCCTTCTACCTCATTGAATCCTTTGCTTCCTTCAAGTCAAGCACCATCTTCTACAGGAAGCCTTTCATGAAGTCCCTAGTTTCTACGCCCTTTCTCCCAGAATTCCTTCCTGTTTATTTTGTATTGATCCTATATATATATATATGTATACACACACACACACACACACACACACACACACATCCTCTGATAAAATTTAAGCTCTAGAAAAGGGACTATTTCATTTTTCTCTCTGAATTCCCAGCACTTACGCAATGTTTGGCACATAATGGATGTGTAATAGACTGTTTGCTGAGTGATGAGTTGGTGGACTGATTGGCTGATGATTTTCATGTCTTGTCCTTTCATATTTACATATGAGGAAACTGAGGCTCCAAAGGTCTCAGTGCTCTATCTCACAGCTACTTAGTGATAGAGTCTGGACCAGAACCAAGCTTTCCTCTGCTCTTTCCATCATCCCATGCTGAGCAGAAATGGAGGATGTTTTTTGAGATGGGGCAGGGGTGGGTCATTTTCCACAGGAAAATCCAACAAGCTACATCTGTAACTGAATGTAATTTAGATGGGCCAGAAGTAGCTTGGTGTGTAAGTTCGACTTGTCTTCATGGTCCTCCTATCCCTCTAGATAGGCTTATTTAATCCTTCAACTTTCCACACTGCCCTCCCCTTAATTCCCCAAGTTTCAGTTGGTCAACTGAGCACAAAGAATGATGAAGAGGGAGGGAAGTGACCCACAGGGGGCTTCTCTCAGGAGTCTTTGCTGAGACATGAAATGCTTTTCTCCCCAAACCTAAACTCTTTCAAAAGTTCATCCTGGCTTGGGCACCAGAGATGAGGGGATTCTCACTTTCAGTCTTAGTCCTAACAAAGGTTAAATTCAAGAGAAGACACAGGGTAAGAAAAAAGTCCCAAATGGGGCCCTTCTTAGGAGGGATTAGTGCAGGTTTGAGTCCCTGGACTAAAAAGTTTTTGGGCAAAAGGCCCAGAGGGTTTGAGGAGGAGAACAAAACCCAAGAGGAAAACCACCTGGGAAGGAAGAGAACATGAGAGAGATAGGGAGTTCTAGCTCACAGTTTCCAGGCTGGAACCCAAAACCACCAGCTGGTGTTTCACTTGCAGTGGAGGGTGGGGTCTGGTTGGGGAGAGTGAGTGGAGTGTACTGGAGAGTATCTGAGGGGTCCTGGGTTCATTTAAGAATATAAACACGCAAATGGGTTGGATTTGGTTCTAAATGGGAGAAAAGTTGAGGCAGCTACTAGTACTGCATAGATGGAGATCTTTTCCCAAAAAACAAACCAACAAGGAGTCTTTACGTGGAGTATTACACAGAAATGCAGGCCTATGTGCCCAGATACATCGAGATAGAGGCACCTTGTGGTGGTAAGCATCGATATGATGCTCTAAGATTTGCAAGACACTTCCTATATGTGACCTAATTGGATTCTCAACAACAACCCTGGGAGGAAACCCATGTGGGGAAACTGAGGCCAAGAGGAGTTAAGTGGCTTATTCAGGAGCACACAACTAGTAACTGTCTGAGAGAGGATTTGAACTCAGATCTCCTGCCTTAGGCATATATAATAAATATAATTTACCTGTGATGTGCAACCTAACATTCACATATATGCAAATTCCAATTTGTGCATACCTATGTTCTCAAAAATAAACTTATGTCTGTACACACATGCTTAAAATATATACATGGATGTATGTGTATATGTTTATACATACATATATATATGTGTGTACAGACTCAGACCCATGTATACACTGCTCAGGGACACACAAGCCCAGCTGCCCTCACCTGTCATCACAATAGGTAAATTTCATGTCCATGCTGTGGCGGCTCAGGAAGGTCTTACTGTCGAGGGGGATATCCATGGTGGATGGATGCTGGATGGGCTCACACATGATGATGAGGCAGGTGAGTAAAGGCTCCTTATATCCACAGAGGCTGTGGGGGGCACAGCTGTTGTAGACCTTCACCTGACCTGTGCAATGTAAGACCTGGAGATGGGGAAGAGATCTACAATGTTACCGTTGCTGCAGAGGAGAAGTGGGCAAGGGGGTTCCCTAAAGCTGCCATGCTTTGAGCCCCATCCATACATGGTCCTCTCTTACCTTCCATGTGGCAGATTTTAGGTTGACAGTCCTGCCTCGGTTGGTGACAGTGCATTTCATCCTCATGAAGAAATCCCGCTCTGTGGACATATCTTTGCTTTTCTTCCCAAAACCAGACCCTTTGAGGAAGGGAGAAAACAGACCAAATTGTAGTGAGGATATTAAAAATCATGCCATATGAAGGTTGGCTGAAGGAACTGAGCAAGTTTTAGCCTGAACAAGAGGGGATGAGGGGAGGATAAAATCAGCATCTTAAAGTATCTGAAGGATTTTCATAACATAGGATTAGATTCATTTTTTCACGACCACAGAGCCTAGAAACAATGAGTGAAAATTAGGCCTCAGTTTCCTCATCTGTAAAATGGGGATGATCACACCTACACTGAGCCTTCCAAAGATGTTGTGAGGAAAGTACTGTGATTCTTAAGGCATCCTACAAATGTTAGCTATTACTATGACTGTCCTAAGAAGGCTCAGAAAGTGCGGCAGCAGCTCTGTAGCTCCAGACCTAAGACCTAGACCTCCTTTCTCAACAGCATCCTGAAATGAACTTTACCCCTAACCAGGTCTCAGGATGAGAATATGTATATACTAGAACTGGTCTGGAGGAAGGGAGTATCTGGGGAGGGGCCAGCGGAGTAAGGGAGGGAAGAAAGAGAAGGAAGGAGAAAAGGTTTTCTAATCTTGCTGGAGCAGGAATGTGTCCTGCCCATTTCATTCTTAATGAGGCTGTCTAGAGAAGTTTCTCCTTTCAGAGTGGGTGAGGCTATAGACTGACCTTGAAGGGCAGCTGTGCAGGGGTTCAATCCCAGCTTCCCATTGGCTACCTCATCCAGCAAGAATATAGGCCCCTAACAGGGAAGTCAGGAAGCGAGCAGAAGCTGTACAGACAGACTGGGGCCAGGAAGCCCTTTGCCCTACAGGCCATCTTTCCCTGCTTCCCTCTCCCCCTCCCCACCTTGTTCCCACAAATCACCGCAGCAATAAAACCTTCCAAGGGTTTCAGGTACACGTTGTCCACTGGCTGATTTGCCACAGGTTAACATAATGTATTGGTCCCAGAAGAGGTCATGCTGCTAGGTAGATCAAACCCAGGTACAGACAATAACCAGCATTCTTTTTAAAGTGGATAGATGTCTTAGTTTGGGGAGTGGGGTGGGTATTTTTTTTAAAAGAGATCTCATCTTAGGCATACAGCCCAGGTAACAGTAATCACACCTCACGTTTCTGTGGTGCTACATGCTCTTAATTCTATTTCACAGATGTGGAAAATGAGGCACAAAGAGTCTGATGACTTGCCCATGGTCTTCCAGCTGAGAAGTATGAGAGATGGGGCTCCAACCCAGCTCTGTGCAGGCTCCAGGTCCAGAAGGTTTTTCATTGTAGTGCAAGGTCTTGCTATAGTCAGGGTAGCCTATATTTGAAACTAAACAACCTCAGCCTTTTAACAAGGAGTCCTGTAGGCAATGTCTTAACACCCAGCACAGAACCATATACTTGGTAAGGGTTCAATAAATGCCTTTTAGATGGGGGATGAAAAGGCGGGGGGCGGGGGAGAATTGATTCTCAGAATGAATACCAGGCCCAATAGCAGGCTAAGACAGAGCAAATATTTTTGGGAAAGGACACCTCTTAGTGACCATGAGTTTACACATAAGGGAATCCCTAATGTTTTTACATTTAGGGTTTGGTCTCCCCTATAATAGGAAAGGAAATCTTTTTTTCTTCATCCTGCTCATGGTACAGCTTGATCTCGTGCTTTTCTTGACTGCATTCAAGACTGTCCCTCCCTGGGCAGAACTCTGCATTCTGGTCCTTTTCTTGTCTCCTCTCTTATCAAAACTCACTCTTTCAATATCCCATCCCCTAAATGGTCTAATTCTTTCTTTGATCACAAAGAGTGGATCTATGCCAAAGAACTAATAGGTACTCAATGAGTTAATATGTCACCCTATCCTGGGTAACATGTGACTAAGTAAAGGAGTCTTGCAGGGAAAGTACTTTAATCCAAGGGAAACTCCACTGTAGAGACAGAATTTCTTGAGTGAAAGCAGGTTCACAGTGAGATATATTGGAGTGGGAGACCTTGCTGCACGTTACGAATCTTATAGGGTCTCTGATCCATTCAGCCTATGCATACTGCCCAGTTCTACTGTAAGAAAATTACTAGATTTTAATAGCCAAGAGTCTCCTTTGTGTTCACAGACAGTGGACACCTGGGACATGGAACCACAAACTTCCCCAGGATTTATTAAAGGCAAAGCAACATGAATTGGAAAGTCACTTTACCATTCTTTAGAGTCAGGTTCTCTCGTATCTCTTCATGGTCGCAAGGGTGAGTAAAGTCAAAGATACTGTGTCCGGTTAGTTCCACCTGTTCCAAAAAATAAGTTGAGTTGGGACATTTGAGTATCATTGTTCCTGCTACAGGGAACTCAAGGAAAAAGTCAATCTGCTGAAATGGGGACCGGGAAGGAATTGATCCTAGATAGGGGTGTGTTGGTAAACATTTAACAAAGAGATCTCCCAAAATGCAAGACACACTTTTAAGTTTAATCTGCATAATTTTAGACAAATTGACAAATCAAAAAAATATCAAATTTTGATTTGCACTTTGCAGATTTCTGAGGTGTTAAGTGTTAACACTGAAAATTTAACAATCAGTGGGAGGGGCTCCAGCACAACCCTGACTGTAGGTGCCCCAATACCCCTACCCCTACCCCCTCCAATCCGGAATATCTTACACCGCTGGACACTATGGGCTGACATCAAGACAGGGAAATAAATAGTCTTTGCTACAAGACTGAAAAGCATAGAGAACAGAAGAGGAAGAAGAGCCAACCTGTGTGAGTCCCATGAACTTGTTGATATTTTCTGACAGAAAGATCATGTCCCCATCTTGAGTCACCACAGCGATGAACCCTTCCAAGGCTTTCAGGTACAAATTGTCCATTTGCTGGTCTGCCTCGACTTCATTTTCATTTTCAGTACACACTGGAGGGAGAGAGCAGGGCAGTAATGACTTACATGAAGATGGATTCAATTGACAAAATCTTGTGTTTGTACAAATGCATAGAGGTTGTCTCTGGATAGATATACCAAGGGGCACATGCCCCTGAACACAGGAGAAGCAGAGTAATGGGATGGATAAAAGACTGGTTTTGGAGTTAGGAAGACTTGGGTTCTAGGTCCTCCTCCTTAACGTACTTTCTATAAGACCATGGATAAGTGTGCTGTATCTCAGGGCAGCGCTAGCACTTTCCTACTAAGTTAAAGATAGGTTCTGCTGATATAGAGCAGGGAGTTCCTGCACCAAGAGTTCTCCACATTACTAAAATCTCAGATCCTTCATGAATTGTGTGCATGTGACTGAATCTGCAGGCACACAGATTTTATATACTTCTTGTCTCAAAAGTCCTGGTGAAGTATTAAGCTGCTTAAAACTGAACTAAGACTACTGGGACATGACTACTATGTTTGACTCTTTGTGACCTCATGGTCCATACTGTGTATGGGGTTTTCTTCGATTTAAGTAGAGGTTAAATGACTTGCCCAGGACCACAGAGCTAGTAAATGTCCAGGGCTGGATATGAGCTCAGGTCTTCCTGACTCCAGGCTCAGTACTCTATCCACTGAGCTATGTAGCTGCCTCTGTTCCCCAAAGGTTCATCAATCACTCAATGGGGATCCCAAATCCTATGTCAGTGCTTGAGAAGCTCACAGTCTGGTTGGAGAAACAATGAAAAATCATTTCAAGCCAGGACAGATTCCAGAGTTAGATTGTATGGCCCAGACTAAATACTCTACAGGGGTGGGGAACCTGTGACCTTGAGGCCACATGTGCCCTTCTAGGTCCTTGGGTGCAGCCTTTTGACCAAGTCCAAGTCTTACAGAACAAATCCTTTTATTGAGGGTATTTGTTCTGTGAAATTTGGATTCAAAGGGTTGTACTTGAGGACCTAGAGGGCAGGTTCCCCACTCCTCTATCTAGGAATTCACAGTATCATACATTTAGAGCTTGAAGAGATCTTAGAATGGATCTAGTACAACCTCTTCATTTTACAGATGAGGAAACTGAGGCCCAGAATTGTCTGAGGTTACACAAGTGTTAATCAGCAGAAGGGAGAGAGCAGGGGTAGTTAGGAAAAGCTTCACTAGAGGATACAGGACCAGAGACAGGTCCTGGCAGAGGGGAAAGGTCTAGACTGATGCTTAAAGGCAAATGGACAATCTTGAAGGTAAATTTTGGTGGTGGTGTGCCTGATGGATTGGAGTGGGAAAGGGCAGTCTAGACATTGGAAAGGGAAACCTGTGAAAACAGTGACATACCAATTACTTTGGACAGCCACTGGCCCATCAAGTGCCTTGTTGATATTTGCAAAATTTAAAGACTGTGCATTTGTCTCAGACAAAAAAGTGCTTGGTCATCCAGACTGTTGGCCATAACCCAAACCAAGCAGGGAAGGCAGAGTCCTGGCTAATTCAGCCTAATCTGTGTTTCAAACCACAAACTCTAATTTGCTCTCCCTCACCCTCTCCACATGCATCAAGTGTTGGCCACAAAAAGGCCTAGAGAAATTCAGGTATGCCTCATCTTAAGCAAACTCAGTTTGAATTTATCAGGCAGTTAAATAAGGGGGCAATTGGTTACCCTATGAAAGTCTTTTTCTCTTCTAAGTAAGGCAACCCTTCCCCTCTGGGGTATACTGTAGAATTTGATATATAGGCAGGCTTTTCAGGAATCCATTTCTTGTACAAGTCCATTCCATCATAGATTAGCCCAAGGTCAAGTTTATTCATTTTATCATTTTGGCTTCCTCCTCTCCCACCAAATTTGGGATCAGGAACATACTTCTACCCCTTTGAAAGGGACCCCAATACAGAGGTTTCCAATACAGAATGTCTAAGGGGATGACGGTACAGCAGGAGAGCATTAGACCTAGAATCAGGAAGCCTCATCTCCATGAGTTCAAATCCAGTCTCAAATACTAACTGTGAGACCCTAACAAGTCACTTGCTCCTGTTTACCTCAGTTCCTCATCAATTGAACCAGAGAAGGAAATGGCAAACAACTCCAATTTCTTTGCCAAGAAAACCCAAAATGGCGCCAGGCACAATTGGACACAACTGAGACAATAATGACAAGGTACTGCTGGGTCTGTTTCTTGCACATTGAGATGGGACTGCTGGGTCAGGGAATCCCCAGGAATCCAAGCTGCTGTCTTTGACAGACAAAACCCAGACTAAGCAGGTCCTCCATCTTCTCAGATGTTTAATTACATACAATGGTGCCCGGTTGCTTTTCCTCTGCCTCACCCTGACTAACAGGAGGGAGTGAATGGGGGGAATTTCTTTTCTGCCCTCCACCCTTTCCTGGCTGCTGGGAAGAGAGGAGGTAGTGGGTCTCTGGGGAAAGAAGGCTCATTCCTGTGTCTGAATGGGATCCTGGTGAGAATGGGAGGCTCCTTCGTCCTAGAGCCTTACCCCAGAGTAGGACCCTGCCCTCTGCTACAGAATTGGCCTACTGAACTGATAAATTAGTCTGCTGATACACTAATGGGTACAGCTAATAGGTTAACGCAAATTATGGGGTGCAAAGAACACTGGAAGGAGAGTTAGAAGGCCTGAGTTCAAGTATCGGCTGGGGTACTTAGTAGCTCCATTGCACTGGACAAGTCATTCATTCTTAATAAGGCTCAGTTTCCTCATTTGCAAAACAAAATGAAAAATACTTCTACCTACCTTGCAGGCTTCTTGTGGAGAAAGAATTTCTTAAATGGTAATGTGCAACATAATTTAGATGTTATTAGTACCCTTCTCAGGAAACATAGCTGTAGTTTTACAGGAGTTTTTCTAAAGACATGGCACCTTGAATCAAAGCCATGACCCTCAAACAGAGGCCATTCCAGGCCGTGGAGCTGCCTATGAGGGAGATATTTCAAGGGAGAAGTCTTTTAGCCACCATCCTTTCCCTGACATCCACACCACCATACACACACACACACACACACAGACACATACACACACACACACACCACACCACACCATATGGGTGTGAGTTTGTGTCTGTGTAGTGAGGGAGTGGGGATGTCACTGAAAATTACTATGGCCTTTGCCCTGGGACTTAGGAGCAATAAGCCTGGGTTGAGGTCACTTTCCATGAGTTAAGAGAACAGACTAGAAGCTGTAGAGTCAAAGGATCTCAGTTCAAATCCCCCTTCTACTATTTGCATGGCTCTGGACAAGGAATTTTAATTCCCTGGGCTTGATTCCTCATCTATAAAGAGAGGGATAGGCTAGATCAAGGGTTGGGAAGGAAGGGTCTATGAACTTCTTTTTCTAAAATGTGGTAACTTTATTTTGACATAATTGGTTTCCTTTGTAATACTATATGTTCTATTTTATGCATTTAAAAACACTACTCTGAAGAATCCATAGACTTCACTAGATTGTTGCCAAAAGGTGCCATCAATCACACACACCAAAAGCTTAGGAACCAAGGGCTACATAATCTGTCAGATCTTCTAGCCTTAAATCTTATCACCTTATGAATTCAAGGTCCATTCCCAGCTCCTTCATCATTCTACAAGGCCCACCAACTAAATAGCTAGGGGCTGCAAGGAAAAGTGAGGCTACCCTTTCAGTAGGTACCACATGATTGAATGCCTTATCATACACAGTCACATACTGTTCATTGTTTTCTGTGTCCGTGTTTTGTTTCTCCCCCCAAAATTACCAATTCTTAGAGGGCACAGGTATCTTCTGTACTGCCATGATACCTAATAATATAGAGTTGGCTGAGCACACAGTAGGTATTAAAATACTTCTGTTCAGTCCATAAGTAATCTCTATGTTCCTATTAGTAAATTGTTGGGGCAGTTAATAAATCCACCAATCCACAAACATTAATTAAACAGACAGCCCCAGTATTATGCCAGCCTTTGTGAAGAGTATAGAAAAAGATACAAAACAGGCTCTTTTCAAGGGATTCACAGTCTAACAAAAAAGACAGGAAACACAGCCACAAAACATGAAATTTCCAGTGAGAGCTTTGAGGAATGAGACCTAAATGGAATCAGAACCCCTGGATCCCATCTCCAGAGCCAAGACTATAAACTTCTATCTAACCTTGCACAGCTGACTTACTCTCTCTGATTTTAAGCTCTTCCTCTGGAAAATGGGGGCAATAATCCCACCATCCAGGGTTGTTATATGGATCAAAGGATGTGTTCAGTAATTTATAATCATGAAGAACTATGTTGTCAGCTCTAATTACTGCTTGGCACAGTGGTTGAGCACATAACAGAAGCTCAGTAAATATTTGGTGACCAGTTCATTTTCCCCCCTGCCATCGCTTTGGGTTTAAGCCCAAAGGAAGCTGGCTAATCACTGGCACAGGAGCTGGACTGTCTGGGGGAAGGCTCCCCACAAAGTCTAAAACAATATTCTTTAATGCTAAAAATAGCCCAAGGAAGCAGGCTTTGATGACTCCCCACTGCCAGGATGTGTACTGGCCCTGAATTTGGGGGCATCTTTTCCAGAGTGCTGGCTTCTTTCTTCAGGCAGAGCAGTCCTGTGAAGAGTGGGGCTCTGGTGTAGACCTAGGAACTAGAGGGTGCCAAGGCTTGATCAGTCACAGCCAGGGGAAGCAAAAGCAATGGACCTCTGGTTTAGATTTTCTAAAGCTGTGGCATCAGAGCAAGCTTCTCAGGAGGGTAGATCTTTACAGTAACAGAAAAATTTCCCTCATAAGAATTTTCAAAACCAATTTTTGTCCTGTCTTGGAAAATTCTACTTCTGCTCTCCAAAATCTTATAGCTAAAACAATAATAGTTTTTGTGATTTGAAGAATACCTTAAAGACACAGTCAACTCTTCTTTATCTACTTGGGGATGGAGTTAAGGTGGGGGTTGGGAGATGATAGAGGGGAGGGTATCCACCAGGTAGCTTCTCTTTCAAATGTTTTACAATTGCCTTGAACCTACCACTTATACTACCTTCTGTCTTGGCCACTAACCAGTGTGTGTTCACATGAGGTAAACTGTGTAATATTAAGCTTGAACCAAGAAAATTTAAGAACCTCAACTATGGATGGGTAAAATATTCTACTATGCATTTCAAAGCCAAATACAATTAAAAAAAAATCTGCTACTTTGTATTATTCATGTCTCTACCCAGCACTTAATATCTGTGAGACCTAGGGCAAGTTACATTTACATCAATGAGTTGCCTCAGTTTCCAACTTTGCAAAAACAAGAATACTAATATTTGTAATATTTATTCTTTAAGGTTGTTGAAGAGTTCTACATAAATGTGAGGCATTATTACCACTAATAATAGAGGCATACATAGTTGATAGAAGGTTGGCTTCCAAGGCAGCAGGACCTGGGCTTAAATCTCATCTCTGACACATAATGGCTGGGAGATTCTAGGCAAGGTCCTTAACCTCTTAGTGCTTGAGGCAACCCTGAGATATAAGCTGCAGAGAAGGTGGGGGTTTGCATCCTACAAGGGGTTTCCTCACATAAGACTTTCTTCTATCACTAAAATCACAGGTCCAATACCAATACTTATCCATATGTTATGAATAGCTATCTCGATTAGCATGGAAATTTTACACAGCTATAATTTTATATAGATGACTTTATGCAAATTTTATATTTTATTAATTAATGCTATAAGAGGCAGCATAATAAAACAGAAATTGATTTATAATCAGAAGACATTACGGGGTACCTATGTGACCCCACTAGGACAAGTGGACAATTCTCTAGGCCTCATTTTCCTCATGGGTAACATGATAGTGTTAGTCTAGGTCAGTGGCCCTTAACCTAAGTTCCATGAACCTGAGTAAATCTCAGCCTTCTTTTCCTCCTCTATTAAATGAAAGGGAGCAACCAAATGGTATCCAATATCCTTTCCAGCTCTAAATTTTGTCAAACTATGCTACTTCAGGTCACTTTTAATTTTAAAATTCTAATTCTGTGACTCCATATAAAGTATGAATACTTTTGGGAGAACAACCACACAGAATGACTTAGCAGCCACTCATACTTGAGTATGACTTCAGCCCTTCTTGGGACAGGTAGCGCCAGAGCTTAGTGGTTTTGACTAGAGGTTAGTAGTGTGGAAAGGGAGGAGGAGTACTTTATACAACACTTCTCTTGAATCCCTCCTAGCAATTAGAAAGGGGAAGGAGAATGGTGGTGTCAGAGACCAAAGGCAAAGGGAGGGACACCAAAAGAAGGTAAACTTTGCCTCCACAATCTTGCCATGAGCTGAAGCCTTTAGTTAAACCTACTGGGGGCAAGAGTGAAGGAAGGGAGGAACATGGGGCATAACAAAATTCTGAAAGCATTTGTCCCCAAGTTTTTACCATCTTTACTCTAGTGAACTAGAAAACCTAAAATATGGATTTTTCATTAAGTCTGATGGCACCCCAATATAACTTTCCAGAGATCAACAGTCCATCTGAGCATCCTTTTCAGGAAATAAAATACACGCTTTCAAATGCCTCTCTGGTTTTAAATGAGGGGGAGGAAGGCAGTTTAATGCCCTTGTTTAAGGGGCCGAGAAGCCACTGATTTATTTTCTAATAAAACCAGAGTTTGCATATTTGAGTCAATTCCAGTGCAAACAGCGACGCCCAGCAGGCCATGCTGTTCCGCTGAGATGGCGGCTTCCCAGGCCGCTGTTTGCTGAACACCTCCCACGACACAACTTGAGAGCCATCCAGCGACCCGCCATTCCATTGGCCTTCCCTCCAGTTAACAGTGTTCTGTTCCCTGCTCCACATGGAAGCGAATATTATAAAGCTATTGTTTGAATCGACTTCCTGTGATACTAATCTCAGTCAGAGGGAAGGTCCTGACCCACAGCCTGGATTTCTAAATGTTACAGGTTTCCTCTCCAACATTCCCACCCAGAACTGCCTACTGAGAAAATCAAAGGGAAATGTGTCTGTGAGTGACGATGAAGTCTTTCTCAAGCAAGCCTTGGTATTTTGTACACTTTTCACCTCTGAGCTGTACAACCAGGTATTTCCTATTATGAAATGGGCCTGAATAGGGGAATTGCTCCGGGTGCAAGCTAAGAACTCTTCGAACAATGGCCCCCCAGTTTGTTTCCCTTTGCAAAAGCCCAGGAGTGCTTGCTACAGTTTGAGAGACTTTGCTGAAACAAGAGCCCTGAAAAAAAAAACCATGAGGCTGTGGGTTCCATGTTTTTGTTTGTTTGTTTTTTAATTCAGTTTCCTTTCCACAATGTTCTTCCAACAGAATCTGTGCCTAAAATAGGATTACAAGCTGTTTTTTAAAAGAACATGGTAAATCAATTTTTTTTTAAAAAAAGAACATATATATACTCCAAAAGAAAATGACCCTAAAGAAGAAAAGAAAATTACCTTTTTGCTAATACATCCTTCCTGAAACAATTTCTATGAGATGCCTTATGCAGGGAAGCAAAGGCATGAGTCCAAAGAGGTGAAGCAAGGAAAAAATCACGCAGGCTGTCAGAAGAAAGAACACTGGACTTGGGGTCATAAGACCTCAGTTCAAGCCTTGGCCCCCGTCACTTTTTGGCATCATCTCTGTGACCCTCAATTTTATCATTTAAAATAGGAATGATGAATGCTTCCTTAAAAAGTGAACATGAACCACACAGAATGACTTAGCAGCTACTGATATCTGAGCGTGAATGTCTTCAGTCACTTCTTGGAACAGGTAGCTGACAATTTAGCAACTTATCTATTTATTATCTGGGTCCAAAGAAATCACAGATCCTTGAAGCAAAAGCTTTGGACCAGATAATAGATAACCAACCAACCAACTGAGCAGGCGTTGCTCTTCCCTTTCCTTTCCTTGATAGCTGCTCTGCCTTTATGAGGGAATCTCCTCAAGGTTACCAAGAGTAGAAACTTTTTATACTTTTTCTTTGTTTCAGCCTCCTAGCAAATCTGCAGAACAGCAGGACAGAGTGATTACTGTGAATGTTCCAAGGACAGTCCTGTAGTCCCGTGGTCCAAGTTCAGTCCTTTGGTATTCAACATTTGCTACATCTTATGAACAGGCATAAAAGCTCTAGAGTGACATCATCCTGGGGAGTCCCCTCTAGTATAATGCCCTCCCTGGGATACAAGGTCTACATGGTATCACACTACGAGATAAGTTGTAGTATCATAATGTGCTACAACACAGTACAAGAGACACATTAAGGCACAGTCAAAAGAGACCTGGTCTCAGGGCCAGGGAGAACTGGGTTCCAATTCTGATTGACACCTGTAGGCTATGACAATACTAATATGATCCTGGGCAAGTCACTTTACCACTTAACTTAGCACACAGTAGGTGTTTAATAAATGTCAATTATCTACCATTGGCATGGAAAGGAGTGTATGATTTTAAGTTGCAGAGAAGGTGTAGCCTTGTATTGTAGAGAGATTTCCTACACCAATGAAAATACAGGTCAGTCTCTATACCTATGATATCGTACTTTGGATCACCATAATGTCTCTATTCATTCATGGCACCCTGAGAGGTGAGCAGGGATGGAGAAAAGGATTGGGAATCCTCTCTCCACAAATCCAAAACAGTATCTTCAAAAATCAGGCATGATGATGCACAAAAAGCTTCCAAATTTCTGGAATCTATTTCTTTCAATGACATTTTGCCAGTTAATGGTGAAACCAAGAGAGTTGTCTCTGTGAATCGATAGAAATTAAATTAGCGCATGGAGAGAAAAATTGTTGAGAAACCAAGTATATTAAGGCCCTTGTGGTAGAGCAGAAGGTGCAGCAGACTGGTGTCTGAATTTCTCCTGATGGTGTTTGGTTTCTATTGATTCACATAAATGTCCTTAGCATTAGATGCCAAAGAGATATTAGGAGAAACAGCAAAAAAACCCCAAAAAAACAAAAAACAAAAAAAAAAACATGCTTCTTAAGCAGTCATTAACATTAAGCCGAATCCTAAAGTTATAGCTTATAGGCAAAATTCATAAAGCATTTGAAGTCAACATTTTAATCAATTTAAATTTTTAAATTTTAATATAACTTTAATTTTACTTAACTGAATCAAACTTAATAAATTTGAAAATTGTCTGCAATATGATCATGCTAAATTCTGAAGCATTTTGGTTCATATTTTAGATTTGGAAGGGTCCTTAATGCTCATCAGGCCACAACCTTCTCATCTTACAGATGAGGAAACTAAGGTCCAGAGAGGTTAAAGAATGAGCCTAGAATATATGAGTGGCAGAGTTGGAATTTGAATTCAGGACTTTTGACTTCAAATCTATAGCTCCTTGCAATGCCCCACTTTTCAGAGGTCAGTGCCTGCTCTGTCTACCTGGCAGACAGCCCTGACTGTACTAAGGATTTATCTGCCCTCCTTTGGAACAGTGGCAGGACAGATATGATAAGCATTTATGCTTATGAGCTGTAATGTTTCCCTGATGTTCCCAGCATTAGTTTCTCAGCATGAACAGCCCTCTCATAACATTTGTCCATATCCAGCTTGAACTTTTGCATCAAACCATTGTTCTTAGCTTTCCTATATCCCAGGGTGGTGAATAATCATTTCTTTTGCATTGTTACTTTGAAGGTATTTATAGAATGTGGTCTTGCCCTTGGCCCCTCCTGCAGGGTTTTCTCTTCCTCTATTGTATACTCATTTAGCTTGCTCAGGCCTCCTGCACAGTTCCTACACCCCTATCCCCAGATCAATCAGGTTGGCCCCTTCTCAGGATTTTTCTTTCAGGTTTTTTTTTTCACTCTCTACATCCTTCCTGTACTTGAGGGACAGGAATAGTACATGCCATTTCAGCATCTCTCTTTTTTTAAATTAGATTCTCCTCTATTCAGGAATTCTCTCCTAGAATACCACAATTCACAATGGGATGGGATGGACAACTGGATTTGGAAGGAGTCTGCTTCCCCCCTAATGGGAAAATGAAAGAACTGACAAAATTACCCCTCTCCACGCCAGGCCCCTGTCCCCCAAAGCTCTTTACTGTTCAACCTTCAAACCAAAATTTCAGGGAAGACAGGGTATTTTCAGATGTAATTCTGATCAGAAGAGAGTAGAGAAAAAGAGACAAGAGGAAAGGAGAGGAGAGGAGAAGTGGAGAGGGGAGGGGAGGGGATGGGAGGGAGGAGAGGAGAAAAGCAGGGAGGAAGGGAGGGAAGAGAGAGGACAACCCAGCCTGTGTGAGGGGAGGCACCAGAAAATAATCTCTGGTGATTTCTAAATTTAGCCTCTTCCAACTGGGGACCATAGGTCACTTTGTTTTCATACTCCTTCTTCTGTCTTTTATGGTTATGTCTTATCTCTCTGCCAGACTACAAGCTTCGCGAGGACAAGCTTCCTTCCTCGTGGTCCCGAGGATCTCAGTATCTCAGATTAGAGAAACCTCTAGGTCTTGTTTTCCATGTACTGTCTTCTGTGGCCAGACTCAGAATGGCTCTTGCGCCTTGTGGGAAAGGCTTAAGAAAGGGTACACCCTTTCCTACTTTAGAGTACTGGAAAGTTGCTTCTTGGGGAGGTAAACTCTTAAATGTCTCCCTCTCTTTCTCTCTATACTCCCACCCCTACCATCAAACCCTAATTAGATATTCCCTTACCATTATTAATTAAATCTTAAATTCTAATCCACGATAGGTCATACGATAGAGCTTAACTCATTAACTCCAGCATTAAGGTCATTCCTTAACTGACTTCAGCATTAAGGTCATTCTTTAAATTCCATAAACTGACTGGCATATGACACATGTGGTTTTTTATAGATAAGAAGAATTTACATTTACTTATTTATAAGCATTTATCTATATTATATATATATTATCTCATGTGATCCTCACAACAACTCTGGAAGGTAAAAATTATTGTTATCTCCATCTTACAGATGAGGACACTGAGGCAGGCAGAGGCTAAGAGACTTGCCCAGGGTCACATAACTAGCAAGTGTCTGAGGCTGGATTTGAACTCAGGTCTTTCAGGCTTCAGGCCCAGAGCACTATCCATTGTGCCATCTAGCTGCCCACTTAGTCAAGTTGCTTGAAATTCATGCTGGATAAAAAGGCCATGTTCACCACTGCCTCCCTTAGCCTGTACAGGTTCGTCCCTAGCTGTTTCTGGTTGGTATGATCTGTATTATTTACTGCATATCCCAGAATCTGGGGATCTTGGGAGCAAAGGATGACTGTCCCTGCATTTGATACCACATACCTTGTGTTAGCCTAGTAAACAGCTTTCTAATGTGAGCATGTTGGTAGCTCCTTTCTTTAGCTCAAACACTTCCAGTAGACTGCAGACTGAATACAACCTTATTTTCCAAAATTTGTATCTAGCACAGTGCTCTGCACATATTAGGTGCTTAATCAGTGTTTATAGGATGAGTCTTCTACTCTATGGTTACATTGCTGCACTTTAAGGGAAAATGGGCAAAGGAAAATAACCTAGTCTGAGACCAGTTGTCAAAGTGACTAAAGTTTCAGAAAATAAACTCAAATTACCCTCTCTAGGCTATTAAAACTTACGTAGATGGTAGAAGGGAAGAAATAAAAAGGTAAATTTAAATAAAGGAGGAGAGGTCAGAGAGGGAGGGAAGAAGAGGGAGAAAGGGAGGGAGGGATACAGAGAGAGAGAGAGAGAATAATAAAACATTTTTTAAGTGATTTACTCAAAGTGCTTTTCCCGTGACAAATGTTTCAGGAGATAGGATAGCTATCACTACCCGGTTTTACAAATGAGGAAACTGAGGCACAGATTAGTTGAGGAAACCACCCTCAGTCATAAGGCTAGAAAATATCAGCATCAGAATCCAATCTAATCACCCAACATTAAAACCAGTTCTTTCCGCTACGTGGTGCTGGCTCTCTAGCAATTCCTAACACAAAAGAATGAGTCACTAATGATGAAGTTTCAGGCCAGAAAAATAGGTATTCTCCATCTGGCAGACTTTTCAGGAATTCTTTAAAATCAGCCACAGAGGGGACCTCTTGTGGGTGAGGCTGGTCTTTCTGAGGAAGGAGGTGAATTTTTCAGTACTCCTGGTTGAAGGTGGGTGCTCTGTGGCTCCCTTGCCGGCCCTTTCTCTTACCTGAGGACAGGAGCTTGTGTGTCCGGAGGAAGCTGATGGCCAGGCGCATGATGGAGGCCTTATCCAGCTGTGAGCTGACATTGTGAGGCAGCGGGAGCTCATGGGCAAGCTCATAGAAAACTTCGGTTTCCTTGCTCCTTCTGCACCGGGCAGCATCTCTCGACTTTTCCTTTCTCCTCTCTGAACTACTCCTGCACAAAAGAATGAGAAGGAAGACTTGAAGTTTTTCTGAAATACTTCTCCTTGTGTCAAGCCCTGCCAGCAAACAGCCTATGAACTAACTTGGTCACCTAGTCCAACCGATCAATAATCAATCAATAAACATTTATGAAGCACCTACTATATGCCAGGCACCATGGTAAGTACTGAGAATACAAAAAAGAAGCAAAACACAATCCCTGTCCCCAAGGAGCTCACAATCTGATGGAGGAAAACAGATATATATACTGTGAGCTATATACAGGAGAATAGGAAATAATTAAGAGAGTAAAAGGCACTGGAATTAAGAGGGGGTGGGGAAGGCTTCCTGTAGAAAGCAGGATTTTAGGGGAGATTTAGGAAGCCATGGAGATCAGGAGTCAGAGTGGAGAAGGGAGAGTATTCCAGGCACAGGGGACAGTCGGAGAGAATGCCCGAGCAGAGGGATGGAGTGTTTTATTCATGGGACAGCCAGGAGGCCTCTAGAACACAGAACAGGGGAGTAAGGTGTAAGCAGACGGGTAAGGTAGGAGAGGGCTAATAATGTGAAAAAAGCACTATTATCACCCCCATTTTATAGATGAGGACACTAAGGCTGAGAAAGATTAAGTAACTTATTCAGGGTCATACAGATAGAAGTATACAGTGAAGGGAAACCCATCAAAGCTCCCCAGAACGTCCATTCTATTTAGGGAAAAAAATGGGAAGATTTTTTGTATTTTTTTTGTCTGTTTGTAACTTAAACCCAGTGCTCCTAGAGCTGCCTTCTGGATCCACACAGAACAAATCCAATCCTTATTCCATGTGAGAGTAGTTCGAATACTTGACAAGTAATGACGTCCTTTGTACATCTTCTTTTCTACAGGATAAAGGTCCTCAGGTCCTTTAACTGATCCTCTCATGGCATAGTCCCCAGAACTCCCTGCTTCAGAACACCATGCTTCTATTAAAGGCAGCTTAGGACATTTGCCCATCACCTGTAAGATTAGGTCCAGATTCCTCAGCCTGACATTCTAGCTCCTCCACAATCTGTCCTCCACTTCTCTTTCCAATTCTATCTCCCACTATGACCTTACATGAACTTTCATTTCAGGTAGGAAGGTCCATTCACTGTCTACTGGACTAACCTCGTCTTCCCACCTCTGGACTTTTGTTCATTCCATTTCTCTGGCCTTCAATAATTCCCATGCCTCCTTCCAATTATACTTCCTCCTGTCCTTCAAGGCTTAGCTCAAATCCCACCTCCTCTGGGAAGCCTTCCCTGACCACCCCTTATCCATAGTGATATCTCTCTCCTTTGAAATCCAACTACACTCTATTGCTTATACCATCCATTCATCTTGCACTGACTTTCTCTACTGGTCTGATTTTAACAATCACTGATCTTTCCTCTTTCAGCCAAAGAGTAAGTTAAAGATCAATGACCTGTCCTCTCTTTTTTCTTGTATTCTTCATGAGGGCTAATTCTATACAGGGCACAAAGTAGATAGGAAATAGGTTGATTAATTAAGAACTGGTAGCAGAGTAGATGAAATACTGATGTGGAGGCAAAGTTGGGTGGGTGGGAATATCCTTTGGATACCAACAAGACAGAGGTAAGAGAGAAAAAAATTTCTTTTCTAGAAAAAAATAACAGCTCAGGGAAAATAGACTTCCAGGGCTAGAATTCAGAACTTATTTCAAATCATCATTTTTTCCATAAATACTGATAAAAACTGAAAGACCTATCACAGCCAAAAGAGAATCAGCTAGCCAAGTATCTTAGGAAATGCTATATACTTGGTTTTAAATAAGGCTCTGACCCAGCACTGGTGCTTGGGTCCAAATGCCATCATGCCAAGCTAATCAAGATGTCTCTCCCTCTCTCCCACAATCAGCTAACCAGTGGTCATTAAGTGCCTGCTTTGTGCCAGGCACTTAGGTGCCAGGAACACAGAAACAAATATACAAATCAGTTCCTGCTCTCAAGGGGCTGACTTACATTCTGTCAGGGGAGCTAAAATTCCAAATAAGAAAATTTCAAATGGAGAAGATAGTATATATTCATAAGTATATAAGAAATCAATATGAGGTATATTTTTGAGAACTCCTTGGTTTTTGGAGGAAGTAGGAAATTCCAGGGACCACATCTTTCAATTCTAGGAACCATGTCTTTCGGGAAGTTCTTCTGGGGATCCCAGACTTTATCCATCACTGCGCTACAGTGTCCAGTGAGGACACGTTTAGAAATATTGTCAGAGAAGCTCTTAGATTCCAAAATCTATCCTCTTGTAGTCTGACATAGTCACACTGGCCTTCCTAGGCTCACTGGGGTCAGCACCTTATGAGTCTTTTTGTTGTGGAAGTCATGACAACTACATGATCCAATCCAAGTCATCATCTAATGCTTTCACTTGTAGTCATGTGGTGGTAACCTTGGGTTTTTGAAATCTATGGGAGCGGACCCTAAGGGTTGGGTGCTGGTGAACTTGAATAGCCAGGGAGTATCTTTCTCATCTGAGGACCAGAGCAGCTAAGTTCAGAAGGGCTCACCTCCAAGAAGGTTCACAAATTCACAGAACTGTAGATTTAGAGCAGGAAGGAACTTAGACGTCACCTAAGGCAACCTCTTCATTTACAGATGAGGAAGTTAAGACTAGATAATACAATAATAACAAAAATAATAAATAATCATAAAAGCAGTATTTACTTTAAGGTTTGCAAAGCACTTTGCCAATACCACCCTCATTTGATCTCCACAGCAATTCTTTGAGGTTTTAGAAAACATGAAAACCTTAAGTGACTTGTCCAGGGTCACATCACAAATAAGTGTCTGACGTTGGATATGAATTCAAGTCTTCCTGAGTGCAGGTCCAGAACTCTATTCACTTTGACACCTAGCTGCCCAGAGAAATTAAGTGACTTGCTCCAGGTTACACAGATAAAAGTGGCAGAAAGGGGATTTGAACTCAGAATGGGACCACTAGACAATTAATCTTTTTGGCCAAAGCACAAACCTAGAATGGTGTGGAGAGTGGCAATTTTGATATTTCAAAAGATCTATGACTTCATCTAAACAAACAAATTCAAGATTTTTTTCAGTCCCCTCGATGTCAAAAATCTCTTTGGAATGTTCTCGTCTCCTAAGCAGGAGAAGGAAGAGGCTTGTTTTGTTCCTTAATAGCAGAACAGACATCCTCAGTCCTGATGTCTTTGCCAGTTCTGCTGTTTGGGAAGGCTGGCTCTCCTAATTTTCCCTGAGGGTTGGTTAGTCACCCAAACTAAGCATACAGTCATCCTAGAGAAACAATTTTCTAGCATCTAGCCAGTCCAAACCTTGGCGGATCAGGCCAGGCCTCAGCATAATTAGGAAATGGAGGTGGTTTGTTGGTGTACTCTCAGCCTCCCCTTTCTGCTCCTTCTTGCCTTCTGTCTCCCATACCACCTCCTCTCCCTTCCATTTTATGTACCCTACTTCTGCCCTTTCTCCCACTCAAAACCCACTCTCAGGAAAACTGAGAATATCACCAGGATTTTGTGGCATTTGTATTGTCTTCTGTTAAAGGAATTTCAGGTTTTGGAGGCTGTGTACACAGTGGGGAAAAGCGCAGAAGTTTCAATGAATTCGTGTTCAAATCTCTAATCTTCGAATTCCAAGCTCTGTGTGGCATTAGGGAAGTCCCTTAAACTCATTGGCCCTCAGTTATCTCATCTATAAAATGAGAGGGTTGGACTAGATAAACACAATGTTAATCAGCCACATCTAGCCTGGCCTAACTCCTCCAGCACAGACTCTCAGCCCCACCTATCTATCATCTTCCCTAAAACCAGGCCACTATGCCATCTCCAAATCATAATAGATCTGCACACTACCTTTCCCCTCCTACACCCCACTTTCCAATGCTTGGCACCTAATAATTGCTTGGTAAATATTTTTCCTCTCTTCCTTCCTCATTCCCTTCCTCTCTTCTTTTTTCTTTTTCTTCCTTTCTCTTTTTTTTCTTCCATCTATGAGTGAGACATTTGATAGGACAGAAGGATCTCCCTAACTTCCCCCTCCCCAAAAAGTCACACCAATTAAGTGGCTATCTATTCTGTCTATAGGTAAAGCTAGAGCTGTTGATTTTTTTAAACTGATCTATGATTTCATTGTTACAGGGCATTACAAATAAGGAAACTCCTCCCCCAAATACATCAGCACATGCCCTACATCTTCCAGATAGAGTTGTCTGGAGCTTCTAGAATTGAGGGGATTCCCTCAGGGTCATGCAACCAGACTGTGTCAGAGACAGGACTGGAACTCAAGCATTCCTGCCTCTTAATTCCTTAATTAATTGCCTTGTAGTCCCTTTCTAAGAAATCCATGGAGACTCCTTTTGGGTCAAGGGAGGAAGAAAGAAAATGAGCACACTTCCTATGTGCAAAGCACTATGCTTAGTGATTTACACATATTACTTCACTTGATCCTCACAACCACCCTGGGAAGCAGGCGCTGTTATGACTCCATATTACAGTTGAGGACACTGAGGCAAAGTGACTTGCCCAGGGTCATGGAGCTAGTGTCTAAGGATTAGAACTCTGGTCTTCCTGACTCCAGGCCCATCGTTCTATCCACTGCGCCACCTAGCTACCTTTAAGGACCTTATGTGAACTTTTTTAAATCACCGAGCTCCATTCTCAGTACCAAAAGTAGGATCCCAACCTTATGGTGACACAAACCATCTAAACAGGGTCATGGATCAGGTTCTTGGAGAAATATTGGACATCAGAAAATATTCCAAAGGCAAGTCAAGTAAACAAACATTTATTAAATACCCACTATGTGCAGGCATTGTGCTAAGGCTTAGAGAACTCCAGTGGGGAGACTAGGGAGGGGGGCGGTGTGTTGTGATACTACAGTATTTACAAGAGAAATCTTGTACTGAATTCCCACTGTTCCCCAGGAAAGCAAGCTAATTGAGAAGGCACTGGGCTTGTCAGGAGGAACACAAGACCAGTAAATAGGTGGGGGCCAGGGGTGGGAAGAAGAAAGGCCAACCATAAAGGGGAAGTAGCACCACTCTTCCAGTGCTAACACAGCTAAGCATAAATGGGAAAAAGGGATTTTTCCAAAATAGCCAAACATCAAATAAATATAATCACTAAAGTCTCTCAGAAGAGACATGGAAATATAGTGATCAGCCTTTCAGTCCACCCCTCCACAATGCTCCGAATATAAACAGCATATGATAAACTTGATCAGTTTTTCTATGGTCTGTGCCCTGATGGGGACTTATAATCCCATTGGAGAGACAAGATATATAAATATGGGGATTCCAGTGTGGAAACTCCCTTCATCAAGGCAGTTTGAGGTATAGTGATTGATTCACCCAGTATCCCATGACTAGTAGCTGTCAGAGGTGAGATCTGAACCTGGGACTTCCTAACTCCAAGCCCAGAACTCTACCCAATAGCCATCAGTACCAGGAAGTAAGTGATGAAATATCAAGATGGTGGATGCAACAGAAGCTATAAGAAGAAAGAAGTAAATTAGAAGGGAGAGGACTGGAGTGGTCAGGTAAGGCAAAAACTAAGTCCCAGAGAATGAATGCATGAGCAAGATGGTTTCAGAAAAACCTAGGAAGACTTATATGAACTGATGAGAAGTGAAATGAACAGAAGCAGCAGAATGTTACACACAGCTACAACAATATTGTATGATGATTGACTGTGAATAACTTAGCTTTTCTGTTCACGACAATGATCCAAAGGACCCATGATGAAAAATACTATCCACAGAACTGATGAACTTCAAATGCAGATTGAAGCATACTTTCTTTTCTTCTTTCCTTTTTCTTGTTTTGTGTGTATGTGCATTCACTTTTGCAACATGGCTAATAAGGAAATAGTATGCATGACTTCACATGTATAATCAATATCATATTGCATACTTTCTTAATGTATGGGAAGGGGCAGGAGGGAGGGAAAAATGTGGAACTCAAAAAAACTTTTTAAAGGAATGCTTAATTTTTTTTTACATTTTTTACACATAATTGAGAAATATTTAATGAAATAAACAAAAATATACTTTTAAAAAGAATGAATGGGTGCAATACAGTTAGAAAGAAAATGAAGTATAGGAAGGAGAGGAAGTCTTTTTTTTTTTTGGCCTTCAGTGAGAAGTGAAATCTACATATTTCTTAGATAACTTTATCCCTTTCTTGGAATAGTACTGTGGAAAAGTAGAATGGGCTAATCGCAGATAAATTCCAAGTCAAAAATGAGAGAAGGAAGAGAAACCATCTACAAACAAGCCTCAGAAGTCAAAGTCACAGGTAAGAATGAAACTTCTCCCAGATCTTAGTTCAAGCCGTCCCTCATCACCTTTACTAGACATGTGACCTTGGACAAGTCTCATAATCTCCTTCAACCTCCATTTCCTCATGTGTAAACAGAAGATCATAATACTTGCACTATCTACCTCACAGAGATGTTTCTAGGAAAGCACTTTGGGAAACTATAATACTATAGAAATGTGAGAGGGAAACTAGCATGATAAGTAGAGCCAGAAAGATCTGGATTCAAGTCTTCTTACCCAAAGTAGCTATCTGACCCTGGGCAAGTTATTTAAACTCTCTCAGTGCCCCAGGCAAAAGGTGCTGGGTTACATGGGTGAACAAGAGTTTATAAAGCACTTACTCTATGTCAGGTGCTGGAGATACAAAGAAAGACCAAGACAGGGTCCCTTCCCTCAAGGAGCTCCCAGTCTAATGATGGAGGCAACATGAAAGCCATTATATACATACAAGATTTATACAGTGGAAACTGGATGTAATCTCAGGGCAAAGAGATTGGGAAAGGCTTATTGCAGAAGACAGCGATACCCATGAAATCACAGGTCGTCTCCAAAAACCATAATAGTAATAAAGAAGAGTCTTGGTCTTACAATGCCCACAGTGCCTAATGGCTTCTTCTTGCTGCCCATGGTCATATTAGGAGGATATTTATGAAGACTCCTTCCCTGGAAAAAAGGAGAAGGCCCCCCAAAGTCCAAAGAGCAGTACAGAATGAATGTGCTTAATGAGACAAGCACACACAAAAAAACAATGTTAGAGGGAGTGACCAAATCAATGATTTACATTTGTCACAGTACTTTACCACCCATTATCTGATTTCATCTTCTCCCTGCTCTGAAAGGTTGGTAAAATAGGTAGTTCTTTCCCATTTTATAACTGAGGAAACTGAGGACCAGATACATTAACGGATGTGCACAGAGTCACGTATCAAAATGGCAGACCCTGGCTTCATAATAGACTGGAGATGGTAAGAGAAAAACGTAGAAAGTCCAAATTTAACTAGGTCCCTTACTTTAAAACCATGAACTCTTTCTTACTGCATTGTATAATGCTGGGCTTTTGGAGTTGGAAATCAGGAGAAACTTGGATTTGAATTCCATCTGTGCCATTTACTTGCTGTGGGACCTTGGGCAAGTCATTTGAACTCCTTAGACTTCCATTTTCTCATCTGCAAAATGGGACTAAAATATCTATTAAGTAAGATCTTACATGTAAAATGTCCTGCAAAGCTTAGCATACTTTAAGAATATTATTCTTTTCATCATGAATAAATAATTTGGAAAGTCTCTGGCTAATGTGAAATCTTGGGGGTAATTATGGTAATTAATTAGCACTGTTAAAGATTAAGAATTATTAGCACTCTAAGTGTGAGGGTAACACCTTTTTTTAAACCCAGTTAATGGACAATCTCGGTCTATTCTTCACAAGTTTCTTCACAGGATTTAAAATTACAAAGATTGTTCAGAAGAGTGTTGTGGTTCAGTTATTTTCCAGTTATATCTGTTTCTCCATGACCCCATTTGGGTCTTTCCTGTCAGACGTATAGAGTGGTTTGCCATTTCCTTCTCCAGGAAGGCAAACAGGGTTAAGTGACTTGCCCAGGGTCACACAGTAAGTGTCAGGCCAGATTTGAACTTGGAAAGATGGGTCTTCTTGATTCAAGGCCTTGGACTCTATCCACTGAGCCATGTACAAATAAAGAGACAGGAGTTCTAATACTAGCTAACCAATAACCAGACATGTGATCTCTGTCATCACTAAACCTCTTGGTGCCTCAGTTTACTCATCTGTAAAGATATAAAAAAGAATACATGGTTTCCATCTAAGGATTTACAGTCAGAAGAGACTTAAAAACCATTTCTAGTCTAACCACCTTATTTTTACAGATCAGAACTGTTAGCAGAAAATTGTTAAATAACTTGCCCAAAGTTATGCAACTCAGCAAATGTCTTAAAGTGACATTGACTTACAAGAGTTGTGTGGTCTTGGATAAGCTCTTTAAAACCACTGAGCTTCTGTTTCTTCAGTGAGCTTGGAGTCAGGAAGACCTGAGTTCAAATTCTGACTCAGACACTGACTCAGACTGTAGGCAACTCAATTAACCTCTGTCTGCCTCAATTTCCTCAACTGCATAATGGGGATAATAAGAGTATCTACCTCATAAGATTCTTGCATCAAATGAGATTATATTTGTAAGGCACTTAAATATTTCTTTCCTTTTTTCCCCCCTTTCTTTCATATCTCCTCCTTTCCCTCTTTCCCAACTCTTTTCCTTGCCTCCCTCCTCCTTTCTTTCCTTCCCTCCTATTTTTCCTTCCCTCCCTCCTTTTTGTCCCTTCCTTCTTCCTTTCCTCTTTCCTTTCTTTCCTTCCTTCCTTCCTTTTCTTCCCTCCTCCCTCCCTCCTTTTCTCTGTAAAATGAGAATGCTATGACTTAAAGAACTATCACCCACTGTGTTGTTCTGAAGAAAACACTTTTAAAACTTTTCCCCCTACAAATATAAGTTTAATAGCTGGCTGATCACAAATATCTCTGGAATTGTTAAGTATGCAAATATTCTTTTGATCAAAATCCTTCACCAGACTTTTAAATTTCACTTTTTTTCCCTTCTGATATTTACTAGCATTCTTCATACCCATTTTTCACACTGCTCACTTCTCCCCTCTTCAATTTCTTAATGCCCACAAGAACCCTAAAAGTTTATTTCTCATCCACTCTGTTCACCCCACAAATGGCAGAGAGTCTCAGTTCAATTCCTCTGTGACTTGCTCTTAATTCCTTTTGTTTATTAAAAAGAGATAGAAAGAACAGCAGAATTTATATGGTGTGGTGACCCAGAATCATGGCCACACAATTTAACATCCTGCTAGTCCCCATTCTGTACTGTCTTCTAATTGTTTTGTTTAGACCGAAATTAGATAGAAAGAGTTTTGAAGGCAGGGATACATCTTCTTCTCTTGCCTTTCCTATAGCACCTAGCACAGACCTCGCCCTTCCTATGGCACCCAACATATACACATTCAGCAACAGATTGCTCCACAGATTTCATGGCATTGCTGCTTAATTGTCTTATTAATGAAATAAATAACAGCTGGCATTTATATAACGATTTACGGTTTTCGCAGAATTCTACTACCACGTTGGATCTTCCCAACAACCGCAATTAAAAGTAATCATGACTGCTAGCATTTATATAACACTTTATGCTTTACAAATATTATCTCTCTTGATCCTCACAATAATCCTGGGAGGTAAATGTTATTGTTATCTTTATTTTACAAATGAGGAAACTGAGGCATGCAGAATTAAGTGACTTTCACCCAGCTGGTGTGAACTCAAGTTTTCCTGACTCTAGGTCCAATGTTCTATCCATTCCCCATCTACCTGCCTCTGTGAGATATCTATTATTAGTCCCATTTTAGAGAAAAGATAACTGAGGTGTAGAGAAGTTAAGTGACTTGATCTGAGTCATAACTGGCAGTTTTTGAACTTGGTCTTTTCGACTCTAAAAGCAGCTTTTGTGCTATTGAATGCATAGGACTAACTTATGTGTCCCAGAGCTCTTAAAGGTATGGATCCTCTTGGGCAAAACTGAGATGATCTAGAGACAATTCTAATCATCAGCTGTTCTCTTTAGAAAACTAGATGGCTCCAAAGGTAGAGACATGGCCACCATTGCTCCAATGGCACAAACAGATTAATAAAACAGTTCCCTCTATGTCTGTCTCAGTCTCTGCCCCAGTCCCAGCTTTTCCAATTGCAAGCCAGGAAGACAAAGAATCTGTAACTTGGTTCATTCATTCATCAAATATTTTTTGATACTAGGGTGAGATTTTTTTTAAAAAAAGATTTATATCTGCATATCAATATATGCTCATAAATAAAAAATTAAAATGTTTAATTATATGTAATAATAATATATAATAAATATGTTATATATTATAAATTATATGTCAATATAATGCATATATTACATATAATATGAATTATATATAAATATAATATATACATATATAAATGATATATAATAAATAACATATACTATTAAAATGTATATGTGTAGTGGCCTCACAGCAACCTTGTTAGGGAAGTACTATTACCATCCCCATTTTACAGATGAGGAAACTGAGATTAACAAAGGTTAAGTGACTTGCCCAGGGTCACACAACCAGGAGGTACCTTATTTGATCCTATTGACTCCAAACCCAGGGATGATTCCAGTCACTTAACCTCTCTTTGCCTCAGTTTCCTCAACTGTGAAATGGAAATAATAACAGCACCTCCCTTGCAGAGGATCAAATGAGATAACATTTATTTTTTAAAAATGCTTCGTGCAATGCCTGGCACACAACTGGCACTATATAAATGCCCATTCAGGAAAGTTTAACTAAAGCTGACTGAGCTCAGTTTCTGAGGGCCCAATTAACATGTTGCATTTATTTAAGGGAATGGAGAATTTCAGAGCTGGATGTGACACAGGGGCCACTGGATACAACTCGGACCTGAAAGCGAACGCTTCCTACAACTTAACTGACAAGTGGTCATGCAGCTGTTGTTTGGGGGGTACCCACCACCTCCGGGAGCAGTTCACTGGATTTGCAGATAGCTCTAATCGTTTACAACTTTCCCTTACCCTAAACTTCTTAGCAAATCTTACCCATTTATCCTGGTTCTATCCTCTGGAGTCAGGCAGAACAAATAGAACCTTTCCTTCAAATATTTAAAAACAGTGGATTCTTACATATCTCCCTACCATGTCTTCTTTTCTCCTGATTCACCATTCCGAATTCTGTCCATTGGTCTTCGGATGTCATGAATTCAAGGCCCTAAGGTCCTTTACCATCCCAATCACCTTCTACTGAATGTTCTCCAGATTCAAGATCACAGGGTCATAGACTCTGAGGGAAAAGGAGCTGAAAAAGATTTCTAATCAACCCCCACCTTTTTGGTTGTTTGTTTTACAAAAGGGGAAACTGGGATCTGGAGAACTGAAATGATTCCCCCAAGGTCACATAGATATAGTAGGCGAACCAGAATTCAAACCAAAGATCTGTAATCTTCTAAGAATTTCTCTTTCTTAGACAACATTCTTTTATATTTGTGGCTATTCAGTTGTTTTCAGTCCCATCTGATTCTTCATGACACTATTTGGGGTGTTCTTGGCAAAGATACTGGAGTAGTTTGCCCATTTCTTTCTCCAGCTCATTTTATAGAAAAGGAAACTAAGGCAAACAGGGATAAGTGACTTGTCCAGGGTCACAAAACTAGGAACTTTCTGAGGCTACATTTGAACTCAGGAAGATGAGTCTTGTGGACTTCAGGCCCTGCCCTCTACTTAGCTGCCCCCTTTTATATACACATATATTCATGATTCTCCTCAAGATAGAAATTCAAATTCTGGAATTTTCTACTAAACAAGGGAAGAGAGCATCAAGTCACATTGAAAGGAAGTGCTAAAAGGAAAGGACAAGTAATGAAAAATAACCTAAATTTTTCTAATGTTTTTGGAAAGGGGGAAGGGGCACATTGCAGAAACAACAACTCAACTGGGAAAAAATGTTTGCTTCTAATACTTATCTTGAAAGCCTCGCTTTAATTTCAGGTCATTTCCCAAGGCCTGGCTGTCTCTGGGGAGATCTCTGCTTGGTTAGCAACCAAATCACTTCCTCCTCTTGGCCAAGAATATTCTGGCTTCTAGGTAAATGCTGAAGCAAAGATCTAAAAAGCATCTCTCTGAATTGGAAGAGGAGAAGATTTCAGCTCTACCTAATAACTGGAGATCCTGGTCAGGGAGCCAATGCATATGGATTTCAGGAGGTTGTAGGGGCATGTGGCTATTTAGATCAGTCAGCCTAGAGGTGGTAAAATCTCAATGAGAGCAAGATACCACGTTACCTGCAGCTTCTCCAATCCATTTCTAAAGACCAGGGGAGGGGCTATTGAACTGGACCTTGAGTCAGGAAGATCTGTGCCTAAATTTTGCCTCTGACCCTTACTAGCTGTGATTGGAATCTCCAATAACTATCCAAGACTATAAGTAATATATAGGTCTTAAACTCAATGAATTTTACTCTTTGAGAAGTAAGTGGTGCAAGTATCATTAAGCTCATTGAGCAGGGTAAGGAACTGATCTCAGAATGGTTAAGTAATTTCATAGGCCTCAGAGCTAGTCAAGATGAATAAGTGCTGAATTTGAACCCAAGTCTCCTATTTCCAAGTCTACCATATCATGATTAAGGCAAAGGAACCAGCCTCTAACTTGTGGGTGGCCGGAGCAGAAAAGAACAGGCCAGAGATAGGAGAATCAGGAATCAAAGAGAAGTTTCATTTCAAATCAAGGAAAATGGTTTGCAAGCAAGGAGGCAGATTTGTCACATGTACCAGAGCCCCATCCCTGGCTCTGGTGACCTGAGGCAGAGCGGGGAGATACCAATGGCTATACAGTGAGCTGTAGTCTAATAATGAGGGGTGACAACAATGAAAGGGGGACTTCATGACCAGAATATGGACACTTGTCTGATGCTTGTTTGAACTCAAGAGTTGGTCAAAGCAATACAATAACTATCTGAAACAATTCTTAGATTTTACTGTGGCTGAGATCATCCAGAGGGTGAACCCAAAGGATTGTTGTTATGCTAAGCTCAGGGCACAGCTTGCTTAGTGGGACTTAACTCTGGAAAACAGGGTATCTCCTAATATCTTGACATTCTGCAATCTTAAAATGATTAAACTACCACCACGATGCCTCTCAAAGAAATGTAATGTGTGTCTATAGGGGAATGGGGTGGAATGAACGGGCCCAGGTATGAGGAGATCAAGAAAATATGCCAATGGTGCCGTATGTTTAATGCATTTAATGGGGTAAAAAAAAAATCACTAACATCCAGTGTAGTCTTTGGAATCCACATGGGACATAACTTATAAAATAGGGAAGTAACTGGGTCTCATTGTTAAGAACCAATATGCTTAACTTTCAAATCTGTATTATAATTATTTGTAGCATGTGTCAATTTCCCCATAATCCCCATTAGTTTGCAAGTTTCTTGAAGGTAGAGATTGAGTCATTTTCCATCTCAGCAGTCATCTCCCCCCTCCCCCTTCCCCCATATAGAACTTTGCACACAAGAGGTATTTTATAAATGTCTGAATCAAAGGAAAAATGCCTGGGTATCCTCTAGCTTTAGAGTGGAACGCACTATTGGCTGAGTCTAGGGCACTAGAGAAGACCTAAGCGTACTTCTAGATTAGAAAATAGCAGAAAGTTCTGGTCCAAAGAAACCGAGTCAGTAAAGGAAAACCAAGCAGCTAGAGGCAGCTAGGTGGCCCAGTAGATAGAGCACTGGGCCTGGAACTGGGAAGACTCATCCTGATGAGTTCAAATCCATCCTCAGATTCTTAATAGCTCTGGGCAAGTCATTTAGCTTCTGCCTGCCTCAGTTTCCTCAAATGTAAAATGGGGATAAGCATACTACCTCTCATGGCTGTCTGAAGGATTAAATGAGATAATGTTGTTAAAGCACTTAGCATATTGTCTGGTACATAGGTAGGTACTTTAAAAATGTCTATTATTTACTATAATTATTGCTGTCAGGCTATTTGGAATCCCTTCTTATTCTGCCCCCTTGCTAGCCTCCCCTACCCAGGACATTTTCACTGCATGAATCCTGGAAAGTGGATTGTACCTCAAATAACCTTCCAACCTTCCCTCTTCCAAGACTAGACTACAGGACAGCTACTCCTTCCCTGAAATTACCCCTGACAGACTTCATGATACCAGAGAAGTGAATGTGGATCCCTGTTTGGAGCCCAGAATAATGTCTGGACACCACCCAACTTGGCTCTCTAGTGGTAATTTCTGCTTCAGGGAGATTAGAGATCCTTATCTGGTGGTATTCTGTGCTCTTGACAATCCAGGGTGAGGAGGGCTGGGGATTCAATTACAGAACACGTCTTGTAGGTAAGGCCCTAGATAACTCAGCCCTTTATGTAATCTCCTAGCGCACACGGCCCAACCACCACCTCCTTGGATGGAGCTGGAGACACAAAACACAAACCTATGACCTTCTATCTCACTTTGATATGAATCCACATAGTGTGAGCTAACTGGGGTCTCGTGGGCTTTGGGAAAGTTTCCAACCAAGTACTTAAGTCTAAATCCCTCACCAAGGGAACATGCTCTTTTTCATTCTAAACAACTGCTACAGGTCTAAGTTCTCTGGACTACTGGGAGAAAGGAATGCTTGGCGTTCTGCTCAGTCCCCAGATGAAAATGAATGAGAGCAGCCCGGCCCCAAGACCTCTCTCCACCCACACTTTGATCTCTCTATAAATGTGCATCTAAAGGACTTCCATTATAATGGCTTCAGTAACAAGACCACACCATGGTGTACAGATGTGGGGAAATGTTCCCTCAAGTTTATGGTCAATTCTCCACTATGCCCAGCCTTCTCAACTGTCCTACAGCTCTGGCTTATCTCATATCAGTGGCATCAAGTTATATTAACTTCTTGCCCTGGATGTCTTTGTTGAAAGAGTCAATGAAAGCCAGGCCCACAGATGGGTGTGGACCTCCAGAACCTGGGAAAATAAAGCCCTTTTGAAGGCCCTAAAGTTTCTTTTTAACCCTTTTTTAATAAAGGAGAATGCTTTTCTGAGTTATTCCCAACTTTTCACTACTTTTCCTCCCTTATAACAACACTCTTCCCTCCAAGCAACATAGAGCAAGTCGCCAGTCAGATATGACCACATAAAAATCGCTGAGACCAAACTTGACCCTCAAGTCGTTGTCATTCAGGGATGTTTCCCAGGGAAAGGAGGAAACATATAAGAAATAGATGGCCTTGTCAAGGAAATTAAAATCTGCTTGGATTACCATATTCTGTACACAGTCATGAAGATTTCTCCATCAACACCTAATATATTCCTACCATCTGTCCTCCCAGTCTTGAATTCTTCCCTCTCATAGCATTTTTTCCCATTCATATCAATTCTACCCATCCTTTAAGGCTCAGCCCAAGTCCCATTTCCTCCATGAAGTCTCCTCTGGTTATTCTAAGCCACAATGATCTCTTCCTACTCTTAATCATATGAGGCCTTGTGAAATCTTGTCTTGTATTATCAGTTAACTTTTTATTACATTAGGATTCTTTATGATACATTTACAGGCTCATAAGTCTAGAGATAAAACAAATTTTAGGGGTTCAGAAGTGTCACACTTCCAGTCCCCAGAGCCCCAAACTCCCACAATAACCCTAACCAAATTAAAACATCATTGATTTCCATCTGAATTTGTCACCACTAACCTACTCCAAACACAACATTTTACAGGTAAGGAATCTAAGGTTCAGGAATATTTGGTGACTTGCCCAGTAAGTATTAGTGACAGGATTTGAACCAAGCTCCTCTAAGTTCAAAGCCTTTGATTTTTTCCACTGCTCCTGTTTATGTTTGTCACTAGACTATAAGGTCTTTTGAGAGCAGAGATCATGGTGTCTCTTCTTCTATCTCCCATAGTAGACGATAATGCTGAGTACACCCTCAGGCTCTTTACAAATTCATGTTAAAATGTTCAAATGAAATAAAAATAGGAAGCCAACTTCAATCCTCTGCAATTTGAAGCTCATGGAGGTAATATTCATTTCCAGTATCAACAGTACCCCTAAGAAAAATTCTCCCCTCTCCAATTAATCACTCCTTCAGAGCTAATGCTGAAAGTAATAGTTTTCTAAGGGTTTTCCTCATTTCTTCCTACCACACTCAGTTTGATAAAACAGCTTGGTGAGTGCAGAAAAAATGCAGAGGGAGTTTTCTTTAAACTCTTTCCTAACCCCAGGAACCAGCTCAAATGTCCCAGCTGACCACTTCCCATCAGCTCCTGGTGACCAGCCACCATCAAAGCCAAGAGTCATTTTCTTCCTCCTCTCTCCCCTATGCCTTGATAAGCCGGTAATCATGACTCTCCTTCTCTGCTCTGCCCTTCGTGGCCCCCATCCCAAGTCAAAAAAAAATGGCAGAGAGGGGGCAGTTATACCCTTTGCCAATTGCAAAATTAAAACATCTTCAGACATATTTCTGTAGGGTCTTGATTTCCCTTCTCTGAGCCTCATTCTTCATTATTCATGTGATGTTATTTTGCCTTCCCAACCATACGGTAAACTTTTTGAAAGTAGGGAGCCTGTCACAGCACCTCAAGGAGAAGATGACTGGATGTACGGCAGATACTCAAAGATTTGGTGACCCATTCATTGATTCACATTCTATAAGTCTCACATATCTCTCCTTCATTGTCAGTCAGACAACAAACATTTATTAAGCACTTGCAAAGAAGCAGACACCGGGCATTAGAGAGAAGCAAGATCATGGTCTATGCCCTCAAGGATGGCACATTCCAATGGAGGAGACAATAGGCAAATAGCAAAGTACATGCAACACACATGCATAGTAAATGGAAGAAAATCTTAAAGGGAAGGCCCTGGAGGTGGGAAGGAGGAAGGAAGGCCTCCTTCAGAAGGTGGGATTTCAACTGAGTCTTGGACAATATCAGGGAAGGTAGGAGCAGGGATGAGGAGAGAAAGCATCATCTGATCTTCTACATGGTTGCCCATAAGATATCAAAATGACTTCAGGCAAAGAGAATTTTAGAGAATTTCAGTTTCTTCATTCAATGAGTTCTGTTTGTTTTTTAAAACAAAGTTCTTATTGTAGTTTTTCCATCCAAAACTTTGTTGCTATCAGGTCACTTTGGGATTAAACCGGACACTGAGTCACTGAACCTTCCAAGTGTGCACTCCATGAATAGGCGAGGTCTCCAGGAGCTGAAGTAAGACTCTCTAGCACAATTCAGCAAGCTTTCCTTGTTCTAACTTCAGGCACAGCAGCAGCAGCAGGTCAATATATGACATGAAATGGCACAAGGCCTAGTCCTGGCTCTGACAAAGTGACCTTGAACAACCAGGGCTCAGTTTGCTCACCTGTAAAATAAGGGGTTTGGGCTAAGAGATCTCCAAGGCTCTAGAGTTACTATGAGCAAGACCTTTCCAGGCTTCCTATTCTTTCTTGAGGCTTCTTTTGTAAAAGATGCTTACAATTTCCTCCATCTTTACTCCTCTCATGCCCTGATTAGCATTAATAACTTAGTTCTATGGTCTTAAAAACACACTTATGTGTACCATCTTTATAACTCACTTATAAACTCCCCCAGGACAAGGCCAGTGTAATATAATCCACTTCTTTGTATCCCTCACAGGCTCCATCAGAGACAGTGCTAGCACACAGGAAATACTCAGCAAACCTTTGCTGATTGACTGGTTTCAGATAAATCTAGTTGGCCCTTTTCCTCTCTCTTATTAACCCCATCTATTTCCCTATCAGAAATACAAGTCCTCCCTCGACACCCCTCTCCAAACTGGATGTATGCCTCAGCCCTCCAAGACTTGTTTCTCTCCTCTAAGCCTGACCAGACTAGTTTTTCAATTAAATTCTCTATGTTTCTTTTCTCCCTTCTACAAACTTGGAGTTAAAATTGGAAGGAAGCAGAGGCTATTTGCCTTTTGCGAGTCTGTCTCTAAATGTGCAGAACAAGGGAATATCTATGGGACAGAGGCTGGGGGAGTATGCCAACTGCACATGATGCTAACTCATTCTGAATGGGGCTGTTTTAACGAATTCATTAGGATGCCATCCTGGGTGTGCAAACCCCTAATGTCATGTTGAAGACACCCTCTCAAACCATGTCACAGGAAAGAGTGAATGAGGAACAGAGAACATGGAGGCAGCTTGTGGGGGAGGGGAAGGATGAGCTCTTTCATGAATGAAGAAAATGGAAATCGTTTCAATTAATGGAGAGTAAAGGACAATGGAAGAAATAAGAAGTGCTGTCTGGAGAAAAAGTCACACCCCCTCTTTATTGAACATTTGATCTAAATTTAACCATTGGAGATGAAGGATGAGGCTGCTTAGAATGAGTCTTTCTCAAGAGGCAGCCAGGCCAGGCCAGGCCCTCTACCCCACCTCAAATTGAAATAATATTAGAAAAAATATGGAGGGTGCCCAAAATAATCACTGTGTCATGAGAAAACAGAGCTCTGCTTCCCCAGGGGTCAGAGCTGGGCATATTTAAGAAGGGGAGGGCAGAATCTCTCACTGGCAGAGCAGAACTGTCAAAAGGGTACTTTTTTCAAAAATATCATCTCAGTGCTTCGGTACTCTCTTTCTCCCCTACCCACGTATTTTTTTTTTTTAAGGAAAAACACGTTTGTTTAGCTTATTAATTACAACTAAAGTTTTCTGGTTTGTGGACAGAGCAAACCATGAGATATGTCTAAGGAATGAATCTGTTTTTTGTTCGGTGTTTTTTTCCCGTGAACTTCTAGTAGCAGCACTTGAGACCCACTCATTAAAGGATTTTGAAAACCCAAGAGAAAACCAACACAGGACGCCTTTGACCCTTTTAATTCTCTCTCATTCACTAAAAAAAGGGGAAATGACTTCAGTGCAGTCTGAGAATCTCTGAGAGTCTCCCTTCCCTCCTCACCCACTCCCACATCCTCCACTGCTTTAATGGGAACTTTTTGTATTGATTCTACATCATTACAACCCAGAAAGAAGTTTTTTTTCAGACAGAAGTTCTGCCTCGAGCTTTGAGGCCTACATTATTTACAAATTTACACATGTAGGTAGTAAGCTATGCTGAAATCAGCCTTACGGTAGCTGTCAAAAAAAATATGACAAGTGACCAAGATTTCTCTGCCAATTGCTTAGTATATCCCCCAAAAAGAAAACATTCACTAGTTTCCCAAATTGCTCAATTTCCATCCTTTCACCCCAACCCCACAGGAGAACCTTCATTCCACAAAAATGTACTAGGCTGAGGCCTACAATAGGGGAAGCATTTGGCTTGGCTCTGTGGGAGATTCATAGAAATGGGACAAGGGTCAAAGCCTGTGAATCAGTGTGTGTGTGTGTGTGTGTGTGTGTGTGTAAGAGAGGGAGAGAGAGAGAGAGAGAGAGACACCCTTTGGCGACAGCCTGGTGAGCCTTATGGGTCCCTCTCAGACTCATATTTTTATCTATCTATATATGATTTTCTCTTAATCCATTAATAAGCATTTATTATTTGCTAGATGGTAGACTTTGTGCTACGTGTTGGAGATGCAAAGAACATAATGAAACTGTCTCTGATGTAATGGGTCATATATTCTATCACAGAAACAACAAAAAGGTACATAGCAAATGGAAGGAGTATGGAATAGAAGGAACCATAGAAGTAACAAGAAGGTAATGAGGCTTGAAAAGAGGTATTAGAAGCAGGAATGAGCGTGGAGTGCATAGAATGGAAATTGGACTAGCAGAGAGTTTGTGCAGGGAGGAGTCAGAACCCTAACGAGAAATGTTTGCAACTTGGATCAGGCGTTCCAATTACAAATGACACCTGGAACCACAGGTGCAGAAGGTACCCTCAATTTTGTCTTCCACCCAGTGGGTGAGCACCTTGGGCACCAAAGGGCAGAGATCTTGAAATACCATCGTGTGACTCATCCCTCCGTCATTGCTCACACGACCCAGGAAGCAGCCATGCTTCTTGTTAACTAGAGTTAGTTCTAGCTCCTGGTTCTAATTCACGCCTGCTATAGCTGATAGAGAGCTGATCAAGACCTAGTTTCAAGTCCCACCTTTGACACATACTGAGTGATTCTGGGAAATTCATTTTAACTCTGAGCTGTAGCCAACTCCCTAGTCTAAGGCCTATTATTTTCAGGGAACACCATTGGTGAGGTTGGAGTGGGGTTCCTACCATAATTAAATAAACCATACGTCTATTTAAAAAGAAAATATTCTAGACAACATGTGCTGTAGTCTGTTGCTTCTTCCTCACTGGCATCTGGAAACCTAATGAACGGGGTCTGGAGGTGGAGCTGTAGCTCTTCTTTCCAGGAGAGATGCTTTGAGGAAAGAGTTGACTCAAAGTCAACTATGACTCTTGCCTCCCTCAAAAACAGAAACAAACAAATCTGATAGAGCTGGATTGCGCTGAGGAGGTGACCCCAGAGAGACGACTTGTCCAAGATCAGGTAGACAAGGTTCATTTAACTCTTAATGAAACTGAGAATAGTGAAGTGGAGACGTACGCTCTTAGACTCCCATGCTGGTTGTAGCTGGAATTTTGGATCTTGGGTTTGGAGATATAAAGGATTTCAGAGGCTACTGTATTTCACCATATAATTATTGCAGATTTTATGTCAAAATATTTTTTTGCAAAAAAATGGGGGGGTGACTATTATGTGAAGCTTTAAAAAACCGTTCTAGTATTATTTAAAAATCATTTATTGCTTAACTGTCTTTGGTATAAGAGTAGGACACACAGAATACGTTAAAATTGAATACTGACAATGCACATGAGCTGAGAATTCTCAGCTCCTCTAGCTTGCAATGCTTGAGAGATACATATGTATGCATATGAAACAGGTGAATACATTATTGCCGTAAGCACTTTAAGCAGAGTGACAACAGAATCACATCATGTGACAAAAGGTTATACACCGAATTTTGGGCAAAACACGCCTCCACCCTTCCAATCCCCCAGCATGCTATGATTATGCAGTGGTTAGGATTATGCAGTGAAATACGGTCCTAGTACAACTCTCCCATTATACACATGGGGAAACCAAAGCCTAGAGGGGTTAAGGACTTAAGAGCACAAGTATTCAGTGACAGAGCTAAAATTTGAACTCAGGTCCTTTGATTCCACATTCAGTGCTCTTTGCACTGTGGTACCTCTCAAAGAGACTCTAAGACTCTCCTTGTCCAATCCCCTCCTTTTTCAGAGGGGAAAATAGAGGTCCTAAGTTTGGATCAGAGCAGAGACTAAACCCCAGTTCTCTCCTGACTTCTGGGTCAGTGGGTTTTGTTTTGTTTTGTTTTTGAAGCTGTTGAAATTTGTTCTTCTAACTCTCACTGGGAGGCCTGCAGGCCTTCCAAAACATCAGCTCCTGGTCTCATGACTCTGGACAGGTAGGGGAGCAAGGGAGAGGCACCATTGGTCTTTCCAGGCACATTGTAGCCTCAAGGTCACCCTGTGCCACCTTGTTCCACTCAGGAGTAAGCAGGGAAGGCAAAATTTAAGGGGAAAATCAAGGTTCCTATGATGAGTGACTGGCTCCCTCCCTGACCTGGCTCCATCCAAAGTGCCCTGCCCTTTTTCCAGGGGCAGACTATGCAGAAGGATAGATGAAAACTCTAAAGCCTGGAGAAGCATTTTCTGCTCTTGGCTCACAGGATGTCCAATACTTTCAACTTGGTCCTCTTGCCCAATCCCTTTAAAATTTTCCCACCATGGGCCAACCCTCCCCATTACCTTTCCCTGGCTATAGCTTTGGACGCCGTGAAACAAAAACTGAAACACTTAAAGAAGAAGCAAAGAAAAGAAAAACTGAAGAAAGATCTCTAGGAATTGCAGGAAAAAGAGGTAAAAGATCAGGTAATTAAATTTTTTATTGATTAGCCATTAAGATTCTAGCATGCCCCTCAGCATCTGTGAATGTGGGCCTGTTGGAACATTTCCCAGCACAGATATTCCCAAGTCGAAACCCTATCCCTTTCTCCTACATCACTTACTGGCCAATGTGGAGAAGGAATATAAAAGAACCAAACAAAGGTCAGGGAAGTCTCTTTTGTTACAAGTGCTAAATACGGGAATAATCTTTGGGGCACACACCGTAAGTCTGAGCTATCACTCCTGGTTTCATATTCTCACTGGTATTCTCAAATGGTACCCAATGGATGGAAAACAAATCTGACCAGCTATGCTCTGACTCAGAAGGAGCGATATTTTCTTCAAACTCCCTGCCTACTAGCCACCAGTCCTCAGACTCTTTTTACCATCATGGAAACTTAAAATAACTCCACTAATTGATAGCTCATTACATCTTGAGAAAAAGTGTAAATCACCAAACTTCTACTCCTAAAATATTGCTTCCCATCCTGTCATTTATTCCTCTGCAAAAAAACCTAAATAAAATAACAAGAACAAATCCTACAGTGACTGTCAAGATTTAGGACAAAGACCATATTGGCATTCCAGGTTGTCCATATCCTGGGACATCTCCAGTCATTCTGATGATTATCTAGTCATTGGATTCAAATGGCGCAGAAGGAGAAGTGAGGCTGGTGACCTGCACAGCCTTCCCTCACTCAAAAACAAAGTCAAGTGCAAGTCACATCACCATTTCTCTGATGGCATTGTCTTCTTCGGCAACAAAGGTCGAACACAACAACAATGTAGCTCCAACCTATCTTGACTTTACACCCTCTTACTCTCCAATACAATCCGTGTTAGAGTCTTATTTGTCCACTACTCTCTGTTTCCTGAAGAAAAAGTTACCCATGTCCATATGTGTGCCTTGGCTCAGGCCATATGGCCTGACAAGCCCCTCTTCCTTTCCATCCAAATATAATCCATTCTTCAAGGTGCTATGCTAGTCCTGATTCTTTTAAAAAGCTTCCCTGGGTCCTTCCCTCTCATGTCCCAACTCCCATTCACTTCTTCAATATAAGCCTGCAAATCTATACAACTCCCTCTCCTCTCTTCCTTTCCTCCTCCACATCTACTTTTCTCTTTCTTTCTTCTGAATGGGCATAGTCCTTAATGAAGTCAGTGTATTATAATGGATTATATATACTGGGTCTGAAGTCAAGAGATTTGGGTTCAAATTCTGCCTCTAACCCTAGTCATAAGGCCATGGCCAAGTAGCCTAAATTTTTTAATTCCAGTTTCCTCATCTACAAAATGGGGATAACATTATCGGCTATACTTTCCTCAAAGAGTTGTGGGGATCAAATAAATTTATACACACACATATATATTTGCAATGTCTGTCTCTCTATAGGTAGATTTGCAGAAATATGTATATAGAAATATAGATTCGCAAAGTGTGTACATATAGATATAAATATAGATGTGTGTATGTGTGCAAGATTTGTAAATCTTTAGGCACTAGATAAAAACATCAGTTACTCTTTGTGACTATACCACCCATACACTGTCTTGCTTAGTATACTGGTTATATCTTCACATATACAAAGATGTTTGTCCACACCTGGAAGATTATAAATTCTTCCAGGGCGAGGCTTGGACCTTGGTCCCGTTTGGTATCTTCATCTATAGCTCCTAGCACAGTGACATGCAACAAATATTTTCTGATAAACTGTTATCTCCCCTAAGTCTTTTTAATAGGAGGGAAATTAATGGATGAGTGGTTATGATTCATTATTTCCAGGTCATTGGGAAGTGAACTTGGGAGTCAGAAGACCTGGGTTTGAGTCATTCTGGCTACTGACTAATTTTGAGACCTTAGGTAAGTACCTTCCTTTCTCTGGAAGGAAGGAAACAAGCATTTACTAAGTGCCTACTATGTACCAGTGCTAAGTGCTTTATAAATATGACATCATTGGTTCCTGGGAGGTAGGTGCTGTTATGATACCCATTTTATAGTAAAAGAAACTGAGGCAGATAGAAGTTAAGTGATTTGCACAGAGCCACATAGCTAGTAAGTGTCTGAGGTGGGATTTGAACACATATCCTCCTGACACTAGGCCCAGAGCTCTCTTCATTGTCTCTGGTCTTCATAAGTTCCAAATCAGTACTGAATCCACTGAGCCACCTTTCTATATCCACTGAGTCACTTTGTTGTTAGATTGTGGAGGGTCTTCGCAGCCTCTGGGCCTCAATTTCCTTACATCTGTAAAATGGGAACATTGTATTAAATTGTATCTAAGGCCATAGGATGACAATAGTATCAAAGATTAAGACCAGGAAGAGATGTTACCTATCAATTAGTTCAACCCTTTCATTTTAAAGACCAAGAGAGAAGCCCCTTACCCTGGAGCCCTTCCAACTCTGACATTTCATGACTTTCTTAATGCTTTACATTACAGTTCTCTGATATTTTCCACTGAGGAAAAAAACCACAAGATGAAAATCATCACCAAACTAATCTTCCCCAAACACCATTTCCTCTCATATTTTAAGTATCTAGTGGCTTGCCATTACCTACCGGATAAAGAACAAATTCCCTGTCTAACACTGAACATCCTCCACCATTCAGGAGCTAGATGGTGTAATGGATAGAGTGCTGATTTGGAGTCAGGAAGACCTGAATTACAGTCCTTCCTCAGACACTTCCTATCTGTGAAATGCTGGTCAAGTCACTGAACCTTTCTCTGCCTCAGTTCCTACATCTGTAAAATGGGGGTACCTATACTTCACTGGATTATTGTGAGGATCACATGAAAACATAGGTAAAATATTTTGCAAACCTAAAAGTACTACTTAAATGCTAATTATGATTGTGATGGTTAGTATAGCAAATATGTTTTGAAGATATTAACACAGAGGGGGATATTGGGGTAAGTATGTCACAGTCCATTCCCTCAAATAGCTAAAAATTTAGTAGGGGAGATGATCCCAAAGTAATGCCAGAAGTGGAAAGAAATCTCGGAACTAGGGAAAGTCCTAAACCAGGAGAGTTGGCTTGAGAGTATAACATTCCCCATGCATGCCCCTTCACCATTACAGTTCTTGGTTTCCTCTGAAGAAAATCATTGAAGATCCTTCTAGCTCCCCAATTCTATGGTTCTAAGCACCATATTCTTCCAAGACAGACCCAAACAGCTCTAGAATAAGAGTCCTTTGACATATCTCGCATTCTGAAATTGGTTTCACTCAGGAAACTGAATTTACAGCTGTTCCTGCTGTGGATGTCACAGACTCAGTCCAGTGGAACTAACACTCAGGAGGAAATCAGACCTTTCGCTGGATTTATCTAACAAGTCTTAACAAGAATATCCTTGTCCTTAGGAAACCACCAATGCTCTTCTGCTGAGGATATCTTCTTTGTGACACAGCAGAACCACCCATTGTTCAACCAAGAGTTCTCACACATCTGAAATCCTGGTCAAGTCACTGAACCTCTCTCTGCCTCAGTTAATCAACCCCTTAAGGTTGGATTTCTGGTAGGAAGTGCTGTGGAGGATCCTGAGAGTTCTGGGCAAGAGTTCCCTTCCCCCTGCTTCTCAGGGATGTAACACTGGGGCTTAGTAAGAGTCCAATACAAAGAAAAAGAAGTCTGACCCAGGACTATCTCCTCAAATTGGGAAATAGGTCTAGGGACCTCAGAATAGACTATCCTCTCTCAGGCCAAGCTTTGGTTTCAAAAAATCTCTCTCCCCTTCCTCTCAGACAGGAACGGGTTAACATGTTCCAGAACTCCCCTTATCTGGCCAGACTGACAGGGACAAACCTCTGCGCCAATGGTTCTATCAATTTTTCTGCAAATTACTTTTATTTGCTTTTTATTTCATTACCCAGACAGCAGACAAAGGAGAAAATAGGCTGATTGTTTTTTTTTTCTTCCAAACAACACTTGTACTGTCCATTAACACTGACAGATGACAGGGGACTGAGGCTCTTCAGCCACATTTTTGAGAGGTTTTTGTCACAAGTACTCCAGGCTTAACCCCTGTGCCTCCTCAGGTGTGGGCCGGACACGAGGCTGCTTTGTAGCATGTCTCTTAAGCTAATGCAAGGACTCATGTTTGTCACCATCAATTTCATTAATGTGGGAGAAGAGACACTTGGCTGTCTGGTTGTCATCCCACGTGTTCCATCCCACTCCCAAAAAGAAAACAGTTGTATAACATTTAAGTGAGAAAGGGCAAGGTGGGGGAGGGAGAGAAGGAGAGAAAGAGAAAGAGGGAGAGAAAGGGAGGGAGAGAGAACGCTAGTATTATTAACTCTTCTTTGTGGAAAGCAATAATTAACAAGTGAGTCATCTGCAGAATAAGGCTCATCGAGGGGTAGGGGGAGAGAAAAAAATCCCTTAAAGTAAAGCCTCTGTGAAGGTTTGCAGTTGATTAAACTGTATGAGGAGATCTCGTCCTAATTATTTTCATGACTTGGTTGAGAAGCTCCAGCTTTCCCTGTTCTGAGTGGTAAACTATGGTTAATCTCTCCATTCCAAAAAAGACATGGTGTTCTATATTTCCCAGTTCATTATTTTTCTTTGAGAAGGGCAGTCCTATAAAAATGCTAGACTTGGCCTCGTCACTGTAATTATCTCAGATTGTTCTAAAGGTTTGGCCACATGAATTTAGCTTTTCCCAGGCCTAATCTATCAACTCCACAATCCTGGGTATATGCTGTGAGGGTGCCCCATCAGACTGAATCCTGGACTGGGTGAACATTGGCTGACCCCCCAGGGCATTTCTTCTATTTTTATATTCCTTCTGCTTTGACAATGGGATGATTGTGTGGATACTACAGGAGGTGATTATCCCCATGGGCAGGAAGCCCACTTCACCACAAAGACCTGGTCTCAGCTCGGCAAAGCCTTCTGAGGTCACCCTTGCCTTTTTCTATTCCAGAGAGAATCTCATGGAAACCTTAATGTCAGAGGGATACCTGCTCTATGTAAGAGAGCTCATTTCAAGAATTCCCTATCTCCCACCCCCATTTTAAGAAGAGCTATCCCAGGAATGGGAAATCTGTGGCCTCGATTCTGAAGTTTGAATTCCATCAAAGCACTGCACTTGAGGACCTAGAGGGTCACATGTGGCCTCCAGGTCACATGTTCCTCACCTACACCTAAATGCAAATATAACCTGCCACGCTACATTCTGCACATAGTCTTTTTCAAATTTAATGAGCACCAATTCTATGTCCAGTCTTGTGCTGTGGAGGGAGACAAAGACTTTGCCCTTGGGGAATTTACAGCCTAGTAATAGGTACCCATACTGTTGGCTTCCATCAAGGAAAGAAATACTCCTTTCTCCCATGGTCCTCAGATCTTCCATGGAGTTAGAAATGAGTGGTGAGGGTGGAATAGATGTGCATCCAAAGGAAGGTTAGTCACAAGAAAGAAGATGATTTTAAAAGCTGGGGCATCCTTCTAAGGATGGAAAACTGGAGGAACTTTGAGAAACAAAGAGGAGCAATTAAAATGCGACCAATCTACACCTTAGGCAAACATGCGTGCTGCCCTAACTATTCTGTGACAACAGAAAGCAACCGCTGGTTAAAAATAAGGTGGTTTTTCAGTCATTCAGTGAATGATTCATTACAATAACTCTAGGTGGACATTAGGGGGATTGGGTGGTAGTAAATGAATAAACTGAGGTTTGTAATATTTTATATAAGGTGAGCAGGACCAACGCATAGAAATCACAGACTATTTTAAAGAATTGTTATTCTTAGAAGGATCTTCAGTGTGGACTGAAAAAGACCACTGGAAAGAAGAATATACTGTGTATAGCCTGTATCAGATTGCACGCTATCTTGAGGGAAAGGGGAAATTTTAGAACTCAAGATCTTATAAAAAGTGAAAACTAAAAATTAACTAATTTTAAAACATGTACTAGAAAGTACGATCCATAAATTCTTGCTCTGATGTTGGTGTCAGCTAATTGCACTTTCTTCTATCAAAATGGGATAAGGCTTACAGCCCTCTTTATGATTCACAGATAATCTTGGGGTGGAAGCTAGGACCTGTAGATCAAAAGGGATGCTAGAAATTCCACCATCCTTCCTTTGTTCCACATAGCACCTGATCATCCAAAACCAATTTCTAGCTGCTCCTTGTTTAAAGGAAAATATCTCAAAACAGTACGTCTTTGAAGGGAACCCTTTTGGGCATAGCCTTTGTTAAAATAAAAGAAATGTACTTTAATTTACAATGCCAATCAACTTATCTATTTTCCCCTGATAAAATATAAGCTCATTGGGAAAAGAAGCTACTTCATCTTTGTCTTTGAATCCAGGCACATCATAGGTACTTAATCAATGCTTATCTACTGATTAAATTCCTAAGACTTCTTCCCTCTATAGTCATCTACTGAGCTAAAAAATGAGGCATTTTTCAAAGTCTAATTAGGAATAATATTTATTCCATAGGTTCAAGGGTAACAGAAATTGGCTCGGTTCCACTCTAACTTCACCCACCAGTTGACCCACCAGCTCACGGATGAGAGGATGCCTTCTCTTGTTATGAGATTCAGACCCGTGTTCTCTTGTAGGTCCTCCATGCTAATATACCCATTGTGCAGAAGCCTTCCCCCTAAGTGGTTGTGGTTATTTACTTGATCTTCTACCAGAGCAACACAAAGGCTACAAATCAGCTTCCTCTTCCTCTTATTACCTGACCGGCACCATCTTTTTGCTATTACATATATTATTGCATTACAATAATGACAATATTATATATATATAATATGTATAGTATGTACATACTATATATAATGTATATTGCATACATATGATAGTAATTACAACATCATTATATTACATTACAGCTATTACATTTCCTGAATGATATCCTTTATACAACTTTTGCTCATCATTGGAAATATTAGGTAGTATGTTTATACCCAGCATTGGGTGTCTTTATCCTTATTCATTTGAAAGAAAATAATTTTTTCTTTAAAAATATTTTTCTTTAAAAGTAAGGGGAGGGAATCTATTTACTAGAGTTGTGGGATGTAAATGGAAAATACCTGAAATTTCAGAGATTGGGTCAATGATTAAAGTCAACAAGACCTCTAGGTCCAGATAGTCAGTTAAAGTGAAAAGGGAGGTGAGGGCACTCTTTTTGCTTTCATTAAAACTAATGAATTTAATCTGACTTTTCATCTACATGACTCCAGGCTCTTCTCATCTCCAGGTAGGCCACTTCTCCCATCCCCACCCCACAAAAAACAAACAAATCTAAAATCTTGTCTTTTTCATCCCCAGTTCCATTCAGGTCCATGAGCAATTCGGAGTATAAGGTAGAGATGGCAGAAACTTAGGGATGCCCTTCCAAAATTCTCCTGATCTGATCCTTTTCTGTCTGTAGTGACCCAGCACAAGTTTTATACTTTATGCACAGTTCCTGACTACTCAGTTCAAGGTGGTCTTCCCTTCCTCAGGATTCGGATGATATTTTTAGTCTGTAGCATTTATCCAACATATCATATATTGCCTTATAGCTTCACCTTTATGTGTTTATTTTTTTCTTTCCCCAACCCAGTTGTCAACTCCTAGTGAGTAAGAGCCCTGACATGCTCATCTGAAGCCTGGCTTATGACCTAGCAAAGTTCTTCGCACATAATTAGTACTCATTTGTTATTTTGCTTATTAAATTATTTGTTGTAGGGGTTTTTGAAGGAGAGATGAGCAGAATTTGGGGGACTGTGGCTCTTTAGCAGCTGAATACTCGTTTTTTATAAAGTAAGGGAATGAAAGACCCAGAAGTCTCAACCATAGACATAAGTAGTGCCAAGAATAAAGCGGTAGGTCTGGGATCTGGAAGTCCCAAGTTCAAATCCAGAATCAGATACTTACTAACTTTATAAGCCCGTATAAGTCATTTAACCTTTGTTTGCCTCAGTTTCCTCAACTGTAAAATGGGGAAAACAGTAGCACCTGCCTCACAGAGTTGTTATGAGGGTCAAATGAGATGCTATTTGTAAACCACTAAGCCAGTGGCCGGCACATAGTAGGTGCTCTATAAACACTTATTCCCTTCCCCTTCCTTGTGGTCTTCTACCAGTCTGTGCCTCCACAGGGGTTTTGGTGTGGGAGCAGGCAGGTTACACGCGGAGTTGCTGGAGTAGTGACCCTAGGCTGGACTGTTTCTCCCAAGATCCACCTACTTTTCCCCAAACCCCTCAAAGGCATGGGCTGAATGATTTGCTGGGTGGCTCTCTCTACTCTTATCCAGCTGATCCTCCATCCAAGTGAATTGGCTTCAAGTGTCAGGATTCCTAGTTGCCCGAAGCTTCTCAGCCAATGTCCTTAGCCTTTGCTTTTTTGGACTGAAGAATCCTAATTTTAAGATTCTATCCTCATGTGTATGCTGACTACATCTTAGCGTGAAGAAAGTAAACTGGCCTTCAGACTAGAGGACTTCATTCAGAGGATCAAGCGCTAGATAGTTGTGTGAATTTGAGAATTGTCTCAGTTTCTTCATTTATAAAAAAAGAAAGATAATACTTACACCACCAAATCTCACAAGAAAGCACTTTGTACTAAAGTACCAATTAAACACATAAATGCAAACTGCTGTTATTATTGCCCTTGTGATAACTGGACTACATGGTTAAGCAAAATGAGATGGTAGTAGGCCCACTGAAATAGAATGTCTTCCTAAGGTTAGCTTTGTCTCTAGAGCTAGAGGGTAGTTTTTTGCAAACAGAAGGAATACCTTTCATAGGATCATGGATCTGTCTCATGGACTTAGAGCTGGGAAGGTCTTTAAAACCATGTAGGCCAACCCCCTCATCTAACCAACCAAGAATTTAAAGTCCAGAGAAGCTCAATGACTTACCCAAACAAGGTCATGCATTAATAATTTGCAATGCATTTATCACAGTGCCTGGTACCTAGTAGGCTATTTATAACTATTCATTAGTATTAAGTGACAGAAGTAGGATTTGAACTTAGCTCCTTTGGCTCTAAATCTAGTGCTCAGAAGGGGTATATCATATGCTTAGGTAAAGTGCTTTGCCACCTTTAAATAACTCATATTTATAAGTATGAGCTATAATGTATATTTAGTGCAGTGGTGTCAAACTCAAATAGAAATGGGCTATTTGAAATGGAGTATAGTCACCAAACCATACACAAGGATCTTTGAAAAAGCCACATGTTGACTTAGAAAACCACATATTAACATTATCTATGTTCTATGTGTTTTTATTTATTTAGTAAAATATCTCCTAATTATGTTTTAATCTGGTTCAGGCGGTACTTGACCTCAAATTCTGGCCCACAGGCAGCAGGTTTGACACATCTGAGGTCTTATCTTCCCCTCTCTTGGAGGGGTGAGATCTGGATTTGGAGGAGGGGTTACTTTTCAATAGGTAAAGGAAGGAAAAACAACTTGGATCTAATAAAAATGCCAAAGAAAGTAGCTAAACTCTTAGGATGCTCCAATCAGAGTCCTAGGTCTTTCTTTCAATAAAGCTGGGCAGGATATTTCTATACTAGTTTATTCAGTCTAAGCTATTAGACTCTATGCAGTATTTATATGCCCCTAAGAGCCTTGCACTCCGGCTGTTATTGCTGTTCAGTCATTTTTTTCAGTGGTATATATAAGGTTTTCGTGGCATAGATACTGGACTGGTTTGCCATTTCCTTCTCCAGCTTATTTTACAGATGAGAAAACTAAGGCAAACAGGATTAAGTGACTTGCCCACATTCACACAACCTATAAATGACTGAGGTCAAATTTGAAATCAGATTTTCCTAACTCCAGGCCTGGCTCTCTATCTACTTTGCCTTCTAACTGCCCACCCAATTCTCTCACAAGGCACTGTCATTTCCCAGAGTGGGTCACCTTGCCCCTCATCTCTTGTCCTATTCAGCTCCCTGTAATTTTTCAAAGTGGGAGTAAAGCCCAGCTCAGCTTCTGTCTCTTTATGACAGTGAACAAAGTCAGTTTCTTCATCATCATGGACTTCCTAAGTAAAATAATGACCTTGACGAACCCTAGGTTTTCATAATTGAAGTACTAATACTGACAAACAGCCTCAGTATACACCCATCAGGAGACAGTATCTGAGATAAGAAGCCTCAAGCGATATTATGTAAGTGGAAGAGGAGGATGACGAATGTAGCAGGTAACAAAGGAAAAAAAAAACAATGAGTCACATTATCCCCCAAGATTTGGCTGCTTAGAATAAAAAGCTTGATTCCTTCAGTGGACGAAATGGTGAAGGCAGTTTCTCAGTTTGCCTACCAGCTCCTGATCCAATCTCTACAATAATTTTGGCACTACACTAGACATTTCCAAGATGACCTCTAGGACCTGATCAAATTTCTTCTGAGTTACTGTAGTTCCAAGAACTTTTTTTCTTTTTTGCATTAGTCTGAAATCTATGATTAAGTGAATGAACCAAAAATCTATGACTGATATTGATTGAGACTGCCTCTCATTTTCTTTAAAGTATCAGGTCATCTTATCACTTTTTCTAAATTACATGGGATTGATTTACTGTACCCCATCCTTATACTTGGTAGTATACTGACCCAGAAGAGGGAAGGCTACTCTACTCCCTCTGGGTGGCTAAACTTCCTCTTCAGGGATAGCTGAGTCATTGGGAGGAGCTACAGCATTCTGAATGCTGAGACCTATCTTTGTCTCTTGCTGTTTCAAATTGAAATTCATCCTTTTCCTGAGTATCAAAGAGCCCCCTCCAGATTATTACATTTCATTCTGGAGGCAGCTCTCTTAAAGACAGATCATGCATGATAAGGGCAATTTCTTTTGCAGGAAGCCATCACTACAATTTAATCATTTACTCCATTCACTCCTTAACCAGACTGCACAGTAGTTTCCCTTTCAAGAGGGATGAAGAATTTGTCTCAGAAGCTGACTGATCACTCAATTGATATTGATTGATCAATATCGGTCTAAGATAGGGCTCTTTTTACTTTCTCTTCCCTACTGAGTATTTATGTTTTACAAACAAAACCAACCCCTAATAAAAAAATAACAATTCTGAAAATTAGTGTAGGAAGATTTCCATTTTCATTACCAAACTTATTTTGTCTCCCCAAATGAAAAATGGCAGCTATAGATCCATGGAAAATATCCAGATTGTTAAGCATAAAACCCTCTATTCTTGATGACTTGGCAAGAGCTAAGATGGCAAGCACTGATGTCATTTCAAACACTTCCTTATCAACATTGTCACATGTACTCCAGGAATCACTTGATCAGATTAATAAAAAGGAGCTGGATTGCAACCAGGCAACTGAAGGGAGTAGCCCACAGAGGAAAGAAGGTTCAGTCTCAAGTCAGAGAACCTGGGTTTGAACCTCGCTTTTCCATTGATTATCTGTATGATCTTGGGCAATTTCACCATTCACTTTGGAGGCTTGTCTCATTTTTAAAATGAGAGGGATGGTACAAATGATGTCTAAGGTACTTGTCATTTTAAATATATTATCTTATGGATTTTTTTTATCTGGTCCACCTGCCGTCTCAGCTCAAGAAAGTCAGTCACTTTCTGCTCCAAGTAATCATGACCTGACTAGAGAAGCATTTCTGGGTTATCTCTTTGGAGACGTCTCAGTGGGGGTACACTCTTGGGTCCTTTTCCCAAGGAAGCAACCAGATTATAAAGCCATAGAATGTTAGAATGGACAAGGAACTTAAAGATCATCTAGTTGAAGCCTTTCATTTTACAAATGAGTAAACTGAGGCTTAAAAACAAGGGAACTAACCAATCACACAGCTACCAAGTGGCAGGGTTGAGATCTGAATCCATGTCTTTTGGTTCCCAATTCAGAGTTCCTTCTACTATGCCATACTTAACCCTAACTTCTTGTCCCTTGTTCCCCTAAAAAAATCCCCAAAAATACATCTGTAAAAAAAAAGGATATTCCAAAAAACCCTCAATCAAATGTTATTCAACATACACTCATTTATTCATTCAACAAACATTTATTAGGTATCTATTGTATGCAGAGCACTGTGTTATGGAAGATAAAAAGAATTTACACAAAAACATCCCTGATTTTATGGAGCTTACATTGTAGGAAAAGGTAAGACACAAACATAAATAATTATAATTAAATACAACATCATAGGATAAGTGCATAAGTATATTGGAAAACAAAATGGCTATGTGAGATCCAAGTCTTGAGGTCATTTTAAACTGCAGGGAAATCAAGGAAGAATTCCTAGAGGATGTGGCACTTGAGTTGAGCTTTAAAGCATCAGTAGGAATTCAAGAGGAAAAAGAGGGCACCGTCAGATTCAGAGGACATACCAGGCAATAAATAGGTATACCTACATCAGTAGGGAACTACACTGGTAAGGACATAGAGGCAGGAAACCACAAGATATGTATAGAGACTGGAGAGTAGTACAGTAAACAACTTCTCTTAGGATTAAACAGGGTCAGACCCATCAAATAGGAAATAGTGAATACTGAATAGTCCAAATCCAAAATTGCTATCCCCGGGAAACCTATTCTAGATTCTTTTTTAGACAGCATGGAAGAGAAAGACTAGCAGCAGCTAACTGTGTTCAGTGAGTGGCCTGGCCTGGCTTGACCTCCTAGGGATTTCCTGATTCCCCATGGAAAGCTAGTCTATCCTGGGGTTAAATGCCAGACTTTTTTTAATTACTTAAAACTGCCATGGTAACACACCTGAAATAAACTATATACTTGTCAACTGAAATTCTCCTTTTTGCTGCAAAGCAAAAGCCTGATATTGAACTGGAATGAGGAGCTAGTCATGCTGGGTCCAGCCTACCACTGGCTCCACTGGCTCCACACTAATCCCCTTTTCAGTCCTGAACACCAGCGTTTACTGGTTTTGGAATGCTCCCCGCCCCCCCAACCCCTCTTGACATTTAACAAGGCAAAAGGCTCCAAACAGAGGCCTCTACCTCTCCTGTAAGGACTTTTATATGAAGAGATTAGTTTTCCACTTACGTAACCCCTTTAATAAATGGCTTAAAAACTTATATTGCAGAAAACTTTGGCGCCTTGAAGTTGCCAAGAAGTGGTCATTTTTCATGTAAACTATCCCCTGCTCTTACCCATTGCTTGGAATTGTAGCCAGGGTAAGCCAAAGTGGACATTGCTATATTTTTCTCCTTTGGCCTCCCAGATGGATAACAGGATGGACTGTCCCTCCACCTCTCTCTTACTATGGCTAGAGGGAATTTTAAAATGCAAATCAATAGTGGTCCTGGGTCCCATGAATCCAGATGCTGAATCTCAGATGGTATTCACTAGCTGAGAAGGGCCAGAGTTCTATTAGCAGGGTCACCCGTGGCAGTGAAGGGTCAATCACAACAATGCCCTGGGAAGGGGATCATTAGAGGTTTTCAAGGTAATAACCTTGAATGCCTATTCCAACTGGAGCTTGGGCTTATCTAGAGATAACCCCTGCGCAGCCTTATCTCAAGGGATCCTCTTTCCCTCCCTCCACCTACACCTTCCTGGTTAGTACTCCTACTTTCTCATTCTTCATTATTGCTTCCCACTAAGAGGCAATTATGCAAAGATTTAAGTCACTACTTCATACAAGTACCTAAATCTTTACCTATATGTATGTTTTTATGTGCAAGCACACACACAAATGCACCCACACAGATCTATTAAGGTTTTAAAACAAATTCTGCATGTTCATTTCTGTTTCCTTAACATCTATTCTATGTATAGTCCTGGGCAAAGTATTGTGGGAAATTGCCCCGCTTCATCTCCCCAGCACTTAACAGCATCTAACATACAGTAAGTGCTTAATAAATGCTTGCTGACTGATATAAAAGAAGGAAAATACCTGCTTTCTGCTCTAAGGAGCTAATGGTCTTTGTTGGGGAGACAATTCAATTCAATTCCTCATTTATTGAATGTATGAGGATGGGCATCGTAGGACACTGACAAAGATTGGTCATCAGAGAACCCGATTGCAAATTCCAGTGTTGCTACTTACTTACAAAGAGTGGGTATTCTTTAGCAAGTCATACTCTCTGGGTCTCAGTTTCCTCTTCTGAACAGTAAGTTAGACTAAAGACCTCCCTTCTAGTTCTAAACTTATAATTCCATCTCAGTCAGTCAACAAGCATTCATTAAGAACTAACCACGTGCTAGGCATTGTGCTAAGTATGGGGGATACAAAGAAAGGAAAAATATGACCAAGGCCTTCCCTTAGGGAGCTCACGTTTCATCTGTAAAATGAAGGTCTTGGATTAGGTAGTCTCTGGGGCCCCTTCCTTATGAGTGCCACAATTTGCCATAATGCCATGGTGATAAATGTGTATTGACTGACATTATAATAATTACTCAATTTCAACACTTGCAAAGATCAATGTAGGTACTTCCTGCCCTGAAGTAGACTGCAACCCTTCCTTTGATTCTTCGAGCTTCTCAGTGGACTGGGTATCATTTTAGCAAGGTATTTAAACAAGGGCTCAAGAAAACAAACTCCTGTCAGACAAAGTCAGATGCCACCTTGCCTTATCTCAGCTTCAAATTTAAGAACTCTTGCTAAGGATGATGGTTAATCTGATTGCGAAGATAGGACAAAAGACTCATACCTTAATAAATTATTATTTGTACATTGTTTTAAGGTTTATAACCAAGTATTTTTCTTTTGTTGTAGTTATTCAGTCATTTCAGTCATGTCCAAGTCTCTGTTTTCCTGGCAAAGATACTGGAGTAGTTTACCATTTCCTTCTCCAGTTCATTTTACAGATGAAGAAACTGAGTCTTCCTGACTTCAGGATTGGCCCTCTATCCACCATACCACCTAGCTGCCCTCAAATTGTGGCAAATTGGGTTAAACTATGTGTCCAGGATCATATAGCTAATAAGTGTATGAAGCCAGATTTGAACTCTGATCTTCCTGATTCCAGGCCCCATGTTCTCTCTATCCACTGTGCCACCTCACAACCTTGTAAAAATACATAGTATAAGGATTATTAACCCCTTTTTATGAATGAGGAAGTTGTTTAAAAAGGTTAAGTTGTTCTGTAATTAATTGTCCAGGGACACCTGACCCCCAAACCAGCGCTCTTTCTAATAAGACCATCACTTTTACCACTCCACCATGATGTGCCAAAGTTGATGCAATTTTTCTCCACTGTCTTAAACAGGGATAGATTACCAGGGGGACAATGTGTAGAGGTTTATTGAGGACCCCCACCAAGGAGAAGTAGTGACCACACTATCAAAGGCCTTCCTTAGAAAGCTGCCCCCTAGAAGATCACAGAGAACAGAGCTAAAATAGCATTCCAGTATAGCAATATGTAGTAACAGAAATAACCATATAGCGTTTCTGCCGCTTCCCAAAAGTCAATATTCTCAAACAGAGTTGCCTTCTTCCCAATTTTCAAATATTGGCAACATAAAAAAAAATACTGGCAACATAACCCTGAACAAATTACAACCTCTCAGTGCCCCAGGGTAACTCTTTATCTAAGATCTAAACAGCAGAACAGATCCTGATATGCATTGGTAGACGGAGTTTCCCCCTTGGGAAGAAGCTCCATTGATGGAAGCCTTGGTCCAAAGTTCCAGACTTCTTTAGAAAACACACCTGGCCCCTAAATTCCAGAGGTATAAACTAAGGCTCCCTCTAGTAGTCTCTGACACCTCCCACTCATATAATGAAATGTCAAAGGCATCTGATTTAGTGACATATGGAGGACCAATATTGGAAGATGTATTTCTGTTGAAAACAAATAGGGAAAGAGTTAAATGCCCCACAGCCATATCTTCTCTAAGGCTTCCGCAAGATCCTATATATAACAAAGGTACATTTTTTTTCAATGTTGTTTTTCCTTTTAGCTCCCTGAGGGTAGAGACTGCTTTTTTGTGATTTTTGCCTTTCTTTGTATCCCTGCCTTTTAGATCAATATCTGACAAGAAACAAGCCCTCTTATGGCAATTCAAAGACAAATCATTTAGAGCAAGAGTTCTGGTCACAGAACTGTTTGTCAGGCTGATGAAGTCTATGGACCTCTTCTCAGAATCATGGTTTTACAAATGTAAAATCAAATACATTGGATTACAGAAGAAACCAACTGTATTGAAATAGAGTTACTACAGTTTTTAGAAATGTAATGGATACAGGATTAAGAACCTTTCCCCTGTTTTGGAAAATTAATATTCCTAAATGATGCTCCCACTGAAAATTTATTTAATCCAAGTAAATTTCTGGAACATGTAGCAAACACTGCTTCCCCAGCCCCCGAGTCCCCAAGCTTTCTCTGAAAGATCAAGCCAGGTGGCTACAAAACTTATACTGATATTTGATGTCACTCAAGTTTATCACATTATCATGGCTCTCCAAACAAAAAGAGATATTTAGCTATTGTTTTCCAATCCTCCTTTTGGTTAGTGAAGGTTGACTTCACCCTCCCCATTAGCCAACAAACTACTATTAAAAAAGACATTTATCAGATTAACACTGAAGCACTGCAAAAATCATCTGCAGGCAGCATGAATTTTTCCACGTAGGGGTTGTCATAGCAACAACAGCTCTCCATTCATTGTACCAAAGTATCAATTTCAACAAAGTCTTGTTTCATAAAACTGAGGTCCAGTTTGGTATTCCTTCCCTTCCTTCCCCATTAAGGTGGCCCCGCCCCAGCCTTGGACCATGACTGCTGATGCTCAGGAAGAGTTACAGTTCGAGGTAAAGACCATGAACAAATGGAGGGCTACTTAGGAAGCCATCTGCATTTCTGCCCCCAGTGTAGACTCAGAAAAAGAAAATCAACAGTGATTATTTCATCCATTTTGAATGTAGCTCCTTCCTAACACCCCCCGCCTCCCACACACACAAGTATCAAAAGGTGATTAAGTCAAGAAATTTGAATAGCAGTTTGGCCAGAAATTCTAGGAAAAGGATTACTGGGTGAATTCATATGAACAGGGTAATAATTACAAAAATTGTTATATAAGCTAATTTATATAGATGGCAGATAACCTGGAAGATATTCCTTGACAGACATTCAATTTTGTTACAAAATATTGTTTTCAGAACCTGGAAAAGAGCTTTTAAACCACTGTGCTAAAGCTGATTAGCTTTATCAAGGGTTTAAATTCAGAAGATACAACTGATAATCTCAAAGCAGGGAGCAGAGAGAGCCCTAGGAAAACAATTTTCTTCTGAAGCATAGACAATTATGCCCATTTTCAAATTAAGCCTCCAGATGAAATCAAAGAAACCTAGTAATCCAATTTTAAAACAAATCCTTAAGAGCCTAGAAAGAGAATATAGAACAGGAACAGTGGAAGGGAGAGTTTTATTTGAGACCGTAATCTAATCCTCCCTCCCACCATCAACCAAACTCTCCAAAATGGCCAGGAAGTTGCTAATAATGAGCCTTAGGAAAGTATGACTATAAAATGCAGCAGCATGTTTTACTGACAGCATGCTCCTCAGCCGCACAGCCAATTTTAATCATATTCCATTTTTAAGCAATTTGTACGCTACTCTTTTTCCCTTTTATTTCACTAACACATAAACATAACCTGTAAAAATCAGAGGAGGAAAAAAGGTGACAATTTGGGTGTGGGGGCATTATAACTGGTTATAAAATTTTTAAAAGGCATTGACAAAATAAAATAATAAAGCCAGCTTAGTAGAAAACCATGGCATAGGAACACTGAGGGAAAACTAGTTCTGCCAGCAATTATTTCATCATTTGTTCAGAGTCGTGTTCCCACAGCAAGCATACATGCATGGCGGATGGAGACCAGCTCACAAAATACTGAGTCATGAAGGTAAAGTAGAAAAGGCACTGAATTTGGAGCTGGAGGACTAGGGTTTGAAAACCCATCTCTGATACGGATTACCATTCTGACCTTGGCCAAGGAATTTTCTCTCTTTCACTCAGGATATGTCTTATCCGTACATAGTTGTTTACATGTTGTCTCCCCCATTAGATACTGAGCTCCTTGAGGACAGCAAAGGCTGGTTTTTGTCTTCCTTTTTATGCCTATCACTTAGCACAGTGCCTGGCATGTATGTAATAGGCACTTAATAAATGCATGTTAACTTATTGACCTCAAAAAAGGCAGAGATCTCACCGTGACCTCTTTCCCAGCTTTGTTCACATGTTCACAATGTTAGAACTTGAGGGGACGCCACACATCCCAAACACAGAAAACCAGATTAAATGCAACTGGGAAATTATTTTTAAAAAAAACAAATACAATACAATATAGATAATGTTAATATGCTGTTTTCTGAGTCAATATATATTCCTTATATAAGGTTGAGTGACCACCATTTCTCTTTGAATTTGTCACCACTGATGTAGTTCAATTTATACAGGAAGAAAGCGGAGGACCAGAACAGTTAGGCCCTACAACTAGTTAGTGGAAGTGCTAGAACTAGAATCCCAATATTCTAGGTTTCTCCTGACTCCACCTCTGTGGCCCGGTCCAAGTCTTCTGACACAATATTTTCCCTGTGACCTTCATCCTTCTATATAATCTCAGAAATGATAACCAGCAAAAAGTAACTATAAACCCTTTTCTATGTTGCTATTTTCCTTTCAGGTTTATAAACTCACCTTTACCAAATTTGGGACACCCAAAGAGGGTTCTGATGAGAGGTTCTCTTTCAGGCTTTAGGTCCATGTTTTAACCTGTTTCTTGGGGCTTAGAGGAAACCCAACCTATGAGTCCTTTTATAAGGAGAGACTGATTGTACAGAAATTATCTGTTTTGTCTCCCTATTGCCTTCCCCAGCCAGGAACCTTACAGAGCAAATAGTCCAACCCCTTTATTTCTGGTTGAGGAGACAGGGTCTAGAAGAGGATCTTTTAGAAACTTTTGAGAAACTTTTCCGGGATCAGATCTGTATATACTCCAGGGGTACTTTGGCTTACTCACATACATACATACATGCATGCACACGCGCGCGCGCACACACACACACACACACACAATCCCACACCCAGATCCACATCCTGCTTTCCCTTGCACAGTGTAACTGAGCAGCCCCAACATCCAGGGCAGTCATTCAAAAAGCAAGGAAATATTATGCAAGACCACAGGAAGTTACAGGAGACAGGATTCTGGGCAGGCCTGGCAAAGAGTCTGTGTGAACTCTAGTTAACAAGCGGACTTTGCTCAGTGGGGCCAAAGCCAGCAGAAACCTTCCCAGCCCAGCAAAGGATAACCGTCCACATCATGTCTCTGGTCAATGGGCTACAATCCAGAACTTTATGTACCTGATGGAAATAGATAACCCCAAGTCCAAGCATATGTGTGTGCATGTGTGTGTATATGTGTGTGTTAACTCGAGTTCAAAATTCTTCCCGGCCCCTGACCTATCCCCCAGCTATGACATTATTTCAGTTACTAATTTTCAGGCATAGACCCTAATCTTCATGTTAAGAGGCATGTGTGGCAAAGAGAATCGAGTTAGAGCCTTGGCTTTGACTCACACACCACAGGAAGTCACTTCACCTTGCCTCAGCTTACCTACCAGTATAGTAAGGATGCTAATGTGTATAGCTACCTCACACCCAATTCTAGGCCCCTTTCTCAACCTCTCTGGTTAATGAAGTGGGAAAAGAAAGCGGAAACAGGATTTTCAGGTTCATCATCTCATACATTTTCAAGATGAGGGAAAAACAGGGAAGTTGGTGGTTTGAGCTATTATCCTTACTTTTGCCAACAACATCGTAACATTTATTTGAACTTTGTGAACATTTTTGAATTTCTGAAATTTGTTTGAATTTTTTTTTGCTAACAACAATAAGGATGCCTTAACAAGATATTGATACATCTTGTGTTTTTCAAAGTGCTTCCTTTCGCATTTGGTCATTTGATCTTTATGACAACCTGGCAAAATAGTATATACATATAGGGTATATATAATATCATCTCAGTTTGACAGATGGAAAAAAGTTATTTACAAAGAAAAAACTAACTTGTCCAAAGTTAAAGAGGGACCGAACTACTACTAGAATGAAGGTTTAAGAGTCCTAGTACAAGGTACTTCAGATGGTAGGACAACCTTTCTTTTTATCAGCAAAGGCAGTCTAGGACAGATCTCTTTTGGCTGATAGAATTATACAATTTTGGCCTGAGCACAGTTGCATCTTAGTGCCTCTCTCAAGGACAACCGTGAGGCTACATATGGAAGTAAGGTCAAAGCCAAGCTCTCTCATGATGGATGATAAAGATGGTGGTGGCAATGTCCACCAAAGTAACATGCTGACCTTAAAGCCTTTTACCTTCCTTCAAACCATGGCCCCTTTTTGGGAGATAGAAGGTTCCAAAAGAAAATCGCTGACTCTTGGTATCTTTTGAGGACATAGTTTCAGACCATCATTTTTACCTTCCTTTCTTCCTTCCTCCCTCTGAACCTATCTCTGAACATGGTCACAGAACCAGCCACTTAAAACATCAAATTGACAGTGGTGCTACAATTTAGAATTATAGAATTTCTAGGTACTTGAAGAAAGAAAGGACCTAGAAAGATCATTTCATCCAATCTTTATTTTTCAGATGGAAAAACTGAGGTAAAGGAGATAGGTGATTTGCCTAAGGCCACCCAAGTTGCACAAAGCAGCATAGTTGAGTAGAACTGGAAGTCAGGAGAAAACTGGATTCAAATCCTACCTGCAACACTTACTAGTAATGTGACCATGGCAATCTCACTCACTTTCAGTTTCCTCTTCTGCAAAATGGGCATAACGATGACACATCTCTTTCAGCTGTTGTGAGGTTCAAATGCAAATATTTGGAAATATATGTATATTTGCATGATATACAAGTACATTTGATATGTGCGTATATGACATGTGTATGTGAGTATGTACATATGTTCAAATATATAGACAGATATGTATGTATGTACAGATGGATATAGACAGATCTTTATAAATCTTAAAGTGTTCTATAAAGGTTAGTTCTCCAATGTCCTGAAATTAGAGATATCTGGTGGCCAAAAAGAAAATCCATTTCTCCAGTAGAAACGGACACATGGTATAGCGACTGAGGACTAGAGAGATATATAGCCCTAACGGTACCTTGCCTTTCTGCTTTTGTCTAGAACACTGGCAGCAGAATGTCAGAAGCAGACAGCTCCATGTTGATGTGCAGGCAGAGCACTTTCTCCTTGTTCAGAACTGTGTTCCCAGAGTGAGCACACATGCACCATATTAAACAGTGAGGTTGAGAAAGAGGCCTAGAATTGGGCCTCTCAGCAGCTCTGTGCAACAGGTGTACACATTAGCATCCTCATTTTACTGGCGGGGAAGCTGAGGCCAGGTTAAGAATAGAAGTGAGCGCCATTTGCTCCATCACTGCCAAGCAAAACAATTGTTCATTGTGATATGTACCGACAGAATTCTCCTGGGCCTCTGCTTTGTATTTCCAGACTCCACCAACACAATAGCCCTACCCTTGTGATGTAAACACATAACTAAATAAGACAAACAATAACATGAACATGAGGAAGAAAGTAAGCATTGTAGAGCCAGTGTGGGGCAGTGAGAGGCAGGCAATGTGGATTCTTATGATACCTGTGTCGCCAGATGACCTGGGCAAGTCTCTCATCTTCTCTGAGGCTGTGTCTTCATCTATCAAAAGGGAATAACCTACCTCATGACACTGTCATGAAAACCATATGAAATAACAAACGCTAAATGCTTTTAGGAATGGAAAAACCCCATGGCTTCATAGAACCACAATCTCACTGATCAAGCAGGCAAGTATTTATTAAGCACCTGTTGTGTGCAAGCTCCAATATGGCTGTTTCCAATGTGCAGATCAAAACTTATCCACATTTTCTCATCCTGTGTGATTCCTGTTCACGCTTGCCCACAAATTCTCCAAAGGGAGTGCACCCAAAGTGCCAGAGACCTCCTTTAAGGTCTTCCAACGTTATACAAGTGCTAGGGCAGTACTGATACACCTGTAAGGATCTATATCATAAGGAATTCTAATGTCTCATCATGGTGTGGGAGTGACTCAAAACTCTGGCAGCTCTAACCCAACTGGAAAGGGTTGGAGCCTGAGCCCTGAGCCCAGAGATGAATTCCATTCCTGTTATCTGAGGCCAACCTAATCTAGAATGGAGAGGCTTCTTACCAAAAGGTTGGACTCCTAGGTGATAACTACCCTGGCTGTAGAACTCTAGTGAACCAGCTACTTACTAAAGAGCAGAGAGGTTGTCAGTCAGCCAGTCAGTAAACACTGCCAAAGGCAATGGGGAAATGCACAGGATGTGTAAGGAAGGTGAAACATATTTCAAATGAGGACCTATTTTCAAGAAGTGAGGAAAAGAATATCACTGAGGAAATGTATGATCAGAAAAGGAGGTAGGCTAGGTATGGTAGGGGAGACAGAGGGAGCCATCCGACCTTCAACCTGTATGAAAGACATAGAAGAAGATTTCTTCTTAGCATTCCAAGTAAATCCTCTAGAGCCATGGTGTCAAACTCAAATACTTTAGAACCTGTGGGCCACATATGGATTTGGAAAACCACATGTTCACTTTATATTTTACTGTGTTTTTATTTATTTTGTTAATACTTCTCAATTATATTTTAATACTGATTTGAGCAGTGACCACTTGGAGACATGGGCCACATGTTTGACACTTCTGCTTTGGAAGACTGCTGGAAGAACAGGGTGACAAGTAGCAGAAGATGGGTCATAATCTTCACTGAGGGAAGGAACTACCACATCAATGAGATCATGGATCCAGCAAAGTTTTAAAAACAAATTTATTTACTTATTTTATACCCATGTATAATCCGTCTCTCCTACTGCCTCCCTCCAAATGAGCAAAAATAAAAAAGTAAAAAAAAAAACAAAAAAGAAAGAAAAACCCTCATTGTAAACATGAATAGTCAGTAAAATATATTCCCACATTTGCGATGATCTCTCTCTCTCTCTCTCTCTCTCTCTCTCTCTCTCTCTCTTTCATTCTCTTTCTCCTCTCCCTCCCTCCCCCTTTCCCTCTCCTTCTCCCTCCTTCCCCCTCTCTTCATTTTAAGCTCACTATCTCCCTGGAATATTCTATCTTTAGTCTTCTAGACTCCTGCTTTATCTTGCATTGTCAGAGTTTTTAAAGTCTTCTCACACAGTTTTCCTCTATAATGTTGTTGTCACTGTGTAGATTGCTCTCCTGGTTCTACTGGCTTCACTCTGCCTCACTTCATAGAAATCTTCCCAGTTTCCTTGAAAGTGTCCATTTTCATTCTTTCTTATGATAAGATTACTATATCTGCACTTACCATAATTTACCTATGTGCCAACAGGAGAACATTCCCTTAGTTTCCAATGTTTTGGTCACTATCAGTATTTTTGTACACCCAGCTCCTGATAGCTAGCATTGGACCCTTTAATCTTTGAGAGGCAACAAGGTAAGGGTCCTGATCTTGGGTGCAGAAGGCCTAGGTCTCTGTCTCTGCTACCTAAGCAGTTGTACAATCCTGGACAAGTCCCTTAACCTCATCTGTAAAATGGGAATAATATACCATTTACTCCACAGTGCATGTTATTTTTGGGGGGGGTGAGGACTTTGTAAACATTAAGATAATACATGAATATGAATTACTATTCTTCCTTCAGAATCTATTTTCCTCTATTGCCCTGCCTTCTAAGTTGTTCTTTCCTGTGTAAAGGAGGCCTCTAATTCAGAAATCGTAATATACCCTCGGCCCAGTGAAAGACCAAGCTCCTGTTACCAACTCCACCCATGTCCTTAGACTCTCTTTGATGACTCAGGTGCCCCCAGGAGAGTGCAATAGCTTATTTTTTTTTTAATCATGGCAGGATTACAATATGTACACATAATAAAAATAGCAGACACAACATTTCTATCAAGGGAAGAGGCTGGCCATTCCCGAACAACAAATGGCTGCACCAGTTCCTGAATTATGAGGGAGACAATCTCTCTGAAGACTAGAGTGACTTGGGATTTAGCAGTCAGGAACTAACTGGATTTGAATTCAACTCAAAGACATTCTGAAAAGATAAGAAGCTTTGCAAAAAGGTTTTTATGTTTTCCAAAGTTTTTGAAGGTTGAATTCACCGATAAGTGGAGACAGTAAAGGAAGACAGGAGGTTCAGGGCAGATGTTGTTAGCAAAGTCAGAGGGGACAGAGATGTGGGACAAGTCCAGAGCTGAGTGTGGACATGCTAAGCCCTCAATAAACAAGTTGATCAATGCTTGTCAGAGCTCTGCTAATACCAAGAAGCATGAGCCAAGTCATTTCACATCTCAGGCTCAGTTTTCCCATCTATAAAATGTGGACAAGAATATTTACACAGCAAAGACAGAATTTTGCAAACATAAAGCTTATAAATGCCAGCTTCTATTCTAATGTGTTTGATAAATGCTGGTTGAATTGTTTAGAAGTAATGGTGCAGACTCGCTCAGAGAGCTCAGGGCTGGATTGATTGCTGGGATTTCATTCAAACAAACATTTTCTAGGTACCTTGTATATATAAAGCATTATGCTAGGCCCTGGGGATATACAAAGATGAGAAATGACTTAGTCCCTCTTCTCAAGGAATTGATAATCTTATAATCTCACTAGGGGCACTTGACAAATAATAAATAAGTATACCAAAAGACAGAACTGAATGAGGCAAAAGAGAATAATCCAATTCTACTCTAGGTAGTTTTGAGTAGGGAGAGAATACTTTCATACGGAACACTTCAAGGGAAGATGGTGGGTATCAGGGAAGGCTTCATTAAGGAGTTGGCAGCTGGAAAGGAAGGAGCAGTAATGGAATATGTTGAATAAAAGTAAGTTCTATGGTCTAGAAACTGATTAGATGAATTTAATTCAAGTAGAAGTGATAACCTAGAAGTAAAGCTTCTAAGAACCTTTCCAGGATTACTCTCTCCAGAAGTGCCATTGTATAGTCACAGATTTATTATATAAGAGATGAGGTATATGAAATGATAAGCCTGGCTCTGCTCTTTTTTAACACTCATCAAGACTTTTCTTCAGCGAGTATTGGGTTTTAAAGCCAATACCATGCCTACACATGTATCCCAAGCCATGATTTCAGTGACTTCCACAAGTCTCTTGAGTATAAAATATAACCTGCTAAAGCAGGAAAGTCATAGACTTCTCCTGCCTGAGCATTTTCATCAGAGTCTGAAAATTCTAGTCTTTCATTTTCTGGCAACTGTAGCCAAGTACTTTAGGGCACAGTCCAGAGCTCGGGTTACTGGACTGGCTCTGCAGCTCTTCTGAAAGGATAAGCCCATTGAGACAGCCAAGCCATCTCCACACACCTAGCACAGGTGCTAGGTAAACAAAGTCAGAGGTTTGTTCCTGGCACTCCACAAAGTGCTGATGGATGGATGGATTCTCTTCTTGTCTCTGAGGCATACAATAACATGCCTAAGAACTTTCTGGCAAACCATGTGTTATCTTGACCAGATTTGGGCTTTATCTCCACCCTAAAAATGGTTTGGCATTCCTGTTAGGCCAGAGATTCCTGGTAGTTTTGCCAGAATTCTCTTCCATTTCTGTTTGCCTCTGGATGATAAGTTCTAGTAAGCATGTGTTTCTGAAGCCCCTACAGAGAAGGAACTGGGGAGCCTTGACATGGAACACAGATGGAACAAATCAAGTCCCAGATGACCCTGACTTAAAGTCCAGCTCAACCAGGTATTAACTGTGTGCCCTTTACCAGGTCAGCTCTCCTCTCTGGGTCCCAGGTAGCCCATCAGTCTTTTTTCTTTTTTTAAAGCTAAGATCTTCTCCCAGATCTCAATCTCCCACTGCATCCCAGGGCCATCTCCCAGGCGCTCCTGATCTGTGTGTCTTGCCATTGGCTCCAGAAAAGAAAGTGAGGCTGGTGACTTTACACAACTCTGCCTCACTTAATCCACTCACTTGCAAATCATGATGTTACCTTCTGGATGTTATGGTCTTTTCCCAGGACAAACAACAAACAACAACAACCCCTTCTGTATAATGAGTGGGTTCAACTACAAGATCTCTGAATCCTATAATTGAAGGGGATGGAGGGGTTGTCCCAGAAGAAGAGACACGAGAAAACTAAGTTGTTAAAGGCAAGACATGGAGAGGGGAGATGATGGAATCCAAAAAAATGATGATTACTGATAGGTCACTCAAGTCTACATACTCCAGTAGCCTGCCTTTATCATGATCATGGGCAGCTAAGTGGTACAATAGATACAGCACCAGGACCGCAGTCAGGAATACCTGAATTCACATCTGACCTCCGACATTTACAAGCTGTGTGACCCTGGGCATATCAATTAACCCTGGCTGCCTCAGTTTCCTCATCTGTCAAATGGACTAGAGAAAGGAAACAGCAAATCACTCTAATATGTTTGCCAAGAAAACCCCCAAACGGGGTCATGAAGAGTCAGACACAAGTGAAAAAGATCGAACAATAAAATCATGATATTTCATTTAGCCCTGGACTGGATAGTAGCTTCTCTAATAAGACGGAGCAGAGGGCAGAGGATTTGGAGTTGGACAACCTGGGTTTGAGCCCCAACTCTGCCACTCTCTATAAACAAAGGGAAGAGTGTCATTCCTTGTACAGAGTAGGTGTTGAACAAACATTTGCTGTTGGGAATGAGTGAGTTATCTTCCACAGTATCTAGCACAAGGCCAAGCAGAGATAGTCAGATAGGTAGATATTAGGCTCTCAATAATAACTCGTTGAACTGGTCCAAGCAAAGATATAGTTAAGAAGAGCTATTTGGGGCAAAGAATTCAGCCCATGGGCTCCAGTCCTCCTACACTAGGCCCCTGGCTCTTAGGATTATCGGACAACCTGTCACTATTACAGAGCTCCTATTATTACAAACTCTCCTGCATGTGCTAAGCTCCATTCTAGATGATCTGGGGAAGTGAGAAAAGAAACAGAAAACATGATCCCTGCCTTCAAGGAGTTTAAAGAGACATAAAGAGATTATCTCTCCTGCAGCTTAAAAGTTTACATTGTTTTGCGGGAGTCACCTCATCTGATCCCCAGTCTGATGGTGGTAGAAAAATTATAGTCCCTATTACGTTAAGGATATATTGGTGCATATAAATATACACTTATATACTCTGGAGAGCAAAGTGAAAATGATTTTAGTGTATGCTAAAAGGGATATGGGGCTCAAGAGCTATGAGGTAGGGTGGGCAGGCCATTTTTTCTCTCTGGGTCTTGGCTTCCTTATGTAATTGGACTAAATGGCCACTGAGAGTTCTTCCATTCTTAAGGTGCTATGATTCTGTGAAAGGTTTCTTGGAGAAAGTAGTTTGTTTGTGTGGCTTTTTTTCTGAGGTGTGGGGAAGGGGGCATTGAGAGTTGATCTTAACCACAAGCATGGAAGATGGTTGTCCTAATCTTAAGGCCAAACTGCCCTGAAGCCCCACATTTGCTTCTGGGTTAGTTTGTTGGCCAGTTGTTACTTGTCTATGGGTAAGTAACTAGGGTATTTTCTGTAAGTGAATCATTGCCAGGATACTGCCTAGTCTTGCTGTAGAGACTTGTGGGGACACCAGTCATGTGGGGAGCAATGTAGGGTTCGAAGAGGAAGGAGAAAGTAATTTTTTAGCTTGCCTCTTTTTTACTGAGAAGGTAAAGGGATTTCTTCCCACACCAGCACAAATGTTGGGCTTTATAAAGCCAGAAGATGCTACAATTGAATTCAACAGGTCTTTTTTGAATTACATTCATATGCCCAAAATTGTGCTAAGTGCTGTAAATGATGGAAAAAAAAGGAAAACTTTCTGGGCTCAAAGAGTTTACAAGACCAAGGCCTACCGAGAGAACCACAGAGGAGAATGGATTATGAGGCACTGAGGGAAAGATAATTAAAGGTGTAGAATGTATGGCAGACAGTAAATACTGTGGAATAGGCAGGATGGGGTGGGGGTTGGGGGTGGCTGGCCTTTGTGAGTTGTTAGGGAGTCTTGAAGGAATAATTTTGAAGGGGATAAAGATATTTAAAAGAATCTAGGCCAAACTCCTCATTTTACAGATGAGGAAACTGAGACCCAGAGAAATTAAGTGACTCGCCTAAGATCATACACAGCTGGGACAGGATCTGCACCCAGGTCTTTTGATGACAAATCTATTTGACTTCTATATTATTTCATGCTTCCTCTCAGCTAACCTATGAATACTTTCTTGTGGCAAGGAAGATTTCCAATAAAACATAGGAAAGAACAGTCTTACCCCTAGTAATATGGCCATTCATGATTCCATGTATCAGAGAAACACAGAGAAAGAGAGAGACTGAAACAGACATGGAAAGAGAGAGACAGAGAGGGAAAGAGAGAGAGAGACAGATAGATGGGGAGAGTGGGAGAAAGAGGAGGAAAGGGGGA
>CM053769.1:162173551-162240212 GCA_028658325.1 Potorous gilbertii | reverse complement strand
GAAGAGTCACACGCTGAGAGAGGTCCCTCTCCTAGCTCCTCCTCCTTGTGCCCCTCCCCAACTTTGCTCCCCATCGGAAGCCAGAAGTTCTGCTAACTCCCAAAAAGTCCTTTTCGCATTCGCTCCTCCCATTCTGATTCTTTGACTAACTAGCACTAACGAGAGACTGCAGTCCCGGGACCGTGGTTGGATTGCTGTTTCCAATCTGGGAATAAGCGAAACGCTCCCAGGGCGGGCAAGGGAGGCAGGAGCCCGTGGGAGCGGCGTGGGAGCTGCTGGGTGAAATTGATACTGTAGGAAAGATGGCTAAGGAGGCTGCGGAGTCCAGGAGCTGTGGGGAGCGCCTGCTGTCAGAGCTGCTTGGCACAAATGAATAGAATCAAAGCTTGGACCTTCTCCGCGCCCCCTCCTCCCTCTGCACGCAAATTAATTGCCTATTCTGTAGGGGAGACTTAGGAAAAGGCCACCTTACCCCACCCGAGGCCTGGACTGTTATTATTCTTGACTATTCCAGCTATACAACAACAGAAAGCAAACTTGAAAAGTGTGTTATTTGGCATGTGGTGGTGCGGACTGAGATTTTAAACGGTCCTTTGCCCCATTGTAGGGATGTGTTTTTAAAAAAAGGTTTAATTCCCCAAACTCTTCTGTGGGTGAAGATAAGCCCAAGGATCTGGTCCTTCCAAGGCTTGAGATCAGGCACACCTTCAGTTTTCCAGGTGATTTCCAGGTGCAGTGCTGCGGTGCTGGGCGTCTAGGCCAAAAGCCCAGAAATTCACACCTCCCAAAAGCCTTTCACTCCCCTCTCCCCAATCTCGACGACTCTGAGAACTTGTTCTCTGAGGAAACCCACTCTGTTCTTGCAGTCAAGTGAAGGGAACATGGGGTTTACCAGCTTCTTAAGGAAGAAAAGTATGTTAAAGTCTGAGGCTTTGAAACATTGGGAAGAGCCCAGGGGTCTGAACCCACAGTACAGGTGGCCAGAGGACTAAGGGCTGGAGAACTAGTCTGATCAGAGTTCTTCCTGGAAGATTATTTCCCATTTTAGAGCAGTGGAAAGAGTATGAGCCCTGGAGTCAATTGTATATTGTAGCTCTAACCCTACATGTGTGTCCTAAGAAACAGTTTCCTCATCTGTAAAATGATAATAACGTGTACCACCTATCTCTGAGGAATTGAGGGGAAACCGCTTTGAAAGCCTTTACGAAGGCTACATGAATGTGAGGGATTTTTTTTTAGAGGTTGGAGGGGGAGGTTGTCTAGACATGTGATTTTTATCAGTCCCTAGTGTGGAAAATCCTTCCACTGATGTATGCTCCATAGTCTTACCGTCTTAAAGTTGCCCAGGGAACTAAAGGGTAAGTGACTTACCCATGATAACACGTTACTATGTGTTAGAGACAAAATTTGATCCCTTCCTTGTCTCCAGACAATCTCCTATCCACTAGGATGTGTTTCCATGAGTTGATAGTCATGCCAAAATGTATTTGTATCCAGCCCCCTTACATAGGGTCAACTAGATGGCCCAGTGGATAGAACAACAAGCCCAAAGTGGGAAAGACTCATCTTCCTAAGTTCAAATCTGACCTATGACACTCAGCAGCCATGTGACTCTGCAAGTCCCTTAACCCTGTTTGTCTCAGTTTCCTCAACTGTAAAAATGAGCTGGAGAAGAAAATGGCAAACACTCTAGTATCTTTGCCCAGAAAACCTTAAATGGGGTCATCCAGAGTTGAATGCAACAAACAGTGGTTACACATGTGTAAGTTATGACTTTAAGATATTGGTATATATATGTATATATGTGTATATATTTCAAATTCAAAATGAAACACGTTGTACTGGGAAAGAATAACAGATTTTTTTTTTTTTTTGGTAATGGTGGTGGGAAGGAGTTGGATAAGGGAAAAACCCTGGGGAGAATTTGGGCAAATTGTGTCTTCTTATTTTCCCTGGAGCAAGTTGGTGTTGAGCACTGTGTGTTCTGATTTGTAAAAATTACCTTGTCCTAGATTTCGAATATTAGCGGGGGACACTATTTCTCAGTTTGGTTACTTTCTTATCATAATAGTAACTTTTCTCATTTTTATCATATGCAAGCCTAGCTAGGCTTGCTCCAGTGGACTGGTTTCTGTTGGTTGATTTGCTTACTGAGATTTAAAACTGCTGATACTTTTCTCCTGAAATCAGAAAGGAGGTAGTGGAGTGGGAGGGAGTGGGAAAAAAAATGGTTTGCCCTCTGGAGTCATTCATTTGGGTGAAAAGAAGGAAGATCTTTTTGGAACCAGTGACGGTATTGGTGCCCTGGAATAGCATTGACAGAAGAAAATGGCTTACAAAGCTACAATCTTTACTTTCTAAGGGTAATGCTGTTGCCCTCTAAACAGTGAAACTCAGAATTCAGAACTGAAAATTAGTTTGATGGGTTTATCAATGTAGCCCTCTAGGTTTATAAGGATTTCTTTTCTCCATTTTGCTGACTGATCATCTATTTTAATTTGAGTTCTTTCTTCCTAGGAAGATCTAAAAGGTTTTCCATCTTCTTCAAAAGAAGGTTTGTATTTTTACTGCAGCTCAATTTGCTGAAAGACCTATATAACATACCTTCTGATCAAATCAAGTGTAGTTGTTTGTTTTTTTTTGGTATTGTCCTGAGCAGGGGTGTAGATTCAGTAGCTTTTCAAAACTCCTTTTGGTCCTTACTGGAGTGGTCCAACCAGAAAGCACAGAGTTGAGTAAATGAGGTCCAGTTCAATGGTTAACATGTTTCTCGCATTACTGAATTCAAATTTTTGAGGAAACTGAAACAGTTTTGGAAGAAGTTTCTATGCAAGCAAGGGGAGGAGGAGGGGGAGGGATAAGGGGAGGACGGTCAGGCCTCGGAGTCAGGTAATTTAAATGTGACTGAGAATCCTAGAATGTGAGAGCTGAAAGGGACCTCCAAGTTAATCTCACAGCTGAGGATACTCAAACTCAGAGAGGCAACCTGAAGCCAGGTCTTCACACTGTTTTCACACTGCCCCTCTGACAGGACATATTGACATTTAGGCCACAGAGGGCAGTAGAGGGCACTACTGAACGAAATAGTCCCTAAAGTGTCCTGATTAATGAACCAGAGGACAAGTTGCTCCGCCCTCATCCGAAGTGCCCCTCCCCATTTCCCCTTGTCAGATGCCTGTGGGACTCTGGCAATGGGCATCAGCCCGTACTCACAAAACCCTTGCCTGAGAAAGAAATAAGACAACATACTGAACCCTCTTTCTTTTCTGAGAGGCTACCTGAAGAGTATAGGGTTAGGAAGAGAGGGACAGGGGAGGTTGGATATGGAAATCCTGTGGAAAGGAAGCAGGGCTGGGGGAAAACTTGAGAGGCCTTACAGAGAGCAGTTCCAAACCTTACTTGGGGTATCAGTGATAGACAAGGGTGATTTTAGAGTAGCCCTGGAAAGGGCCCTCTTGTCCCAAAACAAGGGCATATAGATTGGTGTTAAAGGTAAACTTCAGCTACCACACAACTTAGCCGAAAACTCAATTGGTCATACATTTCCTAGAAGATTCCTTGATAATCCTTTTCTGTGTTGATCACAGAATAGACCTTCAGCCACTTGAGAAAGGAGTTGCTTTTGGACTGCAGAGCAGACAGAATACCACAAACAAGTAGTGGTGTAGAGAAGAGCCTAAAAGGGAACTGGAATGAGAAAGGCAGGACAGAATTAGCCAAACAACCAACTAGCCATGACAGTGTGGGAAAGTGTTTTCATTGTTGCCAGAGGGGTGGAGTAGGCAAGGAGTTTGGAGACATACCTTGAAGGATAAAAAATAGAATAAGGATTGTTGAGACTGATATGATGGATGGAAGGGATGGTCAATGGTGTCCATTTCTCCAAATGGCCTTAAACGTGAGATTTCTCATTAGTGTGCAGCACATTTCCTATTGGACACATCAAACTTGATGTCCTGAAACAATCTTAAACTCAACAAATTTAAACCATAACTCATCCTTTCCTCAACAGAGATGATACTGGACTTGGAATCAGGAAGAACTGGTTCAAATCCCACCTCAGATATTTACTAGCTATGTGGTCCTGGGCAAGTCACTTAACCTTTTCCTCAGTTTCCTCATCTATAAAAGTGAATGGATTAGACTTGTTGGCCTTCCACTTGATGGCTCCTTCCAACTCTAAATCTTTGATCCTATTTTAAAGATACCACTATGCTTTTAGTCTCCCAGACTTGTATTCCTGGCATTATCCTTGAAGCATCCAGGTGATGGAGTGGATAGAGTACTGAGCCTAGAGTCAAGAAGACCTGAATTCAAATCCAGCTTCAGACACTAGTTGGGACATTCCAAGTAAATCACTTAATTTCTGTCTCAGCTTCCTCATCTGTAAAATGAGGATAAAACTTACCTTCCAAGGTTTTGTGAGGAAAGATGAGATATTTATAAAGCATGCTGTATACCTTAAAGCACTATATCAATGCTAATTAGTAGTAGTAGAAGCAATAATAATTCTCACCCTTCCTTACTCCACATATCAAATTATTTCCTAAATGTTGCCATTTCTACCTTCACAACATTTCTCATGTTTCACTCCTCTTTATTCACACAGTTACTATTTCAATTCAGACCCTCATCACCTCCCACCTCAGCTATTTCAGCAGCCTCCTGAGTGGTCTCCCTATAACTCATCCTTTCCTCAACAGAGATGATACTGGACTTGGAATCAGGAAGAACTGGTTCAAATCCCACCTCAGATATTTACTAGCTATGTGGTCCTGGGCAAGTCACTTAATCTTTGCCTTAACCTTCCTTAACAAACTCCAATACTCCCTATGGCCTCTAGAATAAATTGTAAGTGCCTCCATTTGACTTTTGTGGTTCCCCAGCTGCTAGTGCCCTCCCTTCCAATCTGCCTTATTTTTATTCTGTATATAACTTATATTTGCATAGCTTATGTTCCTCATTCCAATAAAATGTAAGCTCTTTGACTTAATAAACTGGCTATTGACTGGTTGATCAAAAACTTCCAAGTGATGGAGAGCTCACTGCCTCATAAGCGAGCCCAGTTTCTTGTTGGATAGCTTTAATTAATGAAAAGTGCTTAATTACAATTAACTGAAATGGTCTCCCTTTTAACTTCTGCCCATTAGTTTTAGTTCTTCCTTTTTCTTAGTAAGTCAGTTCCCTCTTTGATATGAAAGCCCTTCAAATATTTGAAAGCAGTTATTCTGTGTCCCTTTGGTCTTCTCCATCCTTGTTTTTCAAATGTAAATGTCAGCTGCCCTAATAAAAGTGGAGGAATTCCTGGTAACTTTGGCAAGGCTGCTCTCCTCCGGGAGCTGTGCCTCTCTTCCCTTCATGCCCAAAAGGGCATCAAAGGAGCCCTCTGCTAAAGGGTCAGTAGTAGACCTTTGAACCTAGTGGAAAAGAGGATCTGTTCAGTGGACCTGGACACCCCACAGATCAGGCTTTGAAGTGAAATTAATATCAAAATGCAGTGAAAGCATTTATTTAACTATTCTGGCTGCAGCAGAGTCCTTGTTTTAAAAAATTAATGCACTTTCTAATTACAAAATATTACCCCTGCAATCCTACTCTAGCCTTTATGAGGACAGGCTTGAGATTTCACTAGGAGTTTAATAAAGTGCCTAAGTTGCAAGTTCTTTTTAAAAATTATTATTTTTCTTTTATTCCTGAATTACATGTCAAGACAATTTTTAATATTACTTTTTACAAGATTTCAAGTTCCAAATTTTTCTCCCTCACTCCCTCCCCTCTCCTCTTCTGAAAATGGCAGGCAATTTGATATAAGGTATACATGTGCTATCATGTAAAACATATTTCCATGTTAGTCATGGTCATGAGAGAAGAAATAGATAAAAAGAGGGAAAAACCGTGAAAAAGAAAAAAGTAAGTGAAAAAAATGTGTTTTGATATGCATTCAGAATCCATCAGCTCTTTATCTGGATGTGGATAGCATTTTCCTTCATGAGTCCTTTGTATTTGTCTTGGATCATTGTGCTGCCTAGAAGAGCTGAGTCATTCATAGTTGACCATCACACAATGTTGCTGATATTGTGTACAATGATTTACTGATTTTGCTCATTTCACTTAGCATCAGTTCATATGAGTCTTTCCAGGTTTTTCCAAGGAAGTAAAATATTTAAATAACCCCATCTCAGAAAAAGAAAGTGAACAAGCCATCAATGAACTCCCTAGGAAAAATCTCCAGGGCCAGATGGATTTATAAGTGAATTCTAGCAAATGTTCAAAGAAGAGTTAATTCCAATACTATATAGACTATTTGGGAAACTTGGTGAAGAAGGAGTCCTACCAAATTCTTTTTATGGTACAAATATGGTGCTGATACCTAAACCAGTAAAAGCCAAAACAGAGAAAGAAAATTATAGACAAATTTCCCTAATGAATATAAATGCAAAAAATTTAAGATATTAGCAAAAAGATTACAGCAACTCATCATGAAAATAATATATTTTGATCAGGTAGGATTTATACCAGGAATGCAGGGTTGGTTCAATATTGGGAAAATTATCACATAATTGATCATATCAACAACAAAAATAACAGAAACCATATGATTATCTCAACAGATGCAGAAAAAGCTTTTGACAAAATACAACACTCATCCCTATTGAAAACACTGGAGAGCACAGGAATAAATGAAGGCTTCCTTAAAACAATAAGTAGCATCTATCTAAAACCATCAGCAAGTGTTATATGTAGTAAGTATAAGCTGGATGCATTTCCAATAAGATTGGGGGTGAAACAAGGGTGTTCATTATTATCACTGTCATTCCATATGATACTAGAAGTGTTAGTTTTAGCAATGAGAAGGAAAAGAAATGGAAGAAATTAGAATAGGCAAAGAAGAAACTAAGTTATCACTCTGCAGATGATATGATGATATACTTAGAGAATTCTAGACAATCAAGTAAAAAACTACTTAAAATAATAAACAATTTTAGCAAAGTTTCAGGATACAAAATAAATCCACATAAATCATCTGCGTTTCTATATATTACTAACAAAGCCCAACAGCAAGAGATAGAGAAATTCCATTTAAAGTTAATGTAGACACTATAAAAAATATTTGGGAGTCTACCTGTCAAAACAAATCCAGGGACTATATGAACACAATTACAAAACACTTTTTGCACAATTAAAGTCAGATCTAAATAATTGGAAAAACATCAGCTGCTCGTGGTTAAGCTGAGCCAATATAATAAAAATGATGATTCTACATAAATTAATTTACTTATTCAATGCCATGCTAATCAAACTATCAAAAACCCTATTTTATAGACCTAGAAAAGATAATATCAGAATTCATCTGGAAGCACATAAGGTCCAGAATATCAAGGAAATTAATGAAAAGAAAAACTAGGGAAGGTAGCCTAGCTATACCAGATCTTAAATGGTATTATAAAACAGCAATCATTAAAAACCATTTGGTATGGCTAAGAAGGAGAGATAGACCAGTGGAATAGATTGGGTACACATGACACAGTAGTCAATGGCTATAACAGTCTACTGTTTGATAAACCCAGGGACCCCAGCTTCTGGAATAAAAACTCACTGTTTGACAAAAACTGCTGGGAATCTCAGAATGAAGCAGACCATTTTCTTTTGTATTATGTTTTGTTTTGTTTTGTTTTATAATTTCTCCCATTCATTTTAATTTTTCTATGCAACATGACTAAGATGAAAATATATTTAATAGGAATGTGTGTGTAGAACCTATATAAAATTGTATGCTGTCTCAGGGAGGGCAGGGGAGAAGGAGGGGGAGGGAGGGGGAAAAAATCTAAGATGTATAGAAGTGATTGTAGAACACTGAAAACAAATAAAATCATAATAAAAAAACTGCTGGGAAAATTGGAAAATAGTGTGACAGAAACTGAGTGTAGATCAATGTATCACACAACGAATACCCGAATAAAGTCCAAATGAGTACATGATCTAGGTATAAAAGTTGATAATATAAACAAGTTAGGGGAACAAGGAATAATTTATTTGTCAGATTTATGGAGAATGGAGGAATTTATGACTAAACTAGAGATAGAGAACATTATGAAATGCAAAATGAATAATTTTGATTACATTAAATTGAAAAGTTTTTGCACAAACCAAGTCCATGCAATCAAAATTAGGAGGGAAGCAGAAAACTGGGAATTTTTACAACTAATGTCTATGATAAAGCCCTCATTTCTAAAATGCATAAAGAATTGAGTCAAATTTACAATAATACAAGTCATTCCCCAGTTGATAAATGGTCAAAGGATTTTGTACAGGCAATTTTCAGAGGAAGAAATTAAAGATAACTATAGTAATATGAAAAAATGCTCTAAATCACTATTGATTAGAGAGATGCAAATCAAAACAACTCTGAGGTATCACATCACACCTATAAGATTGGCAAACATGACAAAACAAAAAAATGATAAAGTTGAAGATGTGAGAGAGTTGGAACACTAATTCATTGTTGGTGGAGCTGTGCGCTCTTCCAACCATTCTGGAGAACAATTAGGAACTATGCCCAAAGGGCTATAAGAATGTGCATACCCTTTGACCCAGCAATACCACTTCTAGGGCTGTATCCCAAAGAGATCATAAACATGGGAAAAGGGCCCATATGTACAAAAATATTTATAGCAGCTCTTTTTGTGGTGGCCAAGAACTGGAAATTGAGGGCATGCTTATCAATTGGGGAATGGCTGAGCAAGTTGTGGTATGTAAGTGTAATGAAATACTATCGTGCTATAAGAAATTGACAAACAGGCAGACTTCAGAAATACCTTGATAGACTTACATGAGCTGATGCTCAGTGAAATGTGCAGAACCAGGAGAACATTATACACAATAACAGCCACAGTGTACAAAGACTGTTTTTGATAGACTTAGTTCTTCTCAGCAATGCAAGGACCTAAAACATTTCCAAAGGACTCATGATGCAAAATGCCATCCACGTCCAGAGAAAGAACTATGGAATCGGAATGCAGAATGAAGCAGATTATTTCCTCTTTTGTTATGTTTGGTTTTGTTTAGTTTTACTCTTGCTTTCTTCCATTTGTTTTAATTCTTCTATGCAACATGACTAATGTGAAAATGTTTAATAAGAGTGTACGTGTAGAGCTCATATGAGATTGAAAGCCGTCTTGGGGAGTGGGGAGGGAGGGAGGAGGAGAATATTAAAAACTTGTGGAAGTGACTGTTGAAAATTTAAAACAAAATTGTAAATAAATTTGGAGGAGAAAAAAAATAATGTCTGGACAATATAGAACAGTGTATCCAGAAAGCTCTCTTCCCAGTATCCAGGAAGCCCCAAGAGAAGCATAGCAAGAAGTGGACCCACACCCTGGCAACACATCACACAGTATCCAGGCAGCACAGTACACAGAAGTCAGGTAACACTAACAGAGGCACAGTTGTATACAAGGGTCAGGTGAGTGCTCAGGAAGCACAATGTCTAGCAATTGAACAGTGGCATCCAAAGCCCAATAAGAATCAGGGCCAAACCTATGCTCAGACATTTCAGTTCCTAGACCCAGGAGTCATAGCACCCATATATCCCATACCTGAACCACAGCAAAAGAACAGGCCGAGGCATCACCTGGGAAACAGTGTGCCTTGGGTCTTCCAGGAGGTCTTTTGCTAGTGCTATCAACAATAACTGGGTGGGACCCATCAGTCTCACAGCAAGGGACAGAACCAAATCCTGTTCAAAACTATGCAAAAATAAGGAGGCAGAGGAAGGCCAAGAACCTAAGTTGAGTCACTGGTAAGCAACCTAAATAACACTAATTTCTGCAGAAGACCCTGTCTTAGTCACTATATCCAAGAGTAAGCAAGATCTCAGCCCAAACCATTCAAAAGTATCAAAAGCAGTTGAGTTTGATTCAGAAATAAAATCACCATCCAGAAAGAGGCTAAAGATATGAGTAAATAAGAGAAAATGTCAAAATAAAAAAAAAATATTTTGGACTAAATTGAGGCTCAGAGGAAAGAATGGTCTGGTCATAAGAACTTAAAGAGTACCAGAAAGCAATGAAACAAGAGATACAAAATTCAATATTAAAGGAAATAGAAGCTAAGGAAGAAAAGAATGAAAATGAGAATTAATAGTTTAGAACAGAGTGGTAATTCTTACTCAAAAATTAAAATCCTTGGAACTTAGAATAGGCCAAACACAACACAAAAACCAAAACCAATGAGAATATTAAAATAAAATCAAAAGATGAAAAAAAAACCTTGAAGAAACTTGAGGCTAACACAATAAAAAAACAACTGATCTCAGATCAACAGATAATCTTAAAATGATCAACTTACTGAAAAAATCATGACACCTCCCCCCTGCCTCCCAACTCCCACCTGAAAAGCGGCTGGATACCATATTTCAGAAAACATAAAGGCAAATTGCCTAGATCTGTTAGAACCAGAGGAGATAGCAAAAATAGGAATAATCCATCTGTCATCACTTTCAAGAAACCATAAAAGGAAAACTCTTAGGGATATCATAGCCAAAATACAGAATTTCCAGGTCAAAAACAAAACAAAACAAAACAAAACATACTGCAAGCAGTCAAAAAGAAATACTTCAAATACCCTGGAGCAACAATTAGAATCACAGAACAGTTGGTAGCTGCCACTATAAAGGAGGGTAGAATCAGAACTATGATATTCTATAAGGTAAAAGATAAAGATATATCCAATTTGGTAAAACTAAGTATGGAGCTACAGGGGAGAAAATGGATCTTTAATGAAATAGAGGACTTCCAAACATTCTTATTGAAAAGTCCATAACTGAGCAGAATCTTGGAAATGAAAATGCAGAAGTCAAGAGAAACACAGAAAGATTAATCAAGGGACTATATGATGAGGAATTGTCTACATTCTAATGGGGGAGACAGATATAGCAAGAGTAAAAAGAGATACAATAAAAAGAGATAAGCAGGGAAATTGTATCATGCTTAAAGTCACCATAGGCAATAAAGCAACATACACACATGTGTGGGTGTGTATGATGCCAAATGGCATAGCATCTAAATACTTAAAGAATAATTAATCAAATTACAGGGAGAAATAGACTCTAATGCTATAATAGCAGGTGACTTCACCATACCCTTTTCAGATCTAGAAAAAATATAACAAAGATAAATAAGAAAGAAGTTAAGAACATGGGTAGAACTTTAGAAAAACTTGAGAGATTATAAATCTCTGGCAATAACTTAATGGAAACACAAAGATGTTACATGTTTCTTAGCTATGCATGACACCTTTACAAAAATTGACTATGCATTGAGCTATACAAACATCACTAACAAATTCAGGAAGGCAAAAATATCAAGCATATCCTTTATTGGCCACAAAGCAATAAAATTATATTTAGCAAAAGGCCACTGAAGAAAATATAACTAATTGAAGGTCAAATAACTTAACCTTCAATAATTCATTTTTCAAATAACAAATTGTAGAAATAATACAAAATTTGATTGAAGAAAATGATGAGACAACACACCAAAATCTATATGATGCAACTAAAAGTTCCTAATGGAAATTTTATAATTCTAAATGTTTTCATCAACAAAAGAGAGAGGAATAGATTGATTAATTGGGCATTCAACTTTAAAAAAAAAACTAGAAACGCAACAGATAAAAAACAAATAAAACACTAAAATGAAATAATAAAAATCAAAGTATAGATTAACAGAATTGAAAACGCGCACACACACACACACACAACCCCCTTAAGTTGATAAAACCAACAGGGAGACTGGGAGGTGGGGGTGGCACTGGGGAAGAGACTAAAATATAGTCTGATTTTTTTTTTTTAAGAGAGAGGCAAATCAAATTGTATATATATGTAAAAAAAGAATTCATAATTGAAGATGAAATAAAGGAAATTATCAGAATCTATCTTGTCCTATTATATACCAACAAAACTGATAACTTAGGTGAAATGAATAAATATTTATAAAAATAGAAAATATCAATATGCACTGAAGAAATGACTTGCCTAACCCAATACCAAGAAAAGAAATTTAACAAGCTATAAATGAACTCCCAAAATAAATAAATGAATGAAACCCTCTGATCAGATGAATTTATAGGAAAATCTACCAAATATTCAAAGAATAATTAATTTCAGTATAATTTAAATTATTTTACAAAAACAGAAAAAGACAGTATCTTTTCAACCTCTTTCTATGATGTGAATATGGTCTTGATACTTAAACCAAAGAAGAAAAATTTTAGATAAAATATTCCGAATGAAGATTGATATGAAAATATTAAATTAAATATTAGCTAAGATGCTAACAACAACTAATTTTTTAAAAATATACACCATGACCAGGTTGGATTTATACTAGAAATGCAGGGTTGGCTTAATATAAGGAGAATTGTGAACCCAATAAACTATATCACTAGCAAAACCAATGAAAAACTGAAGATTATATCAATAAATTCTGAAAAGTCTTTTGATAAAATACAGCACCTATTTCTATTAAAAAACACAGAAAGCATAGTAATATAGACCTTTCCTTGTTATGGAAAATAATATCTTTCTCTAAATTATTTGCAATGTTAAAGACTAGTAATCTTTCTAACAGATTATAGGTAAGGCAGAGATAACCATTCTTACCACTATTAACACAGTGCTAGAAATGGTAGTTATAGCAATAAGACAAGAAAAAGAAAGCAAGGGAATAAATTTAGATTGAGGAAACAATTACTCTTTTGCAAATTATATAATGGTCTACGTGACAAATCATGGAGTTAACAAAATTAATTGAATAATAACTTCATCAAAGTTTCAGGATAGAAAATGACACCAATAATCAGTATTTCCATATGTGACCAACAAAATCGAGTAGGAAGAGATAGAAAGAAAAATTTCATTCAAAATAACTATTGAATATATAGCATATTTAGGAGTCTTTAAGACATACACAAGATCTATTTCATTCAACTATAAAATATGTTTTACAGAAATACAGACCTAAGTAATTGGAGAAATATTAATTTCCAATGGATAGGTTATGCCAATATAATAAAAAATGACAATACTACCTAAAGTAAAGTTACTTATTTAATGTCTTACCAATTAAACCACCAAAGGATTACTTTATAGAGCTATAAAAAAAAACATAACAAATTCATCTGGAAGAACAAAAGGGAAGTAAAGGAAAAAAGTGGAAAAGAAGGAGGTCTAGCAATACCATATTTCAACTGTAACTACAAAGCAGTAATCATCAAAATAATTTGCTGTTGGTTAAAAAATAAAAAGTCTGATCAGTAGAAAAGTTTAAGTTCCTAATATACAAAATCATACTAGCACAGTAGCATTGTGTTTCATAAACTCAAAGACCTCAGCTAGCAGGGAAGAATTCAATATTCAGCAAAAAGCAGGAAAACAGTGTGGCAGAAATTAGGTATCAATTAGCAGTTTATACCATATAATAATATAAGCTTCAAATAGATAATTTTAGTTTAATGTAATTAAAATTATCCATTTTACCATCTAAGATTCTATCTTTTGTTTTTTTGTAAAGTTTTTCCCTTATCTGTGAATCTGACAGGTAAACTTTTTTCCATTCTCCTCTAATCAACTTATCACCAAAAGGTAACATAATAACAAAATAGAGGAGCAAAGAATTAATTCTTTTTATTTTATTATTTATATATGATATAAATATTATTTATTTTTATTTTTAAAATGATGCCTATATCTTTTATATCTGTGAATATGGAAGCATTCATGACCAAAGAAGGGGCAGAAAGAATAAAAGGATATGCAATGGATAATTTTGATTACATAAAAATTAAATTTACCATAAGGGCCCAATTGTTTTTGTATATATATGCATTGTTAAGATTAGTACCTGTCAATAGGTGCTTGATAAGGGTTGTTAGATGCCAATTTCACAAAATAATTACAGTTAACTAACATTTATTAAGTGTTGACTATGTGTGATGAATTGTGTTAGGCACTGAGGAAATACAAGATACTAAGTACGACATGGCCCTTATTCTATTGTTGTCATTTTAAAAATTAAACTTTTGCCCAAATGATGAAATTTTCAGTTCTCTTGACTTGTCTATCACCCCAATAACTATGCCCTCAAGGTGTTTATAAGCTATAGCTATGGCTTTCAAGGGTGTGTACCCTTTGTTTCAATTAGTTATGGCTCAAACTGTATGAAAGTTACTTTTACAAGTCTAGTTTCCCCGTACTGGGCATTACTATGTCATTCAAAAATAATATTGTTCCATGAAAAAAAATTAAGAACCCTTGATCTAGAGCAATCTAGACTCAATGGGTAGATTTTCATATTTATTATATATAGAGTGAGGAAATCTGAGTAATAGGCACTGACCAATGAGAACCCAGTTCTTGAAGCATTCTCTGTCCATTCCCAAACCTATCATATAGAAATCTTGGTGAGCATACTTCTGGCCATTGCTGACTGAGAGGCTGGTAATGTGTGATAATGAATAATCTTCTAACCAGTTACTGAACCAAAAGAACCAATGACTCCATGGAGGCTGAGCTAGAACTAAAAGGAGACAACCACCAATCTCTCACTACCTTTTCCTTATCTGGTAGTGAATGAGGGGGGAAGGGTAGTTGCTCTATATCCCATCTAGCTCCTTTTTATCTGTGAGCACATAATGCTTTGGGTTGTGTATGTTTATTCTTTCCTGATCTTATATAATTTAGTAATCCAAGATGGGAGTAAACAGGTGACCATATGAGTTCAGAAGATTCATAAGAACCATCGAAATCTCACTGGCCACTAGAGTTGTTAGCCAGATCCATCAGAGACAGTATCATAAGATGGTAGTGGACAATAGCAAGAGAAACACCTGCAGATGGATATGGAAAGACAGTCATCCAAGGGTAGTAGCAGTTATAGGGAATAAGACCTTTTGTGGCAGAGTGAAGTATAGACTGTGGACTCTAGAAAGGTACTATTCCTTGGGGCCTAAGAGAAAACTATACCAAAGAGGAAGTTCATGAGGGAGAAAATTTCGTCTCTTTGCCACAGGTGCTATCACCACAGGTACCTCACTGACATTGCATTTTAGGTTTGAACCTACTCTCCCACAACATTCTTTTGAGCTAAGAGAGGCTGTTTTCCCAGTTTTGGGGGAATGTTTTTATACTAACTGTCCTTGGAATTTCTTCTCAGCAAATCTTGTTTCTAAGAGCTAATTAAGACTATTGTCTGATAATCAGTGGAAAACAAATTGGTAGGGGCTCATGAGTGACAGTACCAGAAAATCCCAACCCACTGGGGTTGTCCTTATAACCCAGAGTGAATGAATAATATTCTCTCAGTTGGGAAATCAGTCTAATGTGGGAGTTTGAATGGCAGGTGAGGAAGTAGCGCCGGAGGGGAGAAGTACACCTGGATTCAAGTCTAACCTGAAACACTTATTAGCCATGTAATCATAGGCAAGTCATTTCACAATTCAGAATCTTAGTTTATCATCTGCTAAATAGAAATGACAACATTTGCACTTCCTATATTCCAGGGTTATGGTCAAGAAAAGCAATATACAAACCTTTAAGGGCTGTAGAAATGTGAGGAGTGATAAGATGGGTATACAACAGATAAATATACAAATTAAAATGGCCTACAACAACTATAAAAGATAAATTCCTCTTGTGGTCCCTCTTCGCAGTGTGACAGTGACCCTGGGTACTTAAAAACCAAGACAGTAAATTACAATCTCTGGCAGATTGTATAAAGGCTTTGAGATCAAGCCCACCAATTTGTCTGTTACCCAAGCACCAGTCTAGCTATGTTCAGAGAGGCTCCTCACCAGGAAGGATACAGGTGATGCATTTTTTAACTGTAGCAACTCTCTAAGGCAGTCTACTAAGTTGTTTGAAAATTATCATCTCTATTGGTGGCAAGAATACTCACACTACAAAAACCACAGATCCTTTAAGAAGTGGAAATAAGAAATATTAGAAGATCAGATAAGAGGAGAAGTGACTTCTAGCTGTTGAGGGTAGGGGGAAGCAATGAGATGCAGGGAAACTTCATAGAATAGGTAACATTTAAGCTACAACTGAAAGGATGGCCAAGATGTCAACAGGTGAGAATGGAGGCTGGGTTGGGCAGAGAAGTACCACAGGGGCAAAGGCGTGGGGTATTTTGAAGGTGAAGACGATTCATCTGGGATGCTACAAATATGTGATGAGCAGCCAGTAGATAGAGGATTAGGCCTGGAATGAGGAAGACCTGAGTTCAAATTTGGCTTCAGATACATACTAACTGTGTGGCCCTGGACAAGTCACTTAAACTCTAGTTACCTCACTTTCCTCATCTGTAAAATAGGGACAATAACAGTCTTTACCTCCCATGGGTGAGAACAAATACGATAATGTTGTAAAGCACCATAATACCTGGCATGCCGTAGATGATGATAAATGCTAGCTGCTACTATTACAGTTGTCAGTGCTAAAGTGTCCACTATATATAACTTACAAACTTTCAGACAAACTATTTAGCAAAGAACTCACTTCTTTTTGCTCCCACTGAGAGGGGGTGGAGAGAGTCATTTTCATTAATAATTGTCCTGAGTTCAAGTTCTGATCTGACATACTGGTTGTACCCTGGGCAAGTCATTCAGTACTCCAGGGTACTCTGTAAAGACTAAAGGAGCAGGGAAATCTGCATTGGTGGAGGAAGGCCTTCACTACCTCAATGAAATACAAATCCAGCAAATATAATGATGATGATGATGTACTAATTGACCCAAATATTAACGTTTCTCCTATAGACCTACCAAAACATGGCGGCCTCGCCTACTTTGCTGATCCATGTGCCCAATGAGTATGAATAACTGGAAAGCTTTTAGGCAGTGTTCTGAGGCATGAGGATATAAGTCCCTGACTATAGTGGAAAAGTGTTAGGGAACATAATGATAATTAGTATTAAAAAAATCCTTTGGGCAGATTCCTTTACATTGTATTTCCATGCACTATAGAGATGAGGGTTTATTAAAAAGCTTAAGGGTGTTTCTGAGATCATTCTGCAACTTTAAGCCAGGAGAAGTAGGGAACTGATCTTAAATCTGTGGAAAGGGGTGGTCAAGTGTAGAGATCTTGTGTGCTGGGTGAACAGCAGCACAGTAGAGATGTTAAATAAGGTATGAAGATCATAACATGTGCGATAATGCTTGAAGGCAGCCTTTTGGGGTGGGATAAACTTTTTTTTTTATTACGAAAAGATCTTGTGAAAACCCACATGATAGTACCTGTTCAATTGTATTTTGCCCTAGATTGCAAATTAATAAGTAGAAATTTCAGAGGGTTCAATTTAGTCTTGATATAAGATAAAATTTTCTAACAATTAGCAATCCAATTTTCTCACCTTTAAAAAGGAGACACTGTCCCTGGGGTAGGCAGGTAGTACAATGGATAGAGCTCTAGCACTGGAATCAATAAGACCTGAGTTAAAATCCGGTCTCAGACACTTACTAACAGTGTGACCCCAGGCAATTTACTTAACATTGTTTGCCTCAGTTTCCTCAACTGTAAAATTTTCTAGAGAAGGACATGGTAAACCACTCCAGTATCTTTGGGAAGAAAACCACACAACACAATTAAAACAACTAAAACTACCAAACAACAACAAATCTTTTGTACCTACCTGACAGGGAGAGGCTCAAATGAAGCTAGTGCCAGGTGGTGTTGCTAGCTACTAACTTAATTTATTCACTAATTTCATTCTCACTCTGGCAACAATGCATCCCACCCCACTCTAACGAGTTGGAGAAGAGGGCTAAGCTCTCTATGGCTCTCAGAGTAGAGACAATCTCTTATTTCCCAGCCCTGCCTCCCTTTGAGTAGCTATGCTCATTTTGTTACCAGGGTTTAGGATTAGTATGGATTTACCTAATTAGAATGGCACTTGAGTTCCCATCTGCTGGAAAATCTGCTCCCTTGGAATCATATATTTTGCTGAGACCTAATTATGTATCGCTGGCATAATGGCAAACATATGTATGGGTGCCACAATAATTATGGTTGGTTGGCATAATGGAGTTGGATGTCCCCATAAACAAATAGGCTTACCAAATACAGTTTTTATTCTTTGCATGGAATCAATAAAAAGAATAAGACAAAACATTATAGAATGTCACTGAAAAGCTACATGCCAATAGCTTCTTCTAGACCCAAGACTTCCCTAATTAGTATATAGGCATCATCCAAATCCAAGAATTTCAGTACACATTTCAAGGTGTCTGGTTTCAGTGGCCATTCCAGATAGCTGGCAGCTATCTCCAATTTTGAAGTCACCCAAATTTTCCCAGTGCAAAAATTAGTCACCCTTTCCAACTCAGCCAATGGTATTCTAGAATCAGCCATTGATTCTTCAGAAGCTCTAGTGCATGATGTCAGAGTACCATCTGTGTCTTGCCAGTTCACTAGGCTAGTTCTTTTCCATTTGGTGACCTGTTACTTACAGGGACCCTTAAATACTTCTTACCACAACTAATTCATCACTTGTGGAGCAGAGGGAGTGAAGTCATAGGAAGGCGGCAGCAAGGAGAATCTGCCAACATTCTGTCCACCTCTCTAACTTGAAGTTCAAGTTTCCACTGGCTCAGAACTAAGTCACTTCTCCCTCTGTCTCTTCCCATTGGAACTTGAACTTGAATGATTTCTGACAAGAGCAAAGAGAAAAACAACTCCCCCTCCAAAAATCCCAAGCAAACCCAAAAGTTTCTACAAAGTGCTTTGCAAACTTTAAGGCAGTAATTAAATTCCAGTTATTACTATTACAAGTTATGGATGAATTTCCAGTTTTCACCAGTGAAGAAAATTTCTGAGCCAAGAGTTTCCCACACCAATGAAATCATAGTTCAGAAGCATAAGGTTGGGACAGATAGCGAAGATAGAAGTACAGGACATAGAATTTATTCCATTTCCAGAGGTATGTTTACTTATTTAGATGCTCAAGTCATCAAATGAGATGGTTTCTTTTACTTAGCAACTTTCAGAGATCAGACCCCTTGAAAAAGACACACAACTTCCAAGGAGGGGGATCTTACATTTTAAGGTTGACAAAGTTTTATGTAAATTATTTCATTTAATCCTGACAACAACAATATAAGGTAGGCAATTCACATGTTATCATCTCCAACTTTCAGATGTAGAATCTATGACTCAGAGAGGTTACAAGAGGAAGCATCAAGGATGGGATTCCATCCAGATCTCTTTTGAGTCTATCATCTTAAATGCTTAATCATTGTACCATGTTATTTCTGGTATCAAGTCAATGATTGTCTCAGAGTTTTACATTGAAGATATTAATAACACTAGGGCATAAAAAGAGCTGGTGTTTAGGTAGAGTTATGGAAGAAGGTATTTAGGCAGAGTCCCTGGGATTCCTCTCTAGAATTATAGCACATTTCTCACTTATATTGCCTTTCCTTCTTCCCTCTTTTCCTCACCTTCTGCACCTCTCTCTATTCCTCTCTGTCCCTTCCCTCCCCCTTCCTCAAGACTGAGTACAATCTGATGCAGATTCTGCATATCCATTCACATTAAAAATATTTTTTACATTAGACATGTTGCAAAGAATTATAACCAATGGAATGAACATGAGAAAGAAGAAACAAAACAAAACAAAAGAGAGAAAGAGCAAATAGTATGTTTCGATCCATGTTCAGATTCTGTAATTCTCTTTCTGATTGTAGATAGCATTTTCCATCATGAACCTTTTGGAGTTGTCTTAGAACCTTGCATTACTGAGAAGAGACAAGTTCATCAAAGTTAGTCATGGCACAATTTGACTGTAACTGTACAATGTTTCTTGGTTCTGCTCATTTCACTCAGCATCAGTTCATATAAGTCTTCCCAGGTTTTTCTGAAGTCCTTCTGTTCATCATTGTCTTAGATCCTTGCTTTGCTGAAAAGAGCTAAGTCCATCAAGACCAATCACATACTGTGGCTATTGTTGTGTACAATGTCCAATTATGTGTTGAAACAATTTCTAAAGAAAGTTTTGATTTCCGAATTCTATTCTTTCCCTTTCTCCCTCCCCTATCCCCTCATTGAGATGCTAAGCAATCTGATACATGTACAGTTATGTAAAACATCACAGTACAATTCATTTTGTACAGGAAAATTCGAAAAAGAAAAAGAAAAAAATTGCTTGCTTCAATCTGTATTCACATAACACCAGTTCTTTTTCTGGAGGCAGATAGCATGTTTCATCATGAGTCCTTTGGGATTGCCTTAAAACATTGTATTGCTGAGAATAGCTAAGTCATTCATCATACAATATTGCTGTTACTATGTAGAATGCTTTCCTGGTTCTGCTCATTTCACTTTGCATCAATGTAAGTCTTTCCAAGTTTTTCTGAAATCATCCTGTTTGTCATTTCTTATAGCACAATCATATTGCATCACAATCATATACCACAGCTTGTTCAGTCATTCCCCAATTGATGAGCATCCCCTCAATTTCTAAACACAAATTTCCACCACAAAAATTGCTGCTATTAATATTTTTGTACCAATAGGTCCATCCCAGACACAGGTGGGTATTGCAGTGAGTGGTATTGCCGGATCAAAGGGTCTATACATTTTTATAGCCTTTTGGGCATATCTGAACTACTTTCTGAACAGCATCTACAGATATATACCATCTCAGCCTCATCCTATCAGTCAGTGGACTGTTTCACTGCTGAGGGTACTTTCTTCATAATTGTATATGTCAAAGTATTGTCTGTTAGAGGATAGAACACTAGAAACAGAGGCAAAAGACCTACTGTAGAATCTTGCTTAGCTGTATGAACCTGGGCAATGCAAGGATTTCAGGGAGTGCGTGAACTTGGATGGAAAAAATTTACAGTTTTATTTTCATTAACCTTTGGTTTTCTCTGTTATTCTATGAAATTTCTTTTATTGATGTAAAAACATTATTCTGCAGGGTCCATAGGCTTTATCAATGACACAAAAAGAGTCAATGACACAAAAAATGGTTAAGAATCCCTATCCTAGAGTGAGATGAGAATTTCCTTCTTAACAAAAGAAGAGGGAGGAAAGAAAGAGGAAGGAAGGAAGGAAGGGAGGAAGGGAGGTATAATGGGAGTTAAAATTCTTCACCACCCATTGATAGTCCTCAGGTCTATTGAGGGAAACTTGGCTGGGGGAGGCTTTTGCTGACTCCTGGTGAGGTGCTGTGTCACAAGGGGTTATGCCCTCCAGCTCTGAAAAGAGTATGTATACTCTCAGGTGAGGTTTTGCTTTGGGGCTTAGTTTTTGGAAGAAAGCTCATGCTCTAGATGAGACTCTGGGAAGCTGCTAAGCAGCCCCCTGACTTTGCAAACCCAAATGTTGGTGCTTCTCTTTCTGATAATGATGTATGTATTGCCTATGGTCAGAGAGTTGGAAGCCCTGTCCATTGGTCCTGCTTGTATTTTCTCTGTTGGTATATGTGTTTGATTAAAGTTGCATTATTTTTAGAAAAGCAGATCTAAGAACCTGTGCAGCAGGCCCTCCTGTGTATGCTGGGGTGCTTAATGCTTACTGGAGGATGGATGAACCGACAGAAGGAAGGAAAGGAGAGGAACAGAGGATGGAAGGGAGGAAGGAAGAAAAGAAGGAAGAAAGGCAAGCAACAAGGATTTATTAAGAGCCTACTATGTGCCAGATGCTGTACTAAGTCCTTTATAGATATTATTTTATTTGATCTTTTCAACACTCTTGGAAGGTAGATGATATTATTTTACCTGTTTTATATTGAAGAAATCAAGCTAGACAAAGGCTAAATGACTTGTCCAAGGTCACATCGTAAGAGTCTGAGGCCAAATTTGAACTCTGGTTTTCCTAACTCCAAATCTAGCACTCTATCCACTGGACTTCAAGTCCACTGACTTGGTCAGAGAGCAAAGTCAGGTGTTACCTGGACAGACTCTCTCTCTGGTTGTGAGCCTCTTTCATCGGGGCAAAGTTATTCTTATTGTTCATCCTTCCTTCTTTTTTTAAAAAAAATTATTTATTTTCAGTTTTCAATATTCACTTCCACAAAATTTTGAATGTCAAATTTTCTCCCCATCTCCCCCCTCCTACCATCCAAGGACAGTGTATATTCTGATTACCCTTTCTTCCAATCTGTCATCCCTTCTATCACCCCACTCCTCCATCCCCTTCCCCTCTATTTTCCTGTAGGGTAAGATAGATTTCTATGCCTCATTGGCTAAATATCTTATTTCCTGGTTGTTTGTAAAAACAATTTTTAATATTCATTTTTAAAGTTTTGAGTTCCACATTCTTTTTCATCCATCCTCCCCATCCACCCTCATTGAGAAGACAAACAATTTGATAAAGGTTATACATGGATAATCATGCAAAACACTTCCACAACAGTCATGTTGTGAGACTAACTACATTTCCCTCCATCCTGTCCTCCCCTCCATTTATTCTATTCTCTCCTTTGACCGGTTCCTCTACCAAAGTGCTTGCTTCCAATTACCCCTTCCCCCAATTGGCCATCCCTTCTATTATTCCCCCTCTCTTATTCCCCTCCCCCTTGCTTTCCTATAGGGTAAGATAAACTTCCATACCCAATTGAGTGTGTATGTTATTCCCTTGTGAAATCAAACCCAGTGAAACAGAGGTTCACTTATTCCCTCTCATCTTTGTCTCCAATGTAGAAGCTCTTTCTTGACTCTTTTATGTAAGATGATTTACTATATTCTACCTCTCCCTTTCTCTTTCTTCTAGTACATGCCTCTCAACCCTTAATTTTCTTTTGTAGATATCATACCTTCACATTCAGTTCATCCTGTGCCCTCTGTGTCTCACACATATGCATACATGTAAACAAATACATATATATATATATATGCACACATATATAAATTCCCTCCAACTATCCTAATACCGAGAAAGGCCTTATGAGTTACAAATATCATGTTTCCATGTAGGAATGTTAAACAGTTCAACTTTAAGAAGTCCCTTATGATTTCTCTTTACTATTTACCATTTCATACTTTTCTTGATTCTTGTATTTGAAGGTCAAATTTTCTGTTCAACTCTTGTCTTTTCAACAAGAATGCTTCGAAGTCCTCTTTCATTGAAGTTCCATTTTTTCCCCTGAAGTATGATAGTCAGTTTTGTTGGGTAGGTGATTCTGTATTTTAATCCCATCTCATTGACCTCTCTGGAATATCATATTCCAAGTCCTTTGATTCCTGATATAGAAGCTGCCAAATCTTGTCTTATCTTGATTGTGTTTCCACAATCGAATTATTTCTTTTTTGGCTACTTGTAATATTTTCTCTTTGACCTGGGTATTCTGGAATTTGGCTACAATATTCCTAGGAGTTTTCCTTTTGGGTTCTCTTTCAGGAGGTGATTGGTTAATTCTTTCCATTTCTATTTTACCTTCTTACTCTAGACTATCAAGGCAGGTTTCCTTAATAATTTCTTGAAAGATTATGTATAGGCTCTTTTTTTGATCATGGCTTTTAGGTAGTCTAATAATTTTTAAAATTATCTCTCCTTGATCTATTTTCCAGGCCAGTTGTTTATCCAATAAGATATTTCACATTGTCTGCCATTTTTTCATCCTTTTGGTTTTGTTATATCATTTCTTGATTTCTCATGAAGTCATTAGCTTCCATTTGCTCCATCCTAATTTTTAAGGAATTGCTTTCCTCAGTGAACTTTGGGACCTCTTTTTTCATTTGGCCCATTCTGCTTTTTAAGACATTCTTCTTCTCATTGGTTTTTTGGATCTTTTTTGCCATTTGAGTTAGTCTAATTTTAAAGGTATCATTTTCATCAACATTTTTTGGAGGAGTTTCCTTTAGCAAGCTGTTGACTCATTTTTCATGATTTTTAAGCATCATTCATTTCTCTTCTCAATTTTTGCTCTACTTCTCTTACTTGATTTTCGAAATCCTTTTTGAGGTCTTCCATGGCCTGAGACCAATTCACATTTTTCTTGGAGTCTTTGGATGTAGGAGTTTTGGCTTTGTCGTCTTCTTCTGGTTGTACATCACCAGTGAAGTAAGAAAATGCCTCTTCACCAAGAAAGGAGGAATCTACAATCTGATTCTTTTTCTGGTTTTTGCTCATTTTCCCAGCCAGTTACTTGACTTTTGAGCTCTTTGTTCAGTGTAGGGCTCCAGAAGCAGCCTCCATTTCAGCAGTTGCTGCTGCTGCCCTGGGCCTGGGTCTGGACCATGCTTCCCTCTCATTCAGGTGAGAGACCCTTCCCACTGACCTTTTGTGGTGGATTTTTGTGGGTGGTCTGGTGTTTGTGGGTTGAAAAGTCTGGAAACCACAGCTGCCAGTGATTCAGCCCCCTGTAGCCTGCTCCATTTCCTTGCCAGTATGGCCCACACCAAGCTGCCCTCTGCTCCCAGCCTGGTGCTACAGACCTTTCCTCTCAATCTTCCAGATTGTCTTGGACTGGAAATTTGCTTCAGTCTGTCATTTTGTGGCTTCTGCTGCTCTAGAATTTAGAGTCATTTTTACAGGTTTTTTGAGGAGTTTTGGGGTGGGGGGAGAGTTCTAGCAGGTCCCTGCTTCTGCTCTGCAATCTTATCTCCATCCCCCATCCTTCATTCTTGAAGAGGACCTATGATATCTCAAGGGTGATGTCTTGACTTTCAAGTGAACTGGATTTAAGTGGAGTCTTTGAAGGACATTCAGCCCATTGCCAGGTCTGTACCTGAAGCCTTTTCATCTTGATAGAATGCCAAAACTGGACTCTCCTGGCACCCCCAGTCACCCCCACAATGCAGTGATGCCATAAGGTAGCAACTGTATCTTCCCCTTCTTTTCTATCCTCACAAAGCCTAGTACAGTTACAGTACGTGACAGGTGCCATGAATACACCTGTTGAAAACTAAGCTTAGGGAGAGAAGAGGAAAAAGAAGTGGTTTTAATTTTGTCCCCTCCCTTGCCCCCAGCAAAAAAATATCAGGAAGAACCATTTTGTTCTTTTCTAATACCAAATAAACACTTTTCCCCTGAGAGAGGAACTGTGCCTTCACTCTTCTAGTCTCAGTCCATGGCTACAAGGGTGGGATCTGTCCTAGAGAAGTTTTAGGAGGGCCAGTACTCAGTCTTGCCTTATTAAACTACTCTTCCCCTTCCCCTCAGGAGTTTACACCAAATCCTCAGCTGCATTTTTAAAACTGCAGAGGAGGCCCACCCAGCCCAAGTCCCAGCAGCCTGACAGGAAGAGCAGGTTTTCCTTCCTCCTTTGCTGGGCTCCAGAATCCAGATTACCTCTATCTTGGTGGCTGGGTTAGGCAAGGCAAGTAACACTGATACCCAATGGGAAATTTTAGCCAATAGTCCTCATGGATTCTTAGCAGAAACTGAATCCAGTATAGCCTTATAGGAACTTTGCATCATTATCTCTCTCATTTTACTCTTTTCTGTTCCCCAATATGTATGCAAAACTCTGGGCCTACAGATCCTATGGTCTAATCCCATGAAGGTCCCTCCTACAGGTCAAGGTTTGCAAATGAGCCACTGAGTAAATTCAGTAACCAGAGGTATCCCTTGGCAAAATGGAGGGGGTCAATGAAATTTGTAATTAGTATACTCCATTTCAGGGAAGCTAAGTAACACAGTGGAGAGCACATCAGGAAGACCTGAGTTCAAATCCAGCCTCTGACACTTACTATCTATGTGACTTTGGGTAAGTCATTTCACCCAGTTTGCCTCAGTTTTCCCATCTGTACAATGAGCTGGAGAAAGAAATAGCAAACTGCTATATTTTTGCCAAGAAAATTCCAGATGGGTTCACAAAGAATTAGACATTCCTGAAACAACTAAAAATCAACAATAACCCCAATTCCCCTCTCCCAAGTACCCAGTGCCCTCACAGGCAGGCACACTCTAGTAATGAACATATTTTTTTACAAAGAACTTTCCTCACAATAACCCTGTTAAGTAGGCAAATGCAAATATTATCATTCCTCCGTTATATATGTACACTATCAAGGTCTCTCTCAAGAACTTTGGATTTGACTGTGCAACATGGAAGGTACTGGCACAGGAGCACTCAGCATGGCACGGCCATATCAGAAAGGGTGCTGTGCTCTTTGAGCAAAGGAGAACTAAGATAGAACGAACTAAATATAGCATGCACAAATTTGGGATATTCATCCCAAATATTCACACAGATTATCTGTGCCCAACCTGTGGTAGAGCATTCTAAGCTCATATTGGTCTGATCAGCCACAGTCGGACACACTGAAATTTCACTTTATCATGGTGGTTTCATTTTGGTCCTCTTCAAAGACGAAGGACAACAACCAAACAGCCAATCAAGGAGAAAGTGGGAACAATCTATCAGAAGTGCCTCTGATCCATCTGGTGAGCTCCCTGATCAACTTGGTGAGAACCTAGGCTGTGCATCTGAGGATTGCCTTCCCATGGAGTATAAGCATACCAACTACTGTCTTGTTGATAAGTCATGAAATCTGCAAGATGATTAGTTGGTGGAGACTCAGGGGCTGAAACCATTGTTGGATGAGAGAGTTCTTACCCTCTGGTCTATAAATGGAACCCAGTGCCCTGAAACTTTCTTTCTATCTTTGTAGGCAGACTGGAGTACAAGAAGGTGAGCCTAAAGACTTCATATTCAGGGAAGGAGAACCTGTTCCAGAGTTTTGTTTCACACTCCCCCCCTCAAATTGTTTTGTGGCAGAAACACTTTACACGATGTATGCATTTGGGTAGGCAGCATGAAAGGGGAGTTACAGGACCTCAGCTTCCTGGCCACCTTCCACATTTCTATTTCCTTTTCTGAGCACAAGTCAGAGACTTAGTGCCTCCTAGTAGATTTCATCCAACCAGAGAATGAAGCAGCCAAGGGTCAAAGAGATATCCTACAGAAGCATATGGCAGGAACAGACATGTACCTGCTTGTTCAAACCCATGTTCAAAATTTCTTAAGTTTGAGACTCTTAATTTTGGAAATTGGATCTCCTGGAGAGAAGGTGATTTTACTGGCACAACATATACCTTGGAGAAAGAAGAGAATATTACATTTGTAGAGCAAATCAACTGACTTGCTTGGACAGATCAGGTCTGATAGGAAGTAGATGACTGGTTTAGTAGACCCAAAGGATCTTTATCTTCCAGAAGGAATTAAACTATGGATAATGCTATGAATCTGGGGAGCTGTGGAGGAATGTTAAAACCTTGTCCCGATGACACCTTCACCCAGCTCTACCTTCTGAAGAAAGCTTATGAGTTAACTGGGTGCTTTATTTGTTTCTGAATCTGGTTGTAGCCTCCTGAGTCATTTACATCTATGGATTTTTGGTGGGAGTGAAATAAAGGCTATCCTTAACCAGATATACTTTTGGTACCTTGAGTGCTTCTATGGAAATTAGAAACTCTATTACTCACATTTGTAAACCCTGGACACGTTATATCCTGATCTTCCTAGAGAAATTCCAGGTAGAAGAAACAAACCAAGGAAAGATAAAATAATACCTTTGTGTCAGTCAACAGGATTAGATTGAGGCCATGTTAGTCCAGAGTTTTTAGGGGGGCTCTGGTCCACAGGTGACACAGATCAGACAACTGAGGCAGAGAGAAGTTGAGTATTTTGAAAAGGCATACACAGCTAGTAGATATCAAAGCCACCATTCAAACACTTGTCTTCTGCCTCCAGGATAGTATACTTTCTGCTCTATTATGCAGCCTTCCATTAGCTCATACAGGGGCAATTGCTACAGCCTCCTAATTTATTATTGTCCCCTCTGCTCTCTCCCCATGTCCAGTCTGTCCTCTCTCTAGTCCACCTTTTATACAATTACCCAGATTTCTATAGCACATCTTGTCATGTTACTTTCCAGTTTAGAAACTTCCAATGGCTTTCTATTATGTACAGGATAAAATACAATTACTCTACCTCCCATGGCACTTAGGGTCAAGTTAAACAGGGTGATATGACTTGCCCAGGATCACCCAACTAGTGAGTATCTAAGACCAGATTTGAACTCAGGATGATGAATCTTCCTGACTTCAGGTCCAACACTCTATCCATTAAGCCACCTCACTGCCAAACAACAACATCACATCCCCTGGCATTTAGGACATGACAATGGGCTGCCCTATTGGTTTACTCAGCATCTTTGAGACTACCATTTAAACGTGAGCTCCCTGGTGGTACAGATTGTTTCATTCTTTGTACCTGTATTCCTAGGGCATAGCTCATGGTCTAACCCAAAGTAGGGACTGACCAAATGCTTTCAATAATTCATTAAGATCTTTTACAATTCACCCTGCGCTCTCCTACCCATGGGTCCAAAATGTCTCCCATGCCTGGAATGGTTTCTATCCTCCTTTCTACTTGTTGAAATCCTTCTTTTGTTTTAAGGTTAAAGTTAGGTAAGACCTCTTCCACTAATGTTTTCCTGTTCCCCTCAGATAAAAGTGATAGAGCTCTTTGCCTGGGTCTCTCTCTTTTGCCTGAAATATATTTTATCTATATAAAATATAATTTTATATTTTATATAATTATCTTATTATATTTATAATTATATATTATATATTTTTTTCTGAAATATATTTTATCTATATATTTATAATTATTTATTTTATCTTTAAATTTATATTTGCCTTGTCTTGTATTATCTTCTTATATCTTTGTCTTATATTGTACCTTATATTATAGTTATTTGTATGTATATACTTATATCCCCATCTGATTGTAAGCCCTTTGAGAGCAGGAACTCATTTTTGAAAAAATATTTGTATTCCTAGCACTTGGCACAATGCTTTGCAAAAAGTAGGAACTTAATGCTTATTGGCTTGAAAATCTCAGTCAATTCAACTCAATTCAAGTGTTCTCATAATCATTATCTGACATGAGCTCCACTATACCTCTGTGATGCAGACAATGCTCATATTATTACTGATGTTTTACAGGTGGGTAAACTGTTGACTAGTATGTAGAATGATGCTTTGCACATTGTGGACAATTAATAAATATTTATGATATTAAATTAAAAGTTTAAGCTATATACCCAAACTGACCTTTGTCAGTATCACAAACCGACCTTTTTTTTCCATCTTCCTCTTTCTTCTCTCTTCTACTTCAACAATCTGTAATTATATCAATGTGGTTATTCCTCCCATTAACACAGATCACTCTAACTTCGCGGATACTCTTCAGGAGTTGTTTTGATCAAAAAATTAATTATATTATACCCAAACTTAGCTCAGTTAATTCTTGAATAGTGGCCAGATGAGCCATCATGGCACCTGCATGCAAAAGTTTTCTAGCTTGTTAGGGCCAGGGAAAGCTTGATCTCTAAAGGTATTTAGCTTTGAGGAAGTCAGGATCACCTCTACACCACAATGGCATGTCTGAGTAGGACTTGAGTAGAGACTCCCTTACTGTATTGGTGAGAATTTTCTGTTATAGTGAGGCAGACCAGTGTCCACTGCTAGGTGCCCTGCTCCAGGGAGCTTAGTTGGTACAATTAAGATGTAGACTAGATGTGATCATGACTTTCTTCATCACTGGTGTACCTTAGGTGGGAAGGACTCTACCTCTAACTCACACCTCCACATTCCAGAATGATAATACAAAGGGAGAAATACCTAGCATTGAACAATGTATCTCCTGGCATTTCCTGAGGTCTTTCTCTTCTGCTCTCACTCCATTTGCTCTCATCGTATGCTCTGTGCATCACCTTATATAAATGGATTCAATATAAGACACATTAGGCCCATTCCCAATATTTGACTTCCCTAAATACCTTGGGCTAGGCTGCTGATGAAATCAGGTATCTTTGACTTCAGTTATTCTTCAGGAGCATTCTTTCTAGGTCTAGTACACTGAGTCTTCTGCTGTCCTCCACTGCATGTCCCACAGTGCCCCTTTTCTCCCCACAATACTGGCAGTTATTGTATCCACATATGTAAATTATTTTTCTATTGAAAACCTGTAGTAAGAGTCACTCCATAGGGACAGAGAAGGAAAAAGATGAGTCACTGAGGGAACTCTGGGGGAGTGGGTGGAGTTGTTAACAACTCAGGAGCTTATTAGGAAAAGAAGGCAAATTGATGACTTTATAATTCTCTTTCAGAGTGGCTTTTGCCCTTTTACTGTTTTGAAATAACATTTAAGTCAAGTCTCCTCTCAATGTTTGCTTTGCCTACTATGCCAAATGACACCTCTCTGTAAGCCCAATTCTCCTTTCATATATATATATATATATATACTCATATATATATATATATATATATATACTTATATATTCATATATATTTATATATAAGTGCTATTACAGTTATTATCCCATGCCTCACAACTATCTTGGGAGATAGGTACTATCATTATCTCCATTTTACAGATAAGGAAACTGAGTCAAAATAGCAGTTACATGACTTTTCCAGAGTCACACAGCTAATAAGTGTCTGAGGCTGAACTGGAATTCAGGTCTTCCTGATTCTAGGCCCAGTGTACTCTCTACTACACCACTCAGCTGCCTCTTATACCATGTGTTGTAAAGAAGATACCAATCTACATTAGTTGAGGGAGTTCATGGGGAACTTCCTATTCTGGAGAAGCATAGATCCTAGACTCCAAATACAAAACCCCCAAACTCTATGGGTGATTATTTTGTGTATAACTTTTTTTCCTAGAAAAATGTTAAGTTACTTGAGCTCAAATCCTATCTTTTTTTTTGTCTTTATAGCCCTTGTATGTAGCACAGTATCTACCCTACAGTGGAAACCTAATGAGTTATCATTGATTGAATGGTAGAATTTAGAGTTTAAAAGAAATCTGAGAAATCATTCACCAGAGTCATGGGATTGTAGATTGAAAAGGGGTCTTTGGAGTCATCTCATCCACCCCCCCCCTCATTTTAGACTGGAGAAACTGAGGTAGACAGAGGTTAAGTGACTTGCCCAGGGTCAAGCAGTGGCAGAGCTGATATTCTCAACCAGGTTTTTTGAACAGGGTGAGAGGAATCTGTAGGGATCATATGTAAGAAAAGTACTTTCCTCATGAAATTTCCCCTGAATCTAGAGATAAGTACAAGAAGCAATTTTTAAAAAAGTTTATAATATTAACCATTGAGCCATATGAGTTTCTATCAGCTAGAAGCAGGAGGGTTTGGCTGAGCATCCGAATCATAGAGGTGGACAGACTTCACACCTAAAGATGAAGGGAAGGGCTTGTAGTCAGGGGGTAGAAGGACTGATGATGACCTAGGCAAATCTGTAGTTTTCACTGAGTACCTCTGTTTTTAAAGATTTTTTTTGCATCAAAGTGATTTTTTTCCCCTTCCCTTTCATTCCACAGCCACATTTTCATTTTGACCTTCCATCTGCTTTCCTGTAGTAACTATCAGTAGAAACTTTAAGACCTAGAAGAAGCAAAATGGGAAAATGGGAGCAGCCATGACTCTGGAGCCAGAAGGCCTGGTTTTTAATCCTACCTCTGTCCTTTACTACCCAAGTATCCTTGGACAAGTTTTTTCCTAGAGGCAACTCGGTGGCATGGTAGCTAGAGCCCTGGGCCTGCAGTCATATGTTACTTGTGTACCCTGTACAAAGTACCTGTATTGTGGTTCAAGGAGATCTGAGTTCAAATTCAGCCTTAGACACTTACTAGCTACGTGTGCCTGGTCAAACCTCATTTGCCTCAGTTTCCTTAATTGTAAAATGGGGATAATTACAGCACCCACCTCCCAGGGTTATTGTGATGATCAAATGAGATATCTGTAAAAAGTGCTTAGGACAGTGCCTAGAACATAGGAGGTACTATGTAAATGTTTATTCTCTTTCCCCTTTCCTTTTTCCTTTCCTTTCCTTCCTTTTCTCTTTTCCTTCTTTCCTTCCTTCTTTCCTTCCTTCCTTTTCCCTCTTCCTTCTTTCCTTCCTTCCTTCCTTTTCCCTCTTCCTTCTTTCCTTCCTTCCTTTTCCCCCTTCCTTCCTTCCTTCCCTCCCTCTTCCTTTCTCCTCCCTCTTTCTTTCCCTTCTTTTCTCTCATATTTCCCTTTCCCTGGGTCTCAGTTTTCTCATCTTTAAAATGAATGCGCTGGACTGAACAGTCTGTGAGGTCCCTTACAGCTCTAGACCCACAAAGTTCAGATCATCACTGCCTCTAACTTGATTTTATTTATAACTCTGATCTCAATCCTATCTGTCATGGAATCTCAACTCTAATTCAGTAACCCGCCCCCAATACTAAAAACTATCCCTAAGCCTCGCCATCATCTTCAACCCAAATGTCAGACCAACCCCCACAGTTTTCTCAGACACCTGGGTCTTGACGGAGTTCAGAATAGAATATTTGCCCCAGAAATCTTTCAGCTCCAATTCTCCTTCTCTTCTCATAGGTCTGTGGTGGACAAAGCCTCCTTGACCTTTAGGGCTCCCCCCTTCACTGCCATCTACCCTGCCTTCCTGCCTATCCCTCTTTTAGAAGACCACAATCTCATAGCCAACCCCTAGGGCACAGTTAAAATCTAAAATGGAATTTTATATATTTCCAAAATTCCCAAGACCCAATTCAGATAGAACTGTGAGAAAATGAAAGGATGCCAAAGAACAACAGACCATCTTCTTCATTGTCCTCTTCCTCCTTCTCTGTCTCCTCTTTCACTTGTACATACCCCAAATTGTGTGAATCCATTTGTTGCTTAGATGAAAATTTCAGCAATTTTTTTTCCCATGATGTTTTTCTTTTTGTACCTTTGGTTCCCAGGATTACATAAACTCATTTTTAAGAACAGACTGATTCTTCATCAACCAATCTGCAAATATTCATTAAACATCTACTATGTGCTCAGCCTTGCTCTTGGTAGGAGCCCAACAAAGGAGATGACTCTTTCCTGCCCTCAAGGAGCTTCTAGTCATTGAGTAGCTGTGACTGAGACACACAGTACAAAGGTAATTAATATAACGTTCCACTCTCCTTATTCAGTCTTATTCCTCTTTTCTCCATTTACCAACTGTCCTGAACTCCCAAACCATAGATCTGGAAGAAAAGTAATCATCAGAAAAGATTTTCCTGTAACTCAGATGCCATAAAACTAGAAGCCAGAGTTCTACTAAGTACATCCACTATCATAGTATAAAGTGAGTTTGGGGACAGAACTGGAGGGAGTCTAGTCCCTGGGCCTGACATGGGAAAGTTCCAACAATTTGGGCAAGGATGTGGTCTTAGGTGGGAAACATTCTACTGGTCACATTAAAAAATTTCAGGTGCTGAAGTGGAAGATTATGATAACCCTTAATAATATGATGCTGGTAACTAATATTTATACAGCTTTTTAAGGTTTGCAAAGAGCTTCTCACATAGTATCTCCTTCTCTCCCCACTACAGCCCTGGGAGGTAGGCACAATTTTTATCTCACTTTTGTCAATGAGAAAGGAGAGTCTTAAAGAGGTTCAGTGACTTGGAGTCACATATCTAAGCATCGGAGATAGGATTCACATTCAGACCCTTTGAAATCCACTTTGTCATCTACTTGCCTGGGTGATGGTTTAGCCAGCATGGGAAGAAATGTGAGTCAAAACAAGGCAAATTTTTGAAAAATGTGAAAAAAATTAAAAAAGAAGGGAAATAGAGAGGCTTTTCTTTGCTGCCAGCTCAGGAAGTGGCCCAGCCCTGGTCCACCCTGTCCTTAGCATTGAGACTGTCTCACCTTCATGTTGGAGTTGTCATATCATATTCTAAAGGAATTAAGGGTATGTAGTGAGGGCAGACTAAAAAATATGATGCCTCCTCTGTCAAGAAGGACAGAAATTCAGAAGAGAATAAATTCTCAGGCTTTTTGGATAATCTAAGTGTAGAAAACCCATAAAGGGGAGTCAACATAGTGTAATGTAAAGAATGCTGACATTAGAACCAAAGAACCTGAATTAGAACTTACCTCTGGACAAGACCTTCGGGGTCTCCATTTTCTCATCTGTAGAATGAGGGGATTGACCAGATGACATCAAAAGTCCCTTCGAACTCTAAATCTATGATCCTTGATGATAAATAGGATTTACATAAGCAAAGAGGAAAGGAAAGGGCCATGGAAAATGTGAAAGGACAAAAAGGAGTCAGTAGGAAGGTACTAATGAGATACATGTGACCTGAAAGCTAGTGTAGAGCAAAGGAGAAAATAGTTGGACTGAGGACAGGTAGGTGACATAGTAGATAAACGCTGGGCTTGGAGTCAGGAAGATGTGACAAATCCAACCTTAGACACAAATCAGCTAACCCTGTTAGCCTCAGTTTCCTCATCTGTAAAATGAGCAGAAGGAAATGGCAAACGATTCCAGTACCTTTGTCAAGAAAACCCCAAATGGGGTCACAAAGAGTTGGACATGATTGAAATGACTGAGTTTGGGATGAGACTGCCATTGGAGAGTCAGATTCATTTTGATGGTGAGAACTCTAGAATGTGAATCAAGAGTTTATACTTCATCTTTTTTGGCAGCAGGGAAACTCCGGTAGTTTTTGAAATTTGGGCATGAAAAGGAAAAATGTTTGGGGAAGATTCATTTGTTATGTATATAGGGTTATTGAATAGGAAGAGATAGACTGAGGAAATCATTCAGGAGTCTCTTCCAAGGGAGAAATGATGAGGGCCTGGGCTGTGGTGGGAGTAAAGGGAATGGCTACCTTTCTATCCACTCAAGAGGAGTTTTGAAGGGAGAATCAGAAGCACTCCATGATGGATGACTTTCTTTGCTAACTTTGTCTCACTGTCCCTTTTCTAGTCAGCCTTTCTACACTGCTGTCATTTGTGAGTATTCAAGACACACGTCAGGCGGACCTAAGGTGGGGGTGGGGAGGAAGCATATTCCAGCCTCAGACTTCCAGGAGTTGTGCAGTCTGCAGATGGGCACTGAGAGGGGAGAGAGGCGGGATCTGCAATCTGAAACGCCAATGACCCTGTGGTCAGGCATTTCCTGAGGCCAAAGCCAAGGGCCCCTTTCCCAGCCAGTCCTTTACCCACAGGAAGTTCTGGACCCTAGAGACCACAGTTGTGATTACAGACCATGAAAATAGCTCAGGACGGTGCTAAGAGGCAGCAGAACATCCATGCTCTTCTTCAACAGCCAAAGCTGAGGGGCCTGGCTTGATGTCTGGTGTCTACCTGCTTCTCACAGTATCAGTCAGGTTAACCTCACAGCTTCAGTTTCACTTTCATTCATATTGGGCCACTCATTCTTGTTGGACCCTAGGGCCTAAAAATAGGGATCAAGCTGCCATACCACATCTGCCCAGGCACTGAGTCGTCCTAATTCTCAGTGAGTTAACAAGAACTTTTCTTTTAAATATCTTTATAGAACGAAGCCCTTTTCTTACCTTAGAGAACTGCAATTATCTAGAACACAAATATTATAGAATTATAAAGTACCTACTGTGTGCAAAGCAATTTGCTAGACATGAAGAGACAAAGAAAGCTTAGATAAAACACAGACACTTCTCTTGTAGAGTTTTCCCCATCTCCACATGTGAAAATCTTAGCTTCCCTTGAAAAATCTGCTGAGAGGCCACTTATTCCATAAAGCTTACTCTGATTCTCTCCCTACAACCAAGCCACATTTGGAAATTCACTTTTCTTTCTCAGAATTAGAACTTGTATAGAATTTGTACATCTCATGTGCTTTGAAGCTATATTCTGTGCTATAATTATAACATGGTTATTATATAATCAAAACAAATTTATCTGTTTTATATATGCCCCCTGATAGATTATAAATTCCACAAACAGAAAGAATTATGTCTTAATGATCTTTATATATCACTCCAAAGGTCAAGTTCAGTGCTTTGAACATAGAAAATACTTAATACATTAAAAAAAAAAACAAAAAGGAATGGATGAAGACAGAATACCTAATTGTCTATATAATATGATAAGAAGGGCAAAAACCAATATAAAGCTATCTCGCTACCCTAGAAATTTCAACAATGTAAAAGATTTTTCTTCTTCCTTGGGTTAAGCATTGGCTTCTCTTCTTTTAGGGGAGCCAGGTAGTACAGTGGATAGAGTAACAGCAGGAGTCAGGAGGACCTGAGTTCAAATCTAGCCTCAGATACTATATGACTCTGGGCAAGTCACTTAATCCTGTTTGACTCAGTTTCCTCATCCATCAAATGAGCTGGAGAAGGAAATGACAAACCACTCCAGTATGTTTGCCAAGAAAACCCCAAATGGCATTTGTAAGAGTCAGGCACGACTGAAATGACAGAACAACAATACATATATGTGTGTATATATATGTATGTATATATATATATATATACAGTACATATATGTGCATATATGTTTATGTGTATAACTAGATAGATATACAAATATAATGTATTCATTCCTGATATCTCTCCTGAATTCTAGTCGCCTCATCATAGCTAGACATCCCTTGGATGCCTAGAAGCATCTCAAACTCACTATGTTCAAAATGGATCACATTATCTTCCAGCCCAACTAGTTCCTCTTCCAAACTTCCTTATTTCTGGATAGGGCTCTGCTATCCGCCCTGACACTCACCTCCACCTACCATAACCAATCAATTGTCAAGGCTAATCAATTTCACCTCTACGTTTCTCACCTCTCCTTTTCTCCCCTCACATGGCCACCACCCTAGCTCAGACTCTCACTATGCCTCTCTCTTAGTACTGTTCAGCCTCTTTCCTCTCCACTCCATCATTCACATTGCCAAAATTATCTTCTTAAAGTGCCGTTTTGAACCTATCATTCTCCCAACTGAAACCATACAGAGTTTCCCTATTGGTTCTAGGATGAAATACAAACCCTGCAACCTAACATTCAAGGACTTCCATAATATCTAATAAGGGTGGGGTACAATAAGGCAAAAGTTCACCTATTAAGAGTCAGGGACAAGGTGTGGACAATAGTCTGAGTAGAGAATGATATCCTCTCCCAGCACCTATCACACAGTACTTAGCTTGAGTACTGAGTAGCTTTTCATGGCAAGAGAGCTGATGGAAAATACAGTTTTCTCAGCTGAAAGGAATGACTAAAGGACAAGGCAGGTGGAAGCCACTTGAAATGGGGAAGTATGGGAACTTGCCAGCTTTATTCCATACTTTTCACAACCTTTCACAAACTCTACTCCAGCCAAAGTGACCTATTAGCTCTTCTCTCAACTCTACATTCCATTAGTCACATGTTCCCAGAGGCCATCCTCTGTATCCAGAACTTCCTCGTTGTGCCCATGTTTCAGGATCCTTGTTTTCCTCCAAGATCCAGCTGAGGTTGTCCATTTCTTTGTGGAGTCTTCCTTGGTAATTATGTAAGAGGAATTGTCACGTATATGGAGCACCTCTGACAATGTCTTCCTATGAGGTAGATAGCGCTTTCCCCTCCCCACCAAGTCCCCACCTGTCTTGGGGACAGGTAAAATTTTATTTTTGTTTTTATGCAGCCTTTATATAGTCTTGCACTAGCATAGTGACTTGACTAGCAGACCTTCAGATTTAGTCCACATCCTCCCCTAAGCTCCAGTTCCACATTTCCAAATAGCTACTAGATGTCTCCATATACGGAAGGGGAAAGAGAAAGGGACTAAATACCTATATAGTGCCTACTATGTTACAGGCATTGACTAAGTTCTTTGCACATATTAACTCATTTGATCCTTACAGCAACTTTTCAAGGTAGGCATGGTTATTATCTCCATTTTACCATTGAGGAAACTGAGGTAAACAGGTTAAGTGATTTGCCCAGGATCACACAGTTAGCAAGTGTTTGAACTCAGATCTTCCTGACTCCAGACCTGGTGCTCTATTCACTGTACCACCTGGCTGCCTTTTCATCTACCTGAATGTCCCATAGGCATCCCAGAAACACGTACTAAACAGGGCTCATAATCTTTCCTGCCAAACCCATCCCTCCTTCCTACCATGCTTATTCCTTTTGAGGCCACTATGATCTTACCATCATAAGGTCTACAACCTAGGAGTCATCCTTGACCCTTTACACTCCCCCATTCCCCCATATTTAATCAGCTGCTAAGTGCTATCACTTCTATGTCTTTCACAGGTCTATCTGTCCAACCACACTTGTATAAGTTCTGGTCACCTCCCTTTTGATTACTCTAGGAGTTTTCTCTTTGGTCTCTAAGGAGTCTTTTCTGTTTCTAATCCATCCTCTCTCCAGGTGCCAAGTTGATATTCCTAAAATAAAGACTTGATCACACCACTTTCCTCTCAAGAAGTTCCAGTGACTCCCTATTGCCTTCAGGATAAAATACAAACATCTCTGGTAAAGACCTTCACAATCACCTTCCAGCATACCTTTCCAGGCTGATCACTCCTCACTCCCTCAGCATCCTCACTGCAGTCAGGCTTTCTTTTCCCTAGGCCAAGAGGGCTCTCTCTGGTCAGTCACCTTGCACCCTGGTAACTGTTGGCACCATTGAAGCCTCAGTTCAAGAGCCTCCTTCAAGAGGCTTTTTCTGACTCCCTCAATTGCTAGCGCCTGCTTCCATCGTAGTATTTTCATTCTGTATGTAATATTTTCCAACTTATATTTGCACTACAGTAACAGCAACATTGTGTGATGATCCGTTTTGATAACCTTAGCTTTTTTCAGCACTACAATGATCTTAGACAATTCCAAAAGATTCATGATAGAAAATGCTACCCATATCCAGAGAAAGATCTATGGAGTCTGAATGCAGATCAGAGCATACTATTTTCTCTCTCTCTTTTTCTTTCTCATGGTTTTTCCCTTTTGTTCTGATTCATCTTTCCCAACATGACTAATGTGGAAATATGTTTAATATGAATGTACATGTATAGCCTATACCAGATTGCTTGATGTCTTAGGGAGAAGGGAGGGAGAAAAAAATTTGGAATAATTGAAGTGAATTTCCTAACTACTTCCAATTTATACCCCTCGATATTCAGTGTAGTAGAGTGTGGAGTGGACTGAATTTGAAGTCAGAAGACCTGGGTTCAAATCCCAGTTCTGCTCATTGCTAGCTGTGCAACCTTAGGTGGGTCACAACCTCTGTAGATCTCAGTTTCCTCCTCTGCAAAATGAGAACACTGGACTAGACGATCTCTAAGGTCCCTTCCTGCTCTAACCTTCTGCTCTTCCAAGTTCATTAATAAAAACTTAACAAGGTGCTAATAGGTAATGAAATATAACCCCTCCCAGAATAAACACATACATTTAAACCCTAAAAATAAAAGAAGTAGTGTTAATGGTTGAATTCCAGGTACCTACGTAGTATTGCAGGCTGCTTAATGGCACAGTAGACCTGGAGTCAGGAAGGTCCAGGTGCAAATCTGGCCTTAGACACATACTCACTGTGTGACCCTGGGCAAGTCACTTAACTCTGTTTGCCTCAGTTTCCTCATCTGTAAAATGAGTTGGAAAAGAAAATGGCAAACCACTCCAGTAACTCTGCCAAGAAAATCTCATGAAGAGTCAGACATGCCTGAAAGTAACTGAACAACAGGCAGCACAAGAAAAGAATTATGTTTGGAGCCTGGGGCTCCTTCAAACACTTGGGATCAGATATTTGACAAGGGCTCAAGTGCCCCTTTCTACATGAGATCCTTCCTGATCCTTCCAACTTACAGTATCTGCTCCCTCCTCCTGCCCTTCCAGATACTTGATATTCACCTTGTTCACACTTGGCATGGACTGAATTGCTTACAAATTATCCGGAGTAGGTGGTTATCCTCATGAGATGCTTTCAGAAGTCTCAGAAAATCTCCTTCCCTCTGACTCACTCACCTGGCTCACAGATACCTGAAACTACAATTAGACCTTGGTCCTTTTGTCACTTGTTAAAATACGAATCCTTCTGGAAGAGAAAATGCATTTAGTTCTTTACTATTTATCAGATGGTTCCCAAAAGTTGATTTCAGACTTCAACGTCATCCTCATCATCATCATCATCCTCATCTTCATCCTCCCCATCATAGTAGGTCACATTTTGGAAGTACTTTAAAGTTTATAAAACATTTTACTCACTACAATCCTAGGAGGTGGATGTCTCACAAGTCCAATTCATGAGTAAGTCAATGCATTACCCTATGATCATATATCATCATGTGACATCATCATCGTCCTCCACTTCAAAAATTAAGGGTGAACAAAAACAGCTAATAAATGGCAGGGCTGAGATTCAAATCCACACCATCTAACTCCATATCCAGTATTTTTTCTACCATAACAGTTATTGTTGCTAAGTTATAATTGCTAAGTTATATGAGGATACTGGTAGAAGCAACAAGAGAAGATGTAAGAAGAGGTTGGTAGGGCAGGATAAGGCATAGATGGAAAAGTCTCCTAAAGAGAAGCAAACTTCATTTTTTCTCAGGGTCAACATTACTGCCTTCATGTAGAGCCATCTCCAGTTGGCATTATCAGTGAATTGGAACTATCCTGGCAGGCTCTCCATCTAGTACCAGCCATCAATATGACCTGGGAGATCCCTATATCATCAGGTACCTACAGCAGGAAAAGCCTTCTGATTCCAAAAGTATACTGTGAAGGTATCTCTTTATAGACATGTTTTCTCCATGAATATCTTTCTGCAAGAGAAAGACTGGGGGTAAATCACTGGGAGCCCTGTTACACACTATTACACGGGCCGATGTGCTCCTACACTCCAGAGCACACGTTTCAGAACTGCATGTTCTCATTAGACACAGAAAACCTGTAAATGACTTTATAAGGTCTCGAGCAAACCCTCCGAAGTGGGAGCTGATCTAGAAAGACAGTTAAGCACCTCTAGGTCAAAGCTATGCCTGGGAAGCCACTCTTGGTTCCTGAGAAAACGGAATTGAAGGTTTGTTTTTGTTTTACAGATTTTCAGTATTCAGTATTTAAATAGTAGGGATTAAGACGGTAATAATAGCTAGCATTTATCTGGAGCTTTAAAATTGCTATAGGGCTTTAAGTTGTGTAAAGTCCTCTACAGATGTTATTTCATTTGATCCTCATAACAACCCTGTGAGTTACATGTCGTTATCATACCCATTGTACAGAGGGTGAGAGACATTAAGTAATTTACCCAGGGTCACACAGTTAATAAATTTCTGAGACAGGATTTGAACTCAGGTCTTCTTGATTCCAAGTCCAAAGCTCTATGAACCACTGGAAAAAAATCATAATTCATGATATCCCAAAAAATATCCTAAAAGCCCCTTATTGACACACCGGAATATAGGCTAAAATATGACAGAAATGACTATATATAGCTACTTTCTTAGCTGTATAAAATTTGTATAAGAATTATCTATGCTACACTATGAAGGTTATCCATGATGATGGTATTAGAAAGGAACAGGAGGCATTTGTAAGCAATATTCCTCAACAAAAAGCAGAAGATATAGTGACACACTTGTTAGAATGCTGCTCTTGGAGCAAGGAAGACTTGAGTTCAAATCTTGCTTTGGACATGAGTTTCGTGTCCCTGGGTGAGTCACTTAACCTCTACCTCAGTTTCCTTATCAAATGAGGTAATGTATGCAAAATGTTTTGCAAAATTTTAAAGCACTTTGTAAACATTACCGTTATCAGACCTTGTCTTGGAGTTTATCCAATTGACCAAAAGATGTAAAGAATAAAGGATTCCACTGTGCTTACTGATGGATGAATATAAAAAAGTACTTAATGACAAAAATGCCTTAAAGATATTCTTGTTTTCTGTGCATTGATCAAAATTCCATGAGATTCCTTGAAAGATAAGCAGCAGAAATATCCCTGTTATATAACCCTCTGGTCATTGCTATCATTAGATAACGTAAACCAGGGAGATATGCTCACCAAAGGTGTTCATCACTGTCACGGAGCAAATCCAGACCAGGGTTCAAGTTGAAGGGAGGTTCCTTAGAGATGGTAAGGGGCCTCAGATCTCCTATTTGTGGATGTCATTGTACTGACTACATCAAGTCTGAAATGCTGCAGATCCCCCTAAATTCAATCCATAATCACACATAAGCACGTGGCTTAACTATCTTCACAGGCAAAACCAACCAAATGGATAAAGAAGGTCTTTTGTCCAAACCATGATATGCACTTGGATGGGCAAACCCTAGAGCTTATTTATTATCAGTATATGCATGTCTTAGACTAACATTGCAAATAGGAAATGAATTGGATCCAGATGAGAACAGATGGAGGAGAACAGGTTTGGTCACCTTTGGAAAATTGCAGAATTTCACAATGACTCCAAATTTCTCCCTGAATAACAAATAATAGCTAGCATTTATGTAGCACATAAGTGTTTGCAAAGTGCCTTACACATATTATCGCATTTGTACCTCACAAAACCTGCAGGAAGTAGTTTCTCTTGTTATCCCATTTTATTGATGCAGGAGCACTGAGGAGGTTGGTGTGGATTTTGTTGAAGGAAAGGATGAAGAGAAAGGAAAAGAGTAAGAGTCATCCCTTCCATACAACTCTGCAGCTTGTCACATCCAAAATCCATCAGCTTAAATACATTTAATTTATCTGTAATCTAGGTCACTGTTTAGAAGGTACCATGATGGTATAAAGGCAGCCTTGAAAATATAGCTAGCTATTTGGTTAGTTTGTCTGCATTATCAAAAAGTGTAATTATGTCTAAATTTTCCACGTGACTCTGTAAAACATTTTCCATTATGTCTATGAAATTAAAGGCCTTAATAAAAAACCTAAGTATTTGAGGCTAGATTTGAATTCAGGTCTTTCTGACTCCCAGCTCCAATGCTTTATATACTATGCCACCTAGATGCCTACTTAATTTTTAAAATGCCAATATTCTGGAATATGGCTGGCAGTCATGGAGCATGACAACCTTTGGAGAATTGAAATTGATGTTCATTCAAAGGGAGAAATACATTCTGGGCATGAAGAAGCTCAAAATTACACTTTACAAATGAACTGTGAAGGAGGAATAGTGTAAAGATGTCCAGAAAGAAATAAGTAATTCAGAGATAACTGATAGCTGTGTATGTGTGTTCCCTTGGTGATCTCATGATGTTAAGAGAAATAAAGGAAAGCCCATACCTTTTGTAAATTTGTTATGATGAATTTATGAGATGTTATTTTCCATTTATTTTCTTAGCCCCTTTCTCAGTACCTGGAACATAATAGGTGTTTAATATTTGTTTGTTGATTGATCCTTGAAGGATTATCATGGACAAGAGTTATATTGGATAGACAAGCATGAGTAAGTTATGATCTGCCTCAGTGGGAGGAATCTCAACATGATAAGTTCAGAGGTCACTTGAAGTCCTACAGGGGCGGAATACTATAAAGATCTTATGAAACCTATATAGTCTTCCTCATCCTGCAAGCTGAGTCTGATCCACATTGATCTATCCCTCCTGAATTCTAATAACATTTCAAGTCTCTACTACTCTGTTGGGCACTCGTTTATAGACTACTTCATATGATTGTGTGTTTTCTATCTCCCTGAATTTTTTAAGGGGAAGATGAACAACTACATAGGAAATACTCATTAAATATCTGCTCGATTAAATTACACTAGACTCGAGAAGGACAGATCCTAAGTCGAGCTTCAGTTCTGCCCAGCTGGGTCCTTAATGAAAACCATGAAACCATGAAAACTACAGAGACTTTATGGCTTCAGCAACTAGAACAATGCTACGTACAGTATAGATATTTAATAAGCAAGTCAGGCATAACGTGGGCACTCTTTTGTGTGATCTTAAAAAGAGAGTAACAGAGAGGAACACAACAAATTCAAACCATGCAATTTTTAGAAATCTTGGGTCCAAATAGTTTGCAAACTGGGTTTGGATTTCTCTTTTGGGGAGGGAGAGGGTATGGAGCTTCTGGAGTTTACAAGAATAGTGGGTTTGTAGCTTATTACTACCCTGGGCAAGTCACTTAACCCTGTTTGCCTCAGTTTCCTCATCAGTAAAATGAGCTGGAGAAGGAAATGGCAAACCACTCCAAGAAAACCCCAAATGGGATCATGAAGAGTCAAACATGACTGAAAGGACTCAACAACAAACATTGTTTCCCTGACATCATGTCCTATCCATTTGGTTATTAATTCTATGGTAAGTAAAAACACTACATACAGTATCCAAGCTTGTGAGTCTGCTTATATATATATGTAGGAATCACTTGCTGTGTCAGAATGTAAACTCCTTGAAATTAAGGAGTGTTTGGCTCTTATCCCTGAATATCCAGTGTTCAGCATAATCATTGGCACATAGTAGGTATATAATACAGGCTTGTAGGCAGCTAGATGGCTCAGTGGATAGAGAACTGGACTTGGAGTCAGGAAGACCTGAAGTCAAATCCAGTCTCAGACACTTACTAGCTGTGTGACCCTGAGCAAATCATTTAACATCTCTCTGCCTCAGTTTTCTGATCTGAAAGGAGGGATAAAAATAGCAACTACCACACTATAAAATACTGGGGAGTCTACCTGCCAAAACAAACCCAGGGACTATACGAACACAATTACAAAATACTTTTCACGCAAATAAAGTCAGATCTAAGTAAGTGGAAAAACATCAGTTGCTTGTGGGTAGGCCAAGCCAATATAACAAAAATGACAATTCTAACTAAATTAATTTATTTATTCAGTGCCATAGCAATCAAACTATCAGATAATTATTTTGTAGAGCTCGAAAAAAATATCAAAATTCATCTGGAAGAACAAAAGTTTCAGAATATCAAGGGAACCAATGAAAAGAAATGCTAGGGAAGGTGACTTAGCTCTACCAGATCTCAAATCGTATTATAAAGCAGCAATTATCAAAACCACTTAGTACTGGCTAAGAAACAAAAGGGTAGACTGGTGAAAGATGTTAAATACCCAAGGCAGTAGTCAATGAATATAGCAATCTACTGTTGGATAAACCCAAGGATCTGGGATAAGAACTCACTATTCGACAGAAATTGCTGGGCAAACTAGATAACAGTATGGTGGAAACTAGGCATAGACTAATGCCTGACACCATACACAAGAATAAAGTCCAAATGGGTACATGATCTAGGTATAAAGACTGAAACTATAAACAAATTAGTGGAGCAAGGAATAGTGTTTTTTATCAGATTTATGGAGAAGGGAAGAATTTTTGACTAAACAAGAGATAGAAAACATCATGAAATGAAAAAGGGATAATTTTGATTGAAAATTAAATTGAATAAATAAAATTAAATTGAAAAATTTTTTGCACAAACAAACTCAATGCAACCAAGATTAGGAGGGAAGCAGAAAACTGGGAAAGAATTTTTGCAACTAATGTCTGTGATAAAGGTCTCATTTCTAAAATATATAGAGAACTGAGTCAAATGTACCAGAATACAAGTCATTCCCCAACTGACCAGTGGTCAAAGGATATGAACAGGCAGTTTTCAGAGGAAGAAATCAAAGCTATCTACAGTCATATGAAAAAATTCTCTAAATCACTACTGATTAGAGAGATGCAAATCAAAGCAACTCTGAGATACCACATCACACCTATCAGATAGGCTAACATGACAAAACAGGATGCTGATAAATGTTGGAGAAGACGTGGGAAGATTGGAACACTAATTCCTTGTTGGTGGAGCTGTGAGCTGATCCAGTCATTCTGGAAAGTAATTTGGAACTATGCCCAAAGGGCTACAAAAATGTACATACCCTTTGACCTAGCAATATCGCTTCTAGGACTATATCCCCAAGAGATCATAAAAATGGGAAAGGGTCCCACATGTACAAAAATATTTATAGCAGTACTCTTTGTAGAGGCCAAAAATTGGATATCAAGGGGATGCCCATCAATTGGGGGAATGGCTGAATAAATTGTGGGATATGAATGTAATGGAATACTATTGTGCTATAAGAAATGATGAATAGGGAGACTTCAGAGAGGCCTGGAAAGACTTATATGAACTGATACTGAGTGAAAAGAGTGGAACCAGGAGAACTTTATACACAGCAACAACCACAGTGTGTGAGGACTTTTTCTGGTAGACTTAGAACTTCATTGCAATGCAAGGACTTAAAAAATTCCCAATGGTCTCTTAAAGTAAAATGCCTTCCACATCCAGAGAAAGAACCATGGAATTCGATTGCAGAATGTGGCAGATCATTTTCTTCTGTATTATATTTTGGTTTGTTTTATGATTTTTCCTATTCATTTTAATTCTTCTGTGCAACACAACTAAGGAGAAAATGTATTTAACAGGAATGTATTTGTAGAACCTCTGTAAAATTGCATACGATCTCAGGGAGGGAGGGAGGAGGGAGATAAAAATCTAAGTTATATGGCAGTGCTTGTCGAATACTAGAAACAAATAAAATAATTTTTAAAAATAGCAACTACCTCCCAGATTTGTTATGAGGATGAAGGAGATGCTAATTGTAAAGCATTTTGCAAACCTTCAAGGGCTGCATAAATGTTAGACATGATTATTGTTGTTGACTGCTTCTGTCTAAGTCAAGTTCATGCAGCAAGAGTTCACTAAAATAAATTCAAGGAAGTGGTTGAGAATCACTAGTAGGTAGGAGTTTGAGAACTGAAGTCAGTTTGGATAGATCTACAAATACATACACAAGCCCCTTGACAAAGAATTGATGTTGTTGCCTAGAGCGGGGATAGTAGTGAAGGATAGAAGTTTGCTGACTCGATGAAAACCATAGACTGCTTGGCACTTACTCAGCATTTCTGCCCAGCTGGGCACATGCAAACTGCCAGGGTGAGTGTGGGACTCCCCATGACACAGATTCTTTTTGCCGAACAGGATTAGATGAGCTGCAGCTGCTGTCAATACTCTCTGGTCATTAAATAACCAAGCCTTTCCAAAGCCCAGTGTGTGCTGATACAGAATATGCAACCACTTTCATCATTTATTAGCTTCAGGACCAGAACCTTCACAATATTTAAGGGACTGGAGTGAAAGAATGATGCATACACACATGTGTATTACATAAGTATGTTTATGTCATCTGTGAATTTGGTTAGATTACTATCTGTGCTTTTGTCCCAATCATCGATACAAATTTCTGGGCTTCTCATCTACTAATAAAGCAGTAAAGAGTCAACTACAGATCCTTGGACGTAGTCTACCTCTTACTGTTTTGACATTGAACCATTAATACTTCCCCTGTGGCAGTTTAATCTACAGAATTCTACCTATCTTTTCCTTTAATCCTCTGAAATCTGCTTTCCCCAAATCCAGGATTCGTGTCAGACTGTGACTGAATTTCCTCTTCTCTTTCATAAATTCCAGGAATGTGCTCATTTGTTGATGTCTGGACAATGAATGAATGAAGTCTTAATTAAGTATTTACTATGTTCAAAGCACTGTGATAAATGCTGGTGATTCAAACAGAAGAGCAAGACTGCCCCTTCCCTCTAGGAGCTGAAGGGGAGAAACAATACATTTGGAAGGTTTCTGCTACAAGTCGGAGGGAAAGATTCCATAGTTCTTCCGGTACAGTGGTAAAGTAGATGACGATGCCTCTTCTTTACTGTCATTTCCACTGATACAGTCACACATGTATGACGCTGAACTATTTGACAGCGCCAAGGACTTTGGGGTCAACTTTTTTTCTAAGTCTTCAGTGGATGCAGTTGTGGTTTTTCCAGGAGCAGTTGCCAGATTATGTCTCCACAGAAGCTGCTTCCCAGGATGATACTGGGCTGGACGTTACCCTAGAAGCATTGTTATTTCGAAGACCTTCAGGGCTCTAGGCTGTCTCTGGGTTTGAGGGGAGATGGTGGTTGTGGTGGTGGTGGTGGTGAGTTGACTTACCTGGCACATGCCTCTTTCTGTTTCTCATTCAGGGTGCCTTGTAGCTTCAGCTAGGATGACTTGCCTGCCCTTTGAGCAGCTGTTGGCCTTTAGTAGCTGGTGCCTTTTCCACAAAAGTTGCTTCTCTGGATGAGGGATGGGTAGACTGACCTGGAAACAGGATCAGTAGTCTGGGAGTGCTGCCATGCCCGGATCTTTTTTGCTTCTCTGCTTGTTGGCGGCACTTAGTCAGCAGCTGTTACTGATGGTGATGAGGAAAGCAGGTCTCTTCTCCACAATGATTTCTCTCCTCATTGGCTGTGTGGGCTGGGATGGAAACACACCTGTTGGTTCAGGGAACACTCGGGTGTGGGATCCTGGGCCACTTCCATCAGGATGAGGGGAGATGGTGGTCAAGGAGGTGGTGGTGGTGACTTAAACCTTCTTGGCTCAACTACCCCCTAACTCATTCTTAAACTAGGCTTGCTAGTTTGCCCTGTGAGTAGCAGTTGGTTGGCAGTTGGTAGGGATGATTGACTCCTTCTCTCTAGATGATGGCTGTGAGAGATGGACTGGAAGTAGTGGCCCCATCACCGATCTATCCTACTTGTGTGTCATGATTTTGATCTGTTTCCCAAACTCTTCATCTATTTACTCTTTCTGTCCAAGTGGTCTTTAGTCTACTGAAAGGACAAAAATCACATTTGTTTCCTCCTCTATTCAGCTTAACTCAAATACTTTCCATTATGCTTCCTTTCGTGAATTCAGATTTCTTAACATAATTGTCTTTTCTTAAATTGAATCTTCCCTCTCCCTCCCCTTCTCCCCCCTACCTCTTTTAATTTTAAATTTTATTTATTTATATATTTTTTAACCTATCCTATTTCTTTTGAAAAAAAAAGATGCATCAGTTTAAAGCCATGGTCCAATCCCAAGGCTCTGTGATACCTATGAGGTAAAATTTGCCTCATAGGTTAGAACCTCAGGTGCGTTTACTTTTTGTTGCCTAAATCGTTGGACTTTTCTAGATAAACATCTGAAACCATGGGTTTTGCTACTGGTTCCTTCCTTTTTTCTCTGTCTGCCTTAGCTTCCCCAAGTGAAAAATGGGGATTTTCCTTCCAGGGCTGTAGCACAGTATCTGGCATATAGTAAGTGCCCCATAAATGCGTGTTTCCTTCCAGGAAGCCTTGCCATCTGCCCTGCTACCATATTCTTACTATACTATGCTACTATACTCCCCAAACTCCTGAGCAGTGCAATCTCATCTGATGATGAGCCCTTTCCACTTTCCCTGTGGAGGCACCCTTAACACTTCCAGGCCTTTCCATCCACCCTGCTGGTGAAACTTCTCATATCCATTATCTCCCCCAATTGGAGTACGTCTTCCTTGAGAGCAGGACTATCTAGTTTTTCTTTTTGTCTCTCTAGCCCTTATAACAATGCTTGGCACAGTCAGTGCTTATCAGAATGCTTTTTCATTCATTGTGTATCCTTTCTTAGAAAGATCCAGTATGGCAGCTCCCTCCACTAACATAAGTCATAAGCCTGCCCATGCCCTGGGACATGATTTTGTGAGTTATTTCAGCCAAAAAAAAAAAAAAAAGATCACTGCCTGGTGGTTAACCTGGTGATGAGCAAATTGGACCCAATTTAGGCTGCTTGTTGGATGACCATCACAGAGTCTGTTGCAGGTCTACAATTGAAGCCTTTCTACCTTGACCAGACCTCATAGAGCTTGTGCTCTGTGGGTATGGCGTTGGAGGTCACCATCACACTGGGATGAGCTATCTGAATAAGACTTACAACATAGTATAGAAGGAAAAGTGCCTAATCTGGAGTCAGGGAAGCTGGGTTTGCCCTCTGCTCCTGTGATTCACAAGTTATAACACCTCAAGGAAATTACTTCACTTTCTTGGGCTCATTTTCCTTATCTAAAAACCATTATTTTGACTAGGCAGTTTTAAAGGTCTTTTCTCCTATTCTATTTTGTTGTTCGGTCATTTTTCAGTCACATGTGACTCTTCCTGACCCCATTTGGGGGTTTCTTGGCAAAGATACTGAAGTGATTTGCCATTTCCTTCTCCAGTTTTGTTTACAGATGAGGAAACTGAGGCAAACAAGGTTAAATGACTTGCCCAGGGTCACTCTGCTACTAAGTGTCTGAAGCTGGATTTGAACTCATGAATATGAGTCTTTCTACACCACCTAGATGTTCCTCACACTCTGCAATCCTGTGATAATGACATGAAATAAATGCCAGCTTTTGTTGTTGTTGTTAGTAACAATAGTAGTAGCAGTAGCTGCTGGCATTTATATAACACTTTAAGGTTTGTGAAGGATATATTATCTCATTTGATTCTCAAAATAACCATAGGAGATAGATGACATTACTATCCCCATTTTACAAGTGAGGAAACTGAGTCTGGGAAAAATTTGATTTACCTAAGGTTATAATAGCTACAAGCAGCTGAGGCCAGATTTGAACTCAGGTCTTTCTGACTCCAAGTCCAGCACCCTATTCACTACAACCCAGGTGAGGAAACTAATGTCTAAGGAAATGAAGTGACCTCATCAGGGACACAGAAAATAAGTAGTAGAGCCAGAATTTCAACCCAGATCTCCTGTCTCCAAATCAAGCATTCTTTCTACCAAATGTCACCGGATTCTTATCTGACAGTATATAAATAGGACAAACTAAGGGTTTCCACTGGAGATCATTAGAAGTAGAGTATCAGTAGCAGGTGAATCACAGAAATAGAAAAGTTCATTTCTCACTTCAACATTATCAGCTCTTCAACCCCTCTCTCCTCTTTTGCCCCATCGAGAGACTTGGCACTTTTCACAGTGAACGTGCCATTTGGAGATTAAGTCTTTCCTCTGAGGAGTCTGGCCCCAGCCTGGCTGCCCAGGGCCCCAAGGGCATCCAGGAAACACCTCCCCCTTTTTCATACATGTTACAATACGAGTTCCATCTACTGATAATCATAAATTCATTCACAATGGCTCAAAGGAAAAGGCAAAGCACATTAGCGGAAGTTTGGGTGGAGTTTTCTAGGAAGCAGGTTTTGCTATATTCCCACCTCCAACAACTCCTGTCTGAAGACAAAAAAAAAAATGCAATCCATTTAACTTTAGGCACCTCCCAGAAGTGTAAATGCCTGGCAGAGAGTTTCAGCAAAGGTCTTGTGACAGTTCCTGGATAATGAGGCCTTGAAGACCATCTCTGCAGTTGACCAGCATCTTCCCTGAAGTCTTCCTCTTTAGGTTTATCTTCTCATTATTTGATGCCTCCCTGCCTTTCCTTCCCTTTGTTCATGCCTCCTGCCTGGATACCCCTCTCCACCTTTTCCCTCTCCCTTCACATGGGTCTTCCCCATTCTTGGAGGTCTAGCTCCCATCCTCACCCCATCTGTGGTGGCTTGGCTGCTCTAGCCCATGGTGATGACTCTTGGAAAACCATGGCAGGGAAAGCTCTCTGCATAAGCAATTAAGATATTTGAAATACTTGAAAGCTAGTCCCACCTGTATCTGCTACAGATTTACTCTTGTTCACATGATCACAGAATCATCAGTGAGGAAACTGAGGTTCAGAAGAGGGAAATGACTTGACCAAGACCACATGACTTGTCAAGTGTTGGAGGATTCTAATCTAAACCTTTTCGTTGTTATTCAGTTGTATTCAACTCTTCATGACACCATTTAGGGTTTTCTAGGCAAAGATACTGGAGTGATTTACCATTTCCTTTTCCAGCTCATTTTACAGATAAAGAAACTGAGGCAAACAGAATTAAGTAATTTGCCCAAGGTCACACAGCTAGTAAGTGTCTGGGGCTGGATTTGAACCCAGAAAGATGAGTCTTCTTGATTCCAGGCCCTGAGCTCTTTCCACTGCTCCATCTAGTTGCCCTTTACACTCCACCATACAGCCTTCTCTGTGCCTCAGTTTCCTCACTTGTAAAATGGTGAAGTAGAGTTAGACGATCTCTGATATCCCTTCCATTTCATACATTCTGCTCTTTAATTCTTTTGTGTTAATATTCATTCTCTACTTTTGACGGTTATCTTTATCACTGTGTGCTAACTCCATACCCCCACCCACTTCCTTCCATAAATTCTTCCTTGTAACAAATAAATAGAAGCAATCAAAGAAATAAAAACGTAAAGCATGTCTGAAAATGAATGTCCATGGGTCACAGAGCAGATGAGAGGGAGGACGGTATAAGAAGACTGAAAAGGGAGAGATGGGCCAGGTTATGGAAGACTTCTAAAAGCCAATGGAGGTTACACCTCTGGTGCTCAGCCAAGAGGCTATGGACATCTCAATGTTATTCTCTGAGCTTTTAGAGCATTCTATACCTCTCATAGACACTGACTTCTTATATATTGGGTTTGTGGGGTTTCCCCCCACTCTGTGTTTCTTCTTTCTCCAACCAGGAGAACAAAACAGAAGAACAGATGTTGGATTATGCTGAGTGTTCAAAAGACAATGAGGATTGAATATTTCTGCTTATACTAACTTAATAAGATACTTAATGTGCAACAAAATCATAATTTTTCACAGTAAAACTTTTAAAAGATATAATGTATATTATATATACATATTATAGTCATTGCATCAGTTAAATTTTACTTGATTTCATGCACTATTTAATTCTGTTTTAATTACATATGTCTATATATACTCATCATATTGGTATGATAAGTTCCCATCTGCCCATCTTAATAGAATTTGGCCTGTGTCTATAACTGATATTAATATGCAGGATATGTAATATATTGCAGTATTCAGAGCATATGGTCAGAAAGAAAATTTACCATTATTTCTGTACAATGTCGTGCAATCTTTGCACTTTACAAACTTAATATTGCATTTCCAATGCTATATAAAAATGTTTGTAGTTATTCTTTTCCCTTTGTTGTACTGATCACATTGGAATACATTTAGTGTTCAGATGAAAATATCTTTAGTGTATATTTTACTCTCTTCAAAAAATAAATTTATAGTGTTACCTTGAAAAAAAAGACAATGAGGAGCCCCACCTCATGCTAAACTTTAACTCAACCAATGAGGAGGGACAAAATAATCCCAGGATTTCTGTGCTTCCATGTGCATCTCTAAGGCTTATAGGTTACCTCCTAATGTGCCTTTCAGTTCTAAATCCTATGATCCTCTGATATTAAAAAAAATGAACATAGTTGGCAGCGAGAAATGGATTTGACCATTTCACAGCCCTTGCTAAGTTAACTATGGCTAATTAGAAAGGATGGATTGGTAATTTCAGTAATTAGTGTCCCTTCTTTCAGATTCAGGTCTCAAAGGTTGTTAGTAAGGGAGGAAGAAAGGAGGAAGAAATACAGGTCATGGGCAGTCAGAACTGGGAGGCACCTTAGAGACCCTGTAACCTAATCCAATCTTTCAATTTATAGGTGAGAATTCCAGGGGGTCAAGGAAATATTTTTTTGTTATTGTTGTTTAGTCATTTTTCAGTCATGTCTGAGTCTTTGTGATCCGATTTGGGGTTTTCTTGCCAAAGATACTGGAGAAGTTTGCCATTTCCTTCTCTAATTCATTTTAGAGATAAGGAAACTGAGGCAAACAGGGTTAAGTAGCTTGCCCAGGGTGACACAGCTAGGAATTTTCTGAGGCTGGATTTGAACTCAGGTATTTCTGACTCAAAGTCCTATGCTCTATCCACTGGGTCACCTGGCTGCCCACCCCAAAGAAAATGAATTTCAAATATACTTAAAGATATATTTCAGAATTTCAGATATAGTTAAAGAATGGCAATGACTTTGGAGGCAGTTAGGAAGGCATTCTTGTAACTTTTCCAATCACAGCAATTAAGTCATTCTCGCTTTGCCTCTGTAGGAATTCAGAGATTAGACCCAGAGGGGACCTCAGAGGTCATTATAATGATAGCCGACCCTTACTTAGCACTTTGGGGTTTACAAAATACAGTTAAACCCAGGAATAACCTCATTTGGACCCCCTAAAAGGACTGTGGGCTTAGGCAGCAGTAGGTGACTGGGCAGATGACTTCTGGACTTGGGGTTCAAATAAACTAAGTTCAAGTCCTGCCTCTTATAGTTATGGAATTCTGAGCTCTGTGACCCCAGAGACCACTTAAATGATGTCTGCCTCAGTTTCCTCATCTGTAGAATGAGCATGATAACAGCATCCACCTCCCAAGGCTGTTGTAAGGATTAACTGAGATTGACAACCTTTCTCAGCCTCACTTGTATAATCATTAAAAGTGGAGTCATCATAGCACTGATTACAGGGATACTATAAGGATCAGATGGGGTCATAGATAGGAATGCTTTGCCAAATATTAACCACATAGAAAAGTGACCAAGGGACAATCCCTCATCACTTCCCACCTGGACCACTGCGGTAGCCGTTTTCACTGACTGTCACCTATGCTTGGAATGCCATCCTCCTTGTCTTTGCCTCCTGGCTTCCCCCAAATCTCACCTTCTGCAAGAAGTCTTTTCTCAACTTTCTTAACACTAGTGTCTTCCCTCTGAGATTATCTACAATTATATATGTATATATATGTTCATGTGTGCGTACACATATATACATACATGTATGCGTGTATGCATGCATACATGCACACACATTCTTTGTACATAATAGTAATAATATTAGCTAGCATTTATAGAATGCTTTAATATTTCAAAAGTGCTTTACAAATACTGTCTCATTTGATGCTTACAACCTTGGGAAGTATGCTCATTTTGCAGATGAAGAAGCTGAGGCAGACAGAACTTAAGTGGCCTCCCTGGGGCCATACAGCTAGGAAGAATCTGAAGCCAAATTTCAACTCAGGTCTTCTTGATTCCAAGTCCAGTCCTCTGTCCACTTTGCTACCTAGCTACTTGTTTGTATGTTGTCTCTCCCACCGTTAGATTCTGAGCTCCTTGAGAACAGAGAGTGGGTTTGCCTTTCCTTGTATCCTCAGAGCTTAGCACAGTGCCTAGGACACAGCAAGTATTTAATAATTACTTTATGACGTGACTTGATTTGACTAAATGTCAGTTTTGGAGCTAAGATTTGAACCCAGATTTATTGATGTCAGCACCTTAGAGAGAGAGAGAGAGAGAGAGAGACTTTTCCCACTAGGATCACAGATTGGATCACAGACAAAGCTGGAAAAAATCTTGGGGTTCATTTAGTCTGAATTCCTCATTTTACAGATATGGAAACCAAATCACAAAGAGGTTCAGTGAATTTACCTCAAGGTCAGGCAAGAAGTCAGCTAAGATTCAAACTCAGGTCTTCTGATTTCAATTTCAGCTGTCAGTCCACATCCCCACTAGAATTTTTGGCTTTACTTGGCACCCCACTCAGCAATTTCATTGTTGAGGGAATCAACCGTAGGCAGTTTAGTTAAGTCTCTGTTACAAATTCCTCTGTCTGCAGTCTCTAGAGCAGAGATTCTTAACCTTTTTTTATATCCTGGACCTCTTTGGCTGTCTGGCAAAGCCTGTGGATCTCTTCTCAGAAAAATGTCTTTAAATACACAAAATGAAATACGTAGGATTACAGAGGAAAGTAATTACAGTGAAATAGAATTATCAAGATATTTAAAGACCAAGCTCATGAACCTCAGGTTAAGAAAGGAATAAATGTAAGGCAGAATGTGCTTTGGATTTAGGACAGGGTCCTCAGCAACTAAGAAAATAGTGGAAGAAAGCTAACAAATTCATCACACCACCAGGCGGATCTCACTATTCAAAATACTGACTTTTGAACCAAGGAGAGCCTCCCAAAGGGAGGAAGGAGGGCTAAGGAACAATGGACCCACATTACCATGCTCCCTACCCTTGAGAACCTCTCAGTTCTAGCCCAAGCTATCTTCTCTTTCCTCACCAGAAATAAGCAGAGAGAGTCAGGCTAGAGGCAGGAGAAGCAGCTACAGCAACCAATCATAAGGAGGAGCAGAAAAGTTTGGGAAGTGGGTAGAATGCTTCTCATTTTCTTCCTAAAGATACTCATCCTTCTGCCTCCAAAAGCCATTCCATTCCATTGGGCTTTGTCCTCATGTCCCTAGTTCCTATTCTCAGAAGGGAGAAGGAGATGCCCTGTGGGCAGGGTCCTGGCCTGAGTCAAGAACAGTGGTTTCTATTCTTGGTTCCAGAACTGACTCACTCGGATCTTGAATGATTACATTGGGCTGCAGCCCAATGTCTAATTCTATACCCTGTACAACAACTCTGGTGTAGTTAGAGTGCCATAAATGGCAGACAGTCCTTGAGCAAAAACAGCATGAAGCTGATCCTCTCACAGCCTCAGTTTCCCAGCCTGCAAATTGAGGTTCATAAACTTTCATGTTTCTTTGTGTTTAGTATATGTCAGCAGCCTCAAATGGTTAATTTTTTAAATTAATAAATTTTATTAGCATCTTTCATTTTTATAAAGTTTGCTAGATTCTCCTCATTCCCACCAGGGTGTCATTCTTTATAACAAAAAATTTATTTTTTTAAAGCAGCAAAAATGATCAGCACATAAACAAAAAGTAATACAATGTTCCACACCTATGGAACTCCTATTTCAGCTAAGGAGTCAGGAACCTGTGTCTTTTTATAACTCTTCTTTGGGGCCAAGCTTATCCTTTATACTTTGGGATGTTCGACTTTCCATTCTCTTGGGTTTGGGGTTGGGTTTTTTCCAATTAAATTGAAGTCATCCAACATGACAGTTTTAAAACGATCACTAATTTGTTTTTGGGTGGCTAGGTGTGTAGAGTGCCAGACTCATCTCCTTAAATTCAAACGTGGCCTCAGACACTTACTAGCTGTATGACTTTGGGCAAGTCGCTTAATCCCGTTTGCCTCAGTTTCCTCATCAGTAAAATGAGCTATATCTTTGCCAAGAAAACCCCAAACAAGGTCATGAAGAGTCAGATATGATTGAAGCAAAACCTATGCATTCATTCTGGGAGAAACACAATACAGATTGACATATTTAATTTAGGAAAAGGGATTCAGTTAGATAGAGTTGTTGGATATTGGGAGGAAGATTGTAAAATCAACTGTGTGATGGGGAAACAGAGGAAAAACAAGAATTTTTTATCAAGTAGTGGTGGTTCAAGTACCGTTCTTCCTGGAGGCATTATAGACAACTTGGAGTGACTCTGGATCCCAAGTTATAGTTTAACCTTGATGTGATCATTTCTCCCCAAAAGGAGAAAAAAGACCCTCAAAAATAACTGTATTGTCAAAATCCAAACCAGGAAGAGATGGTGGAGAAGAGTGGAAGGAGACTTGGCATGGGAGCTATGTGATCCTAATCAAGTCGTGACATCTGGAGCCTTCGCTTTCCTCATCTGTAAAATGAGAGGCAGAATAGATGATCTCTAATGTTCCTTCTGTTTGTCACTATGATTGTCAGGTCACTTTTCTTTGAGGTACAGCAGGTATTTTTACCTGCACAGTGTAAATGGATATTTCTGCTCTGCTTCAGGCATGCATTTACTTGATGTTTATAAATAGATCATTTCCCAAAGTGTTTTGCAAAGGGCCCTAGGCTATTAAATGGGCTCTCACAGGGGAGAGTCAAGATTCACTCCTAAGCTTATTTCAAGCTACTACAGAGAAGAAGCCTTGGACAGAAGTGGGAAAAACTTTTGGTCTTCTTAATTTGTTTTCCTTTTTTATACAGTTTTCCTTCCCATTGTAATTATTCACAATAAGTCTGCCAGATAAGAAGTGGAGAACCTACTAGGTGATCTCTCAGATTATATCTAGGTCTAATATTTTTTACTTCCATGACCCTTTTCAGAGCTTTCTTTCTCAGGTGCTTGAATGGAAATAATTCTTATTTTGATTGGGGACCCTCAGCAGTTCTAACCCAGCTTTGCACCCTACCCAGACAAACAGAGGACAGAGTGTTATTTTTGTTATGCCTGAATCTACAGAGCCACTAATTTTGTTATAAGATAATAGATGGGTGACCCAATTTAGTGAGTCATTCATTAATGAACAATAACAAAAATTGACTGGCATAAAAATTTAAGTCCAAACTCAGGACTGAGACATGTTCACAGATTCCCTTTTCCAAAGTATTCAGACCTCACTCACCGTGAAAATTTCTTTGGACTACATTTCCCAGAAGACTGTATCTTGAATCCACAGTGTGATGAATTAATCCATCATAAACTATTGTTGAGGAAACTGTATGGGCTTAAAAAGTTCTGTAGCCATCTTGCATGGAGTCTAGTGTGAGTGGCAGAGATTTGGGTTGTGGAAATGTGGGTTGTGGATATGCTAAAACAGAAGGGCAACCATATGCTGAGAAAGTAAGTGACATGGAACTGGCTGTAGTGTCTTGTGATCTCTTGTCTGGTGGTTGAGAGCAGCATGCACGGTTTGTCAAGACCCAAGGAGTCTGTGTGGTTGAGTCTGACACGCAGACTGAATGGGAGGCTAATTAGGTAGAGTAACTTCATATTCTTAGTTTCAACACTGGCATCATATGTTTGATCTAAACATTTTGCTGCTTCTTAGGGACACAGTGGAATTAAATGGAGATATTGACTTAATCTTCCCTTGAAACATAGAAACTGGCAGACATCTTAATGTTTTATGTCTTTCCTTTGTTGATTGTCTCCAACTTGTTATATCTGTATCTTTATATGTATATATCTGCATATATAGGTATGTATATATACACACATGTATGTATGTGTATATGTATATATGTATATAATATATATACATATATTATATAGTTATTTACCTGTTGCCTCTCCCTATTAGATTGTGAACTCTTCAATAGCAGGGACTGATTTTTTCCCTTTCTTTGTATTCCAACACAGCACAGTGCCAGGCACATTAGTGGGCTTTTAATAATTCCTTGCTTATGAGTGTAAGCAACATTTTTCACCTGATTCAGTTCCCTGTTACCTCTCTATTTTGTTCTGAAGAATTTCCTTTTCATTTTGAAACATGTGTCTTTTGGCATGACCTAGCATGGAGATGTGTTGGTAGAGGCTGAAGCTATAATTGTAAGTGAATGATGACCTAAACAGCGAGTTAAACCTGGGTGTAGCTAAGACAGGACGGATGCTATAAGGCTGAGTGAGTTATCAGTTTTCTATTTCTCTGGAATTCTGATTAAAATCAATCAAACATTCAGCAAGTATTTATTAAGCTCCTACTATGTGCCAGGCTCTTTGCTGGAACCTGGGCTTAAAAAAACTTTTTTGGATCATCACTTTCATGTCTAGTAATTCTTAAGTCATCACCCCCTTAATCAGTTTTTCCAAGTCAGTTGTTTTTGCAATTAAATGCCTTACATTTTCTTTTATTTTTTTCCATTTTCTCCCTTCTTTTAATATTTCTTGCTGTCTCATAAATGTTATTATTTTCTATTTATTCCATTCTAATTTTCAGAGAGTTTGTTGCTTGAGTATAGTTTTGAATCTCTTGAGTCAAGCAATTAATCCCTTTTTCAATTCTTTATTCCATAACTCTCATTTCTTTTCCAGTTTCCCTATAGTGCTCTCATTTAATCTACAAAGATATTTTAAATATTAAAAAAAACTTTTTCTTCATTTGTTCTAGGGATTCTAGATGACTTTGTAACCAAGCTGTCGTTTTCCTTTAGACTTCACTTATAGATGAGACTCAGACAGTTCCCCTCCTGAGTTCAGAACCAGATAACTGCAGCTTGCTTCTGAACTTATTTCTTATTTGTTACATGGTCTAGTGTCCGTGACTACTCCTCACCCTGGAATACCACCTCTAGACATAGGTTCCCTTCTCATTCTGCCCCGGATCTATGACCTAGAACTGTATAGTAAACAAAAAAATTACCAGTTGGCAGTTACTCCTTTTACCTGCACAAGTTTATAGCCCTATGTGAAAGATCTTGAATTTCTTCTTGTTCTGGTACACAGCCTCTCCCTAAGATGGAATGCTCTCTGCATGGCCATCCCTGTCTAGACCCCCCATTCCCAAAGTCTGCAGATCTTTTTACCTCCTTCTGTAGACTGAACCTAGAAAAATTACTATAACTTTTTCTTGTATTTGCCATTCAGAATGCAGTCTGATATATTTCCTAGGTATGTTTGTGAGAGTTGTAGATAGAGCTTGACTATACTTTTTCTTGCTGTTCTGCCTCTTAATTTATAGTCCTAAAGACTTACCTGGGGCATTAGGAGGTTAAGGGACTTGTCCAGGGTCACATAGCCATTATGTGTCAGAAGCAGGACTTAACCCTGAATCTTTCTGACACTAAGATTATCCTCTCTCAAGCAAACCATGCCACCACTGAAGCTAAGTACTGTATACTAATCTAATGACTTTTCTATGTGATGGTTTTGGAAATACATATTTTTCATCCCTTTGAGATTTCTTTTGTAGATTATTTACTTGATCAATAAATCTATTTAGAAAGGTCCTATAATTTTTTTTGGAAAAAGGGATGGAGCCAAGATGGTAGAAGAAAAGCAGGGATTTTCTAGAGCTCTACCCCCAAACCCAGCCAAATACCTGTAAAAAAAAGAACAGCTCTAAACAAATTCTGGACCTACAGACACCACAGAATGATGGAGTGAAGCAAATCTCCAGCCCTAAACATCATGGAAGGTTGATGAGAAGTATCTATTCTGCTGTGCTGGGAGCACGGCACAGTGTGGCATGGACTGTGCCTGCACAGACAGGACCCGAGCATGCCTCGGAATGACTGAATCTCTGGCACCTCTGGTGGTTTCCAGACTTCACAATCCCAAAATGCCAAGGACAAATTGCAAGGTTAGTGGAAAAAAAAAAAAACAACAGCACGGGCAGTGGCAGTGAATGATTCTGGAGCTCTAGGCCCACAGATTATGGGAGGATTGAGCAGCTGACAATACAATCCCACCCCCACTGGAAGCCAAGAACTACCTAGACAAAGAGCTCAAAAATCAAGTAAATGGCTGGGGAAATGAGCAAAAACCAGAAAAAGAATCAGTCTATAGAATCTTACTTTGGTGACAAGGAAGATCAAAGCATGCAAACAGGAGAAAACAAAGTCAAAGCCCCTCCATGCAAAATCTCCAAGAAAAATATGAATTGGACTCAGGCCATGGAAGAGCTCAAAAAGGATTTTTAAAATCAAGTAAGAGAAGTAGAGCAAAAATTGGGAGGAGAAATGAGAGTGATGCAAGAAAATCATGAAAAACAAGTCAACTGCTTGCTAAAGGAGACCCAAAAATGCTGAAGAAAATAACACTTTAAAAAACAGACTAACACAAACGACAAAAGAAATCCAAAAAGAGAGAATGCCCTGAATACAAAAGGAGAAGAATGCCCTAAAAAGCAGAATTGCCCAGATGGCAAAAGGAGTTCACTGAAAAAAATAATTCCTTGAAGATTAGAATGGAGTAGATGGAAGCTAATGACTTTATGCAAAATCAAGAAATTATAAAACAAAACCAAAGGAATGAAAAAATAGCAGATAATATGAAATATCTCATTGGAAAAACAACTGACCTGGAAAATAGATCCAGGAGAGACAATTTAAAAATTATGGGATTATCTGAAAGCTATGATCAGAAAAAGAGCCTAGACATCATCTTTCATGAAATTATCAAGGAAAACTGCCCTCATATTCTAGAACCAAAGGGTAAAATAAATATTGAAAGAATCCACTGATCACTTCCTGAAAGAGATCCAAAAAAGAAAAACTTCTAGGAATATTGTACCCCAAATTCCAGAGTTTACAGGTCAATGAGAAAACATTGCAAGTAGCCAGAGAGAAACAATTTAAGTATTGTAGAAATACAATCAAGATAGCACAAGATCTAGCAGTTGCTACATTAAGGGGTTGAGTGGCTTGGAATATGATATTCCAGAAGTCAAAGGAGCTAGGATTAAAACTAAGAATTGCTTACCCAGCAAAACTGAGTATAATATTTCAGGGGGAAAAATGGTCATTCAATGAAATAGAGGACTTTCAAGCATTCTTGATGAAAAGACCAGACCTGAATAGAAAATTGTCAAACACAAGAATCAAGAGAAGCATGAAAGGATAAACAGGAAAGAGAAATCATAAGGGATTTTCTAAAGTTGAACTGTTTGCATTTCTACATGGAAAGATCATATTTGTAACTCTTGAGAGTTTTCTCAGTATCTGGGCAGTTGGAGGGATTATATACACATAGAAAGAGGGCACAGAGTGAGTTGAATAGAAAAAGATGATATCTAAAAACAATAAAATTAAGGGATGAGAGAGGAATAGAAAGGGAGGAGAAAGGGAGAAATGGAATGGGACAAATTATCTCTCATAAAACAGGCAAAAAAAAGCATTTTCAGTGGAGGGGGTGAGAGGGGAAAAGTGAAGCTTACTCTCATTACATTTAGCTTAAAGAGGGAATAACATGCTCACTCAATTTGGTATAAAAATCTAACTTACACTACAGGAAAGAAGGGGAGGAGGATATAAGTGGGGTGTGAGGAGGGATGATAGAAGGGAGGGCAAATAGGAGAAGGGGGTAATTAGAAGTAAACACTTTTTAGGAGGGACAAGGTCAAAAGAGAGAATACAATAAATGGGGAGCAGGATAGGATAGAGGGAAATATAGTTAGTCTTTCACAATATGACTTTTATGGAAATGTTTTATGGGACTACACATGTATAATCTGTATCAAAATGCATGCCTTCTCATGGGGATGAGTGGGGAGGGAGGAAGGGTGAGAAGTTGGAACTCAAAGTTTTAAAAACAAATGTTAAAAATTGTTTTTATATGCAACTGGGAAATAAAAAATACAGGTAATGGGGTATAGAAATCTATCTTTCCCTACAAGAAAATAGAGGAGATGGGGATAAGGGAAAGGAAGGGTGTAATAGAAGAGAGGGCATATTGGAGGAAGGGGTGATCAGAATGCATGATGTCCTGGGATAAGGGGAGAGGAGAGATGGAGAGAAAATTTGGAACTCAAAATCTTGTAGAAATGAATGTCAAAAACTAAAAATAAATGAATTAATTTTTTAAAAAAGAAAATCATGAAAACTGAATCAACTGCTTACTAAAGGAGGCCCAAAATGCTGAAGAAAATGATACCTTAAGTAATAGGCTAACCAGGGTATAACCAAGATAGCAGAGTAGAAGCATGGACCTGCTTGAACTCTCACCCCAAAGCTATTAAAATACATGCAAAATGACTCTAAACAAATTCTAAAGCAGTGGAAGCCACAAAAATGACAGAATGAAACAGATTTCTAGCCCAAGACAGCCTGGAAGGCCGACCAGAAGGATCTATTGCACTGTGCTCAGAATGGAGCAGAGTCCAGGGTAGGCCACAGCAGTACAGATGGGACTGGAGTAGGCATCAGGGCACTGAATCATGGGCAGCTGCCATGGTTTCCAGATTTCTTAACTCACAAACGCCAAAGATAGCTTCAAAGGTCAGTGAGAAAGGTCTTTCACTTGGGTGAGAGGGGAGTGTGATCCAGTTCCAGCCTCAGCCCCAAGTCAGCTATAGTCACTGCTGCAATATCAGTCACTTTTGGAGCTCTTGGCATACACACCTTGAGGGAATTGAGTGGCTGATCTGAGTCTCAGACCTGGGATGAGGAGGAGCACTGGTGTGGCAGAACTGATGATGATTGTGGAGAAGGGATCTTGCTTGCAGTTTCAGAGAAGAGAGAAGTGCTTGTGATTTCTCACAGACCAGAGCACAGTCCAGGAGAATAGTAAACACCTTGCCCTCAACTATTCCACTTTGGAGTAACTGAAACCTTACAGGCCCCTAGAGATATCTTAGAGAACAGCTACACAAAACCTCTGAAGCTTGGGGTAGTATACCCTCCATTTGGCAAAGGACTCAAAGGGCAAGTAGTAGTCTGGGAAAACGCCCCAAAGGAGGAGAAAAACAAGACCATAGGATGTTACTTTCTTGGTGAAAAAGTATTTTCTTCCATTCTTTCAGATGAAGAAAATCAAAGCATACAATCAGAGGAAAACCAACACATATAACTGGAGGAAGACAGCAAGGTCAAGGCTCCTACATCCAAAGCCTCCCAAAAATACTATGAAATGGTCTCAGGTCATGGAAAAGTTCAAAAAGGATTTTTAAAATCAAACAAGAGAGGTGGAGGAAAAATTGGGAAGAGAAATGAGAGTGATGCTAGAAAATCATGAAAAACAAGTCAACTGCTTGCTAAAGGAGACGCAAAAAAAATGCTAAAAAAAATAATACCTTTAAAAATAGACTAACCCAAATGGCACAAGAGATTCAAAAAGCCAATGAGGAAAGGAATGCCTTAAAAAGCCAAATTGGCCAAATGGAAAAGGAAGTCCAAAAGTTCACTGAAGAAAAGAATTCCTTAAAGATTAAAATAAAGCAGATGGAAGCCAATAACTTTATGAAAAATCAACAAATAATAAAAGAAAACAAAAGAATTAAAAAATAGCCAACAATGTGAAATATCTCGTTGGAAAAACAACTAACCTGGAAAATGGATCCAAGAGATACAATCTAAAAATTATTGGACTACCTGAAAGCCATGATGAAAAAAAGAAGAGCCTAGACATCCTCTTTCAAGAAATTATCAAGGAAAACTGCCCTGATATTCTAGAACCAAGGAGTAAAATAGATATTAAAAGAATCCACCAATCACCTCCTGAAAGAGATCCCAAAAGGAAAACTCCTAGACATATTGTAGCCAAATTCCAAAGCTCCCAGGTTAAGTAGAGAATATTGCAAACAGCCAGAAAGAAGCAATTCCAGTATTATGAAAGCACAATCAGAGTAACACAAGATCGAGCCACTTCTACATGAAGGGATCAGAGGTTTTGCAGTACGATATTCCAGAGGTCAAAGGCAATAGGAATAAAACCAAGAATTACCTATCCAGCAAAATTGAGTATACTACTTCAGGGCAAATAAAATGGTCATTCAACGAAATAGAGGACTTTCAAGCATTTTTGATGAAAACACCAGAGCTGAATAGAAAATTTAATTTTCAAACACAAGAATCAAGAGAAGCATGAAAAGGTAAACAGGAAAGAGAAACCATAAGGGACTTACTAAAGTTGAACTGTTTACATTCCTACATGGGAAGATCATATTTGTAATTCTTGAGACTTTTCTCAGTATTAGGGTAGTTGGAGGGATTATATACACATAGAGAGAGGGCATGGGGTGAGTTGAATAAGGAAGGATGATATCTAAAAAAATAGAATTAACGGCTGAGAGAGGAATATGTTGGAAGAAGGAGAAAGTGAGAAATAGAATGGGACAAATTATCTCACATAAAGGAGGCAAGAAAAAGCTCTTTCAAAGAATGGGCAGGGGGGAAGTCAGAGAGAAAGAGTGAACATAACTCTCATTACATTTGGCTTAAATAGGGAATAACATGCACATTCAATCTGGTATGAAAATCTCTTACACTGTAAGCTAGTAGGGGATGGGGAGATGATAGAAAGGAGGGTAAATGGAAGGTGGGAGTAATTAGAAATAAACACTATTGAGAAGGGACAGGGTCATAAAAGGGAACAGAATAAATAGGGACCAGGATAGGACAAAGGGGAATATAGCTAGTCTTTCACAACATGACTGTTATGGAAGTGTTTTGCATGATTACACATGCATAATGTGTACCAAATGCTTGCCTTCTCAGTGGGGATGAATGGTGAGGGAGGAAGGGAGAGAAGTTGGAACTCAAAGCTTTAAAAATGGATGATAAAAATTGTTTTTACATGCAACTGGAAAATAAAATATACAGGCAATGGGGTATAGAATTCTATCTTGCCCTACAAGGAAACAGAGGGGACAGAGATAAGAGAAGGGAAGGTTGTGATAGAAGGGAGGGCAGATTAGGGACAGGGGTAATCAGAATGCATACTGTCTTGGGTGGGGGTAGGGGACAGATGGGGAGAAAATTTGGAACTTAAAATCTTGTGGAAGTGAATGTTGAAAACTAAAAATAAATTAATTAACTTTTAAAAACACTAAAAAAAATTATTCAGGAGTAAAATGAAATTCCAGGCTGAATAGACCTCTATGGTATGGTAAATAAAGTCCTGAGGAAATGAGTCAATTGTACAGGTGGTAGAAGAATGAAGAATTGTAACAGAGTTGTTCTGTTCGTGTACCCTTCTGAACATCCTTTTGTTTTCTTCTATGTATTTGTAAATGTTTTATTGATTCTTTTTTGTTTTGTTTTCCTTTTTTGTGTCTCCATCACTACCCACTAACACAATTTCTTCACTATTCTTCTCGATCTCAAAATAAAAATGTTCCCCTGTAACAAATAAGTACAGTCAAGTGAAACCAATGGATGTACTGGCCATGTTGGAAAATATCTCTCCTGTACTTTTATATTTCCATTCCTTCTGCCAGAGGTAAGTGACGTATTTCATCATAAGTTCTCTAAAGTAATGATTACTTACTGAATTGATTAGAGTTCTGTAATTTTTTAAAATAAATTTATTTATTTAACTTTTTACATTCATTTTCACAAAATTTTGGGCTCCAAATTTTCTCCCTATTTGTCCCCTCCCCCGTCCCCTATACACCAAACATTCTAATTTCCCCTATCACTAAACTGCCCTCTCTTCAATCATCCTTCCCTTCCCTTGTCCCCATCTTCTCTTTTGTCCTGTAGGGCCAGATAACTTTCTATTCCCCATTACCTGTATTTCTTATTCCTAGTAGCAAGAACAATACTCAACAGTTGGTCCTAAAACTTTGAGTTCCAACTTCTCCCCATCCCTCCCTCCCCACCCATTCCCTTTGGGAAGGCAGGCAATTCAACATAGGCCATATCTGTGTAGTTTTGCAAATCACTTCCATAATAGTCATGTTGTGTAAGACTGACTATATTTCCCTCCATTCTATCCTGCCCCCCATTGTTTCTATTCTCTCTTTTGATCCTGTCCCTCCCCGAGTGTTGACTTCAAATTGCTCCCTCCTCCCATTGCCCTTCCTTCCATCATCC
>CM053769.1:162149552-162173051 GCA_028658325.1 Potorous gilbertii | reverse complement strand
CTAGAATATCAGGGCAGTTTTCCTTGATAATTTCATGAAAGATGATGTCTAGGCTCTTTTTTTGATCATGTCTTTCAGGTAGTCCCATAATTTTTAAATTGTCTCTCCTGGATTTATTTTCCAGGTCAGTTGTTTTTCCAATGAGATATTTCACATTATCTTCCATTTTGTCATTCTTTTGGTTTTGTTTTGTGATTTCTTGGTTTCTCAGAAAGTCATTAGCCTCCATCTGTTCCATTCTAATTTTGAAAGAACTCCTTTCTTCAGTGAGTTTTTGGACCTCCTTTTTCATTTGGCTAATTCTGCTTTTTAAAGTATTCTTCTCCTCATTGGCTTTTTAAACCTCTTCTGCCAATTGAGAGCCTATTTTTAAAGGTGTTATTTTCTTCAGCATTTTTGGGGACTCCTTTAGCAAAGTGTTGACCTGCTTTTCATGCTTTTCTTGCATCTCTCTCATTTCTCTTCCCAGTTTTTCCTCCACCTCTCTAACTTGATTTTCAAAATCCTTTTTGAGCTCTTCCATGGCCTGAATGCATTTAATATTTATTTTGGATGTTTGGGATACAGAAGCCTTGACTTCTATGTCTTTTCCTGATGGTAGGCATTGTTCTTCCTCATCTGAAAGAATGGGAGGAGATATCTGTTCACCAAGAAAGTAACCTTCTATGGTCTTATTTTTTTCCCCTTTTCGGGGCATTTTCCCAACCTACTTGACTTTTAGGTCCTTTGCCAAGAGTAGGGTATACTCTGGGAATCTGTGAGGTCTCAGTTCCTTCAAGGTGGCACAATCAAGCTTGTACTGATCTGGATGCAGAGAGGGATTTTTGTGCCCAGAATCTTAGCAGATACCTCTCCACCACCACTTGGCCTCCAGTTTTGCCAAGCCAGCACTGGGGGCTGATTTTCAGATAAGCTGGATGGGCAGGGCCACCATTCAGTTAGAGACAAAGACCAGCTCAGCCAGGGCCTCCACCCAGGGCTGAGGTAAGACTCAGCTCTTCAATGCCCCCATGGGTTTTTACGCTCCAACAATGGAGCTTCCGTACGGGCTGTTGTGCAGGCTCTGTGGCCGCTGCCTGCTGCTGGAGCTATGGGAAGGCTCTTCTCCCTTCCTGGAGAGCTGATAAAACCCTGTCACTGACCTTTGGTGCCTTTGGGTTGAGGGATCTGAGGACCCACTACTGTGACTGGAGATTCTGCCCTCAAGGTGGCCTCCTCTCAGAATCTCGTCGCTGGGCTCTGCTTGGCTCTGCGTTGGGTGCAACAAACATTTCCGTGGGCCTTTCAGGTCACCGTGGGCTGGAAATCTCCTCCACTCTGTTGTTCTCCACTTCTGCTGCTCCAAAATTTGTTGAGAGTCCCTCTCTATAGGTATTCTATGGGCTGTGGGGAGGACCCTGCATAAGTGTGTCTTTCTAGTCTGCCATCTTCAGTGCTCTGTCTTTTCCCTGGGACACATGGTACACTGTTGAGGGTGGTTAGATGTGCAAGCCTCACTCCAGGGAATTGACTCTGTGTTGTCCATTTCATCTCTGTGGTCTCTGCCTTCCCCAAACCTCTCTCCTCTCTCTTCCTCCCTGTCTCCAGATCTTCGATCTCTGGGTCAATAAGTAGGTTAGCTTCTCTCAGATTCTCTGTGACTTTATCTATTCATCCTATCTGTCTCAGTGTCTCTGTGTATCTTTACCTCTCTCTCTCTCTGTCTCTTTTTCTCTCTCTATCTCTCTCTGTCTCTGTGTGTATGTCTCTCTCTTTGTGTCCCACTGTCTCTCTGACTTTCTCTTTCTGTCTCTGTCTCATGGTGTCTTTGTCTCTCTGCTCTTTCTGTCTGTCTTTCTCTCCTCTTTCAGGAAAAGGCTGGGCAATGTCAATGAAGCAACCAATAACTAGGACAAGACAGGGAGTTCACACCTTATCAAGGAGACAATCATCAAAGTCAGATCAATGGATCAGATTCAAAACAGTGTCTGGGCACACCCTTTACAAAAGAATCCTGTGAACTGAGGTTAGAGAAGGAATTCAACCCTTTCTAGCCCCATCCCCTTACCTCTTTCTTGCAGATTGCACATTCTCATTTGAAACTTATACCCTGTATTCTACCTTACATCTACAAGATTAACAGAAATGTCAAAAAGAGAAATGATAATTGTTGGAGGGGCTGGGTGAAGATAGGCACACTAGTGACCTACTGGTAGACTTGTGAAATATTTCAACCATTTTGTAAAGCAATTTGGAATTGCACCTAAGAAATCAACAAAAACTATATAGATTAGCTCAGCAATGCCACTCCTAAATGCATACCCTTAGGATATCAAAGACAGAGAGAAAGTACCCATACATTTGAAAAAAAGTATTTATATCAACACTCTTAATCATAGTAAAGTTCTGAAAACAACATAGGTGACTAACAATTGGGGAATGACTGCACAAATTATGGTTTATCAGTGTATTGGAATATTATTTCTCCATAAGCAATGAGGTTCAAATCTGGTCTCAGATACTTCCTAGCTATATGATCCTATGCAACTCACCAAACCCTGTTTGCCTCAGTTTCCTTATCTGCAAAATGAGCTGGAGAAGGAAATGGCAAGCTACTCCAGTATCTTCACCAAGAGAACCCCAAATGGGTCAGAAAGAGTAAGACATAACTGAAAAATGACTCAAAAACAAGAGGAAATGATGAATGAGATAGATTCAGAGAAGACTTCTTGTGAACTGATGCAGAGTGAAGTTGACAGACCAAGAGAGTAGTTTGTACATTGACCATGACATTGTAGAAGATGACTTTGAAAGCAAGGATCAATCCATCATGACTCTAGAAGACTAATGATGAACTGTACTTCCTCCCTCTTAGTAGAGAAGTGCTACACTGTAGATACAAAATAAGGTATACTTTTCTGGAAAACCAGTGCATGACAAATTTGTTTTGCTTGACTAGCCTCTTTGTTATAATGGAAGAAGAATATGTAGGGGAGGAGTATTAATGGTCTAAAAAAGAGAAGGAGAAAAAGCATCAATAAAACAGTTTTTTTTAATGTACAGAAGAAAAAGCATTTCAAGAGGCAGAGATACAATGGGCAGTATTGGTACTAATGTTTAATTTGATATATACTTTTGAAAAATCAAAGTGTATATGGTAGAGTCACAGTTTCCTACGCAATCCTCTTTTTCTGTCCTTCTTTGGATGTGGAATGCTTGAGTTTGTTAATGACTGTGAAGTTCAGAGGGAAAGAAAATTTAAAGAAGGATAATTATACCCTCTATAATTAGAGATAGTCAGAACCAGGACAAGACATTTGCAAACTCAGGAAAATGTTTCAATATTATGCCCTCTGTGTGTTAACTGTTTACCAGAAGTTTTGAGCCTTTGTTGTAACACATTTTAATCAATGTCTTTAATAAGCTTTTAATAAATCACTATTACTCACATACATGTAGCCTATGACAGTTTGCCAAGTGCATTCTTTACAGAAACTCTAAGAAGTAAGTAGAGAAATTACTCTCATAGCCATCTTACCTATAAGCAAAACCTTGAAGAGGTTGTGTCTTGCAAAGGATACAGGAATTTTATGACTTAAAAATTGAAAAGTTCCTTTAATGACTACGAGCTTCTGATCCATTTTTTTTAATCTTTTAAAAGATTCATTTTTAAATACCAAGATTCTCCTAGTGTTGCTGGATGACACAAAATACCATGGTCTCTGAAGAAATAAAAACGAGTATTACACAGAAGACAATGGAGAGCAGCATGATGGATGTAATGGACTGCAACATGCAGCCAATGAGGAACTTCAAAGAGAAGTAGGAGTAACAGATGTCATCAAAGAATTACATGAAGAGAAGAAAAGATATGCCGGTCACATTGCTGGGGCACGGCAAGAGGATGGTTTGAGTGCTCCACTCAGTTATCATTCTCATCACGTCAGGAGAAAGAGAGAAAGAAGTTCAGTGTTTGGAGTGGGCTCCAGGGGGAATATGACAAGAGTCTCACAGGATGAGCAGATGTGGATGAATTGCAATCTATATCACTGAATGGAAAATTTAAAATCAATGAAATCTCAAAGGCATTGGACAATTTTCAAAATTGATTATAACATTAAAATTATATAATTATTTATGTATGATGTGATAATTATATGCAATATATAATTATCAATATAAAATAATTATGTAATATAATTATAAAGAATAATGTTTATAAGTTAACATTATAAGATCATAGATTTAGAGCTAGAAAGAGACGTTAGAGTCCATGTGACCCAACCCATCTCATTTTATAGTTGAGGAAACTGAGGAAATTAAATGAAGTTAAATGACTTGACCAAGATCACATAGGTTGTGTCAGAGAAGGGTCCTCTGACTGTTGAGCTAGATTCCACTCCTTTTATCCATGATACTGATGCTCTATGTCATGGTGTTCAGTTGTTTTCAAACATGTCCAACTCTTTCTTGGCTAAGATACTGGAGTGATTTTCTATTTCTTTCTCCAGCTTATTTTACAGATGAGGAAACTGAGGCAAATGGGGTGAAGTGATTTCTCCAGGGTCACACTAGTCAGTGTCTGAGGTCAGATTTGAATTCAAAAAGTTAAGTCTTCCTGACTCGAAGCCCAGCACTCTATCCACCTCACCATCTACCTGCCCCTGTACTATACCCTAGGTGGTCCCTCTATTGTACCTACCTTTATTCTGGTCTCTGGGAATTCTTACCATGGAATTTGCTTCATAGATTATGAATGTTTATTAAATTGAAATGAATCCCTTTGCTTAGTGACAGAGTGTGCTGGTTTTTGTATCACACCTCTCCCATACCCTGCTGACCCAACAGCCAAATGGGCCACGTAAGACTGTCAAGCAGTTGACTGATAATAACTAGTGACAAGGCAGAGTTGAGAAGTAACAAACACGTGTATATACTTACTGTCCTTACTCTCATATAAGCAACTCTCAAGTCAAAGCACTTCAATTCCCCTGGAAGGTACTGACAATTACAACCTGCCCTTCCCTCCTCTTATTGTCCATTAAGGAATTATCGTACAGTAGAGTGTTGGAATTGAAGTTTGCAGGGACCTGGATTTGAACCCAACTCCAAAAGTACTTTCCCTCTCTCTGGGCCTCACTTTCCTTATCTGTAAAATGTAAAGGCTGAAAAAGACAATCTGAGAGACACCTTGTAGTTCTAAGGCCTATGGCCAACCCCAAGGCTAGCAAGGGGTTAGGGGACCCTGGATTTTACATGTTGGCAGAGATGGGATTCAGTAAATATGCTTGCTTTCTATCCTTGACCAATCTTGCCCATTCATTAAGACCCAATCCAAGTTCCACCTCTTCTAAGAAGTCTTTACTGATTGCTCCCTTTCCTCTTAATCTAGCACTGGATTCTTTACTGTTTGGTTTTCTGTTTTCTTAGTGTGTCCATGCCTTATTCCATTTCATTTATGAGCTTCCTGAGAATACAGGTCAGGCCTGATTTTTCTTTCTTATTCCCACCAACATTTACTGCAGGGCTGAGCATACCATAGGTGCTTAATAAATGTCTAGACCTTATAAGAGGTACAGATAGTTTAGATTAAGAAAAAAGATTAAAAGACTGATTTTTTAAAAATAACCCTATAACTTTTGGAAGTTATCAATAATCAACAAGGGAAGAGGTCTCCCCCTTCCAAATATGAGAAGAAACATCACTAGAGGCCTCCCTGATTGCCTAAGAAATGTATAAAAACACTTCCTTCTCCCCTTCACAGAAGTATACTCCAGTTGGTTTTTCCTTCGTTTTTTTGTTTGTTTGTTTGTTTTCAGTTGAGATGACCTAATGGACTTGCAGAAGATCATAGTTCCAGAGCAGAATGGTACTTCAAAACCCATGGCGTTCAACTTCCTCATTTTGCAGATAAGTAAGCAGGAGCCCAGATAATGTAGGTAGCTCCATGGAGAGAGTGCTGGTGTAGGAGTGAGGAAGGCTTGAGGATAAATCTTGCCTTGAGTACTTACAAATTGGGTAACCCTGGGTAAGTTACTTAAATGTGGTCTGCCTCAGTTTCTTAATTTGTAAAATGAAGGTAATTATAGCATTTACTTCCCAAGGCTGTTGTAAAGATCAAATGAGATAGTGTATGTCAAGTGCTTTGCGAACTTGAGAGCACTATGTAAATGCTACCTATTATTATTTGAAGTCAGATCTTTTGATTCCAGAACCCATGCTCTGGAGGTAGGTCTTGTTAATATCCCATTTTTCAGAAGAGAAAACTGAGGCAAATCGTGTTTAAGACCCTATGTCCTAAGGTTATTTGATGATCAAATGAGATAATGTTTGTAAAGTACTTTGCAACCTTGTAAGTGTATGTAAATAGTATCAGGGCAGCTATGGGGTACCATGGACAGAGTGCCTGTGAGTTCAAATCTGTCCACAGACACTTAGTAGCTGCGTGATCCTGTGCACATCACCAAATTCTGTTTCCCTCAGTTTCCTCATCTGTAAAATGAGATGGAGAAGGAAATGGCAAACTGCTCCAGTATTTTTGTCAAGAAAATCTCAAACGGGGTCATGAAGAATTAGACACGGCAGAAGTAACTTTACAGCAGTCATTATATGAAGACAGTCCTTTGATTCCAGAAGTCTTTCACTTTCACAGTCCTAAGTTCTTCTCCTGGTTCTATAAGAGAGGAAGATTACTTTAGACAGAGACTAACTTCCTTCCCATGGTGGAGCTAGTCAGAGTTAGCCATGAATAGTATGGAGTCACAGTTTTTGACAGGCATAAAAGTCGCCCAGTTCTTCTTTCTTTGACATCTAATCATTTTCTGTTTCTTTTACAAGGCACCCCCACCATGTTTGTATCTTTATGAGCAAGACCCAGAAGGAATCTTAGAAATCACATCCTCAAATACTATCATTTGTAGATGAGGAAACCAAGGTCAGAAAGGGTAACTTGAATATACAGTAAAGAATCAATCTGGATTTGAACTCAGATCCTTGGAATTCAAATCTATCTCTTTTCCCACTACACAATGTTGCCTCCTCAAGTGTGCTGACTGTTACATGCTCTAAAGAATGATACCATATTTATTTGGCAGTACTTATGATTTGTCAGTTTACCAGAAGCCAGGCTATGCCTGGGTATCAGTAACTATCTAATCTCTTGTCCCTGGTCCATTTGTCTTTAGTACTACAGGAATGAGGTTGGAGCAAAGCCAGCAGTTGTTGACATTTTTAATAGAGAAATAACCTTGGATTTGTTTACCTTTTTTTTGAGATAATATAATTCAACCTTTACCTTGGACTTAGTCCCCTGAGCAACAAATGACTGTAAAGGGTTTTGTATTTTTAAAGTTATGCAATCCAGATATACATTACCTAAATAAATTCAACAAGTTTATAAGGTGGATGATTCACTTTACAAAAATATTTAAATAAGATTCCTTAGCTGAGTATGATGGGGGATACCTGTAATCCCTTACTACTGAGGATGCTGAGATTGATAGATCCTTTGAATTCAGGCTGTAATGGAGCTAAAGCTCATTCACTAAGTTCAGCAGCAATATGGGCCCCACCCCCTAGTCAAGATAACCAAAGGAGTAAACCAGTTCTTCTATTACCAGTTGGTAATAGAAGAAGCCAAAGTTCTGTACTAATTAAAGATGATATTGGGGCATGAGTGGCAGCTGCCCACATTTCCTATACAAGATATCAAGAGCCAATCTCCCCTTCACCACTCCCCAAAAAAGAATGCATTTAATTAAGGTTTTGGCTTGTAAAATTTCATTTATGTGCAGCTTCAAGAGGTAAACTATTATATAAAGTGCAATCTAAATATAAATGTTTATTTCTTGCATACCAACTTTGAATATCAAAGCTCAGATAGGATCTGGGTGCTTTGGAAAACCTATTTCAATATTCATTAAGCACAGGCTCTATTTGTTCCTGTGTTCATTTTAGAATGGGGAGATAACTGGGAAGGAGAGGCAAGATTGCAATACTTCATTCATTCCTTCTGTTTACCAGGCATTTGCCAAGTACCAACCCTGTGTTCCAAAGGTTCTATGAGGTAAGATACAAAGTGGAGACCTGGCTTCTATACTGTAGGAGTTTCAAGCCTACAAGGAGGGAGAAAACAGGCTCACAAATAACTTACACTATCTTTAGCAGGGAAAAAACCTGCACTGAAGAGGTACAAAAAGCTGTTAGGAAAATTCAGAATAGGGAAAGAGTCTTTTTCCAATTACTATGAAACTGGAGCATGGAGGAGAACTGGATCTACAAAAGAATGCTTCCCACTTATACACCATAGACATACTGGTGCCCACAAAGTGTTGTTTCTATAGACTGGGCATAGCAAGGTAGGGTAAGATGTCATTTGGGGTCAGTTGATAGACCTTCTGCTTTTAGAGTCTTTAGTGATACTTCCCATGAATCAGTGAGAGGGCACTGTCAGTCAGTCAACAAAGATTTATTAAGAACTTATTGCGTACTGGGGACTATGCTAAATGTCATCAATAAACATTCATTAAGGACCTACTATGTGCCAGGCAACACTGGGGATGGAAAGACAAAACTGAAGCCATCTCTGTATTTAAGGAGTTTAGATCCTAATGGACAGTAGGTAAGGGTGTGCTGGTAAATATTTAACAACCAGCTCTTAGAGGAGAGAGGGAAATGTCTAATACACTTTTAAGTTTAATTTGCATTATTAACATTTTTTCCATCACTTTCTTAGGTCCAGACAATCAACATAATCCTAAATCAAGTCCTAATTTTGTAGCATTTGCTGATTTCCAAGATGTATATTCTCTTACTAGAAATTTAAAAATTAGCTTTAAAGAACCTGACTTGGAACAGGTCAGGAAATGTGAAGAGAGCATAGGAAGCTGTGGAAAACTTGCAGGTCTTGCTGCAGATCAGCCTTTACTATGCCCAGATTCATACAACCAGGTATTCCAATTTCCCCCTTCTAGAATTTTGTAGGTATATCATTGTTGTTAGTCAATAAATATTTATTAAATCCCTACTCTCTACTAGGCTCTGTGTCAAATACTGGAAACATAAAGAAAGGCAAAGGAGAGTCCCTGTACACAAGGATCTCACCATCAACTGGAGGATGCCTTGGTCCCATCAGCTGTGCTAGGTAAGACCATAAGAGAAGAGAAAATGGACCTCTCTTCCTTATTTTCAAAGGTTGTGGCCTATCAATGTGGAACAAATATTGTCCGACTCAGCCCAGATGGTTAGTTTTGACCAACTGGGATTTTTCCTCTTTGTTATCCTGCATCCCCGGCTCTTTTTGAAAGATAAGAAAACAAGGACATTGTGGCTCTTCTATATAGACTATAGGGTTTTTTATGCTATTCTCATCTCTTCCACCCCTCCTGAGAACACACACTCTTTTTATCTGACTTGATGGGACATTGACAAGGGTGGGGATGAGAACTGTATTGGGTTCCTAGGGTGGGGAGGACAGATGCTGAAAGGACAAATGGAAGATGGCCGTTCAGATCTGATATGACTTGTATAGGTATCGGGTTATGTCTTTCCATTTATGCATTATCTCCAAATCTCTCATAGGTTTTTTAGTCTGGGACTCTGAGACCGGTTGAACTGGGAGCCTGTGTGTCCATGACCATAATATCATCTAGTTCCATCCCCTCTTATCAGGTTAGGTCAATCAACAAACATTTATGACAGCCACTCTGTGCACCAGGCACTGTATCAAGGGCTGGGGATAGGAAGAATGGTAAAAGACAGTTCTTAGTCTCAAGGCATTTCCAGTCTAATAAAGGAGAGGCAACATATATGTACAATTAAGCTATATGCAAAATAAATTGGAAATGACTACAGAGGGAAAACACTGGAATTAAAGGGGATCAGGAAAGGTTTCCTGGAGACTTATCTGGGACTTATATGAAGCCAAGTAAGTAAAGGTGGCAGGAGTGATGAGGAAAAGCATTTCAGGCATGAAGGACAGCCAGAGAATGTGCCCAGAGTCAGGAGTTGGAGTGTCTTGTAGGTGGAAGGTGTTTAAAAAATCTGGAAAGGTAGAAAGGACCAAGTTGGGAAAGCCTTTAAAATGCCAAAAATCTTATTTTTGATCCTGGAGGTAATAGGGAGCCACTAAAGTTTATTGAACAGAGGGATCATTTTGATACTTTGACAAGATCATTTTGACAACTAAGTGAAGAGACTAGTGGCTGGGAAGCCAGCCAAAAGTCTTTTGCAGTACTCCAGACATGAGGTATTGAGGGCCTGCACACCAAGGTGACAAAAGTGTCAGAGAAAAGGGTCATATCTGAGACATGTGACAGAGGTAAAATCAACAGAACTTAACAACAGATTTTATAAGGGGGCTGAGCGAGAGTCGAATGAAGAATGACACTTTGTTTTTGAGTGTGGGGGACTGGAAGGCTGAAGAGTTCAAAAAGTTTCTCTACTTAGTCTGTGCTGACTTTGTTTCTGGATCACTGGTAATGTGTGAAGTGGCTAAGCAACATGAAAACTTTATTACAAATGGGTGCCACAAAGCTCTCCAAAAAGTAATGCATGAGAGGAGGGTTATTCCAGGCCAAGTCATGATTTAGTTGCCTAAAGGAATTGGCATTATTTGCCAATGCTGGTGGTGGTGTGAATCCATTGGTTGACAATTTTAGATCTATGGTGTGATGGCAAAAGTCTCCTAGAGCTTCTGGAGTAACTGTTCCATATTGTCCAATAAGGGATTGATTTTTTTTTGTATGTGGTGTCTATGGGTTCATCCCCTGCGGCCTACAAACATGACCATCCTCAAAAAACTTTCTCCTGTTCATCCCTGCCATCATCATACATCTCTCCTGCAGTTTGTGACTAAACTTGAAAAGTCTGTCTAGAATAGGTTCCTCCACTTTCTCTCCTCTCTATTCATAACCCATTTTGATCTGGCATCTGATCTCATCATTCCAAAAAATTGCTCTCTCCGAAGTTACCAACAATCTCTTAGTTGCCAAATCCAATCACCCTTTCTCAATCTCCCTTCCCCACTAACTCTCTTCAACGTTTTTTCAAAAATTAATTTATTTTTAGTTTTAGTTTTCAACATTCATTTCCATAAGATTTTGAATTCCAAATTTTCTTCTCTTCAACCTTTGAAATGGTTGATCACTATCTTCTTAATATTTGGGGGACACTACTCTCTTCTGATTCTTGTTTTATCTATCTTTCTCAGTGCCCTTTGTGGAATCCTTATCCAGATTACACTCTTTAATCATAGGTGTCTCACAGGGCTCTGTTTTGACTCTTCTTCTTTTCTCCCTCTATAGGGTTTTCGTTGGTGATCTCATCATCTCCCATGGATTTAATTATCATCTCTAATCCTGACCTAACCTTTCTTCTGACCTCCAATCTCACATCTCCAACTGCACCTCAGACATCTAAAGCTGGATGTGCAGGAGACATTTTAAATTTGACAGTCTCATATATTCTCCAATAAACCATTCCCCCTCTTACCTTCCCTGTAACTGAAGAGATTGACACTATATCATACTCCCAGTCCCTCAGGCTCAGAATCTAGGAGTCATCTTCAACTCTCATAATCTCTTACTGCGCCATAGCCAGTCTGCCGCCAATAAATGGTTTCTAAGACCCTGCCAGGTCTGAATCCATGATTCTGACATCTGAAGACAAGGAATATAATTTTAAAAGCCTTCAAATGTTCCTTACTTTCAAGGGGTTTCCAATCTAATTGAACTATTTCATTTTATCACCATAGTCCTCTATAAAATTTCTGTTTAGGCTGCATGGTTGTATGGAGGCACCCATGGGTCCTTGAATATTCAACTAGAGAAGCATGAGCTCTGTTGGGTCCCAGTAAGCCCATAAGCCTTCAAGGACACTCCTAGAAATAGTCTGTGTCTGCTGTACAAAGACCAGTCTAGCTCACCATCAGTGTCTGCAATCTGATAAGTTCTCTGTCTATGGTAACCTCTAAAAAAAGTACAAAACAAAAGTACAAGAGAAGAATCTTCCTATGGACCTCCTTTCACTTCCATATAGATGATGACAGAGTGGTGCTGCTACGAATCACTTCTGTAAAAATGAACTTGATTCTTGGTAGGATGTTTGTCCATTGATCAAAGAATCAACATGCTTAGTGGAAGTATTAGGCATCTGGATGGAACAATGTATGGAACACTGGCTGTGGAAACAGGAAAACAGGTTTAAACCCTTCTTCTGGCACGTACTAACTGTGTGATCTTGGACAAGTCGCTTAACCCTTATTTGCCTCAGTTTCTATTATCTGCAAAATAAGGGTAACAATAGTACCTACCACTAGGAGTTGTAAGATCAAATGAGATATTTGTAAAGTTTTTTGAAACCTTAAAGAGTTATCTAACTGCTAGTTATTGCTATTGTTATTTATCATTACTCAGTTCCTTTGATTCTGGAGCCAACTCTTTCACTTTTCACCACTTGATCTTAGACCAAGAATCCCTTCCCTTTGGAGAACTAGAAATGGTTAGCCATAGGTGGCTGTGGTGTCTGAATTTTTTCTAATCACCAAGGTCCTCTGATTCTTCTGCTTTCCTTGTCATCTAGTCATAATCTGTTTCTTTTATAAGAAAAAAAATCATAGTTATAGCTTTATGAGAAGCCATGGGATCATAGATAAAGACTCAGAAGGAATTGTGGAGGACATGTCTTTCATTATCTTATTCTATAGAAGAGGAAACAAAAGCCAAGAAGTTATACTAATAGAATGTGACACATGTAGACAGTAACCAATCTGAGATTTGAACTCAGGTCCTTGGAATTTAAATTTAGCTCTCATTCCATTGTAGTATGATGTCTCCTCAGGCCTGCTGGGTGCTAATGCTTCTGTAGAATGATACCAGATTTATTTGATCATAGCTTTGAATATTTAGAGTACTGGACCTGGAATCAGGAAGACCTAAGTTCAGATCCAGCCTCTGACACATTAGCTATGTGATCCTATGCAAGTCACTTAACCTCTGTTTGCCTTAATTCATTGGAGAAGCAAATGACAAACCACTCCAGTATCTTTATTAAGAAAACCCCATATGGGGTCATTAAGAGTCAGAGATGACTGGATGATAAAAACAATATGAATCCTTAGTTTTCTAAAAACTCAACTGTGCCTGAGTATCAATAGCTGTCTAACCTATTTTTGTCCCTCCTTCCATTTGGCAGCCTCAGTTTTACAGATGAATCTAACAACCCTGGGCTTGTATATTTTTTTAAGATATCATTTAATCTTCGCCTGAGACTTGGTCTTCTTAGCAATAGATAGTTTTGTATTTTTAAAGTTATGTTATTCAGGTGAATGTCAGTTAAAGTAAATAAATTACAAAATCATCATTCATTTTGCAAAAATGTTCAAATAGGATTCCTTAGTTGGGCATTTGGAGGTATTCTTGTAATGCTAGCTACTGGGGAGACAGAGTGTAATGAATCACTTGAGTTTAGAAGCTTAGAGCTACAGTAGGGCTAGAGTCAATCTGTTAAATTTTGCATCAATATAATGAACCTCTAAGACCAAGGGGCCAAAGTGTAAGAAATGAACCAAGACCAAGGGGCCAAAGTGTAAGAAATGAACCAAAACCCAAGTTGAAAATGAAAGTGGCTAATATTTCCGTGCTGATCAAAAATGAAGCTAAACCATGAGTTGTGGCTGCACATCTAGCCTAGCAAGGTAAGAAATCAAGACTCAATCTCAAATTAAAGAAAAGAAAAAGAATTCCATAATGAGCTCATCTCTAATAGTTTAAAATAAGTTCCATTTATGCACCATTTCAATAGCATGGTTATTGTGAAAAACTATAGGTATTTATGTTTGTTACTCATACACCAGCCTTGAATTATCAATTTCAAACGGAAACTGGATATCTTGGGTAACATTACACTATTTATGAAGTGCAAGTCTTATCTATGCCTATCCTGACTTTAGAAAGGGGAGATGGCTTGGAGGGAGAGGCAAAATTACTTCATTTCACTTTTCTTCATTCAGTAGACATCTGTCAAGTGCCTACCCTGTGTTCTAAAGGCAACACAAGGTAAGACACAAAAATTAAAAACTGATTTCTTACTAGCTGTGTAGACTTGGACAAATCCTTTACTCCCCACCTCCCAGATTTAATTTCCTCATCTGTAAAATGAGGAGGTTGGATTAAATGGCCACCAAGTTTCCTTCTAACTCTGCATGATCCCACAAACTCAACAAACTCTTTGATATATAGTTCAATTCAACAAGCATTCACTAAAGTTTTTCCTTTGTGTGGACTGTGATAAGTGACATCTTCAGTGACTTTAGTATAAAAGTGGATATAATGGAGAACTATAAAAAATATTAGAAAACTTGCCTTGAGAATGAAAAATGAAATGAAGGAAAACCTTGTAGATTACTCTGGTATTTCATGATTTAAAATTACAAATGCTTTCTTCTTAGTCATGGTGAGCAACACAAAATGTCACAAAAATGAAATACTCTCTCTTCCCAGGAAATGACTAGTTACCAATGCAGGAGTAATTTCTGAGTCAGCTCTCTCTCTCTAGAATCAGATAATTGACTAATTACAACAAAAGTAAAAATGAACACCAAGTTAGAAGAAAGAACAAGGATGAGAAGACTGTGTGTGAAATTAGAACAACTCAAATCTGACCTACTTAAAACAAGTAATTGATACCAAAAAATGTGAAATGGATAAAGGAAAAGACATATACATTTGTTATCACTATTTCCTCCTATTGCCTAACAATTATAAAATAATCACCAAATCAAGATCAAAAGAGCCCATGGGCCATCTTAGCCAATAAAGAGTTAATCTCCTTGTTACATAAGGAGACTTGGCAACTGAGGGTCATTCTGTCTTGGAATATAAAATCATTCACTAAATATTTATGGAATAGAATGGTGGAAATAGTAGAATATTATGAGCAGTATCATGTCATAAAACAATAGGGTAGTGGAGGGAAAAACCAACCTGTAGAAAGTTGGGAGGTAGAGTAGTGTTATGGAAAGAAGATTGGACTGGAGCTTTAGACCTGGATACCAGTGCCAGCTCTGACATTTTATATCTGGTTAGCCTTGGGAAAAATCATTTGACCTCTCTGGGCTACATTTTGCTTTTGGTCAGTACAATGAAGAAGTTGGTCTATGATCTATGATATCTTATTCATCATTAAAACTCTGACCTTATAAGATTTGACTTGATACTCAATTAAATTATATTATCCTAAGAGCATTGACAGTTTGATAAAACTGGAAGAATAGCAAGTAATGACTCGAACAGAGAATTACACAGGTTGTGTTTGTCCCTCTTTGCTCAAGAAGACCATGCCATCAGAGAAATGATGACATGACTTGCAGTTGACTTTGATTTGAGTGAAGGAGGGTTTTACAAAGTCATCAGCCTCATTACTCCTCCAGAGAGGAGGGCCCAGTAAGCAAATACTCGTCAAGATGACTGGAGACAACCCAGGATGCAATGGAAGACCTTGGCCTTTTTTGGCTAAGGCTTATTTGGGTACTCACTTAGAGTCAGGTAATGTCCATTAAATGAATAACCTTCTTTAAGAAGCAGTCAAGGAATGGCCCCTTTAGTGAGCAGAAGAAAAATATTATAAGCAAATCAACCTAGGAGGGAAAGAGCAACAGTTACTATTAATAATTGCTCTTAAGCCAGGAGGGTCTAGAAAATAGCCATTAAGTGGAGCGTGGACAGGGACCCATTGTTTTGCAATCTATGGGCTACAGAGTAAACTGGGTTTAAGGTTTTGGAAAAGACAAGAAAGAAAGGAAGGAAGGAAAGAAGGAAGGAAGATAAGAAAAGAAAAGAAATTGAGCCAGTAAATCCCAAGTTAACTGGGTTGCTTCTGGCCATCAAAATTTTTTTCCTTTGGAGGGGAGAGGGAGAAGGAGAGGACAAGTTAAATTAGCCAACTAGCTAGGACCCCATTCAGGCAGCTAGGTTGGGTGTCCTTAGTTTTCAAAGAGGACCATTAGTTTTGAAGAGGACATATACTCAGTTAGGTATAGGAATTTACTAGAACAGGGGCAGAGCCAAGATGGTGGAGTAGAAAGATGCACATACACTAGCTCTTCCCCCACAACCCATAAAATACCTGTAAAGAAAGACTCTCAACAAATTCTAGAGCAGCAGAAGCCACAGAACAATGGAGTGGAGGAGATTTCTAGCCCAGGCTGATCTGAAAGGTCAACAGGAAAGGTCTGTCATACCAGATGCAGAGCGGAGCTCAGCCCAGCCTTGGCCACATGACACCAGGAGGAGGAGCAGCACTGAACAGGCTTTGGGGACAGAATTCCCAGCAGCAGCACAGATCCCTCAGCCCACAGGCACCAAAGGTCAGTGAGAGGGTCTTTTCAGCTGGCTGAGAAGGGAGCAGGGTGTTCCCATAGCTCTGGACTCAGGTGGCAGCAGCAGAGGCAGCAGCAGGCAGGTCCTCCCAAGACAGGCAGCCCATCCATTGTTGAAGGCCTCATCATAAAGTCCCTGGGGGAACTGAGCATCTGATCCATACTTCAGTCTTGTGTGACAGTCTCGCCCCTGCCTAAAGCTCCTGGGGGAATTGAGCAGCTGATCTAAATGTCAGCCCCCAGTGCTGGCTTGGCAGAACTGGAGGCAAGGTGGTTGTGGAGAGGAAACTACTACTTGTAGATTCTGAGCAAAAAAGTTTCTTGTTGCTCCCAGAGAAGTGTATAGATTTGATTGTGTCACCTTGGAGGAACTGAGACCTTACAGATCCCCAGAGTACACCCTATTCTTCACAAAGGACCCAAAAGTCAAGTAGCTGATTGGGAAAATGCCAAAAAAGGGGGAAAAATAAGACTATAGAAGGTTACTTTCTTGGTGAACAGATATCTTCTCCCATCCTTTCAGATGAGGAAGAACAATGCTTACCATCAGGAAAAGACATAGAAGTCAAGGCTTCTGTATTCCAAACATCCAAAATAAATATTCAGTGGTCTCAGGTCATGGAAGAACTCAAAAAGGATTTTGAAAATCAAATAAGAGAGATGGAGGAAAAATTGGGAAGCGAAATGAGGGAGATGCAAGAAAATCATGAAAAGGGGATCAACAGCTTGCTAAAAGAGACCCAAAAAAATGCTGAAGAAAATAACACCTTTAAAAATAGGCTCTCAATTGGCAGAAGAGCTTTAAAAAGCCAATGAGGAGAAGAATGCTTTAAAAAGCAGAGTTAGCCAAATGGAAAAGGAGGTTCAAAACTCACTGAAGAAAATAGTGCTTTAAAAATTAGAATGGAACAGATGGAGGCTAATGACTTTCTGAGAAACCAAGAAATCACAAAACAAAACCAAAATAATGAAAAAATGGAACATAATGTGAAATATCTAATTGGATAAACAACTGATCTGGAAAATAGATCCAGGAGAGACAATTTAAAAATTATGGGACTACCTGAAAGCCATGATCCAAAAAAGAGTCTAGACATTATCTTTCATAAAATTAATAAGGAAAATTGGCCTCATATTCTAGAACCAGAGAGCAAAATAAATATGGAAAGAATCCACTGATCACCTCCTGAAAGAGATCCAAAAAGAAAAATTCCTAGGAATGTTGTAGCCAAATTCCAGAGTTACCAGGTCAATGAGAAAACATTGCAAGCAGCCAGAAAGAAACAATTTGAGTATGTGAAAATACAATCAAGATAACACAAGATCTAGCAGCTTCTACATTAAGAGATTGAGTGGGTTGGAATGATATTCCAGAAGTCACCTACCCAACAAAACTAAGTATGATAGTTCAGGGGAAAAATCTTCTTTCAATGAAATAGAGGACTTCCAAGCATTCTTGATGAAAAGACCAGAGATGAATAGAACATTTGACTTTCAAACACAATAATCAAGAGAAGCATGAAAAAGTAAACAGGAAAGAGAAATCATAAGAGATTTACTAAAGTTGAACTGTTTACATTCCTACATGGAAAGACAATATTTGTAACTCTTGAAACTTTTTTCAGTATCTGGGCAGTTGGTGGGATTATACACACACACACAAACACACACCCACACACATATACCTCCCCCCCAAACACGCATACACAAACGCACACATACACACACCCAGAGTGAGCACAGGGCAAGTTGAATAGGAAGGAATCATATCTAAAAAAATGAAATTTAAGTGGTGAGAGATGAATATATTGGGAGGAGAAAGGGAGAAGTAGAATGGGACAAAGTATTTCTCATAAAAGAGGTGAGAAAAAGACTTTTCAATGGAGAGAAAAAGGGGAGAGGTGAAAGGGAAGTTTACTCTCATCACATTTGGTTCAAGGAAGGAATAAAATGCACACTCATTTTTCTATGAAAACCTATCTTACAATATAGGAAAGTGGGGGAGAAGGGGATAAGCAGAGTGGGGAGGATGATGGAAGGAAGGGCAAAGGGAGGAGGGAGTAATTAGAAGTCAACACTCTTGGGGAGGGACAGGATCAAAAGAGAGAACAGAAGCAATGGGGGGCAGGATAGGATGGAGGGAAATAGTCTTACACAACATGATTATTATGGAAGTCATTTGCAAAACTACACAGATATGGCCTATATTGAACTGCTTGCCTTCCCAAAGGGAATGAGTGGGGAGGGAGGGATGAAGAGAAGTTGGAACTCAAGGTTTTAGGAACAACTGTTGACTATTGCTCTTGCAACTAGGAAATAAAGAAATATAAGTAATGGGGTATAGAAAGTTATCTGGCCCTATAGGACAAAAGAGAAGATAGGATAAGGGAAGGGAGGGATGTTAGACGAGAGGGCAGATTGGTGATAGGGGCAATTGGAATGCTCAGAGTTTTGGGGTGAGGGAGGGGAGAAATGGGGAGAAAATTTGGAACTCAAAATTTTGTGGAAATGAATGTTGAAAACTTAAAATAAATAAATAAAATTTTAAAAAACTTTAAGAAAAAAGATTCAAGAAGCAAAACAAGCTCATCATCTTTCCTCTTGAAAATTACATTCTCCAGGCTTTGTTAAAAGACATCAAAGGTAGAACTAGAGGCGAAAGGTCTCTCTCCTGGATCTCTCTTGGCTCTCTCTTCAGTTTAAAGAGAACAAGACCTGTTGATTCATTTTTTTTGATGGCCAAGTAAATCAACCACAAGAAAGCTATCAGAGTGATTCTACTTTCCTGCCTGACTGATTCTGGGTACAAATGTTGGTTGAATTGAATGAAACTGAATTGAATTACATCATTCCCTGGTAATGCTCGAAGGGACTTTGGAAACACACCCAATTTGCTTTGGAAAGATACACAAGGAAACTGAGTCTCAGATCAGGAAAAGCCCAGAGCCACATGGCTAGTAAGTGGTCAAGTGGGGACTTGAACTCTGATCTCTTCATCCCAAGAATGTGCCTTTTACATGAGTCCATGCTGACTTCTTGGAAGACATTCCTCTCCAATGCATCCTTATTCTCCAGGGAAGTGTGGGATAGGCAGGTGTGATCTGAATTGTGGAATCTGTCTTCTAAAAGGGCAACTGGATGTGACCTCAGTAACACAACATTGATGTTCTCCAACAAAAATGATTCATGGCTCCAAAATAAAGATGAGAGCTCTCCAGTGTCCTAAAAAAAAAAAAAAATAAAGAAATAGTTACCACCAGGTCACATTATCACACATACACGTATACAATAATGTGGTGGTATATGCATTTATATATGTATGTATATACATGTTTATTTTGAGTAGATATACTACCAATCATAAAATGTTTTGTTTTTGTATGTAATAAAATCATTTATTGATACAAAAAAAATCTCCTAGAAAGTAGGAGGGAAAGGGGATAAGGAAGGGGGTGGAGCTGATAAAAGGGAGGACAGACTGGGGGAGAAGATAGAAACAAAACACTTTCAAGAATGGAGAGGATGAAAGGAGAGAGTAGGATAAACAGGGGGAAATAGGATGGAAGGAAATGCGTAGTAATCATAACTGTGAAAAAAATTTATAGCAAGTTTCTCTGATAGACTTCCTTTCTCAAATATATAGAGAACTGAGTCAAATTTATAGAAATAAGAGCCATTTGATAAATGATAAATTTAACAAATTGATAAATGATCAAAGGATATGAATAGGCAGTTTTCAGTTGAAGTAAACAAAGCTATGTCATGAAAAAAATGCTCTAAATCACTATTGATTAGAGTCATGTAAATTAAAACAACTCTGAGATGCCACCTTACACCTATCAGATTAGCTAACATGACAGAAAAGGAAAATGACAAATGTTGGTGGGGATGTGGGAAAATCAAGACACTAATACTCTGTTAGTGAAGTGGAATACTGATTCAACCACTCTGTAGAGCAATTTGGAACTATGCCTAAAGGGCTATAAAACTGTGTGTGTGTGTATGTATGTATGTATGTACATATATATATATATATATATCTTTATATCTATCTATCAGTCTATCTATCTATATATCTTTATATCAGATCTTTTATAGAATTGGAAATCAAGAGGATACCCAACAACTGGAAAATGACAGAAAAACTTGTGGTATATGATTGTGATGGAATATTGTCTTGCCATAAGAAATGATGAGCAAGATGCTTTTGGAAAAACCTGGAAAGACTTACATGAACTGATGCAAAATGAAATGAGCACATTAAACTGTATACAGTAACAATAATATTGTACAATGATCAACCATGAATGATTAAACTATTTTCAGTAATACAACGATCAAAGATGATTCTGAAGGACTTATGATAAAAAAGACTATCCATCTCCAGAGAAAGAACTGATGGAATCGATGCAAATTAATGCATACTTTTTTTTACTTTCCTTGTTTTTCTTGGGTTTTGTTTTCTGTTTTCTTTCACAAAATGACTAATATGGAAATGCACATGTGTAAGGTATGTCAAATTGTTGCCTTCTCAATGAGAAGGAGAGAATTTGGAATCTTAAAATTAAAAAAACCAAATGTTAAAAATTGCTTTTACATATAATTGGGGAAAAATAAAATATTAAATAAAAATGAATAGCAAGTAAATAATTAGTATTTTAGTGATGTTTATTTTTTTTTTTTTTAGCATTTGTTACATTGGAACCACCACATTTGGACTTTGTTTTTAAAAGATTTCAATAAACAAAAATCTATTTTTCCCTGCATTGAAAAAATATCATGAAAATTATGCAGTCAAGCAAACATATTCTCACATTACTCACATCTGAAAAGTTCATCTTAATCTGCACCCTAAATTCATCAGCCCTCTGTCAGGAGGTTAATACCATGTTTTATCATCAGTCCTCTGGAATTATGACTAGGCATTGTGACAGTAAGAGTCTTTAAGTCTTTCAAAGTTGTTGGTCTTTATAATGTTGTTACTGTATAAGTTATATACAAATTCTGCCCATTTTACTATGCATTGGTTCATATAATCCTCTCCAGAATCCTCTGAAATTATCCCTTATTAATTCCTTATAACATAGTCATATACTATTATTTTCATAGGTCATAATTTATTCACCTATTCCCTAATTGATGAGCAATGTCCTTAGTTTCTGGTTCTTTGCCATTACAAAAAAACCCATATATACATATATATATATATATACACATACATACATATATATACATACATACATACATACATATATATATATATATATATAGTACATATGAGTCCTTTTCCTTTTTCTTTGAGTTATATATGGTAGGTCACATTTGGACTTTAGTATGTAGTCCACAGTACTAAAGTCCAAATGTAACCTCAGTCATCAGTATGAAAATGGCACTTTAAAAAAAATGAAGTTGAATAGAGGAGTTGTGACAGACTGAATACACAGGAGAAATTTGTGTTGAAACTGACAGTTTTATGGATAAACTTGCACAAAATACTGAAGAAAGAAATGAGCAGAACCAAGAGAACGTTGTTCACAGTAACAGCATTTCTAGGTTGGGGGAGGCTGGAGGGAAGGAAAAAAGAAAAAAATATGATAACTTTATTATATATTTAAAAGGAATAGCAAGTTGTACATAACAGTTTTTCAATTTCATGTATAATCATCTTTTTAAAATTATGCTATGTTATAGAAATGCTTAATTCCATAAATTTTTTAAAATCAATAAAAAAATTAAAAAATAAAATTACAGTTTTAAAAGAATTGTGAGACTGATTTTCAAAATACCTAAAAGAGAGGAAGATATCAAACAACTGGAAAAAGCCTTGTTTATATTATTACTTTCTTTCCCTACCCTGCCCTCCAAATGATAGAGATGACTTTTAGTAGCTACTGACTCAAATGATTACTTTCCTATTTCTATAAAATCTTTCTAATAATCATATACACATATACTGCATTTACTATACATGATAATATGAAAAGGAAACAGACTTTTAAAAAGGATATTCTATAGCAGGCAGCATCTTACAGTCAAACAAATAACTGAAAGCTCTAGGAAATATAAGAGCCCATTGTATTTCTTATTCAACTTTACATAGCACCTTCCAAGAAGGCATCTTCCAAGCTTATGTCAAGATCAGAAAAGAAACTTTGAAAGCTGCAACCACAGAGATAACTCTATTAAAGAGTTCTCAGGTTATAAACATTGAATGGGTATATTGCCAAGGCAATATTCAGAGCACTGGTGGTGACTATGAATAAACTGGTACAGTTCTCAATTGTGAAGTATAACAGACTCTCCATTTATTCAGACACAAGAAAGTCAAATCCCAAAACCAGAAAGCTAAATCTGTCATAGTGACCAAAAAGTCACTGCAGGGGGCAAAGCCATTCCCAAGCCTCCCTGACCTTCCCACAAACAAATAAACACTGAGGAGCCTAGCTGTGCCTGCCTGCCTGTGTCCTTCCCAGTTCTGACTAGCCTAACCAACTTCCTCCCATCTTCGCTCCACCCTTCCTGTTTCACCCGTTCAACAAGCTTCTCCCACCACAGAATGAATGGGAAAGATTTTCCTATTTAAATTATCATTGCAATGGAGGCATACATCAATGATACATCAATGCCAAGGGTGTTGGCCATGGTCATAGGAAAAGTACAAGATGAACTGGTGCAGAGGAGAAGAACAATGAAAAACCATAAGAACAAACTACACAATGCCTATGATAATATAGGTGGAGACAATTTTTAAAAATTACAGAACTCGGGGGGCAGAGCCAAGATGGCAGAGTAGAAAGATTTACATATGCTAGTTATGAACCTACAGCCCATAAAATACCTATAAAGAGGAACTCCCAACAAGTTCTGGAAAAGTGGAAGCCACGCAGCAACCGAGTGGAGGAGATTTCTGTTCCAGAGAGCCCCGAAAAACCGACACCAGGGGTCCATCATCTTTCATGAAATTATCAAGGAAAACTGCCCTGATATTCTAGAACCAGAAGGCAAAATAAGTATTCAAGGAATCCAATGATCACCACCTGAAAGAGATCCAAAAAGAAAAACTCCTAGGAACATTGTGGCCAAATACCAGAATTTCCAGGTCAAGGAGAAAATATTGCAAGCAGCTAGAAAGAAACAATTCCAGT